>CM046725.1:23087995-23786143 GCA_025584915.1 Monochamus saltuarius | reverse complement strand
AAAAGAAAGATGGACAAACAAGTATTATCCTACTAAAAAACCACAAACTAGGTAACGGTTTTTATTTTGGTTACATAAAAATAGAATTTATTTATTTTAGGCTAGATAAACATGTAAAATTTTCATTACAGGATTTACCGGCTTTTATAATTTAGTATGAATTTAACTAGCTAGGGATCGAAAACCTTTTGTTTTTTTTCCCCTAAATAACTGTTAGGGGTTTTTTTCTTTACCATTAGATAGGGTTTTATGAATTTTGATTTATATCCATTTAATTATTCATGAATTAAAATGTATTATTTTGGGAAAAAATATAACAGTACTAATTAAAATACTTTTATAATTGATGTGAAATTTTTATTTGAATGTACCTAGATATACTACACAAAAAGGTATACTTATAATATATATTATGCAAATATTCTTTCCAACGATTTAGCACATCAATATCTAGTAGCTTCTCATTGTAACGTCGTACAAGACGAGAACAATAAAAAATACTCGTTATACTCTATGATGCAAAGGCAGGAATAAGCATTCGAATTTAAATTTACGAGTGTAAAACGACTCCGAAATACATTCGAGAATTGCAAGATGCTCATCTCCTATTGGCCCACACATTTGCAAATTAACGCCATGTGCAGTAATGCCTCTAGATAAAATTTCTATTATTTTAAATTATTCAGTGTAGTTCAAATGTTGCTAAACTTTGTAAATGTATTATCCATTCACTTCTACAAAAAATTTTCAAAGTTAATTTAGCATTTTTAAAGGAAATATACCTACTAAATATTTTCGATCGCTTCCATACAAAAATTCTAAAAAAACTAGTAAAATACAAATTGAGTATGTAGTTTACGATTAACAAAAAAAGTAGCTTTACAATTATCCGCCCAAGAGAAACACAAATATCACAGTATAGTGCAGTGCTACACTACTGCTTCTACTACTTACAAACTACATTTTATTGAGTAGAAACAGGGAGAAGAAATAATTCAACACAGTAAAATTATATATACAAACTTTTTATTGAAACATCTAATGCGTGTCTGCTTTAAGTTTTAAGCAACTTTTTACATCATCATGCACCTTTCTGTGCTTTTTCATACTACTTGAATCATAAAAACCTTTTGAACATATATCACATACAAAAGGTTTTTCACCCGTATGTATTCTAATATGGACCTTTAAAGAACCAGTATGGTTAAAAGTTTTTTCACAAAACATGCAGGTATAAGGCCGTTCACCACTATGTCTTCTCATATGGTACGTAAGATGACCTTTCTGTGAGAACCGCTTTCCACAAATGATACATAACACAGGTTTCTCTCCAGTGTGTGTTAAATTATGTTTTTGTAAGCTGTTCTTTTGTGAAAAACCTTTATTACACACTTCACAAATATATGGTTTAATCCCGGAATGTACCTTTACGTGACAGTCTAACAAAGCTTTTGTGGAAAATTTTTTACCGCATTCGCTACACAAAAACTTTTTGTCGCTATGTACAAACATATGATTCTTCAATACACTTTTAGAACTAAATATTTTTTTACAAATCTGGCAGGTGAAATCTGTTCCAGCTTCCGCATTTTCATCACGTATTTTATGCATATTAATGTGGTTCCCTAGAGCGTGTTTTGTAACAAACGATTTCCCACAGATGTTACACATAAAAGATTTTTCGCCGGTATGAGTTCGAATATGATCCGTTAGAGTTGGTGCTTGGATGAAACCTTTTCCACAAATATTACATTCATGAGGCTTCTTATCATTGTGCCTGAAATTGTGTCGTGTTAGACTCGATCTGAAACGAAATTTTTCTCCACAAATATCGCATTGATACGGTCGCTCCTTTGTATGAGAATTAATATGATCTTTTAGTTTATATGTGCTAATCAGTTTTTTACAAACGGAACAAGGATACTTTTTTCTTCTAAGATCGGCTTCTTTTTTTCTATGAATTTTATAATCCATGTAAGTGCCGAAAGTACTACTACAGAAGGAACAAGTAAATTCAGATTGTTCTGTTTTTGCTAGCCTTTTTAAGTTACTCGTCTTTTTTGAGTCACAATCATCTTCAAGAATCTCATCTTCAGAACTATTTTCATTTCCAAAATGGTTAATTTCACAACCGGATTCATTTTCGTTTGTTGTTTCGTATTTGTCACTGTCATTAATTTCTGCGGATTCTTTTTTAACAGAGCTTTTATTTTCTTCCTCTTGTTCCCTTTCTAATAACATTTTCTTCAATCTGCTTTCAGATTCTAGAGTTCTCCTTTTAAAGTTATAAAACTCCACAACAAAGTCCGTACAATTTTTGCACAATTTACTTGGCAATCCGTCATTTTCAGTGAACTATGAGAAATGAAATATAAAAGAATTTTTTAAAAGTTCAGGTAGCAATTAACTTACCTGCAATAATGATAACGCTTTGTAGATGTCACATAAAACATTGCCTTCATGAAGGTAATAAAATAAATTAACTGTAGCATTCTTTGCTAAACAGGACCTACATATGTTTTCAAAATTTTCAGATATTTCTACTTTATTGACATGTTGTGTCGTACGTTCACCCCACATTGTATGTAAGGGAACGTGATGAATAAGAAAAAATAAATATGTAAATATTTATATTACAAAAATAATCATAACCTATTAATTGTTGTAGTTTGACGTTTGATAATAGGTTCATTTCATTTCATTCCTTTGTTTTTCAGTGTAGTTTAGGTCATTTTAGGTTGAGAGTTGAGATAAGGCGTATTCCTGTTTCAGTTCCGAACACCAACCGATGTGCATAGATTGCCAACATTTAAAATTGGAAAAGAAAATATTTGAATTGAGAAAGAGGCACGGAAAGAGGTCAGTCAGAAAGAATGGCTGCAGACACTAGACATCAAAATATTTTGTTTGAGCTCTCCATGCCTTATATGAATGTCGCAGGTTTAAGAAATACAGAGTTTTCAAGGTGTAAATTTTCTTCTGAATTGCACAAATAGTAAATCATAAGCACGCAAAAAACGCTAATATTTATTCACACGAAAATTTGACGCAAGCCTACTAAGAAAAGAAATAGCAATATCAGCGAATGACAGAAAGTCGCCACAAAATACATTGAACCTTTTAAATGCAAATAACTTAGAAACCGATAAAGTTAGGCGACCTAATAAAAACGATTAAGTATACATTTTTTATGTAGAATTTAATGTTATAGATGTTTTACTTTTTTTATGCATATCTGAAGAGATAAAAAAATATGCTATGATTTACCCATAGAAATCATAAAATATATAGAACGCCAGAAGCCTTTACATTAGGCACTCAAAAATAGTCAGACTATGGAGGGGCTTAAAAATCAGCCATCTAGGGAAAACTTAATGTAAGCAGTTGGTTACACTGCATTTTAAGCTTAGCATACAATTGAATTCAAAACGGAAGGACCATAGAAATCACAAATTAGACGTAAAATTTTCATATTTTGAAATTCCCGCCTATTAGTGTGAAGCTGCCTCGTTAGTAGGTCTATTCCTTTGCACAGAAAGTGTAGCACCAGCTGCACTGAATAGCCTGAAACTGTTGCTTTGCAAGAGAGTAGTGTATTTTACACCACACTTTTTTATTCCATTGCCCCAGTGTTAGTTACACTATTGTAGTTTATCTACACCCAGGCCGAGCAGGAGTGAAATGCACTGGACATGCGCAGTCAGCAACCTGCATTATCTTTAACAAATATTTGAAAGTTTTTAGAATATTTCACAATTCTTGTATGAACTAAATAATCAAATTAAGTTTTATTTATGCTAAAATATTTTTAAAACTCTATTAGAATATTTAGGTACAATTTCTTCTACATATTGTTTAATTTAATTTCGTTTTATCTTTCAAATAAAGAACTGATTAATGTTTCTACTTCATCACCACTATTACTCGAGCTAGCCGAGCTTGAATGAACATCTACTAATCTATTGTCTAGTCATCATCACAAACGTCCATAATTAATAATTAGTTAGGAAACATCTTTCAAATTTAGAATATATCCTAACTGCACAAGCATGGTTGTTCTCTGGCTACACCATCTCACACTTCGTTATTCCTTTGATTCTAGCACCACTTCTGCACTGCGCTGAACAGCTGATTTTCAGCGTAGTGTAATTTACACTACACTGAAAAGCAAAGGAAAGAACCTAGTGTAACCAACTCATGAAAGCTAAGTTACTGCAATATTACCAGACTCGCGTTTTCTCCATAGGTTGACTATTTTCGATACCTCTTTTGGTTTTCTATATATTTATGATTTCTATGAATTTACCCCATTTCTCTGGATTTACTTAAGTAATACCATTGTTTATCCATTACAAAGACAATGGTATAATGCCACAGCATAGCTGTGGTAATACGGTGAAATTAGCGCCCTCGAGGAGCAACGTCAAAATAAGATTCAAATTCATTATTCTCACATCAAAAATTCTAACACTACAATTTTCAGTCGTGCTATCAAAACTTTCTCAATTATTAAGAAATTTCAGAATAAAATTTAAACCAGCGACATTCGTATAAGAAGGGTATAAGGCATATGATAAACTCAATCATAATATTTTGGTGTTTAGTATCTCCAGTTTTAGTGTTGACTCATTATGTCTGACTCACCTTGTACATATATTTTTTTTGGTGTGTAATAAGTTTATGGATAAATTTTGTAAAAAATGAATTTTAGTAATAATTATGACAACGGAAAGGAATTAGTTAACGTGTTGAGAGTAGCTCAAGTTCATAAAGCAATTTCAATAAAGTTTAATGATTTGTAACACTTCTTTCGCTCATTAATAGAATGATTATAAAACTATAGCACTATATCAAGATAGATATATTATCGTAATTTAAAGCTATATTTGTAGGAATATGATCAGTTTAGATGAATATAGTGCAATTTTTAATAATTATTTGTTTACATGATGTCTGTTTAAATATATGTTGATATCTACAGAAATCTATCTTGAATCCCAGTTTCTTGTCGATATCGATGCGGCAACTCGGCAAGTAGGATATGCTAAACGAAAACGCTATGAAAGTCCCCTAGAATTTAAAATTCCCGCAAATTTTTCAGATTACGTAATTTTTGGCGCGTCTGTCCAGCGCCCTCTTTGCGAATGTCAGGTGTCAAGAAAATTTGTTCAGCGGCAGCATGGATGCAAGTTAACAAGTCGTTTTTCTGCCGGCACCATTAATACTGTAGTTTCACGTTTGTTTTGTTAAAAGACAATATTTAAAAAATGGGTTCGTATTTATCCACGCCTGTTACTAAGAAAGTTTCAAGTGACGAGGTGGACGATAAATTGAAGTGTGGTGCCAGTTCTATGCAAGGTTGGCGAGTAAGCCAAGAAGTATGTTTATATTTCACTGTTAAAACAAGTTTAATGTACTGTAATCTTGTCTATTTATTTTAGGATGCACATAATTGTATATTAGGTTTTGATGTGAATACATCCTTCTTCGCTGTTTATGATGGACACGGAGGTCATGAAGTAGCCCAGTACTGTTCGGAGAATCTTCCGCAGTTTATCAAAGATACTGAGGCTTATAAAAATGGTGATATAAACAAAGCATTAATGGACGGTTTCCTGGGATTTGACGCTACTATCGCCACTAAGAAAGTAGTAGACGTTCTAAAAAAAATTGCCGGGGAAAAGGAAGCTACGGAAGGAAGCGATGATGAAGAAAATGTTGATAATTTGTACGAAGAAGCGGCTATGCCCATTGAGCAAGTTATTGAGAAATACACAAATTTGGTAAACCCAGCACATAAAGCCTTAAAGAAAGCCGATAGTGATAAATTTCCGAAATCGCCATTATTAAAGGCAAAGAAGGAAGGTGAGTCTTCAGTTGCTAGTTCCAGTTCTGAGGCCAGTGATTCTAAAGTTAATTCTTCAGAAGGTTGTACTAGTAATGCGGATGAAGTTAGCAGCTCATCTAACGTTTCAAATGAAGCCAAAACTGCACAGGATGTAAAAGGTTTGGAATAATTTTATATTGTTACACATTTCTCAACAAATTTAAAACGATTTTTTCTATTTGTGAACATTAATTTATTTATTACATTCAAGATGTTTATTCTAATGTTGCATGTTTTAGATGAACCGGAAAAACATTTTGAAACTAACGGGAAAGTAACCTCATCAGACAGTCCCGATTGTAAGGAAGCCGCAGTGGCTCCTTCGAATGTCGACGCGGCATCAACAAAAGAGGAAGTGCCCGCTTCTACTCAAAACGGTGAAGTGTCCGAGTCTGACTCAAAGAACGACGTTACTAGTTCTTCTGTCTCGCAAGAAAACGGTGAAGTGTCTTCAAAAGGTAAAGGTAAAGCGTTGGCTAAAACAAAAGTTCCGAAAACCCCCGTGAACGTAAGACCCAAGAGAAATGCGAAACAGCTGTATAAAACTCTTCTCGATTTCGGAGAGGACAGTGAAGATACGGAAGATGAGGAAGATAAGAATTTTGAAGGTCCGAATGGTGAGTCACAATTGATTATTTTCCAATATTTATTCATTTCATATATTTTCAATTTATTATTTGCCAATCTAATATCAATTATTTAATTTCATTGCGTTTTCGATAAAAAAAAACGTTAGTTTTTAAAAAAATTGTGTACAAAAATCATAGCAAGCGTAAGATTTGCAATTTTAAGGAAATTTAATTTTCAAAATGTTGTATGGGCTCTCGCTTAGGAAGCGTGGAAATATCGCTGCGACAAATTACTTAAATATAAATGAATACTTACCATAAATCGATATGTAATAAAACTTCATCATATATATTTGCACTTCTTGTACATTAATTGGGGTTTACAAAAATTTACTCCGAGTGATCTGAACGTATAATTCTCTTTCTCTAAAATCGCAAGAAAGACAAAGTCAGATATAGTAATCTGAGCACACAGAGTGAATGTTCGAAAACTCCCAATATCATATCTACGCTAATTCTTGATTTTGATAAGACATTTTGAAATAAAACAGATGAGAGGAAGCAAGAAATGTCAGCACACATGCTAGCATCGACATTTCTTGATTCATTTTCTGGAATATGCCACTTTTGACATGTTATTTCATGAAAATTATTTAATTTCATGTCTCTACGCTTTTGAATAAACGCCTGAATTAACCGTATAAAAAAAGTGCATTTTATATATCAATGTTTTTGATCCATGAAAATCTCTAGATCTGAAGGAAAATTTGCAAATTGGCAACACTGTGGTTATGCTGGGGCATACAAATATAAGCAATAGAGTTGCAGACCTACATATATTGTGTGATAATGAATCTATTTCACTACTTCTAGTAAATAATTAAGTAATTATCATTAACAGATATTTTATTTCAATTTAAATATTTGCTAGGTTAGCTATTCATTTTGCCAAGTTATCAAAATTACTTTAACTTAGGTATATTCATTGATATATTGGCAACGGGTCCACATACCAAAACTTAAAAAGAATTGATTTAGATAGGTGTACTAAAAATTGCGTCTATTTAGTATTTTTCAATTATTTTTTTTTTTTGCTAATGCTAAAAATAAATAGTTTATATGGCCTCACAACCATTACTTTGTCAAACGGCAACGTTGGAAATTCAACTCTATATTTGGCACAGAGATTGTTATCGTTGACAGGAATAAAGATTATTGGTTTGAATCACTAAATTCTGCAATATAAAACTATGCAAAAAGATTTATTAAAGAATATTTAAACAAAAATTATGTTAAATGTACTTCTTTGTATTCTGACGGTTTTGTTTTGTGTAGACGGTAGTTCTGACGATGACGATGAGGATGGTGTGAATGTAGCCTTAGAAGCGGAGGGCTCAGAGGAGAGTTCCGCCGAAGAAGAAGAAGGAGACGAGGAGGAAGACGAAGATGAGCTCGATGACGAGGACGAGGAGGACCTGGAATTTGGAAATAATATGAAGGAGGAGCCTGGATCTGACAGCGGTTGTACGGCCGTCGTGGCATTATTAAAAGGCAACGAGCTGTACGTCGCCAATGCCGGTGATTCCAGATGTATCGTGTGTCGGAATGGTAAGAAAAAAAAACCCGTCCACCGAATTGTCTTTAAGTTCAAACGTCGTTTTTAGGAAAAGCGGTGGAAATGAGCTTCGATCACAAGCCGGAGGATGAACCGGAACGCACACGAATAGTCAAAGCCGGCGGGAAAGTCACAACCGACGGCCGTGTGAACGGAGGACTGAACTTGTCGAGGGCCATCGGCGACCACGCTTACAAACAAAACAAGGAGCTCTCGGACAGGGAACAGATGATCACTGCCCTGCCCGACGTGAAGTCCTTGACGGTAAATCCAGGAGAGGACGAGTTTATGGTTCTGGCCTGCGACGGCATTTGGAATTTCATGTCTAGTCAAGAGGTTGTCGATTTCATCAAGCCCAGGATAGCGGCGTGCGAGAATCTGTCCCACATTTGCGAGGAGGTAGGTGTTAATTTTTTATACACAGTGTGATTGTAATTGTGTGATGCTGATTATTTTCCTAAGATTAATACTCAACATTTCTATAATGATACTTTTCATTTAGTAAATAGGTAAATCATTTTGTAGCAGTTATTTCCAGTTTAATATTTTGTTGGGTTTTTTTGGAGATATATATATTGGAAGGATTTTCTTTTATGGTGTGCAGATATTTTCTTTGACGTGTAAAATACGACAGATTGAAGATCTATAACTTAACGTCTTGGGTGTTAATTGTAACGGGTCTTTGTGCTACATGAATAAAAAATTCTTCGTGAAAATTAAACCCGGCAGGAAAATGCTGTGCATACATACATAGCTACTAAGGCTGCATTTTGATGGGCTTCCCTATAAATTAGCAGCATATCTGTGTATCCTTCATTAAAAATGTTGGCCATCATAATTTGCATGAAACACAGACAATAATTATAGAATCCTAAAGATGTAATTAAAGATAACGAATTGTTGACGTATATAATTAATTGATTTTTTTTACATAGTAGATACAAATTTTTTAAATTGAGCAATCTACGTTGTAAATAATTGCATACCCCTTTTTTGCACAATGTGCAGTCTTTAAATATAAAATCTTGTGTTGCTGGTTGCTGTACTCTTCAAACATGCCAAATAAATAACCTCGTTCAGAGGGGTGCTCATAGTAGTCGTGAAATGAGAGTTTAGTATAGTTTAAAAAAAAAAAAAATTATTGCTTTATAAGTGGAAATTTTTTGAATGGTGATTTCTTTAATACTTATTTTTCTCCATCGCCTTTTAACATATTCGTACTTAGTAGTAGTTAAACCTGTATATTTTCAAAAAGTCTTTTGAAATATTGATATTTTAAGAAATCATGGGATAGTTTTAAATGTAAATTTTAACAATATGTATTTTTCTTCAGATGTTTGACCACTGCTTGGCTCCAGATACCATGGGCGACGGTACGGGTTGCGACAATATGACAGCTATAATAGTACAGTTTAAGTCTAATATTCTTAAAAGGGCCGCCACGCCGGAGCCGGGCGAATGTGATTCAAAAAGGGCAAAGACTGAGGAAAATGAGTCACACATCGATACTACGGCGTGAATCATTTTTTATACAATAATAGGTTAAAGAACAGTATGTTTATGTTATTTCACGTTATTTCACATATTTTTTAAAGGATAGTGTATGAACTTATTCTTTCTTTAGTTTCAGTTTGTTTACGATGGAGCAGTTTAATTTTTCATGGTATTCGGTGATACGGGCGCACAAAAGTCTAATAAATACACGCGCTTGAGGTAGAGGCGAATCGTTTTTTACATAACTGTAAAATAAAGTAACAAAAATTATTTTTGTCTCATTTTTCTCCTTGTGCGGAAGTCATAACGTTTTTTTTTTTAAATCAAAACAAAATTTTTATCAGAAGGTCTAGAAATTGAACAAATAGATCTCAATTATGACTTTTATTAGTCTTAATTCATTAGTATCTTGAATTTTAGTAATTTGGTTCATTTGAACTACTACAGAGTAGTAGTAAGTAGTAGTAAATTTTAATCAGAAGAACTAGAAATTGAACAAATAGATCTCAATTATGACTGGTGTTAATTCATTAGTATCTTGAATTTTAGTAATTTGATTCATTTGAACTACAACAGAGTAGTTCAAGTAAACTTGCGACCTTAATTAGTCTTAACTTATTAGTATCTTGAAATTTATCAATTTGGTTCATTGAACTATTGCGGAGTAGTTCAAGTAAACTTTTTAGGAACGAATAAAAATAATACGGTTTATACTGAATTGATTGAAATATTTATTTGTCCTTGAAATTGCAAAATATAAATATATTTTTCCACTAACAAAGATGTTTTTTCACTTAAATAAATACATAATTCATTCATTAAATTCGTAATTTAAAATTCTATAAATTAAATTTGTTCACCAAATTCCACCATATGCAGAGTGCGAAAGAGAATAGATTTTTCATCATCAAAACTTAAAACACCTGGTAGAGTGTGTTAGATAATATAGCATATACTTACTTGATTCAAACTGTAGCTCATTTCTTTACAAACTGTTTGTTTTTTGATTCACGTCATCTCTTTTTTTATTGTTGTTACGTTGAATTGCTTGAATTTTTAGTAGAGTAAATGATGTGAATAACAAAAATTATTCACAAAATATTAGATTACAGTTTAAATCAATCGGGTATTTGGTGCTGTACCTTACAGGGTGTACAAATTTCAGTGAAATAATCTAATTCCTTCTTTTACCCCGTATATTAAAAAAAGTCATAATATTGTTACTGGGGATCAAACTAACTTAGGAAAAACTTGCAAAAACAATTTGCTTTGAAATTTTGGACCATTCCTAGTGGTTCAAATTTCGACAAAGTAGTTCAAATGACTCGTGAAATAAAAACTGGAATGTAGTTTGCCTATGCAAAATTCTCTAATAATTCATTAAGATGTTTTTTTTAAATCATAGAATATTCCGCAATTCCTTTTTTTTTTTTTGCTGAATATGTAACATAAGAAAAGTTTTAAATATCTTCCACATTTTCAAAATTAAGGTGAATCAGCACTTCTGTTGGAAATTTATGTTTACAGCTTTAATTTTTGTAATGAATTTAGTTAAAATTTAAAAAGTTAGTGAACAAAAAATATTTAAAAATTGCAACAAACCAGTTTGCAGTTTTTTTTGTCTCTTTAAAAAGGCATTTTAGGTTTGTGTTTTATTTATTTATAACGTAGCACAATGTTTAATTGCTAAACAAAATAATACAAGGAAACGTTATTGCGATTGCCTCTATCAAAGCCTTAATTCAGTCGGCCAGTCGACCAAATATTATGGAAAATATAAAGCCTAGTTTTAGTTTAGTTTAGAGATTACTTACAGAAAAATTGGTTTGTGTTTTTATGTGTAATGAGCATTTTATGATCGCAGAAAATCCTGGCCATTATGAAATCTAAGAAAATGTGTAAATATGAAAAGAATTTTATGAAATTGTGTAAATAAATTTGAACTTTTTTCATAAAATGCTCCACGCCTAGCTTCGTTTTTAATTATTAACTTTTGATTTCTAAACGCCATGGTAGAGGTGCCTTCCGTTAAAGAACACTGTGGTGGTTTATTGTAATTTGTGTCAAAATATGTAATTTCTTTCGCCCGAGACGGTTACTTTAGTTTTCTTGGAGATATTTCAACAGACGAGCCAGTGATTTTTGTATACCAATAAAGGATTTCTCTGTATATTTATTTTTGACATTCTTTTTTTAAGGATTTAATAAATATCTTGTACATTAGTGATGATACAACATATTTTTATTTAGCATTGTATCTGTTATAATATTAATATACCACAATAAATTATTTAATAGATTTTTAACAATGCATTAGTTGATTTATCACTTCGTTCTGTTCCATTTCGGTTTTTTGGAGGGAGTTCAATTGTATTTTTAATCTTTCCAATTCCATTGATTTTTCAGTAATTAACGCCTATGAATTAAACTCGGTTATTAACAAAATTAGTCCAACAATATACTGATAAATAAAGCAGAAATAAAAATATGTTTTTAAAAACCTGCAATTGCTGTTGATTGTTTTCTTTTTGTTTTTCCATGCTCTGTAATATATTTCTAGCTCCTATTGCCTTAATTTTCTGGTTTTCAACTTCTTTGCCTAGTTCTTCAACCATCGTAATAAATTTATGGGCTATTTTCTGAAACTCGTCAATTTCTACAATAACAAAAATTAAACTACCTATAAATGTACGAGGTAAAATGTGTTCTGAAATTAATTACTTTCTGCATAAATTTGACATTCCTCTTTTAAATCGCTTGTTAACTTTGATACTTCAGGTTCTAAAATACATATTTTATCAACCTCATCGAAAAAAATCCCAGATTTATTTAATAAATCCGACATTTTCAAATATTGCAATGTTTCAAACTTTCGTTTCCATGGAAACGTATTTGACAGCACAGGGCGTTTTCCATCTAATTTAATTCTGTTTTGACGTATTTTATAAACGTTGACGAAAGAAAATCACAAGGTAGTTCTAGCGAGCTAAGCTATAGAAAGAGTGATGATCCGGTGTAGTCGTCATTGTGGCTCTTGATGTGAGATCATGGATTTGTGGTCTCCAGCAGTATTCAACCATTGTTTATATAGATAAACAATGATTCAACTAAGGCAGTCTACAAATGTCTACATTATAGTTAAGGTAGTTAGTGGTTGATGGTCCATGGCATGGTAATTTGATTCTAATGTTCTAATCCCTCATTCCTTGTGTTCATGGCCCATGCATACAATTGTCAATTTTTTGTCACATTTTTGTACGTGACGTGTGTCATTTTTGTTTTCGTGGTTTTTTAGAAGACCGTGGGGTTGGAAATGACTGTTTTGAAAAATATGTTGTAAGTTTCTACGCAAAACACAAGTAGTGTATTCAGTCATTTCAGTTTGTATTAGCATAGTTCTGAATGTTTAATTCGGAAATTAGTATCATGTCTGGAAAAACCACTATAAAAGGAAACCCTTCGCAATATGTAAAATTAAACGTTGGGGGTTGTTTACATTACACCACCATTGGAACTTTAACTAAACATGACACAATGTTACGGGCCATGTTTAGTGGAAGAATGGAAGTGTTATCTGACTCAGACGGTAAGATGATTTCATCTTCTCCTGATATCATAAAGGATGATTCATTTTCTTTTTAAGGTTGGATACTTATTGACAGATGTGGCAAACATTTTGGGACAATATTGAATTTTTTAAGAGACGGTAGCGTTTCTTTGCCAGAATCGTCTAAAGAAATGGCTGAACTAGCAGCCGAAGCTAAGTATTACTGTATAGCGGAACTCGCAGAGTCTTGCAATAAAGCTTTGGCTAAAAAGGAGAGAGGGGAACACGAACCTATTTGCGGAGTGCCATTAATTACATCGTTAAAAGAAGAAGAAATGTTGATAAGCTCAACAACTAAGCCTGCGATAAAACTGCTTATCAACAGACACAATAACAAATATTCTTACACTACGACTTCAGACGATAATTTACTAAAGAATATTGAACTGTTCGACAAGCTCTCTTTGTGGTACAGTAACAGAGTATTGTTTTTGAAAGACGTCATTAGCACGAGTGAGATTTGCTGTTGGGTTTTCTACGGACATGGGAAAAAGGTGTCGGAGGTATGCTGTACCTCAATTGTTTACGCCACTGACAAGAAACACACCAAAGTCGAGTGCCCAGAGGCAAGAATTTATGAGGAAACATTGAATATATTGCTATATGAGAGTCGTAATGCTCCGGACCAAGAATTAATGCAGGCTACGTCCACTAGAGGCGCGGTTTCGGGAATGTCCTCGTATACAAGTGACGAGGAGGAAGAGAGATCAGGTATTGAACGACTTAGGTCGAATAAGTCTAATAATCAAACATAATTGTTTTGTAAGATATATTTGCATTACTGGACTGATATAATACTGGGTGGTCTAGAAAAATGTCGGATATCCTTTCGCTTTGCGAATAGACCCAAATATTTTATGATTATTTAATAATAAAAATGTTGAACTCAAATTAGTTATTCATCTATTTCATTGCATCCCTGTTTGTAAAAATATTTACACAACAAAGGTTGAACGTATTGAAAATGTTATAATCTTTAGTTGTAACAGGTTTAAGTTCTTAGTGACATATTTTAGTATTACAAGTTGCTGATGTTTGTTAATTTTTTAATTAACGTGGAGCCATATCGCATTACATTGATTATACAGGGTGTTTGGAAACAATGAAGGCAAGAAATTCTAGGGATGAATTCGTATCAATTTGACATAAATCGTTTTTAAAAAATGCTTCCTAAGGGAGGTTTCTTTTTTTAGAGAAAATTAGGTTAAAACATTAGAGAAACAAATCATTTTATGCATTAAAAGTAATGGCTGCCATGTAGAGCATCTTTTATTTTTTGTTAATGTTTGTTTTGTTATAATTTTTGCCAGTTTGTGATATTATTTAATACAAAATTCATTTTTTTTATAGAATTTTACTTTATCTGTTTTCCAAAGCCAACTACTAAACCTTAGCAAAGAATTTGTAATTTAGTAATTAATGTGCAAAAAAAAACAAACGTTTCCAATAGATTTTTCTCGTATACAGTCCAGCTTAACCACTCAATATAAGAGTACTATACTACGATTTGAAAAATTAAAGAATCAAAGGGTCATCGTCAAAGAGCTCAAAATATCTCCTAAGGGAGGTAATTTTTAGATAAAATGATTTATGTTAAATCAATATGAAATCATCCTTAGAATTTGCTGTCTTTGTTTCTCAGTTTAGTTTTCGGGCATATGATATATTCACTTTATCATTTTGTTCCTTGCTTAAAAAATAAGAAGGGTGCATTTTATAATTTCAATAATTCTTGCCAATTATATATATATATATATTTTTTTTGCATAAAAAATGTCACTGAGACATTAACTGTATAAAATTTGTTACTACTCACAAGTTTTTCTCATATTTTAGAAAATCGATCAGAATATTTTAAAATTTGTTTCTGGATGTTTTTATTTTATATTTCAAATCATCATCTTCAGTTTAAAATAAAAAAATAAATAGAATTCAGGATTCCTATATAATCATAATACATTAATTTATATTTTCAATATTTTCTGTCCACCCAGCATTAATGGGACTGATTTGTTATACAATTATTAACCGTCATGTATATATCCAAGAGATTCGTAAAATTTTGACAAAATTCAATATTAATTGTTACAATTAAGTAAATTTTCTGGTTTGTTAAGTCAAAGTTCTACTAGTCTCGACGACTTCCTAAAACTTATTTATTAGCTTGACCAATCAGTCGAAAATGATCAAGGTGTATTAAAAAATGTTATTAAACCTTGCAGTTCGTCCCTAATTGGTGGAGCAGTTCAAGTTGTTTTGCTTTATTTATGTGTCACGCATCGTTTTCATGGATACAGATAATACCATTTTATTATAGTGTTTTATTCAGTGTTGTTGTATATACTTTTCTGTGATTTTTGATATTGTATTCTATTGTACTTCTCAATAAACAAAACTGAATTTATATTCAATTAGAGAATAACTCAAAGTCATTATTTTATGTTGTTACGATTAAACTTTAATTGTATCATTTTATCGACTTTGTTTTTAAATAAATCAGTGTTGTCAATGTGCTATTTAATTTACCTAAAATTTAGAGCTAGTATTTTCCCTTTCTAAAATGGATGCAAGTTATATTTTATGCAATTTTTTTTACTAATAAATACACATTATTGTATTGCTTATACAGTTATAAAATAAAAATAAATTATAATCTAAGTAAATATCACAACTGGGATTCTTGATCTGGTGGCTCATCGAATGTTGTTCCATTATCATTATCCATATTGTTGAAATGTGCTGGTATGTTAGTGAACTGAGGCATTTGGGATTTTCTCCTTTGAACGGTTTCCCTTCGTTTTCCAATTGCCAACAAAGTTTTACGTGGCACAGGAAGATTTTTATCTAGAATTTTTTAAAAATAAATATTGCAGCGCGATTAAAAACATTTTAAATACATATTTATGCTGAAAAAACATATTTTAAATCATTATTTAAACCTTCTTTTCAGAGTGTTACAGTTGGACTCGGTGTCGACCTGACGCTACATTGCCATAAATAGTGAGATGAAAAACCAATCTCACTAGGTTAGTTAAGAGATTCTGAAAAGTTTTTCAATTTAAATATTGACAGTAATACAAAGAACCCGTGCTGTCAACAAAGAACAGTCCACTGCAACTGCAACTCGAGCAGTGTGCCTCTCTACCTTCGTCCGTCTCCCATCAGTTACACAGTTACCATTTCGCGTTGTTTAGGAAGATGCGTTTCGTGTCACAAATACACTAATTCACATTTTAGGTTGCATACTAGAATTTTATCATTAGAAAAAAAAATATCACTTCAGTAGGTAGGTACTGAAAGTGAATCAACATGATGTTATTATGTATGCGGTCCTGATATGGCAACATGGTTTTGCTTCAACACTCCAACGCGTCATAAGAAAATTTGTAGTGCTCCAAGAGCACCGTGTTACCGTTTGTTATCCGTTGATTTGCGATTTGTTTATGTTTTTAAACGCTGAGTAGAACATTTGTTTTCGATATTCTGTCTAATAGGCATTCCGAATATGCTGTTAAAATTAATGACATTATAATATACGGCTGAATCATTCTGTATATACAACTTTCCTTTGTATTACTTACCACTGTCACTGTTCAAAATTTTCTCCATACGAGCAGAGAATGCCTTGTCCAAGTCTTCTATAACAGGTTTCTTATTTCGTTTGTTTAAGGCCAAAGTGTGTACTGTATTTCTTCGAATGACCGGCGCCTCACTCTCATCGTATTCGTTGTCGTTGATCCCTTGAAGTTTCATAAGTTTCTTGAATATCCTTACGGGATCTTGCTCCAGAATTTGCTCTTCGGTGAGATTTTCAACCTTTTCCGTAGAAAATGGATCCCAGTCGATGACTGTATTTGCCATGATTTGCGAGTAGGTACCAAACCGATGGACAAACATGGCCACAAATTGAACAACCATGAGAAGAGCGAAGAATATCAAAAACACAAATCCTATAGGCTCGAGTTCAAGATAAGTTTTTTGCACGTGGATCTATAAAAGGAAATTGATATTTTACTTGAGTCAGGTTGTTTGAATAGCATTATTAAGTCGTATTCGACTCCCCTCCCGATTTTTGGATTGGGTATTTCAGTTGTTTATCAGATACCGATTTGTTTGCATAAAATACTATGGCTTCTCGCCATATTTTTAAAAATGTATTAGTTGAGAGTATTAGTGAACTAAAATGCCAAAAAGGAGATGCAATAAACCGAAATCATTTCAAATAAGGCTTAAAATAACCCTGTGGATCATAAGGACATACGAGGCTTTGAATCGAAAACTGTTATATGACAGTCTCTATAATTATGAATATATTAAAGAACTGAAAAAACTTTTTTAAGTCCAAAAGTATTACTTACTTCGTTCTGGTCAAGGTAGTACGTAAAATTAACTTTTGGGTCAATAGGCCAATTCACGTGAAGGATTTCTTTTTGCAAGGTTAAAAGGAATACGACCAACACAAAAAGAGCGTTAATCATAAAGAATGTTATCACCATCTTGTCTCTCAGGTCCTTCAAGTCTTTAGCAATTTTATCCTATAAATAACCGCATGTTAATTATTCTTTTGCTACATAGAATCAAGAAATTTCTTAATAAAGAACACATTGGTCACTGAATTTCCTTTATAGTTACCTTTTTAAGTGTGTCGTCGATAGGATGTAGGTATTTGCCTATCACGTCACTCCAAAAGGTCTCTTCTTTCCTATCCAGATAGGAAACTTCGCTCCTTATCAGTTCTCCGTCGTAGAACCAACTATTCTCTTGGACATCGTCAGATGGTGTCAGTATGGATTCGTCGTCATAATCCTCCTCCAGGTCCCCTAGAGTGTTTCTGGGCAACATATGAACTGTAGAGTTTCTTATAGATGCCCTCGATGCTCTGGATCCCTCTATATGAGTTGTTGTGCGTCTGGCAGTTGGTCTTCTTTGTTCTAACGGTTCTGGAGGTACGAACTGGTTGCGTTCTATCATATCCAGCTTCTGTTGTACTTGCAGTAGCGACGCCTGCATGTTCTTCAGTATCTGACTTTCCTCTCCATCTTTTTGATGAGTACAACATAGACATTTGCAGAGACCAGCGCAACTGAATTCGAAAGATCCCGAGTTGTCTTTGCTGTTTCCAAAGAACGAATAAATTTTGTGGTTTTTTTCAGGCTTCTTTTCTTTTTCTTTCGCTTCTGGTTTCCCATCTTTGTTGCCCTTAAAATATGATTCAGTGGTAACAATACAATTTGTTAATTGGTGGATATACTTACATCTTTCTTTTCCAGATTTTTTGGGACGATCGTCACCTCTCTAGTTCCCCAAGAGACGTTATTCATGTTGAAAATCGAATAAATAACCAACAACATGTACATACTGGGTACGGTGACGTAATAAATTACGCCGTACTTTAAACAATAAAATTCCTGCGGATGCATGATCGCTGTTATTACAAACTCTAAAGCTAAGCAGAAGAAGAATAACGATGAGGGGGCTAACCAACCGTCGTCTTGAATTTGCATGAATATACCTATCAGAACAGCCATCATAATTAAGCCGTACATTGCGCTGATCACTCCAGCAAAGAACAACTGAAAGCATAGTAATTTATTGTATAAGCATTTTAAGTAGCATTGTATCCACGCAAGAATCTTTAAACGCGAGAACGTAGTTCCGGCGTCTAATATTCTGTGGATAAAAGACAATTAAAACTAGAATATAAAACAACGTTTTATCCATAATCACATCACAATCATATTTGTGGACTCGGAATTATTGGAATTTAATAAAAACATTCGCACGGCTTTATATTTCTTAGATTGTTTTTGAGATACATCAATCAAAAATGTACTTCTCAGCCTGTTGGAATCAACACATTGGCGAAGGTAATCACAATAGTTGATTCATTCCTGAATATCGCAAATCCAGAAGCATATACTACCCATTGTATAAGGCGCACTTCAACAACTTTATTGACCAATAAAGGTGCTGATCTTGCACTCATTAAACCGAATGGTGGATGGAAGAGCTCCTCTGTAGCAGAAAGTTATGTCGAGGAGTCTATATCTAACAAACTTGATATTGCAACGAAAATTCAAGGAAAATATAGCTGTTCCTTACAAGGAAAGTCATGCGTAACTTGTGAAAATTCTTCACAAACTTCGGCAAATGTTATGCGTTATGCAAAGTAAATAAATTAAATTTGATTTATTATTTTTTCATTATTCTACACTAGTGGATAAAGTATCACTTTAGACAGTTCATATTCATGTGGATAAAAGTCCGATTATAAGGTGATTGTGGATAAAAATGTTTTATTGCGGGCAGTACTACTAATTAGTGGTAATTAATTAATCTACAAAGGAAGCGTACCTGCGTGTCGGCTTTACAACTAGCGCAGACTATAACAAATATCAAAATTGGGACCAAATTCCAAAAAAAGCTGCTCCACTGATTAAGTTTAAAGGCAGCAACAAATGCTCCCACCAACATAAGGAAAATGGTTCCCGGACCGATTGCGGTACCTATCATAAGAATCATCTGAAATTAAATAGAGAATCACGTTAAAATACCTTTTTTAATTACAACTCCTTTATACAGTATAGTATTTATACCATAAAACTGTAAAACTTTAGCTTAATATTAAATAATAATCATAGATTTAGAAAATGCATCCCTTTTGTGTAAGAGTAACATTCATTTTGTTCCACAAAATTAAATTTTTGACACCTATTGCTGTACAATCAAACTGATGCAAAGAATTGCCGGAAAGTAGAGAGGGAACCGAATATTATTAAAATAAAGACAAGCAGACAATTCCGCAGTCTCGCAACGTTGATTGTGTTTTTTCTCTGTCTGACTCTCTTAACACGAATAGTTTCTTCCCAAATCTGTATAATGCGTTACAATAATAAATCGTTATAAGAATTTCGTTAATAGTGAGGAAAAAGAGCTAATTCCGAAAGTAATTGTACAAAACCAATATGTAGGTATGTTCCTTCTACTGATTTATTATATTATTGTTAAAGATTAGATAACAATTAATTGGCAAATACAAATTATATGTTGCTCAATAAGTAGTATCAAGATATTAAATGAAATGCTTTCACTCGTTTTACTGCTATAAATGGAACATTTTTTATAGCTGGGTAGATAATTTCAAAATATGTGTCTGTTATATTTAGATAAACAATATCAATTTATTTACATACATTTTGTGATTCGAGTCGGTAATTGATGAGGGAATGTAAACATCTGCACTACATATAATAGTATATTAAACAACAAGGTTTGAAAAAAACTCGCTCGACCAATATGTCTCGCTCGTGTGCAAAGAGGTTTTCAAACAAGTTTTTTACGATACTTTTTATACGACTGCAAACAGAGACCACAAAAATCAAATTTTAATTTAAACTCGGCCAACTTAAAACATTGCATAATTTGGATGACAACATCAAACAAAAATCACAATCTGGAGACGCGTGTGCAAAGATGACATAACCTTGTGCAAAATACCGTTTGCAGAGCGTGTCTTTCGTGTGCAAAACCCCCTTTTGCAAGGCAGTCGTATAAAAATTCTATTACATGTCCATAAAAACAAAACATGTCACTACTTTTACCAATTTAATGGTTTATGCAGCCATAATATTCCCTACGTTTTGGCAATGTTTTGTTACTAGTATTAGATATTGCGTACTTGGATCGATATATAGTCATATATTACTTACTTGGTAAAGAATGTAAGGTGTGGAAATATTGTCGTTAATTTTAACAATGTACTTGTAGTCAGTCAAAAGATCAAGGATATTAGCGGTAGTAGAGGGCATCCATCTTCTTCTTTGATTATAGAACTCGTTAAATCCTTCAGGGCAATGAGTGTACGCATCGGAAGCCGCAGAATATTCTACGCGATATCCCCTTTGTAGCAACAATGTACACAACCATCTATCCTCGCCTAAAAATTGTAAATAAGTATTTTTAATATGAACCGACCAAATGATGAATTTCTCCATAAAAGAGATGATGCCTAGATACACCAAATAAACCACAAACCTTGATCGTATTGCACGTAATGACGCGCCTCCTCAGAAACAGTGGTATATTTTGCCATAACGTTGTCATCCATAAGCGCCTTAGCTCTGAACAATGAAAAACAGCCGGGGCTACAGAGTACGCACCCAATAACGTGCTCTGTCGCTTTTTGAAGCCAATGACCAACGGCGTACTCGAAGATCTGGTACCACGCCATAGCTCCAGAACCGATAGGATGGATTCTTCCACAAGCGGCGCCAAGCCCTTTGTTCTTTTTCATGTAGTCCACCAATAAATGAACAGCGTGCGGTTGGAAATCGATGTCGCCGTCCAAAGCCAGGAGGTAAGTGTTTTCGCTAATCGTAGATACTCTATTTGGAGTTAGCTCGTCGTTTTCCATGATTCTGAAACATGTTGCCTTCATATTGTGATCTCCCTTCGGGAAATGGTTGTAGAATAAACTTACCTGTGGCCCAATAGATAGTACATATACATAACTTGGGACCATCTCTTCTTCTTCCTGATCTTAGCCGCATCTTTTAAATGGGCGATCATCTTAGTTTTTCCAGGAAGGGTCCATACTAGTCTTCCTCCATAGGGCGTTGGGAATATGACGGGGGGTCTTATCCTCACGTTGGTCTTGTGGACCTCTGAAGCCGCTACTCCTACAGATTCTATCAGGTCCAGAACGTATTGATTGACGTGAGGATCCTGATCTTCTTCAGACGTCCTTACAAACGCATCATCGAATAGCACGTGAGCTGATAAAACATTGCGCAGTTGCATATACAGGGTATTCTTTAATGATATGCGAATATTTAAGGGGGTGATTCTACTTAATATGCATGCTTCCGCTCTCCTTTGCATGGAATAGCGTACTCGTTCAAATGTTCCCGGAGTATGTCATATTCTATCATATGCTGTAACTATTCCTTCTCTTAATTCTTCTTCAGTGTTAATGGGACTTGTGTACACGAGCGTCTTAAGATGGCCTCACAAAAAAAATCTAAACTATTGAAGTCGGAGGACTTTGGTGGCCATTCCTGAGGCCCACCGCGCCTAATCCAATGATTTGGTTAAATTGTTTGTAAATGTGCTGGTGCACCATCGTGCATGTACCACATTTGATTTCTTATTCATAAAGAAACATCCTCAAGCAACAAAGGCAACTATTGTTGAAGGAAATTCAGGTAAGATTGTCCGTAAAGTCGTTCCGGCAGGAAGAATGGTCCAATAAAGTAATCACCAATACCTGTTAATACGTTAACCGAAAATTGTTGTTGGAAATAGGTTTCATTTATAGCATCAGGATTTTCATCCGCCCAAATATGATTGTTATGGAAATTTTGAGTGAAATTTCTTGAAAAATTTGCTTCAGCAGTGAACAGAATATGCGATCTAAATTTCGGATTTTGAGCAACATTACGAAGATACCACTGACAAAAGGTCACGCGCTCTGAAAAAAAACGGCGCATTGCTGTCCACAAACTCAAGAAGGCTCTTATTTTTCAAATTGAACGGGGAATTCAAAAATAATTTTTATCTGGGAGAAAACCATTGGCGTATTATTTTTTAAAGTCAGTGCTCGTGCGCACGCCACTGTTAAAAATAGAAATTATGTTTATATTGAAAAATATGCACCTTTGTTAATAGTCACCACATACCAAATTTCATAAAAATATCTAGTCTTCGAAAATATTAATTATTTTGCTTTTTTTCCTAAAACTTTAACACCCCGTATTTTTGTAACGGAAAATTTGGACCAAGATTATAAAGTAAACTATCATTAATTTTCGATGTAGAATCACCTTCTTATATATTCGCGTATCATTTAGGAACAGTCTGTATAGTAAATAGTTTTAAATGTCTCCTTACTCTCAAATTCATAGTAATTTGGTAAATTGTATTGCAGATAATTCCTGACTATCCTATGAGCGCACTGATCTTCGTCCATCCTTAATACAGACTTTAAAAATTCTACCATCTCTTCTTTGGTTTCATGCCACATGGTCCCACATGCATAAATACGAGTGATTTTGTCTTTGTTCATTTCTAAAGGTGACTCGTCCTCTAAAACAAAAATAATTGTATGTAACACTTACCAGAAAGCAGCATTGTTTGTATTTACAAGATAAAGTAAAACAGGGACATTCAAAACCATACATCTTACCCTTAACTTCTTCAGCTTTTTTCATGTCATCTTCAATTTTGCGCCTGTTCAAAGCTACGGATTGATCAATGAGGAAACCGTCATACATAGGCTTGAAGAATAGTTTCTCAGTCGATGCTAGTCGTTCGTTGTTGTTCGTCCATATGTGTATCGTAATCCAACATTGAGAAAGTAGCCAAATCAACCAAATCCAAGAGTGCTGATGTGCAATAAAATCATTCAAGTAATACAACGAGGGGGAATTGAAGAATAAATATTCAGGGATTATGTGTGCGTAAGCGCATTCATTTCTGTTGTATCTCCCACACATGCTAATCAGACCTGTGAGGAGGACGGGCACCGTTAGGCTTATAGGCAGGGCGAAGCTGGAGGTCTGAATCATGATTTTAGACGCAAATTTTCCGAATGCGTAGCAAAGGTATGTGCATATGATGTTCAACATCCACACGCTTAGAGGCGTCCAAACGGAAGTTTCTATGATGGTGCCAAATCCACTTGCAACGGCATCCTGATAGGAGACGTTTGTGTTTGCAATGCTGGGTCCAGTCTGAAAGACACCAATGTCATTTACATTTCATTTGATTTTACAACGATTTTTCGAAAATGTATTATTGCTACTAAAAATACCAAAGTAGAACCCTTATAAAATTGTTATTTAGTTGATATGTTGCTATATATAACTATTTTTTAATTGTACAAGACCTTACAAAACCTCAATGGTGATAATGTGGTGCCTATTTTGATTGTATAGTTGCTGTATTCTTACAATGTTTTCGTGACTTATCAGGGGCGTATCCATGGGGGAGTAATGGGGGTAATACCCCCCCCCCCCCAAGAAGCTTACTGAAATGAAATACATTACTTTATAATTTTCCATGTAATAAAACAGGGGTAAAGTATTTGTAATTTGAATTACTTGATAATCGCATGCAAATAATATTAAATTGTGTAATAAGTACAGTGCGTTTCAATAACTTTGATAACATTTTGATCAGCTGTAACTTTTCTGTTTTTAAAGATATCGGAATGAAACAAAAACCATATTACATAGTGGACTAGCAAAAGGCCAGTGATTTTGAGAGATCTTAACCTAACTTATATTTTTTTACATGGAACGCCCTGTATAATATTGGATATTTGGATTCTACTCAAAATTCCAAGCATATTTTACAAAGCATATCCTATACCTATCTTCAACTGTTTCTGAGAAATAGTTTTACAAACATGTCAAATTATCATAAAAATTGCTCTATTTGTTCATGGCACACTTTGCACTGAGCTAAAGCTGAAGTTCGGCATTGCTTGAGCCGTGCTGGTAACAATCGAGCCTTAGTGTTTTGTTCTGTTGAGGAAAATGACACACAAGTAGAGCGATTTTTGTGATAATTTGACATGTTTGTAAAACTATTTCTCAGAAACAGTTGAAGATAGGTATAGGATATGCTTTATAAAAGATGCTTGGAATTTTGAGTAGAATCCAAATATCCAATAATATACAGGGCGTTTCATTTAAAAAAATATAAGTTAGGTTAAGATCTCTCAAAATCATTGGTCTTTTGTTTTTTTTTTTCAAATAAGAAAAAACTTGCTAGTCCACTATGTAATATGGTTTTTGTTTCATTCCAATATCTTTAAAAACAGAAAAGTTACAGCTGATCAAAATGTTATCAAAGTTATTGAAACGCACTGTACCTAATATTTCTATAAGTAATATTTAGCGTTTACTAATGTGACTTTCAAGCCTTAATTTTGCTCGATGTTGCTGCATATATGAATGCTGAAAATACCTCTGATCTAGAAAAATACAATATTTTTAAATATATTGTCTGAAGCTATTTATTTGTTGCATAATTTTAGTTTTTCTTTAGTTTTATTGGGTTTTTGCCACACTTCTGAAAAAAATAAAGATTAATTAAATAAGCCCTTGCGCCAAACGGATCAGTCAAGGGTTATTTTTGAAACTAAGTTTGATGGAGATATGCAGATGACATTTTTACAATTTGGCCTTTTACTGTTACAGAATTAAATCAATTTTTAAATGATATTAACAATAAAGAACCAACAATAAAATTCACTTTGGAAATAGAAAATAATAATATGCTACCATTTTTAGATGTTTTAATTAAAAAACACGAAAAATCTGTAGAAACAAGTGTTTATAGAAAACAAACTCACACCAATAGATATTTAAATTTTAGATCTAACCATCACATTGATATTAAGAAAGGTGTTGTTAAATGTTTATATGATAGAGCAAAATTAATTTCATCAAACAATGACATTTTTAATAACGAACTAAAATTTATTAACAATGTTTTAATAAATAATGAATACCATCCAAATTTTGTTGATAGAACATTCAACAATATTACAGATAAAACGAACATTTTAAGACAAATAAAAGAAACTAATCATACAATAAAAATTGCATACATTCCTATATTATCAGAAGAGTTAAGAAGAATCGGTAATAAATTTAATATTCGAACAGTTTTTCAGACAACTAATACTTTACGATCATTTTTGTCTAAAACGCGCCCAAAAAATGATATACAAAATTCAGAAAATTGCATCTACAGTATACCTTGTGAATGCAATAAACATTATGTTGGAGAAACGTCTCGGCCTATGAATGTTAGAGTTGAGGAACATAAAAATTACATAAAAAGACGGGAATTTGAAAAATCCAAAATTTTTGAACATGCTTGGGAAAACGGTCATTTGATTCAATGGGGTTCGGCAAAAATTTTAGAGAAGGAACAAAAAGAAAATTAAAAGAGACCGCGATTATTTTGTTGAACGGAGATAAGTGTGTATCAAACTGTTCAGTAAACATCGAACATTGTTGGCTACAGTTGTATCAAGAAGAAATATATAATAAAATAAAAATCATTTAACATCTCTATGGAAGCAGATAAACAAATTTTAAACTGTCAAACTTGACATACGATTAATATTTTTACTACTATTTTGAAAACGAAAACAGAGAGATTTTCGAAACGTCAAAAATACGGAAGTGCGCGATTGTGATGTGATTTTTGTTATTTTTTACTTATCTGCTTTTTTCAGTGTGAGATTTTTTGGTTAGGCAAACTTAGTGATAATAACCCTTGACTGATCCGTTTGGTGCAAGGGCTTGTTTAATTAATCTTTATTTTTTGTGGCAAAAACCCAATAAAACTAAAGAAAAATTTTTCTCTCTCTCCCTATTCTGTTCATAAAAAATCCTTGCTCTTCTACATATACATGCATAGACAGATTAAGTTAGACATTTCAATTATTGATATGCAAGTAAAAAAAAATAGAAATATTAATTTAATTTCCATTATTTTTTATTTTTATAATACTGCTGCAATACATACATTTAATTTATATTTTATTATTGATATTGGATACTAACTTCTTTTATTTAACAAAAGTCTTTATTTATGTTTAGTTCTTTAGTTTGTTGATGTTATAAGTCTTTACAACTTTACCCCCTCCAAGATAAAATCATAGATACGCCCATATAACTTATGATATTTTATAAGATTTGTCTTGAAAACGTTCTTATAGCTCTTATAAAATAAATTGCTACCTGGGAACTCAAAGATATGTATGATATTTCTTTTACCTCAGTAACATTAATGCTATGTGATTGGAAAGCTTTGACGAAGTTTGAAAACATAAAATCCACGTCTCCTTCCCTTATTATGATGGTAACGACTGTCGTGGTAAAGAATACCAAACATTTCCAGGGAGCTAATATAGTGTACATGAAATAGGTTTTATTCTTGAACTCCTTTTTGGTTTCCGCCAAGCTTCTGATGTAGGGTATGGGACTCTTCTCCGATACGAAGTTTTCCCACCATCCGAAAGAGATGAAAATTAAGCTGACTGGTATTATGTACAATGTTGTGTCTCCGTTGACTAACGGCCATACCACAAAGGCACTAGCTTGTGCAATGATGGCCAAAATGTCCAGGATCAATTTGAGGGTGCTATTGATGGAATGTGGGTGTCTGGAGAAGAAGGCTGCGAAAATAAGATTATATTAAGTTAATGGTGTCAGGTCGATTATGAGATTTGAATATTAAAAGTATATATGTAAGTATTTTATTCATATTGAAGAATTGTGACCTAAAGTTTGATCCCTGCGAAAAAAGCTTTTTTTCAAATCACTACAATGTGAATAATTTTCTGGTTTACTTAGTTAATGTTAAAGTTTTATGTTTTATATACATATTTTATTCGATGTGTAAATAGTGGGAATTGTTTCAATATAATGTGTCATAGTAAAATGTTATTGGAACTATTTAGTGTAGAATGACGTTCAATTCGTGATCGTTAAATGCTATTTGACGTTATTTTGAATATACCTTTAGAAACTATAACATTTACTCAATTTATCAGCTTTTATATCAAAGCTGCTTTTGAATAAGCATTCCAATTGTTTTGCTTTTCCATTGAAGTTTTTGTTAAAAGAAGAAATGTTCAAATTGTCAAGTCAAGTTCGGTGAAAAAGATGTATTATAGTATTGTATTTATGGATTTGCATTGTGTTGTGTTTGTATTGCTGTTTTGATTTGAACAGAAGTGTATAATAGTGTGACTTTGAACTGCATTTCTTTAGGCAATTTAGGCTTGCTGAAAAAAGCACTTGTTTTAAACATTGCTGAACTATCGCAATTAGTTTTATTGATTAATCCTGAAGAAAATCCAGTTAAAAATAAATTAATGTATTTACAAATGATAATATAAAAAGGTAAATAGTTACACATATGTAAGTAAATAACAGTTACTTAAATCATTGAAAAAAATATATTTATTTTTGAGTTGTCTCTAATATTTATTTAATAGTTTTAGTTAACATTATAACACTTCTGTAATACATATTTATTTGTACGTGCACTATAAGTTATAAACAATTGATTTGTTATCTACCTTTTAGTTATTATTATTGTTGTTAAATGTTTGTATATGGTGGTGAAACACCTATGTATATCCGTAATTTATAACAATTGTTATTGGCTTAAGCCATAAATAACGCCAATAATAATCTTAGAAATTTAAAGGGGATTTTTTGGGACACAAACATATGAGTTTATTTTAACAGATATCATTCCCATCCTGTACTTATCTGAATTTATTGTTGTTTTATTTGTTCTAGATTGCTTTTAGCAGAAATAATAGTAATTATTGTGGCGATAACCAATATCTTGTCATTCATTATTTGCCTATATTGTGACTGCGATGATTTGTATAGGTAATTATAAAGATTACTTTTGGTAGTTTTGAAAAATCCATCCACTTTACTTGATCTCTTGTCTGAAAGTATTCCGTTTTGTATCTTATCAAATATATATAGATAAGAATTAAAAATAGCAATGGACTAATGTTATATACCATTCACATTACCTTTAAGTTAACTAAGGTACTTACTTATAAATCCTGGTATAAAACAAGCAGCGTTGGTCAACATGGCTGCCTTGACTACGTCTAATTCCGGAAATATAATGAAAACCAGAAAGGAACTGCCGATGGCCGGTAAAGTTTCCGTGATGAAAAGCCAAAAGAATTCCCAGAATGTTGGAAATTTCCAGGATTTGAAGCTTATTATCCTTAAGGATCTTAGAAAGGTACCCAATTCTGGAACCATATACGTGAACATGATCAGCCACATCCATACCACTCGTTCTTCAACAGGCAAGATCACTTGAAACTTTTGGTTTTCCTCTGAAATAAATGTCTCATTAGAATTTTTAGGTCTAACAGTGGTTTCTACTAACTATATACAGGGTGTCCGGAAAAGACGTGTACAATGGAAGACCACAGACTCCTGAGTTCAAAATAAGCCGATTTAGCCCAATTTTTTTATTTCCAAAATTGCTTCGTTTAGCCGCTAGAGGGCGCCAAAGTTCGCGAAAATTTTTTGTTTATTCCGAATACCTCAAAACGATTTGATCGATTTTAACAATTTTTGGGCTACGCAGTTATAAGTCTAACCGACACTTTTTGACATTTATGTTTGTCATGATGACAAAACGCTGTAGTAGAATGACAGATGAATGCAATAAACATTTTATTGCACTAGTGCAATAAAGAACCACTTTTTTCACTAAATATATTTCAATAAAGTTTTGTTTTTTGCATGAATGTAGAAAAAAGGCCTTTAATCCACGGAAAACAGACGTATTAAACCTTCTTAATATAGGTCGTTGATAAAAATATATTTCACCTAAAATAACCCTGCATAGTTGCTTACCTATCTTCAGGTTGCAGTACGGTCTGGTGACATTTTGCTTTATTTGTGAAGTCATAAATAGAAGAGTTCCCTTGGAGACGACTGCAGATCCTAACACAACAGCAAAGGTAAAACTTACGGTAAAAACTTTTAAAGCCTTCACTCCAATGTCGATATATTTTGACTCGGCTGTGGAACCCGAGTCGATTTTTCTTGGTTTGTCTCGAAACGCATCCCAGTTCTTTTGACGCACTTCACTAAAAAATGTAGTTTTATATATTTTTCAAAGTTGCTTGAAATGATTAACAGGAATTTTAAAGGATATTTGTAAAAAATGCAATGTGTTCAATTTTAGTACCTCAATAAAAAGTAAATATACTTACTCTTCAGGATCAATGAATGCTTCTTTCTCTTCGTGTATCTCCCGCCTTCTCATTTTAATAATGTATTTATCGTTTCATAGGTAATTTTATTCGATTTTTGTTAAAAAACCTAAAATTCAATAAAGATCATAAAAGGAACAAAGCTAATTATACAGGGTGATTTATTGGTCCCTTTAGAAACTTTGGTAATAAAAAGTTGATTTAATACAGGAATGGCCAGAAGTACGGAATAAAATTCATATCTTTTGAATGAGTGATTTTTTATTAAAACGCCGAAACACGTTAACTGATCTTGATTTTTCCCATCTTTCGGTTATGTAATAATTAATTTTTCTTCAACCCCCTAACCCCCTTTCAAATGGAAATATAAGGTATGAGGGGCTCGTTGAAAAGCTTATAGAAAATCGAATTCAGCCATCCCAAATAAACAAGTTTTATGTTTTCAATAGCAAGGTTTTTAGGGTTGTATAAAACACTTACTCAACAAGTGAAGTAAAATTTAATTATCTTCAGTGATTCTCCATGAATTTGCACAGAATAAACTAAAGAATTTGAAACTGTACCTATCACTATTTACTGAATCGCAATGGTATTGTTCACATGGTCTGTGGTATTGTTGGAGAGGCAACGCATCGAAATCTAGATATTGCTTGGATGTGGAGACAAAATAAAAGTCAGGCTGAAGTGCGCGATTTATTTAATGCGAAATATCCCGAAAACCAATTCTCGCAAGAAACTGTTAGTAACATATTTCACAAATTTGAGGAACACGGTACAGTACAAACTTTGCCCAAAACTGGACGGGTACGTGTTTTGAATGAAGAAAAGAAATTAGACATTGCATTAGAACTTGTTGAAAATCCTCATTCTTCAACTGTTCACTCATTGGCTCTCAATCACGATGCTTCTCGAACTGCAATTCGAATATCTTTGAAACAAGATAAATATCACCCCTATAAGGTATGTCTTGTCCAAGAGCCTTTGGAAGACGATTATGATAGGCGATTACAATTTTGTGAGGAAATGATGAGACGGTGTGACGCTACGTTTTATTTAAATAGAGTGGTTAACAGGCACAACTATGGCTTTTGGTCCCAGGAAAATCCACACTGGACATGCGATTCGCATACGCAGCACCCACAGAAAGTTAATGGGCGTATTCAGACGAGGTCAGCCGCTAACTAAAAGCTGCTAGAATGCTAACAGGGCTGTTACTCAGCGGCTTAAACAACACCGAATAGTGCGCTGATTGTTCTCCGCGGAGCAGCGAAAAAAATATATAACATAACCTTACATTGTCATACTAAAAAGTCATATCGATTACACAGAATAATAAATTTGTTAAGTACCTATTCATCAAATGTTTCATAGAATAAAACGCCGAAATAAGTAAAAATAACTATTTTTATTGATAACAACATTCAGCCATATAATTGAAATTGAACCATCATAGCTCTTATAGGGGTGGCTCGGTTTCAAGTAGGGCACACTTTATGTATAGATGTTCTGGTTTCTGGTATTCTATACACATGTAACGATCACATATTCTTGTTCTTTTTAACAATAAAATACATGAGAAAATATTGTTAACTTTATGTATGGTACAACAAAATTAAAATTTTCTATCTACGTTATAGTAATTATCTTAACATTTTTATTTTGATCCCAAGGATCTATAATAGCTCAATGTCAGTGGGGAATTATGACTTTTAGGGCCTGATTCAGAAGCCCCTAAGTAGCATATTTATTGTCGGTTGTCTAGGGATGAGGGCGAATTATAAAAATATGTAGGTAATAAACAAATTAATGGCTCAATTCTGTGCAACCTGTAACAACTGTAACTTTATTGTGGCTCATACAAAACTTCTAGCCCTGTGTTTCAAAATTTCTAGAGTTCTTATGAATTATTCATATTCATATGCCTAAAAATAGGTATACTTCAAAAGTAACAGAAAATTAACTGCGAGCTTATAGAAATTTACAGGTTTTCTTACAGATTGCGCAGAATTAGTCCATTATTTATATTCTATAAAAGGCAAACCCAGAGCAAAACATTCATTGAAATTCCAAAGCATAACCCTTGGAAAATTGTAAATAAATAACAAAATAACATAACCTTAGAAATGCGTCAGCGCTTCGCTAACGAAGTAAGCGCAAATTTTCTTGGCTTACAAAAATACTCAGCGGCTAACAGTTAGCATTTAGTCAGCGTTTTATTCAGTCTGAATTTCTTACTTAGCGGCTCAGCCGCTGACCTCGTCTGAATACGCCCAATGTATGGGCAGGTATCATCAACAACAGAATCTTGGGTTCATTCTTTTTTGAAGAAAATCTTACTGCCGCACGCTACCTGGATTTCCTAACATTTGACCTGATATCTGCTCTAGCTGTGATTTTTCCTTATGAAATTGATCCAGATATACCAAATGAAAGAATGTGGTTCCCCCACATTTTGGTATTGATGATGTTCGAAGATACTTAGATGAAATGTTTTTAAATCGTTGGATTGGTAGACGGGGTACAGTTAAATGACCGCCAAGATCCTCCGACTTAACGCCCCCGGATTATTTTCTTTGGGGATATTTGAAAGAAAGAGTCTACCAGGACAGACCGGTTAATATTGAGAATTTAAAGAACAAGATTAGGGCGGAGATGCATAATTTACCAGTTGAAGTCATTCGGAATGCTGTCGACAGCTTTTACTAAAAAACTTGTTATTGAAAACATAAAACTTGTTTATTTGGTATGGCTGCATTCAGTTTTCTATAAGCTTTTCAACGAGTCCTCTCATGACTTATATTTCCATTTGAAAAAAAAGTAGGGGTTGGGGGGTTGAAAAAAAATTAATTATTACATAATCGAAAGATGGGAAAAGATCAAGATCAGTTAAGTGTTTCGGCGTTTTAAAAGAAATTAACTCATTTAAAAGATATGAATTTTATTCCGTACTTCTGGCCATCCCTGTATAATCAAGAAATGTTAGTATAGACTATACACGTAGATCTTATCTTTCTTTGTTCAGAGGCTATAGAACTTTTAAAATAATGGTCTCTCTGAAACACTAATAAGGAAATCAAAAACATTTATTGTCCGAAAATTTTCAAAAATAAAATGTTTAACGCAGAAATAGTTTTTAAAAACATTATCATCTTAGTTATAAGTTTTACGTATTTTGAGATAATCAAGATTTTCTAACCAATTATATATAATCGTCAACGTTTTGTTGTTATTATTGCAGGATCTTCAGGACGAAAGTCATAGAATTCTAAGATGTCGTAATAAAAAATAAAGAATAATCGATGTTTTGTTGTTTCCATGGCATCATCTTCAGGACTAAATTATGATATTCTGAAGATCTAAACAACAATTAAATATACAATTTTGTCCTATTCATAATTTAAATTCAGCGAAACTAAGGTAAGCACATTAATAATTATTATTATGGAATGTAATTCTTCTGGATCTAAAAAGATTACTAAAAAATAATTCTAATTTTAAATCAATTGCTACAAAATGAAAGATTTTTTTTAAAACTAAGTAGGTTTCATCTCTTATAATTATTAGAAAATAATAACACTTTATTCTCTACTTTTTAATAATAACTTTTGTTTTAAATCTAAATTAAATTCCATATTAAATATGGAATTTGTAACAGGCAATAAATTTTATGAATTGATTATTTAAAATCATACAATTTCGGAATTCGCAGAAAAACATTAGACGCATTCTTTTTAGATTACTACCTTGTGTATTATTTTTTAAAATTACTTTAAATGAACTGCTATCAATTTGCAGTAGAAGTAGAAGCGGATAATGTGTTATCTCCATTCTACATCTGAAATGAGACAATGCGTGACATATACAAGTGTTTATAGAATATTATTTAGGTATGTTAAAAAATACAATCCTATAATTGATATATTGATATGCAACATTTTTTGTAGTCAGTACTCTTCCTTTATTATATATTGGAATACTTAAATTTAGTGTGGAATTTTTGATACTGAAATATTTTTAGTCTAAATTTTCCTTAAAAAAATCTCAGATGTGTCAAATTGGTAAGATGTGCAAGATACTATTTTTATGTTATATGAATATATTTGTTAATTTGGTACTTAATTTTATGACTCATTACCAACAAATTTTGAAATCTGATGAATATATACCTTAAAATCTGTGTTCTTGGTATTTTTGTTTATTATAAACAACTTTGTTACTTCTTGACTAATTAAAACTAGTAACTTACACGTATTTAAAAATGTAAAGCCCAAATTTCACAGCACAGAGACGTTACGCGTAATCATATTCATTTAATCGAATATCACTAAACAATGAAGACTTGCGAAAGTACCTTATTTCAGAAGGCTACTTAGAAAATTTGAATTCGATAGTGATAAGATAAAGTTATCTTAATGTATTTATCAATCATTTTTATTCTGATTCGGATTAACAAAATGAAAATAAAAGATAAAAGGATACAAACGTATTTCTGCCCACATAAATGGAACAGAATATTTGAAATGACAGATAATAAATTGCATGTGTTGTAATTTTTAGCGATAATATACATCTTACATCTAGATTAATTTTTACTCAGTACAGCGGATATGACGTAAGATTTCTCCGTTTTATGAACAATTCAGAATAATTTTAATTGATTAATTGAAGTCTTAGAATTGGTATGTAAGAAAACGAAGCAGTCCACCGACGATTTGCTAAAAGAGAACAAAGCGATTTTTATAAACCAAAATTTACAATATGCTAGTGTTAGAGGTGTCCCCAAGTAGCACACTAGTCTTATTCAAATTCAAAATTATAAGATCAGAAATTTATATAAAACATATATAGCGGTTTCATCGCATTATTGTTCCATTTGAGATTTTTTTGTTAACAGCCGCTATTTTACTGTTTAAAGTATCTGTGAGAATCATGTAATCCCAACAAGAAAAACGTTTTTTAGAAATTATCATCAGCTATAATTTCACAAATGTATGCATATAGGTTAAGGATCACCCTGTACGTCGTAAAAATAGTTTATGTCGACTGCTAGGAATAAACTAATAAACATGCATTTTACTACTCGCACTTTGACGTAAACATACTCTCACTTTTATTGGATTTTATGTTCCACATCGTTTCGATACCTAAACAAGATTGTAGTGGCAATCAATTACGAGCCTATCAAAAGGATTGTTTTTGACATACATCCTTGAACTCTTTAAAGCAGAAGTGAATTGCGATGCATCGTTATTACTTGTTTTTTATAGTCTCCCAAATATTAACTATTTGGAGATATGATGGAGTCAAACTTGACACGTTGAGTGGAAGCGTCAAAAAGAACGCTAGAAAAATCTGAATCTGGAATGATCCAGATAGAAAGTACTTTGAGTGTATGCGATTTCACGTAAGTTTGTGAATTTTCCAATTTTTTCCTGTGATTTACGTTCATAAATCATACACAGCTGTGAGCAGCACGAAAAGTTGATATTTTGTATAGGTTGTGAATTGCGATCAAATCAATCATCAATCACAGGGGCGGATGGGGAAGATTAAACAGGCCCGGAAAATCGGTAGGATCGGCCGGCCCAATTTTGTTGAGAAAAAATATGATTAATATGATCCGATGAAAAAAGTATGATTTCTTTATTGTAACGGTCGTCGATAACATTCTGTATTAATTTTTTAAGATTTTAAGAAGACTTTAATTTTGAAGATTTTAATAAGTATAAAATATTTTAAACAGTACAACTGAATGTAAAATATCGAAAATATACTGGGTGTAACGGATGCTGATGGTCAAACTTCAGAGGGTCATTATACAAGTAATTTTCACCAGAAAAAAGTATTATAAGATTGTTTTGGAAAGTTGATATTTGCTCTATTATTTAACATTTTTTTGATTTCAAAAAATATTGTGCCTTTTTTCATAAAAACAAAAATATCTCTGTTATTCTTACAGCCAAATCAAATTTAGACATACCATCGGAAATACCGTTAAAATTGCTACAAGACTAGCATATACGAGTGTTTAAAAAATCTTCCTACACCAGGTGCTGTAAAAAGTTAAATGTAGTAATTGTGAAATGAGCAAAATTAGTGGTGTCTTCTTATTGGTGGTAACGCCAAAAATTACTAATTAAATTACTGTATTTAGTAAGCTTTTCAACGATATATCAACTTTTGAGTTTGCTATTTCTTTGGCAACAATATCAAGCGCATAGGTAATAAAATCGTAAAAATCGAAAATACAGGAACTTTATAGTACTTTATTTTTATTTTAAGACTGTCTTTCCTATCCTTTGTTCAAGCTGTTCTCAAGTTTCAATTGGTACTTCAAATACCAAATATTTTAATCTACCCCACCAAAAGAAGTCTAGCGGAGTTAGATCAGGACTTCGAGGAGGCCACCTAACTGTACCAAAGCGTCCTATCCATCTATCTTCATAATGCTCGTTTAGCCATACCCAAATCTCCCTGCTGTTATGTGTATGATAACCATCCATTTGAAGCCAGGAATTAATCCGAAAATTTAAAAGAACCTCTTCTAATATAGTATGCAGTTCGTTCTGAAGATCAAGAAATGCATCTGCATTTAATTTATTTTCTAGTATAATTGGTCTAAGAACGTAATTTCCAATTATCTCCATCCATACGTTAACTTTGATTATTGGAGGGCCTGACAGCATGAGGATTCACAGCTGCCCACGTATGGTCATTATGACAATTAAATGTGCCATCTCTGGTAAATGTTGACTCGTCAGTCCAAATTATATGCTTGTAAAATTGCGGATCTCTGTTAGTTTGTTGGATTATAGCACTGACAAAACTGAATACGTTCTGTCCTATCACGATCCAGTAAACTTTGAACAGGGGTCAAATGATAATGGTGAAGGTTGTTCCTTCTAAGAGTTCTGTGAACTGACGTATGTGAAATTCTCCCAAGTTGTATTGCTGCCCTGCGTGTACTTAACGTGGGAGTTTCTTCAAAAAGCACTGTTATAATTTGGTCTTGATGACGATTTACTTGATCGGGATTTAGACGATGATGTCCTGGAACACTCTCAGTTTCTTCCAAAACCAGAAATGTAGTTACAAAAGTTTTTCTGTTTGGAATGCGTCTTTCAGGATAGCGGCAAGAATATTCTTCAACTGCTGCTATAGAATTTCCATTGCAAACACCATACACAAATAAAATATCTCGATACTCGTAATTTGTGAAAAAACGTGGCATCTTAAATTTAGATACTGAAGTAATCAACAAGAACATACACTAAAGTAATTTTATGACTTTGACGGTCAATATTGTTTTTCACAACCGCCTTGGCATTTATCTACCATGAAAGACGCATTCTAAACAAAAACTCATTTGTAACAATATTTCGGATTATAGGAGAAAGAGTTAAAAAAAATAACTTTTTGAAAAAATTCCCACAGAAACTAGGTACACACAAGTTTGTGTTTTATTACCTTTGCTCTTGGCATCGTCGCCAAAAAATGCTGAAAAGAAACATGTCTTCATTAACAAATTTTTGGGGTTACCACCCTTTAAACACTCATATATGCTCATCTTGTAATAAATTTAACGCTATTTCCGATGGTATGTCTAAGATTGATGTGGCTATAAGAATAACAGAGATATTTTTGTATTTATTTATGAAAAAACGCACCAATATTTTTGAAATCAAAAAATGTTAAATAAAAGAGCAACTATCAACTTTCCAACAAAATCTTATATAACTTTTTTGTTGAAAATTACTTGTATAATAACCCCCTGAAGTTTGGCTATCAGCATCTGTTACACCCCGAAATAAATATTAAAACTTATAAAGTAAGTCAAAATCAAGTGAAATATGTAATATAATCAAACAAAATAACTTTATCACACAGCACACTTAGACCGACCCTGACCAACCGGCCCAACATCCAAGATTCGACTGTTATGGTAATACTAGCTTATTTATTTCAGTCCTCGATCGTGCTTACATAAAAAAAATTGGTTAGTAATATTCAAAAAAGCTTCTTAATCAGCACCTGCACAATAAAATAAGCACGTGCCACGCACGGCTTTTCCTTGTTTCGACTTTGTTAATGCCTTATCAAACTAAAAAAAATAGTCGCGGGCTGCAGCGGCCCGAGAACGACCGGCCCTTCGGGAAAATTCCCAAAATCCCCTATGGCCCATCCGCCCCTAATCAATCAAATCAATTTTGGAAAGGGAAAATCAAATATTAAGCCATGTTTAGTCAAAATATTTATTCAACAGAAGTATTTACAAACAAATTTTAGTTGTATCAACGTACGACGTATAATTTTCATTACAGTAGGTACATTATGAGTGGCATGTGTTATTCTAAACTATAAGATACATTTTGAATTTTTCTTGCTTCTAGAAATATTGATTAATAATTGGTCAGTGCTGTCAATATTTAAAGATAGACAAGTATTAACACATTAAACAGTGTTTTTCATTAAAATTTTTGTTAACTCACAAACAATATACAGGCTGTGTATACGGTGACGGACCATTAGAGTATTTAAGAGACTACTTCGGGTTTAATTTTGAAAATTTAGGATTTGGGGTTTTAGCTCGATATGAACACTATATGAAACGCGAGTAAGGTTAAATTTCAAGGTGTCAGAGAGTGGGGCTTGCATGTGCCTGAACGAAAACAAAGATATCATGAGATTTTTTTATCACAAATGGAAACATTGATGGAATAAATATGGTGGAAAGATATATAGCGATGAAGCTAAGCAACACAGACTGTACTTGATTTTTTGTGTGCTGCAGAAATGGAAAATGCATCAAGCAGCCAGATGCAGTTATTAACACTCTGTAACAAATGATAGACATACCCCTATCTCTCTTTAAATATCAATATTTCAGCTTGCACGATGTTAAAAATAGGCAATTTTAAATTAGGCTATCGAGAAACAACATTTTTTGATAGAATTGAAATATCTCGAAGACCATTAGATACAGATATAAGGACGCTTGATAAAAGTCCCCCTAAAATATGCGTAGAAGTCAAATATGCAAAGATATACAGGGTGTTCCATTTAAAATAAGCAAGTAGATGGCGACTTCTGATATAACCGGAAGTGCTATAAGAATGGCATTATTTTATATAAAAAGAGAGCACCGCCAAAATCCCAAAAGCCTAAATTTTCAAAATTGAAATCGATGTAGTCTCTGAAATATTCGAATAAGTCATCTTAGGACAGCCTGTATGTCAAGAAAAGAGATTAGGTTATGAGCTTATTGCGTTTTATTTGCACTTGTGCAGTTTTTGATACTAAAACATTGCAATTGTTATGTTCTTACCAAACATTTTTAGAAAAAAAAAAAATTGCTTGAGATTGCGCGAAGTTCATAACACAGTCCGTCATTTAAGTTATGCTTGTTGCAACACGTAAATAATTCCTTCAGTTAATGATCTATTTGTTTATGTTCATCAGCGATCCAGCACTTTGAAAAATGCTGTGGATCATGCTCTTGTCGTCCATCCTGTCGCTCCTGCGACTTCCGGAAGACGAGGACTCGGAAATGACCGGTTTTGTCCGTTTCTTCACAATCCAGAAGCTGCAGGCAAATTTCAACTCCACCTTTAGCGCTTCCCAATAAGTCAGCTGTATATGGAAATAAAAGAAGGGTATCAGTCACATATCGGTTTTTTATGCAGGAATAATATTATTAGAAAATCAATACAGATGCAGCACAAACAATTGGTTGTGCATCTTTGTTTAAAAATATGGAAATACGAAACTTATACTCTAATATTTTTTCTCCACAACCTCTTCAGAAACGATGTAAACAGTAGGTGCATGTACGTCAATTTCTTAACACAAACGTGCGTTAGGAGAAATAACATTGTACAATACCATAAGTTTAAATAAGTATTAATAACAACTTTTTAAATAGCTTTTTACGCTAATTTCAACTATTTGCCGAAATAGGCTGTGCCAGATAAATGCAGAGGCATCTGGCAAATTACTCGTGATTGGCTGCTGCTTACAGCAGCAATATACAGGGTTAACCATGACTAAGTACAAACATTTTAACCACGTGCTCAGGGAGCCCTAAAAGACAATAAAAAAGTTATTCCAGAATTTTAGCTCGATATTTAAAAAATGGGGCAAAACCTTTTTTTCCTACGGAAAGTCTGCGCCTATGATGAGTACCTATCGACTGAGATGGCTTATGGCTTAGATCCATAGTTGACATTACATCTGTCAACAATTACCATGCGGTCGTTTGCAGTGTTTCTAAATGCAGAAACGACAAAAAATAACATTCTTATTAGTATTAATACCTGATAGATAGGTAACAGTTAATCCAGTTAGCTTCAGTATTTTGCATTCGTTTTTCATTATTTGGTTACAAACTGGTAAAACTACATTTTCACTCACTACCGATAAACACACTTCCCGTAGGGGTAATAGGTAACAAAAAACGTTTAACACCCGCGGCAGTCTTGTCCCATAACCTAGAAAAACAAACCGGCGAACTATATTGTGGGAAAATGTCTGTATCCGACACATATTCCTTTATTTATTAACTATAAAACGTTTAAAATGAAAATAAGGCACTAAAAACTAAAGAACACAAAACTACAACGTAAACACAGGAATTAAATTATAACATGACAGCGAACCGACTCGACTGTACCGACCAGTACCGACTGCCGACTGTGGCCGACTGTTGCATGACGGTTGCTTGCTGGTTGCATACTCTGATTCTCGCATTGGCGGCGTTAAATAAGGATATAATATAATATCGAAAAAAAAAAATTTTCGCTTCATAAATAAGTTTGGAAATTTTTTTAAAGAAAATTCTGTTAATTCTTATTTTTTTCTATCCCCTCTTAAAATATTTGTACTTAGTCATAGTTAACCCTGTATACGTCTGTCATGTCAAAGCAATATAATATTTAATAATTTATTATTGTACTCGGTCTTTAGTAGTTTAATCAGCTAAAACTGCATCATTAGAATTGTGACCCAGAAAATCCTGAATTATTTACGGACCATTGCTTCATCCATCGTTGACTAATCGCAACAGCCGTACTTTTTCTAGTGTGTTTCTTTGCCCGTTACAGAAATTACAGAATTCTATATTGAAATTCAGGTGATTCGATAGACAAGTATTACAAAAGTGACGCGATTTAGCATACGAAGCTTCAGGTGGTGACATAACGACACGGATGATGGAAATCCACTGTTGTGGCAGAAAGTTACATTGACGAATCTATAACAAATAAAATGGAAACTTCAAACAAAATTTTGAATGCGATAAATGCACCATCAACTTCCGGCACTTCAAAAACACGACTAGAATCTTCTATGCGAAGCAGAAACCGTACAGTTGATTCAAGAACAATCCCAAAGGCCCAAACCTTTAACACATACATTATCTCATTCAATACATTTTTCTAATTACAGCAGCATACTATTACTATAAATATTTTGAATGGCGAACCACACTCGTATGTTATGCGCTACTTTCCACAATAGTTATGTAATATACTGTAACCTCTAAATTAGGTTATCGTTGAAACACGTCACGTAGACAAACAATCTTTATTTTCACTCTTGATAATACAAGAAATATCCTGCAAACCAATTTCACAACTGTCAACGCTTTACTTTGACGTTTTGTCACTCGCGTTTGGCTGCTCATTATAAACTGACTGTGACGGCGGAATTGATCTGTTTATATAGATTTTTAGAGTTCTGGAAATTTCTGAGATCTCGAAAACGTGTCGAGAAACAAATAGAATATAGCCTGGAATATTCCGGAAAACGTCAAAATAAAGGTATTACAAAATTATAAATTCTAACGCAAACAGGAACATAATTAACAAAGCAGAAGGTAGGTGAGCTTCCGTAACAATACTATTTAAATAGTGAGTATTAAGTAGGATTTGTAGATTGTAATACATCTAAAATATTGCAGCAAGTTTTACACAACTTGTACTGGTGTTATGACTAGTGTTTCCACTTCGTAAATTTTTTATTGTTAAAATTATCTCAAGGGACAACTACAAAAAAAATTCCCATTATCCCATACATCTTTTGTATGTCATAGTTTTTTTCATAAAATCCGCTGGAAGGAATGCACCATGGAACTTCGGGTATCTGTATTTTGAATTTATGCTTAGTAGTTCACCAATATCGACAATTTATCGATCGTATAATTGTTTTTACTTACATGCTCCTCCACAGACACACTTCCGACGTTCCACAAGAATTCAGATACAGCCAGCATAACAGCTATCGCTATTCCAATACCTAGTACGAAGAACATACCACCAACATTAGCTAAATCCAGTTTGTTATCTGATGACTCCTTGACCTCAGACTAGAAACAAAAAAACTGATTCATATAACTTTTCCAATAATGTTTTACTTCCTTCATTAGTCTTACAATAAAGATATTTAATGGAAATGGCGATTAACTTACGCTTGCGCAGGAAGGTTCTTTCCGTTTCTTCTTCCACCATCTATCTTTTAAATCTTTCAACTTTCCACTTTCTTGGAGCTTTAAGATGGCTTTATTGATAGCACTTCTATAACCCGAATCTGGAAATATTTTATTTTAAATAGTACCTTCCTTCAACACACATCTATATCAATCTCACACGCATTTCCCTTATCAATTGTCATAAGTAAAGATAAAATTAGCATATGCTCTAGAATTATAATAATAATATTTATTTAATCCTCACAGACATAATTTTGCAATATATAGGACAAGTCAAAATGTAAGGGCACTCATATACACATGTACCACACACACAATTACAAAATATAACAATAATAAATAATTAAAAATGGAAGTGCAAGTGTACACAATCAAAAAATCCTTATCTAAAAAATATTCACCTATGCTATAATAACATTTAGTTAATAACAGTTCGTTAACTTTGCATTTAAAGTGTATTGTATGTTAATATTTTCTGGAATTTCGAAGATACAGCCTAATACCTGCATATGCAACTGGTATTATGGGCAAATGCACTTAGCACGTTATTATTCAAAGAATTCATGAAACCGTTTATGTATATTAGAAAAAGTGTAGGGCCCAATATAGATCCTTGAGAAACACCATGTTTTACACTTTTCATGTTAGATATCACATTGTTATAAGATACAAATTGTTTCTTGTTTGAAAGGTACGATTTCATCAATTCCAGACTGTCCGCAGTAAACCCATTCCATTTTAATTTGTCGATAAGAATGTTATGTGATACACAGTCAAACGCATTGGTTAAATCGAAAAACTGAGCACACACATATTGTTATAAGTTGCATTTATATGATGAGGTAAGTAGTTTACAAATAATAGAAAGAATAAAGATACTAACTCAACGGCATGGCGATACCATAACTCTTTGAATCCAAGGGGCTCCCCACTTGCTTCAAGTCGCATTTGGTTTCAATTTCGTATTCGATTTGGGTAGATTCCATCAGAAAGGCATAGTTCCCTTTTGAGGCCTGCACTCTTTGCACACCATCTCTGTTGCTTTTTTCGAAGACGCTGGGTCTGGTCGACTCCATGGTGCTCCACATTTTATGGTAGGTGGAAAAATTGGAGTTTTTGAAGAAAGTCATGGTCGATCCTCCGTCCATCAAGCCGTACTTAACTTTAGTCTGTTTTGCGAGAGCCTCAGCGCTGTCGATTTCACCTTCCATTTGGCCTTTGGTCAGGAAAGCCGCCAAGTTTGCCGTGTAGGAGCTGGCCATGATGAGAGTGAAGAACCACCACATCGAAACCGCCATTCTCGATGATATTCCTCTAGGAAATGCGATTATTGAAATATCAATTAATCGAAACGTTTATCACATAATCAAATTGTAACTTAGTTTAATAATGGTAAGATAAACTCGATAAAGTAGAAGGAATTGTACCGAAACTGATTGTAAGTATGCAAAAAATGAAAAACTTTACACCAAAGGATGGATTGATGAAGTTTTGATTAATTGTTTGAACAATATGCGCATTATTCGTTACATCACCGGCTAAACACTTGAGGTTTCAAGAAACATCTGGCTGTTCTCTTCAGAATAAAAATATAATTTTTCTAATTTTGACTAACATCTTTTGTTATCGAAACAAGCGTCAAAACGTTCTACTTTATGTAACTAGTTACATAATGAAAACCATTATGCAACTGGTTACGAAAAGTTCGGTATGTCACTAATTGCAAAAAAGAATTAAACAAAATACAACAGAAAAATAATAAAGTAACTTTTATTTAAGTCAGTAATTTTATAAATAACACTTTATTAATTATTATTATTTAATTATAAATATTCACAACGCAGTTGGTACAGTTAGTGAAACTAATTCCAGAGGAAATCTTATTGGTTGAACTTGTAGTAATAGTCCGTGACATGTTATTGGTATTACTCGGTTCTCCAAGAATATCACCGGAAAATGTTTTTTTATTTTCTATAGAATTTTCAACATATCCTTCTGCAACAGAATTTGACTTGTTGTTTTATTTTTAAAATATTGGTCCCAGAATCTGCAAGTAAAGTGGCCAAAGATCTTCTGAAACAGTGCCCCGTGAATAATGCACAATTCAACAAACCAATCATTTGAGCAATCATCTTTGGTAACTGACCACTAGTATTAATTCCTACTGGTTGTACACCACATTTACCATTTCTATATCTAACAAAGAATCTGTTGTGTTAAATATTTTCCTGGCGTAGATTTCTATACTTCCTGATAATGTCAACGAAGTTTAGTCCTTCTATATCTTCCGGGGTGATTACAAATTCACGAGTTACTCTAGCTTGTATTTGGAATATTTACTCAAAAATACGTCTCCTCATCTATAACATCTTCAACACGTAAAAATGTTAATTCTGACTTCCGACATGCACCAGCTATTCCCACAACCAACACAACTTAAAAATGCGAATTAGTAAACTGACAACTAAATAAAGTAATTTTTAGTTACCTTAGCCATTAAAACATTATTGTCATCCACCTCCGTCAAAAACTTCGCAATATTTTAAAAAAACGTTTGATTTCTTAGCGTGGTATCCAAGTAGGTACTGTGTCCATAGCATAAAAGCCTTCAAATTTTTACCTTCAAAATATGCCAATAGTACTTTCTCATTGACGTGTTTTACTTTCTTCTGTTCACGCCATTTCTCAGATTTTTCATAAGCCAAGTCATATACCGCTTTGGATTTTTCAGGAATCAGTGAACATACTGTATTGTTTCTGCTTGTTTATACATAACTTTTATGAGTTTATTTTATATGTGTTATTTTTTTGTGTAATTTTCCCTGCTCTGTAAGTGGGTTCATCCCGTTGAGTAGGAGTAGATAATAAATAAATAAATAAACATACGGCATTTCTTGCCGCTTCTTCGATATCGCTCGGTATATCGTCAGAATCTTAATGTAAATCACACATTTCACATAATAGATCAGCGTCTATTTAATGTCAAGCCAAATGACAAGAAAATTTAAACTGACACTGACCTACTAGATAATTGTTATTTAAATTATACTTGTAAATGATCAAAATTAAAAACTTGTATTTCCCATTTTTCGTCAAAATTAGAAAAAATCTTGTATGTAATACGTTATGAAACATGATTTTATGTAACTCGTGCGATATTGCATACTTTTTATAACTGATTACATAAATAGCTATTTCTGTGGTATTATAGTATAATATTCAACGAGCGTATAATAATAGCCATTATACGGGAGTAGAATACTATACATTATCCACGACTACTACATATTTTTGTTATGCTTGCACCGAAGAAACTAACATCGCTAAACGTCAAAACTATGAATTGTCATTGAATTGTCAAATATCAATGCCATAATATAATATCATAGCTAAATCAAGGAATAATCTGACAGTAGTGATTAATGACTCATTAATCACTACCGTGATTAATGGATATTATTAAGGTCGAGGAAACAGATGTATAATGGGTACATTATACAATAGTCGTGGATAAACATATTTGACAGTAGTTACCTACTTACTTCGGCAATATATCACAACCTTGTGTCATTATAGACCCCAAAGTTAACCACATACAATTTTTAATGTCCCATATATTCTCCAGTTCCTCTGGATGTTCGTCGCATGGATGAGGGTTTTCCCAATCTCCGGGAGTCATTCTTCAAAAAACAAAGAACATTATTATGCATACGGTCTTTGTCAAGAATACATTTATTACCTAGATATGAAATATAACACGATGGAGATAATCAAGTACAACGTGGCTGTATAAATCCAAACTGATACCGAAAACGGATCGAAAAAGGCGAACATATTAATATCCTTTTCTTCTTCTACTTTAAATAAAATGCTTATGCCTGAAACGTTCATATGAATACGAGCTAGACGTAATTACATTTGCATATACCTAAATCCATAAAAGGTGAACTGAAATCAACGACCTCTCTTCTTTCAGGAGTGATCGTAAGATCGCAAATGGCAAGTTGTGCCTTCTAGAAAAGCAGAAAGGCATTAGATAAGAAACAGCTAAGTATACGGGGTGTTAAAAAAGAGTGTAAAATATTTAAGAAGGTAATAGTATGAACCAAAATAAGCAGAAAAGTCCCAATAAACATGGGTCTGCAAAGTAACGGTTGTGGAGATATGGAATGTTTTATGTTTTTTGCCCCTTTTTTTATTTTGCAAAAACGTTGTGTATTTTCTTATAATAGTTGGTTGATGTTTAGTGAAATAAACAGTACGTATTTGACAGTTGTTCTCAGTGCACAAGTTTTCTTTCACTATGGCTAGTTACTCTAGCGTAGAATTAACAGACATGCATTTCATGTATGGTCGTGCTAAAGGGAACGCCATCGAAGCGCGACGTCTTTATGTTGACGCTTATCCAAATCGCCAGATTCCTTCACAACGAATGTTTGGAAGAATTCACAAAAGATTACGTGATACCGGTTCCTTGAGCACACAGTGCCATTTATCCGGAAGACCAAGGTCGGTATCCACTCCTAGAGCAGAAGAAGAAATTTTAGCACTGGTAGAGCAGAATCCAGGTACGAGTGTGCGGAGAATATCAGCCGAGGTAGGAATTAGTGGTCCTCTCGTTTGGAGAATCCTTCACGAGCAACTGCTTTATCCATACCATGTGCAACAAGTACAGGCCTTAAATCCAATAAATGATCATCAAGCACGTTTGGTTTTTTGGCGCTGGTTTCTACGTCATGATGCTGAAGACCCTCGTTTTTTTTCAAACATTCTTTTTACTGATGAGGCCGGGTTCACAAGAAATGGAGTGTTTAATTTTCACAATACGCATATTTGGGCCGACGAAAATCCTCATGCTCTAATAGAATCTGGACATCAGGCACGTTTTTCATTAAACATTTGGATGGGTATTGTAGGTGACAGGTTTCTAGGTCCTGTTGTTTTACCAAACCGATTAACAGGCGCTGCTTACCTCAACTTTCTGCAGAACACACTGTATGAGTTTTTGGAAGACATTCCTTTAAATCAGAGGCAACAAATGTGGTTCCAGCATGATAGTGCTCCAGCTCATTTTTCCATGGCCGTTAGAGAGCATTTACACCAAACTTTTCCACATAGATGGGTAGGAAGGGACGGGCCTATTTTATGGCATCCAAGATCGCCTGATCTGAACCTTCTAGATTTCTTTGTTTGGGGATATTTGAAGACATTAGTGTATGGTACTCCTGTACATAGCCTGGAAGAGCTGCAGCTACGGATTAATCAAAAGTGTCAAGAAATCCAAACCAAGGTGTTTTCGAAAGAGTTCGAATATCGTTGAGACGAAGATGTCGTGCCTGCTTGGAAATGGACGGGGGACATTTTGAACATCTTCTGTAACTTTGTTTTTTGTTTGTTAAAAGCTTCCTTTGTCGGTTTATTCCAAATAAAATAAAATGTTTGAAAAACGAATAGTGGTCCATATCTCCGCAACTGTTACTTTGCGGACCCATGTTTATTAAGACTTTTCTGCTTATTTTGGTTCATACTATTACCTCCTGAAATATTTTACACTCTTTGTTTAACACCCTGTATACTAGTCCATCGTTACCCCATCTAAAATATCTCCGATGAGACCAGTCCACCTTCTTTGTTTTTCATCCCACTTCCCATATTCCTTGTCATCAGCTAAAATGAATTCGAATTTGAAACCGATTATATTAGCTATTTCTTGAATCAAATCCATGGAGTACCCTTCGTATCTCTCGTTCCCATACAACGTCTCCCCCTCTTTAGGTGTCTTTTCCATTAAATAAGGTTCACCAATCCTAAAGGAATAGATTTTACTTTAAAGTGAAGCCAAATATTTCGAAAAAAATTAATAATAATACTTTAACTTGGAATAACAAAATTTGGTATATGATTTAGGCTTATTATTGGTCTTCTCTGACTATGAGTTCTAGTAAATTCAAATACTACAAGGTGTTCATTGAGGGTGAGTCACCCTTAAAATTATATCAAACTTTTCCATTGATCTAATTGATAAAAAGAAGGATAATATCCCACCCAGAATTTAAGTTAAATCACTTTTTTACTCTTGTTAACTTATAAACACTATTAAAACCTTATTTTAATTAATGCATGCTTTCTTGAAAATCTTTTAAAATCTAACAAGATTAAAAATAGTGTTTCAAATTAAACTTGTCGTTTCTTAAAATGTAATTTTTCTTATGCCATCACACATTCTTTGCATTTTACCTCGACGACACGATAACAGTAATCTTCTGTAGGCTCGTCACAGCCGCAAATTCCCTCTCATTGGAATTCCTACGCAAATTCAGGGATGAGTTGCTTGCAAACCAATCGGCGATCACTTGATTATCAAGCGCATCTACCACGTGTAAGTTAAAATCGATGCGATTTCCATAATCGTCGAATTTTAAAGGACCGGACAGTGTGAACGTTGGCTGTCTCTGCTCAAGAAAAACAGACAGTGTATATTACTTTTAAATGCGTAAAACAATTTGGTATTTTGAGTATTTCAAAGTCTACAAGGTTTGGCAGATGGTAGCTGGGTGAATGTCAAACATGTCCTCTTATATGAACATAGCTTCGATTTGTTACAAGCATTTTAAGAAATATAATTTCATATTTCAATCTAAGTAGACTGCCAATAAAAGTGATGGTTTTTATAGCAATACTTATTATTTGTGTTTAAAGGTTAAACATTAGTTAACCTTTTCAACAAATCTAAAGACTGTTCCAATAGTCCACCCTTAGCTCCAATACAAGTCTTGTATCGGTGAATTAAAGATTCCGTCACTTGATGGATGAGATTTGGAACATTTCTTATCAGGTTAGCTGCATCTTAAATTCCTTCAAGTAACCAACGACAAAATTCTAATCATTGAGAAGCATCTGCAACATGTAACGCTTGTAGATTTTGGCGATGAAAAGCATGTAACATTTTTCTGTTCAATACACGCCATACAAAATTCGGTGATAAATGAAGATTACTTGCTATACCTACACCTAATACTAATTGAAAAGTTGTCAATGACAGCATCTATTACCTTCTTTGTTTTGTTTCACTTCAATAGATCGGATAGCCTTTTCTGTAGCGGGGCTAGCTTCTTCTCGAAGTCTACGAAATTATGGACTAAGGACTGTGTGAGCAGGTTGATGTCTATTTAGGTATCTTCGTCGGTATTTCTAAACTGCTTTTCTATTGGAATACCCATATACAAAGACAATATCTACATGCTCTTCAGTTGTAAGCACATGTATTTTTTATTTAGCATTTTAACGTTAAGTGTCAAATCAGTAAACAAAATGGCACAAATAGTAGTTATTGTTATAGTAACCATCATTTTTGTTTATCAGGCCATTTTGATTGAAATAATATTTTTTAAAACACTTGTAACTTCTGAAAAACCTATGTTCATATAAGAAACAACATTTGGCATTAACCACCCAGCTACCATCTGCCAAAGTTGGACATAGAACTTGTAGGACAGCCTGTATAAAAGTGCAGGTGGCGTAAATTTGTTATGTATATGCTCATGACATGATGCTCACCTCTTTCATGTAAGCAGCGAAAGTATATCCATGTATAGATTTTGTTTCTCCAAAACATTTGATGGGGTTAGACGATATACTTTTCTCGGTGTATATCAAGTCGTTTATGGAGTCGGTGAGATGTAGTAGGGCATCGTGAAAGAGCACTGTTTCCGTCTGGAAAAAAAAACTAAATATTAGAAAAAAATATATATATCAGACATTGTATTTGCGGTGTAAAAAGTGTAGGTAAATTCCTGGTAAAAATTCTAAAGATTAGAAATACCGTAAAATTATATTAAATATGAAATATTACTGTATTTCATAAGAGTGGACTCTTACCTAAGGGCCTGCTTAAGACCAATGCACTTCCTATTTTCAAATACCAAAAAAATTGGCCTGTAGCATTTTTTATTTTATTATATAACAATGCAATAATACGTAAATACTATTTTATCTGATCTATTTCAGAATCTATTCTCAAATAGAAATATCAACAGTTCTTGCATTATTGACAAATTTTAACATTTAGATTAGTTTACCTTTTTGTACGACTATTCTATTTCCTTTTGTTTACCATACTTAGTTATAGAACAATATGTTATATCTACTGGTTGCTAAGCAAAAACGCAATTTACAACCGTATCCATAGTAACGACAAAATCTACTTAGTTTGGTGGATATACGAGACAAAAATAATTTTAATATTTTCGAGATATTTTGTTAGCTAACACCTTTGTATTCATATAATGGTCGTACAGAAAATAGTATAAGCATTTCGAACAGTAAAGAGTTTACCAATCTCGTCCAACATCTCCTCCAAACATTGTCGTCCATCGGTAAACGTTCCTTACTGTTCATTTTCAATGTCACTTTAACCAGTGTAATGCTGCTATAAAGAAATCAGAGGGACATAAACGTGATGATCCATCAAAAATTAAAGGGTAAACCAAATTTTCTATAACTGGTGATGTTTTAGGATAAACTTCAAACTGTTTCTATTTCCTTTATACCAAAATAACTTACTTTGATCTGATTTCCTTTAAGTGAAATCGTTTTGCCATAACCACTTGATAGATTCCATCTCTCTAAAGTGTTGTTGAAATCTTCTGTGTCGAAATGGAAAAGCCTAACGGTAGTTATATTGGCTGCTGTGTGCAGTTGTGTGAAATCCAATGTGTGTGCATCCTGTAACGGTTTTAAATCTGGTAAAAACTTGCTTTAACAAACGTATGACTGTATTAATATCTTCACATATTTCTCTAACAAATGGAGAACTTACCAGTGACGTTAGAAAGTAATTGTTTTGCAGATTCAATAAATTCTGATCATTAGCTTGCTGTAGGATTGGAATAATGTGCTCGGTTTGGCAATCCAAAATTATATTGGTTTCCGACGTATTTTTTATTTCCTTTAATAAGGACCTTAAATAAAATGCCAAATTACAATTAATTTATTTCCCATAACCTTGGTACTTTATTTGGGACATCAGCAATTGATTCAAGTACTAATGAAGTAATTAGATAACTATATTACCGATGGTCTCCTGTGGAGCTTAACTGCTTCACTAGAATGTTGTTACGATTGGTGCCACGTTGGAATTTCTGAAGCTTTAAGATGTCCTGCATCCTGATCAGCCCTTCCTCCGTTTCGTAGACTATGACGAAGTTGTTCCACTCCAAACTCCTCACCACTTCAGCGAGCGCTTGGGAGAAGAGCTCCGCCTTCGGGAAAAAATTGAATACAGTGTCTGTTTGTACGGTAGTCGATGGTTTCCATGAAGTCATGATGTACGGTACTTCAAACTGGGCACATGTCGATTCTAGAATAGATGATGTCAGCGATTTCAGGCTTATAACTGCTGCCACTCCATTGTTCTCCTCCAAGATATGACACACTGCAAGGTGTAATAGTATATTACATACCGAGGTGGAAAGTGGTTCATTCTCGTCGAGGGAAAAGGATGGTTGTTCCCATTTCTCGAGACAAGAATTTAACTTTTTACCTAGGTTTGTATACTATTTTATTTACAACCATAAATTTTAAATGCAAGTGAATGTTTTTGTAATAAAATCATTCCGTGGCGGAAGGGTACGTCGACAAGTTTACAGATTCTTAGGTTAAAATTGCCACAAAAACATCTGGCGAAATTCCAAACTCCAGTACTAAAAACGTTACCATTCCTACGCAGGGTGTTCAGCATGGATTAACAGTTTCTGTTGCCGCTTTTCCAATCTAGTGTTACAATTAACTTAGTAAAATAATTTGTCATACTGTAATAAAATTTGTTGATGTTTTAATGTACAATTAGATATTTTTTGAAACAAACATTTTGTTTACTCAATGAATGTTGACAATTACCTGAGTTGAAAGTGACATTTGTCTGGGTGGAGAGTGATTACTTTGATAAATGTCACTCTCCATCTGTATATGTATACGTCAAAATCAGAAATATGTTTCTTTCAAACTTACTGTAAGTTTGAAATATACACATTACATGTATGGTTGTAAATAAATGATATTCTTTATTAGTTTAGTTGCACACGCCTCCAACTTACAAGTAGGTAGGTATATTTTTTCTGTTTGTAAACTTCAAAATAAGTAAATTCTATTTAATTACTCACACGTCTTGCTGGATTCGAAATAATCGAAATTCGATATCTGGTCAACCCTGCTTTTAAAAATAGTCTTATGTTCGACCGTATTCTTTTTATGTAGTGTAGAACTCAGTACTATCTCGGATTGATCATTTTTCTCGCTGAAAACTACCCCTGCAAACAAATAAGAATTATTAAAAAATGGATAGTTCGACATATATTTATAGTTTCTGTATATTTAAAACCAGAAAATATAAGGCACAATTTTATCTATTTAGATCCCCACTTATACCCGCCTTCGAATGATTCTGGTTCTAGTTATTTTGTCTTATAAAGCATAGAAAGTGAAATATCTGGAGTTATAAATGTTCATTTGGCGATTTGAATATATTCAATAACACTTTTCAGTATTACTTGATCTCTTATTTCTATTTGGCAGAATTTGTAATTATTTTTTACTAAGTATGTTCTTCTTACTACACCAGCACTAAATAATAAACTTGTTCAACATTGGACTGAAAGATTTAATACGGCTAGATTTTTTTGGAAACAAAAACAATTGCTTTAACAACTTAATAATTTAAGTTTATTGCATTTGTAGTGTTATGAATTTGCTACCAAATAACTTTAGCCTAGTGACACTTTTAATTGTCAGAATCGATGCTTTTATTTTTATATATATAGGTACGTAAACAGTGACGTGGCATATATATTCAAAATTCATTACGGAACGTAAAACAAATATGTAAATTTCCCGTTAAACAACTAAGAATATTTCCGCAAAATTTATTATTGGTGACACTTTTTATGAGGTACTTATAACATTTTTGAAATATTATTTTATATGTATTATATGTTTATTAAAAATGTTAAACATAAAGAATTAATCCTTTTGACATTTTTGGGGAAAAAATATACAGTCTTAAAAATTGATTTCTTTAAAATTCCCACTGAAAAAGAGTTGAAGAATTTTACAGATTGTTAATTTTAAATGATACTAATATGTATAACACAGTAATAGAATTTTGCTCTAGAAATGTCTTCAACACAAACTCAACTGAAATTCAACAATGTCCCGTACCGTCTGTAGTCATTATATATTTATGAAAAATGTTAAATTTAAAAAATTAATAAACTCCTTTTTACACTTTTGGAATAAAACATATTTGTTTTAGAACTCTCACTGAAGAATTTAACAGATTGCAAATTATCAATGATACTAATATAACAGAATAATATAATTGAAAGATATATTACAAATCTCTAGAAACATCTTGAATACAATCTGGAAGTAAACAATGCGACACAGTTTAAAATAGAAAAACCTCACCTATAGTCACAGACTCCTTGGCCAAACAGAAATATTGGTAGCCTACGAAAAAGAAGAGCCACAACACATTCTGATGCACAATCTTCATGCTTAACAAAATGAAACTTAACTCTCGTTATGAGACAAACATGACGGATGTGACTTCCGTGGAGTCTTTGGATGTACTCTGACCAGCTACTACAAGGCTGTTTCCCACTTGGTACTCTGCCAGCTGGAATCTTTCATAAATAGAACTCAGAATTTCTTTCGTCATAAATAATTGCCATTACCAAAAGCTTTCACCTGTAAACAGATAACAATCATTTAGAAAGATAAGCGCCAAATATTTATGGTGTTTAAAAACTTGTTTTATCTATGTAGTATGCAGGGTGAATCTTAAATAGGGATTTTCCTTTTCAAAAACTAAGCACATTTTCCAAGAAATGTTTTTTGAAATCTCAAAACTAACCGAAATATGGGCGTATGAAATTATTAATAGAAAACTCAAATTAGGTACATATCTTGTGTTTTATCAATTTAACGTTATTTGACAATTTGAAAAATAATGCAATTCAATAGTATAAAAATATACAGGGTGTTCTATTTAAGAAATGTATATTTGAATCATATTTTAAAAGGGACACTCTGTAGAGTAATTACAAGTACGCCACTGATCCCTACATATACTATACTACTATATTATACTACGATACTATACAGGGTGTTAAAACAAGATTGTAGAATATTTAAGGAGGTAATAGTATGAACCAAAATAAGCAGAAAAGTCTCAATAAACATGGGTCCGCAAAGTAACGGTTGCGGAGATATGGAATGTTTTATGTTTTTAGCCCCTTTTTTTAATTTTGCAAAAACGTTGTGTATTTTCTTATAATAGTTGGTTGATGTTTAGTGAAATAAACGCCACCGAAGCGCGACGACTTTATGTTGATGCTTATCCAAATCGCCAGATTCCTTCACAACGCATGTTTGGAAGAATTTATCAAAGATTGCGTGACAATTCTAGCACTGGTAGAGCAGAAGAAGAAATTCTAGCACTGGTAGAGCAGAATCCAGGTACGAATGTGCGGAGAATATCAGCCGAGGTAGGAATTAGTGGTGCTCTTGTTTGGAGAATCCTTCACGAGCAACTGCTTTATCCATACCATGTGCAACGAGTACAGGCCTTAAATCCAATAAATGATCATCAAGCACGTTTGGTTTTTTGTCGCTGGTTTCTACGTCATTATGCTGAAGACCCTCGTTTTCTTGCAAACATTCTTTTTACTGATGAGGCCGTGTTCACAAGAAATGGAGTGTTTAATTTTCACAATACGCATATTTGGGCCGACGAAAATCCTCATGCTCTAATAGAATCTGGACATCAGGCACGTTTTTCATTAAACATTTGGATGGGTATTGTAAGTGACAGGTTTCTAGGTCCTGTTGTTTTACCAAACCGATTAACAGGCGCTGCTTACCTCAACTTTCTGCAGAACACACTGTATGAGTTTTTGGAAGACATTCCTTTGAATCAGAGGCAACAAATGTGGTTCCAGCATGATGGTGCTCCAGCTCATTTTTCCATGGCCATTAGAGCATTTACACCAAACTTTTCCACATAGATGGGTAGGAAGGGCCGGACCTGTTTTATGGCCTCCAAGATCGCCTGATCTGAACCCTCTAGATTTCTTTGTTTGAAGACATTAGTGTATGGTACTCCTGTAAATAGCCTGGAAGAGCTGCAGCTACGGATTAATCAAAAGTGTCAAGAAATCCAAACCAAGGAGGGTGTTTTCGAAAGAGTTCGAATATCGTTGAGACGAAGATGTCGTGCCTGCTTGGAAATGGATGGAGGGCACTTTGAACATCTTCTGTAACTTTGTTTTTTGTTTGTTAAAAGCTTCCTTTGTCGGTTTCTTCCTAATAAAATGTATGAAAAACGAATAGTGGTCCATATCTCCACAACCGTTACTTTGCGGACCCATGTTTATTAAGACTTTTCTGCTTGTTTTGGTTCATACTATTACCTCCTGAAATATTTTACACTCTTTTTTTAACACCCTGTATAGTATTTCAATACAAAACTCTTTCGTCAGAATTTTGGAAGATATCCAACTGATTTGCTTTTCAAATATGGTATTAATTTTGTAAATTTTCTGATATTTACATTTTCATTGGCATTGACTGTACTAATTCTGATACTACTTTTTCACATAACTAATTTTTTATTATTTATAAGGTTACTAACGTTATGATAGTCACCGCGTCTAAACCGTCTTAATTCAAACACGGTTCAAACTGTTTGAAATCAAATTTTTGTACATTACACAATCGTCTTATTTTTGCAGTTTTCGAAAAAAATATTTTTTGTATATTTTATACGAAATGCTTTTGCGTTATCGAATGGATATTTTGCCTCAATAAGTGCGGCAAAATAACTTCCACTCTTGAAAGTAAAAGTACAATTTCGCATTCTAAATACAAAAATAAGTATTTAGTTCACAGAAGTCACAAATATGTGCTTCATGCAGTATAGACGTTGTATGAACCCATTTTGAAGTCGTCGTTTTAAATCAAGCAAGTTGCTTCTAATAGTGCTTTTATGCTACTATGTTTTTCGGGCTGTTATTCCGTGGCCTAGGTAATTTGTCGCTGTCAGTCACATTATTAATGTGCACTTCCCTAACTTCGCAAGTGAAAGTATTTGGTAATGTTACCTAGTTATTTATGATGATAAAGGTTCTATGTTCTATTTATGAAAAATCCGACCTGGCATCGCACCAAGCGCAAAACAGTATTGTAGCGGGAAATTACTACGTCCAGAGCCTGCACGGAAGTTATACTCATTATGTCTTGTGTTGTGTTTTGTAATATGTATTAAGTCTTATTTTCTTTAAAGATGAAGATTGTGTTCCAGAATGTGTTGTGGCTGGTGGCTTTCGTCGCCTACCAGTATTTCTGCATGGCCAATGATGTGAATATAGGTGAGATTTTTCTATTTTAAATTGTGTCAACATTGCTGACCTCCAGATGAATTTGCGTTAAGGATTTTCTATGAAACTGGATTTTGTTCGATTTTACTTACAAAAAATAAAGTCGCACTAAAATATATATCAATCATATTAATTAAGTTTTTCTGTTGAAAACTAAAGCAATACCTGTTGTAATCAAATTATATATAACATTACATAGTATTATTCACAATTTACAATCGATAAAAGCTTTACATGAGAAGCCTATTCCAAAACCTGTAAAGAAAATAATACAATTTTTGGAAAATATTGCCACAAATTAAAAATTGTTTCTATTTTCCCTTCTTATATATAAAAATAAAATAATTGATTCTAACAGTTAAAAGTGTCACTGATGTCTGATGTCTGAAGCGAGTTATTTGGCAGCACATTCATAAACACATTACTTATTTTAAAAAATATACGCTCAGAAAAGCTGCACGCATTAATCAGAAACTTGAATTATTAAATTGTTAAGAAGAAGCAAACGACAAATAGGAAAATGTATACAGAAATATAACTTATAAATAATTATACTACCAAGCAATGTACCCTATTCATACAATTTATATGGATTCTAAAAGCGGAATTTCCTCTTGAATAATTTATAGCAAACAGCTATGGTCGTCAGTGATGTCACTAGAAATATACCGGTTTGGTTTTTGTTATCTGTAACCAAAACGCAATAAGTAGGGTCGTTGATGAAAAACTATATATTTGAGATACTCTAAAATCCTCCATTTCTTTTGTTGAATTTATTTACCATATTTTTGTCTTACTGTTGATGAATCTTATCCAGGCTTTTAAAGTATAAGTTTTCATTGATCTTCTTTCTCTCCTCCTATCCTCCTATCTCCTATCAGCAAACATATTTTTTGGTGATGGTGAATTTGAATATTTATTCAAATGATTACTTTTTTGTTGCAGGGGTAGTTTTCAGTGAGGAAAATGATCAATCCGAGCTAGTGCTGAAATCCACACTACATAAAAAGAATACTGTCGACCATGGGGCTTCTTTTAGCAGCAGCGTTAAACAGATTTCAAATATAGATTATTTCGAAGCCAGCATGACTCGTGAGTAACCCAACCCGCCAAAAATCTTGAGAATGACTCATCGTTAGCTTGTAGACAAGGCGGGGAGCAACAGATTCGGAAATTGCGGATCTTTACAGAGAAAGTGGAAATTGCCGCTTCATTTCAGGGAAGGTACGAACTTTAAGAGGGGCGGCGACGTGAATTGGTCTAGCATTCCCCACTACTACGGTAATCGGTTCTGTATCGCCAACGCCAATTCGCCATTGCAAATCTAACTGTCCGGTCAACTGATGCCAGTGTTGTCAGATCTCATGCATTCCGAGGAAATTTCATGCTCTCATATTTTGATTACAAAATCTCATGCTTTTTAATAGACACAAAAAGAAATAATAAAATTATTAAAATTACTCTTTGAAATCTACCAAAACAAAGACCTAACGAGAAATAAAGGCAAAATCGAGGGCAAAATTGAATAGATAGAGGTAGGTATCTACAATATTTGGGTACTTGAAATGTCCTTTATTGTAGACTGCTCTCTTAATAATTAGCAATGAATACATAAACGGGTATGACAGTCGACGGATATGCGGTGTGTGTGCTGTATTCACGCTGTATTGCAGTGATTCTTAACTCTATTCCGTAAGGGTACCTACATTTTCTGGAAACAACAGATTTTACGACCCGTGAGTCACCCTGCGTCACGTCAACTGCGCCTCAACGTTCGCCCGGCCTAACAATAAAATAAATTAGAAAGGTTACGTGGTTAATAACTTTTAAGTAAGTACCTGTAACTACCTACTTACAATGTAATATTATGATAAAATAGCAGAACATAATGCTTGTTAATGAAATAAAAATGGCATTACAAAAGTAATTAAAAATTAAGCTGGGTCAAGAAGTGTTTTTTGATAAATTAAGCCATCTCATGCTTTTTTCTCCAAACCTCATGCTTCTTTGAAATTATTCTCATGCACTGAATTTTTCCCACCTGGCAACACTGCTTGATGCAAACACGCTGTGGTCGAAGGATGCGTGTAACATGACACAAATACACGCAAGCGGCAAAATACAATTCACCATCAAGATCCTCACGTTCCAAATCTGTATGTACTAAATTTGAAGGCAATCAGATATAAAAAATATACAAAAATTACAATAAAAACAATTATTGTATTACATAAAATCCATTATTTTTAGTGTAAACTGTGATATAACAGTTTTTGAAATTTAGAGGCATTAGATAATGAAAATGATAAAAATTATTTCCAAATTTAAAGTTTTTATCTTGTATTATCAATTATCCAAGGTGGAAAATAATAAAGAGTGACTAATCCACAACACAGAGATGAGTACGGAAGGTGAGAGTGGCATGATTACCTAAGCGTGCCACTTGAGAAGAGTTCAATGCGTACAAAATTATTATCAAAAATAAGTTGACGTCGACTGAACCTAGCGCATTAACAATTTATTTTAAATGTCCCCCCTGTGTCATCCTCTCAACAAATTAGAATGCCGTCCTTTTGGACGGCGATTGCCCACCACCACCCACTTACCTGATGTGCACTCCGCGGATATCACACTTTTGCGAAGTTCTGTTTTAATTATTTATAGCGAAAAATTCTCAACTTTTCACAAATTTTGCAAAACGATAAAACATTACAAATATTATTGCTACTTTCATTATTATGTAGTGTTGATAAATTTGTTTTGAGCTTATGAGAATCTACCATGGCAGTTTTATGGTGAAAATGATAGAAAATGTTACAGTTGACAAAATCTGTTACAAGTAGAGATTTTCCCACCATTAAATAAATCGCGCAAATCGGACAACAGGCTTTAGAATACATACACAATATTCACTATTGATTACTAGCACTGTCACTATAACGGTCACACATTAACTCTTATTATATCATATCGTACCGCTTTCCGTATGACCTTCATGCAACCATGTTTCGTCAAAATTTAATATATTCTTTGATCCAGATTCTGATCTTTTAATATTTATTATAAATAGTTTCTTCGCCATATCACTATTTCGTCTTTTTCTATCAGTATACTCTTTTCTACTATAATTTATGTCACGCATAATATACAAAAGCACCCTTGTATATTCTAGGCAAAGTTTCATCTTGAAAGATATAGCAATCCAATATTGTCGAAAATTCATTTTAAAAATACCATCTTCCTTCCGCGAGTTTCCATTATTTTCCGTTCCGCATTTCTACTTCTTTACCACTTTTGTATTTGCACTATACATATATGCTACTCACGTACATTATTGTTAATGAAATACATATTTCAACATCAATTACACTCATATTTTGAATTCGCGCTCTAAACTCTATATACATGTCATCATCCGATATTCCTCATTTATTAAATTTGGAAGATTTTGAGAATACGCTGTAGAACTTGAATAGAACCACTTAAGAACACAAAATCACTAATAAAATTAATTACGTTTTTAATTAAATTAGCGAAAAGATATACCCGAAATTTTGCCCGCCCGAATGATATACCCGCCTATGATAGCGCTGGAAATGAAACAGGTGGATCCGTCAATTCGTCACAGCCAATAGAAGCTGCGGAGCATGCGTACTTACTGCAGCGGAAGCTGTGTAATCGGCTATGTTCTCAGAGACATGCGGCACACGATTTTACAGGAAATTATGAGCGGGGTTATAACATGAGTCACTCTGTAGATTTTTGGCGGTTGAGTATAAATAGAATTTACTTATTTAAAGTTCACAAACAGAAAGAATATACTTGTAAGTTTAAAGTATGTACAAGTAAAATATTAAAAAATATGATTTGCACCATACAGTGTGTAACCTCTTGGAGGACAACGAAGGAGTGGCAGCAGTTATAGGTATGAAATCATTGACGTCATCTATTCTGGAAGCGACATGTGACCAGTTTGAAGTGCCGTATATCATGACATCATGGAGACCATCCACTACAAAGCAAACCAATACGTTACTAAATTTTTTCCCGAAGGCGGATCTTTTCGCGCAAGCGCTCGCTGACGTGGTGAAGAGTTTAGAGTGGAACAACTTCGTCATCCTCTACGAAACTGAAGAAGGGTTGATCAGGGTGCAGGACATCTTAAAACTTCAGGGAATCGACAACAAGCATACCAACATTTTAGTGAAGCAGTTAAGCTCTACAGATAACGACCGGTAATCCAATTATCTATTTACTTCATTAACACTTCAACTAATTGCCAATGTTCAAAATAAAGCACTAAAGTTATTATAGGAAATAACTGCTAATAACTAATTGCTGAATACAAAAAAATTTGCTTTACCATTGATTTTCTAAACGCCCTGTATACGTTCTGGTAGCTTAATGGAAAAGTTTAATTGATTTTCTAGAACTTTACATTGTATTTTTTTCGATTAACTTAAACTTACCTACTTAAGTATTTCCAATTAAACATTCATTAAAATGATCTTCACAAACAAACAATATTGCAATGCTTTCTTTCGTCGCTTTTCATTGCCCTTCACCACATTTAAAAAAAAAATTTTTTTTTGAACAAATTTTTTTTCGGACGCTGTTTGCTGCGTTCATACAAATTTTATGGTCAATTGCCGATCGAATAGTTGGTTCACCGTCACATTGTTTGCTGACTGTTTAGATATTTTAAATACTGAATAGCATGCAAACTGATAAAATGCACGGTGTTTTATTTCAGATCGATATTAAAAGAAATAAAAAAGGCGTTGGAAACCAATATAATTTTAGATTGTGAAACGGAACACATTATACCAATCCTACAGCAAGCTAAAGAGCAGAATTTATTGAATATGCAGAACAGTTATTTTCTAACGTCACTGGTAAGTTATCAGTTCGTTAGAGTATGTTAACACAGTTTATTATATAGTTCGTCGAGTGAAGGTTCCAGAGGGTGTGGCTAAATCGCGGCTAAAAGCGCAATGAACACCAATGAAATTCATATGTACACGACGAAATGGGAGAAATTCTATTTCTTGATTTCAACGTGCCCCTTGAGCGCGCGAATGTGCGCGGCTAAATGTGCAGTCGTCTTTTGGTCGTCTAAAAAAACGAAATCTGGGACCTCGACATCAAAGGAGCCGCCGGACTGTATAATAGACTGTGATGTTAATATTATTATCGGTAACGCCCGCACTTTGTTCGCAGATGACGTCGGAGTATTAAAAAAATTTGGCACAATTATGTTTTTTGGCATGGCAAATAAGAATTTTTAACTAATTTTGACGTCACTAGTAGAGGTCGCCACTTATGGCACAGCATGTTTCTTTCAAATGGCAGAACTTTTTTGCTGTTTAGTGTATCCATATGTCTATTGAAACAATCGATACTCCTGCCTGTTATATCTGACTAAGGTGTACCTTGTTGAAGTCGTTAGGAGTAACCATTTTTGAAATAACCGTATTTGATTTTGCTACTTCATTTAAAAATACCCTGTAGATTTGCATTTTCTCATGAGAATTACGTCACATTCTGAGAGAATGTGTTCCACTAAACTCGATAATCGAACCGCCGCAATTAAAAAAATGGCATGTTTCTGTCGATTAACCGCCGGTATGAATAAGATTAAATTTGTTTTAATATAAATAAAGAATATTTAAATATTAAGGTCGTCGCCTAGTCCAGACCTGAGATTTGCGAACAAAGTGCGAAGTTATCGGTTTGTACGTTGAGTGAGAAATTATAGATAGAGGCGCAACCTTAATGGCGAAATGCATATACGATCTACAAGTTTAACACCCTGTATCTTGAAAACAAAGGCCCTAATAGAAAATATCTATAGGGCAAAATGTTTTTAAAGTCGGACAAGAAATAAAGGCCTTCATGTTTGACGTTCCTTTATGTTACACCGTGCTTTACAGTAGGGGTTTTTTGGGCCTTGTCCGTCTGTCAAGAACTGTTGTTAACGACAGTCAATTTTGAGTGTTCTGTGTGATTCAATGGTTTAACAAGCAAAGAAAACCTCCGTGAACAATAAGTTGTCGATAAATTGACGAATCTTAGAACCAAAGAGCTGCTATTACCTAATACTATCTCGGGCACAAAAGTGTATACGCATTTCGCCATAAGGTTGCGCCTCTATCTATAATTTCTCACTCAACGGTTTGTAGCAATTGTTTTTACCAGATTTAAAACCGTTACAGGACGCTCACACATTGGATTACACACAACTGAACACGCAAGCCAATATAACCACCGTTAGGCTCTTTGACTTTGTCACAGAAGATTTTAACAACACTTTAGAGAGATGGAATCTACCAAGTGGCAATGAACAAATTCGACTTGAAAGACATAAAATCAGAGTAAGTTATTTTGGTATAAAGAACATAATAATTTTAATTCCAAAGCTTCACTATAGTCGACTTCCAAAATTGTAGAGAGTGACTAATGTTATAAACCTGCTCACAATTTATAGCAGTCAACACAAAGAAATATACATGCAGCCCTTATATTTTTCCTACAAAATCGTGTGCCGCATATCTCTGAGAGAATACCCAATTACACAGCTTCTGCTACGCATGCGCTGCAGTTAGTACACGTTAGTACACATGCGTTGCTGGCTTTTGATTGGCTGCGTGACTGTTTCATTTCCAGCGCTATCATGGGCGGGTATATCGTTCGGGCGGGCGAAATTTCGGGTATATCTTTTCGATAATCTATTTATGAATGTAATTAATTTTATTAGTGATTTGATCGAAATGAGGAATATCGGATGATGACATGTATGAAGAGTTTAGTGCGCGAGGTCAAAATATGAGTGTAAGTGATGTTGAAATATATATTTCATTAACAAAATTGTACGTGAATAGCATATGTGTGCAAATAAAAAAGTGGTAAAGAAGTTCAACTGTGAAACGGAAAGTGATGGAAACTCGCGGAAGGAAGATTGTATTTTTAAAATGAGTTTTCCAAAAAAAATCTATTGCTATATCTTACAAGATGAAACTTAGTCCGTATAAATGAAATCGAAAAGAGTATACTGATAGAAAGGACGAAATAGTGATATGGCGAAGAAACTATTTAAAATAAATATTAAAAAAATAAGAATCGTGATCGAGAAGTATATTAAATTTTGACGAAACATGGGCGTATGGAGGTCATACAGAAAGCGGTACGATATGATATAATAAGTGTTAATGTGTGGCCGTTATAGTGACAGTGCTAGTAACCAATAGTAAATAGTGTGTATGTATTCTAAAGCCTTTTGTCCTTTTGAATGCGGAATTCGCAAATATTTGCGCGATTTATTTAATGGTGGAAAAATCTCTATTTGTAACAAATTTTGTCAACTACCTATAACATTTTTTATCATTTTCATCATGAAACTGCCATGGTAGATTATCAGAAGCTCAAAATAAATTTATTAACACCACATAATACTGAAAGGGGCAATAATATTTGTGTGTTTGACAGTTTCGCAAATTGCAACTGTCAAAAGTTGAGATTTTCTCGCCATAAATAATTAAAACAGAAGTTGCAAAATTCGTAGAAAAATCCGTGAATTTTGCGTTCATGAGGACAAGGCTTAAGTGTGATATCAGCGGAGTGCGCATCAGGTAGGTGTAAGTGGATGGTAGTGGGTAATCACCGTCCATAAGGACAGGGACATATTTAAAGTAAATTGTTAATGTGCACCCGTACCTTCCGTACTCATCTCTGTGTTGTGAATTAGTCACTCTCTATTATTTTCGACCTTGGATAATTGATAAGACAAAATAAAAACTTTAAATTTTGAAATAATTCTTATAATTTTTATTTTCTAACGCCTTGAAATTGGTAAAAACTGTTATATCACTGTTTCTACTCTAAAAATAATGGATGTTATGTAATGCAATTATTTTTGTCATTTCTGTATATTTTTTATATCTGATCGTCTTCAAATTTAGTACGCCTATGAGATGTTGCTCCTCGCACGCTTCGCCCGTCGCGCTTGTCTACAAGCTAGCGATTAGTCACTCTCTATAATTTTGGAAGTCAACTATAGTACAGTACAGCAGAACTGTCCTATTTCCGTATGCAACTTTATTAGTGATATGTATTATTGTAATGGTACAAAAAACGTGTTTGTTTATATAATTATTTTTATTTATTCAAAATATATATATATATTAATGGTAAGGTTGGTGATGTTGGTTTTCACTAACAGTGTATCAATATATTTCGAAATAATAGTGTGTTTGGTGTTTCTTAAGGTAGTCATCTAGGACCAATTCTGTTTTTTCTTTTTATTAATGATCTCTCTTGCAATTTAATATCATGTAGATATTTAATGTTTGCAGAAGACTTAAAGTTATTTTTATGTGTTAAGGATTCTAAGGATAGTGATGCAATTCAAAGTGATTAAATTAAATGTAAAGTCATTACATTTACCCGCAGAAAAAATATTTGTGTGGCTGATTACTTTATTGAAAAAACAACAAACTAGAAAGAATAAAGGCAGTGAAAGATTTCACATTGACGATATTTTGAGCAAATGTTTTAGAATATGTGGTTTCATTAAACGGCAAACTCGAGATTTCACTAATGTTACATCTATTTTTCATTCTTTCAAGTTTAGAATATTGTTATATTGTTTGGAACCCATATTTTAATAATAAAATAAGTTGTATACCGCCAGAATAGATGAATTTTTCTATCTACATCAATCTCGTGCTGGAATATAATCTATGACTGACAATATCGGTTTTTCGTTCTGTAGCCGCCTCTGTAACTGGTCTCACCCCATGCTTCCAAAGAAGACCATCATGTCATCCGAGAAACAGTTCCGACCGGAGCCTAGCCCGAGAACAACCAGGGCAGGTCAAACAATTCCAGCTAAAGCGCACTTTAATTCTATTACTACTTATCAAATAATAGCAAAGGCCGAGAAAGCCTAAAAATCACTATATTTTTTTCAAATATTTAGTTTCATTTCCGCTTTCAGACGGAAACAGTGCTCTTCCACGATGCGCTGTTACATCTGGCCGATTCCATAAACGACTTGAAGCATACTCAGAAGGATATAGCGGCTGTTCCCATCAACTGTTTTGGAGAAACGAAATCTAGAAATGGATATGTCTTGGCCGCTTATATGAAAGAGGTGAGCACAATAAACACTGATCTATCCATTTTGCCGTATTTAAGAGTAGTACACAAAACAATTCCTGCCAGTCGCGGCCTTGTAGTTTTATTTTTAAAAATTAAAAAAAATTACTTACATCCAGAAAATTGGTCCTACCATACGTAAAATGATCTGCTGATTCCAAAAATGTCAAAAAATACAGGGTGTCCCATTTAAACATATAAATTTGCGGTCATTTCCGGTCAAACCGGAAATGTCATGAAATCCGAAGTGACCTCAAAGAATTCATGGCACCATCTAGTATAAACCCACCTAATTTAAAATTTTTATCAGCAGTCATAAAAAAGTTACAGCGTGTTCCCACTTTCCGTTGTCACCCTGTAGAAAATCGAGGGGATAATGAAAAGTTTAATACATTACACGGTGCAAAAGCCCTTTCAGGTGCTCAAGGGTATTCAAATAGCCTCGCACCTAAAAGTAAGCTTTCGCAGCCTTGTAATGTAAATAACTATTTTTTCTATATTTATTTGTTTCTTTTTGAGTAGAGACAGCCAACGTTGACACTGTCCGGCCCATTAAAATTCGACGATTATGGAAATCGCATCGATTTTAACTTGCACGTGGTGGATGTTCATAAAAATGAAGTGATTGCCAATTGGATTGCGAGCAACGCATCTTTAATTATGCGCCGAAATTCAAGTGATACAGAAAATGCGGCTGTGACGAACCTCCAAAGCACTACAGTGATTGTGTCGTCCAGGTAAAACTCAAGGAGTGCGTGCACAAGTAAAATTAAATTTTATGATAATAAATATAACAGCATTTATTGCCCAACAGAATACATTATAGAACAGTATACCTTTGTATACAGAATGTCCCGAAATTAATGGGACACAGAGCAAGAGTAGATTCCTTACATCAAAATAATGTGATTAAGCCAAACTTACCTTGGTCCATTTGTGGCTAATAAAAAAGTTACAGGGCGTTAAAGTTCAAATTTTGAATTCGAAATTCTTAAAATTCTTAGAAAGTTTTAAAAGGATTATTTTGAAAATTTGGGTTAGGGGGTTTTCTGGGACGAGAAAAACTAATCCGTACTAAATTTTGCTGTAGACGCTAGAGAGCGCTACGAAACGTACTCTTGGTTGATAAAAACTGGTTATAACATTTTTATCAGTGTGTGTACGAAAGCTTTAATAGAAAAATATTGTTCTCCTACCTATTTTTCACAAATAAGGCATACTTGTTTTATCGATTTATTTCTTGTTTTTCTATTAGATGCAATAAAATAAAATAAAAGTTTGTAGTTACTTATGTAAAAAACTAAAGATTATTTTTAATAATAATTTAATTACATTCAGGTGGCTACATTAAATTCTTAATATAACCCCTGTTTACATTAATACACAATCTTATTCGTTTGATAAATAATTGTCTAATATTAAATTGTGTTTCTTCATTTCTTAATATTCTTAGCATTTAAAATTGCTTGCCACAGCTCATTCCGTGTATTAATAGGGTCACTGTAAACTTTTGATTTCAAAATACCTCAAATACTGAAATCCATGGAGTTTAAATCTGGGCTTCGTGCGGGTCATGAAAACGTGCTGTCGCGATCTATCCACCGTTGGAGAAATTGTGCGTTAAGATAGTTTCGCACCTGTACAGAAAAATGGTCAGGGGCACCGTCTTGCATAAAAAACTATTTGTGTCTCACAATTAATGGTAATCATCAATAAGTTTATTTCTGAAATTGAAAACGCCCCGACGAGTAAATGTAGCTTTGTCTGTAAACAGCACCTTGTATGAAAAGGTTAGATCATCATTGTGCCGGTCTAAGAATCGAAGACAAAATTGTTCCATATCTGGAAAATCTGCAGGTAGTAATTTCTGCACTGGGCTAAAGTGATACGGGTACAGTTTTTCATTATGAAATAATCTATGAATAGATGATTTAGGTACCACTATAGCCGCAGACATTCGTCGTAAACTTATTTCAGGATTTTCTGTTACGCGAAGCAAAATATCATCCTCTTGTTCTGGAGTAACAGTTGTTGGACGGCCAGCATCTCGTCTTTTAGGACGAAACGATCCAGTATCTCCTAACCGGTCATAAAGATTTTTAAATAATTTGTAATTTGGTTGTAATCTATTTGGGTAACTTTCTAAATACCTGCGACACGCACGACGTCCATTAAAATTTTCTTTTGCATAAATACATACCATATCTCGCATTTCTTCATTAGAAAATAAATTATGGCGAGGCATATTTCACGCGATATTATTAATTGTAAACAAAAACTAAGGAATACACTATTTAACATAAGTTACTTGTCAATCAGCTAATTGTCATATTACAATTTCTTTTCAAATAACTAAAGCTTACTATGACAGTTCTACGTAAGTAACTACAAACTTTTATTTTATTTTTTTTTTTTATTTTATTTTATTGCATCTAATAGAAAAACAAGAAATCAATCGAAATCGGTTAAATTTATCGACATTAAACAAGTATACCTTATTTGTGAAAAATAGAAAGGTGAACAATATTTTTCCATTAAAACTTTCGTATACACACTGATAAAAAAGTTATAACCAGTTTTTATCAACCAAGAGTAATTTCGTAGCGCCCTTTAGCGTCTACAGCAAAATTAAGTACGGATTCGTTTTTCTCGTCCCAGAAAACCTCCTAATCCAAATTTTCAAAAGAATCCTTTGAAAACTTTCTAAGAATTTTAAGAATTTCGAATTCAAAATTTGAACTTTAACGTCCTGTAACTTTTTTATTAGCCACAAATTGACCAAGGCAACTTTGGCTTAATCGCATTATTTTGATGTAAGGAATCTACTCTTGCTCTGTGTCCCATTAATTTCGGGTATAACAATTATAACTTATAATTAAAAAAGTGTTAACTTATAATTCAATTATTACTAAACTAAATTGTGTCAACAAAAGTTTGACATCCAATAGATAACAAGTCTTTAAGCATTCATGTATTTAAGTCACACAAATTCGAAATATGGTTAAAGTTATTTGACATAATATACATATACTAGAAACTTCATGAGGATATTAGTCCTTGTATTAGGACTAGGACAGTAGAACATACAGTCATCATCAGACTCTGGCCTAAGCGCGCGAATTTAAAATAAATTTAAGAATAAATGTAGAATAAATTTAAAATAGCATGTGAATGAATATTATTGATTCTGATATGAGGCTAGCATACTCAAGTCTGGAACGAATTAATCTGTGTGTAATATATCTGTGCTTAACAGAAAATTATAACTATCCAGTAAAATATATTCTTTTAGGACTGGTGATGGTTATTTAATGAAAAAGAGACCCAAAGAGGGGGAGAAGTTGTACGGAAACGACCAATATGAAGGTTACTCCATGGATTTGATCCAAGAAGTAGCAAATCTAATCGGTTTCAAATTTGAATTCGTTTTAGCTGAGGACGGGGAATATGGGAAGTGGGACGAAAAACAAAGAAAGTGGACAGGTCTCATCGGAGATATTTTATATGGGGTAAAAATGAATCAGTATAAAGGGTGGGGAGTGTATAATGCATACAAATTTAAATACAGGTTTCTAACGATGTTGGTAACAGAAAAATCTTATACGAAAAAGTTATATCTTTGCTTTTTCATGTAAGTTAATCATGTTTATTTCAAAATATATCTTATTGTACATCTATTACGAATATCGCCAGGGAGCTGTAGTTTAATTTTTATACAATATACACATCTACTTCTTAAATAACGTTTCTTTTGATATTCTAGAAGGCACACCTTGCCATTTGCGATCTTACCATCACTCCTGACAGAAGAGAGGTCGTTGATTTCAGTGCACCCTTTATGGATTTAGGTATATGCAAATGCAATTAAATTACGTCTAGCTCGCATTCATATGATCGTTTTAGGCATAAGCATTTTATATAAAGTAGAGGAAGAAAAGGATATTGATATGTTCGCCTTCTTTTATCCGTTTTCGATGTCCGTTTGGATTTATTCGGCCACGTTATATCTGATTATATCTGTCGTATTATTGTTCATATCCAGGTAAGAGTTATATTAATGAGAAAGACTGTAGGCATAATGTTCTTTGTTTTTTGAAGAATGACTCCCGGAGATTGGGAAAATCCACATCCATGCGACGAACATCCAGAAGAACTGGAAAATATATGGGATATTAAAAATTGTCTGTGGTTAACTTTGGGGTCTATAATGACACAAGGATGTGATATACTACCAAAGTAAGTATATCTTCCATACAGGGTGATTTACAACTTATTGAAGCCACTGTAGTCTCTAGCGTCATCGGAATGCAGGCGATTCTGAATACTGAAATGCGATTGTAGTATTAACGTTTTTTCTATAGTGTTTACATTAGTTTTCAAGTGTCAAAAATGACTTACGTGTATAACATCTCGGAGTTGATGGATTTCGTTTTAATTTATGGTGGACTAAAACAAACAGCTTCTCGTCTGTACGCAGAACGCTTTCCCAGTAGACGTATGCCAGATACTACTTTGCTATTTTTACCGTGGTAGTACAACACGGGTGTGGCACGGAGAATTTGCAACCGAATCGTGAAAGAAACGGATGTCCAGGACGTCGACAGCGTATATCAGTAACTGAGGAACACATTATACTACAGATTGTTGAAGAGAATCCCCGAATAAGTATCAGGCAAATCGCTCAACAAATAAAAGTAATATCCCAATCAACAGTGTGGCGTATCATACACGAGGCTGCATTATATCCGTACCATGTACAGGGCGTCCCAAACTCGACGCCCAAATGATATTACGGGGTAATGAAAAATGTTACTGAAAATTTGAAGAATGGGGTTCAAACGGCATGGATAGAGGTGCATTTTGTAACAAAAATTAAAGTAAAAATTAAAGTTTTAGATATTTCGAAAATTGTGTTTATGACGTCATGAAATATTTTTTTCCAGGAACATACCTGTATTTTCCCATATTTAAAAAATACATATTTTTTTGATAAACTTGTATTTAAAAAAATGTTCTCTATCTGTTTTCTTTAAAAAGTTATGATCACAAGTAAAAATAATAATTACAACGTCAGTTACATTAGCCGTGACTTGATCGGACATTCTGTGGAAAACAATTGATCGAGTTACATTTGTTTAATTGTCATCCAAGTGTCAAACGAGTACTGCTTAGCGCTTCCAAGCATTTACAGATAGGGTAGTTAGCAATTTTCACTGTTTTTTCGTTATGTGGAATAATGGTATCACACGCAGAAAAAGTTGATATGTTACTAATTTTTGAAGAATCCCAGGAAAATTCTAGAAGAGGTGTTCAGTTGTATAGAGACAGATTTCCTGAACGTCACATCCCTGACCACAAAATGTTTGTCAGACTGGAAAGAAACATACGAGACAATCAAAATGCATTTTCGATTTCAAAGGGAAAATTAATAAGGAAAAGAGTTCGAGATGACTATACCACTGCACAAGTGGTTCAATATTTTGATAACCATCCGCGAAATTCAATAAGGCATGCTAGTCACGAGCTAAATTTGAAAACATCTTCGATTCACCGGATATTAAAAATTAACGGTTGCTATGATTTTAAAATACATAACTTGAAATATTTATCTGAAATTCATCTAGAAAGAAGATTGAGTTTCCTTTCACAAATCAATGTAGGTGCTGAAATTACTGCTCGACGGATATTCCATCATATTCTTTGGACGGATGAAAGCCGTTTTGTAAGTAATGGCTTATCAAATAAAAAAATGATTATTGGCAATTTAGCGGTAGAATCGTTAATATTGAATACTTTTTCATGAGATTTGGTACAGATCCATTTCAGGGGATGCTGAATGGGGATTTGAACCCCCATTTTGAAAAAAATGTACGCCTATGAGCATTTGGAAACTGTACTTTTTAAATTTTTTTAATATTTATAACTTTCTTGACAAAACACTTTTTTGTCAATTTTTGAAATAGTTATTAGCTTTCCAGGAAATCTTCAAATGGTATGATGTTTTTCACAGTATCTACATCTTCTATTGGATTGCAACTTTGAGTAAAATAATAAGTAAAAGTAGATATTGTGGAAAATACCATACTATTTGAAATCGATTGTCTGGAAAGCCAAATATATAAATATCTTTTGGTAATTTTATGTTCTGTGAACCCTTCTCAAGTGGCACGCCTATGGAATATTGTCTCTTGTACTCATATAGGTCCTATGTCTGCTCAAATGAATCACTATCTATTATTTTGGACCTTGGATATAGAAACAATAACGTTATGCATAGCCAAATTTACTACGAGAGCAGTGTACTACAGGAGTGGAGACATGTATCTCGCCTCGCCGTGTTTTTCTGAAAAAAATCCTTTAACTCGTGTCCCAAATACCGACACCGAAGAGGAAGCGGGACATTTCGAGGCGAGAGTGTGGATGCGGCATTACAATTTTATCATATGAAAAGCGTTTCAATAAACCGATATCTGAATAAACACATTTTCTAGGGGAATATCATCAAGAATGGCGGTTTCGATGTGGTGGTTTTTCTCGCTCATTCTTGCCAACTCGTACATGGCAAACCTGACTGCTTTCTTGACTAAAGGCAAGATGGAAGGTGCCATCGACAGCGCTGAGGCTCTCGCAAAACAGACCAAAGTTAAATATGGTTTGATGGACGGAGGATCGACCATGGGTTTCTTTAAGAACTCCAATGATACAACCTACCATAAAATGTGGACATTCATGGAATCGAGCAAGCCCTCCGTTTTCGAGAAGAGCAATGAAAATGGTGTGAATAGGGTGCAAGCAGCAAAGGGGGGCTACGCTTTTTTAATGGAATCTACCCAGATCGAGTACCAAATAGAAACTAAATGCGACTTAAAGCAAGTGGGAGATAACTTAGATTCAAAGAGTTATGGTATCGCCATGCCATTGAGTGAGTATCGAGCATATGCTTATTTTATCTTCACTTGGTAAACTGGTAAAAGAAATGCGTATAAGATTGATTGATATAGGTTCTGCAAATTTTGAAGGAAGTTACTATTTAAAATATATTTCCAGATTCGGGTTATAGAACTGCTATCAATAAAGCCATCTTAAAACTCCAAGAAAGTGGAAAGTTGAAAGAATTAAAAGATAGATGGTGGAAGAAGAATCGAAAAGAACCTTCGTGTGAAAGTGTGAGTTAATCGCCGTTTGATTAAATATCTTTATTATTAAGAGGAAATACGTAAAAGATTATTCCAAAAGTTATATGAGTAAATGTTTTCTTTTCTAGTCTGAGAGCAAGGAATCATCGGATAAAATGCATATGGCTCATGTTATTGGCATGTTCTTCGTACTAGGTATTGGAATAGCGATGGCTGTTATGTTTGCTCTATTTGAATTCCTCTGGAACGTCCGAAGTGTCTCTGTTGAGGAGCATGTAAGTAATAGTTATTTATCTGTAACCAACAATTAATCTTCCATGATCGGCATGACTAGGACGCAGGACAAGGTATTTTCGTATTACTTGGACAATATTCACATTTTCGATGAAGAATTCTAGGGAAACTTTAGTGTTCGTAGAGATACTTTAGATATGAAAAATGTTTCCTTCATTTTTTACGTTTTCTAACAGCAAATTAGTTAACTCGTCCACTCTGCATGCACCTCCAAGTCCAATAATTAAGGCAACCTTAAATTATGCATTTATGAATTTCAAATAGCAAACATTTTCTTGTTCTTACCTTTGTTAGCAAGAATTTTGTGTCATCGGCATCTTGTAAAAATTTTGAAACATTCTCTTTCATTAATATTCTTGACTTTTTTGGTTTGTATTCCACTAATTGCTTTTTCAGAAAACAATTTAATTGTTGAATTGCTGAATCTCAACATTTTGCCGCATACAGATTGTAGACCACAGCATAGAATAGAACGCCCAAAGACTAGATAATTTGAACTTCTTGGATAATTATTAAAAAATGCGAATAATACCTTTTCTTTTGCTTCATATTTTATATTCTTAGATGCACACCAATCAGTGAATCGTTTATAAAATTGTTCGAACTTGGTTCTCGATTTATCTGGTAAAAGTTGCAGCAGCTTTTTCAATTTCAAGAGGCAAGTTTTCTGTTTCTGAATAACTCAATATCTCAATCAACACCACTACTTTCACAAGAAAATGTAAAAACGAAAACTCAATTTTGATTATAACAAGTTTGACAAGAAGTTTGACATAACGATGCCTTTGCTTATTGATTTTGAAACAAAATTTACAAACTGGATCTAATATTAGATTTTTCTAATTTAAGGAAGTTGTAGATAATTTTTTTTTGCTGTTCTAGAAAATTTTATATAGTACACGTGGTATAGCGGCATTTTCTCTTACATTAGTGGTAAATGTCTCACTCATGTATAATAATGCCTATATCCCACTTCTACTATAAAAGCAATTCGATCGTGCACATCCCTGGCCTTAGCTGGCATTTTTTTGACCTACCCTTGTTGTTCTCGGGCTAGGCCTTTAGTGTATAAATGTCGAATTTTCATATTTTTAAACAAAAAGTCACACTGACTTGGATCTTGATTGCCACAATTGTATAGGTTTTCTGATATTATTTCCGTGTATAAAAGTGACTTATATTTTTTCCCACACGCAGCTGACGTACTTGGAGGCACTAAAGATAGAATTGAAGTTTGCCTGCAGCGTCTGGATAATGAAGAAACGAACAAAGCCGGTCTCCTCGTCTTCCTCATCGTCGTCTGGATGCGACAGAACCAACAATATAGATAGGAATGATCTATAGAATTTTTCAAAATGTTGGTTAGCAACTTAAACAAATATAAAGGATAATTGTTAAATAATTTTACAATTGCTAAACATTTATATAAAAATGTATTCTTCATTCATGTATAATTCATTTTTATAAAAAATAAATATGAATGCTGAATAAAATTATATGTAAACTGAAATTTGTGTAACGTTTTTATTTCACACTAATATAATATAAACAAATAAACCTTTAGTTACCGTGACTATAACCATGTTCATAACTCCCTTGCAAATTATACTATGTAGCTATAAATCCTTAACTCCTTCTCATGTATTTGCAAAAAACAACCGACAATTGTCGAATTTTGCACTGAAATTATTTCCCGAATGGCAAGAATTTCCCGTTGAATTGCTGTCACTGCCTATGACTGTAGCCAAACATGAAGTTGATGTTCCACTTCTTTCATGTGACATGCCAGCCAACATTCTTGCAGTTTTATTTTTCAGTTCCATGCTGTCGGTCAAATACCCTTCTGCTACCGTTGAACTTCGCCATCCACCATGTCTCTTCAATGTCGTCATATTTTCTCCTGCATTGACCAAGGCCTCCTCCGCAGACAACGGCAAACCCAAAAACTAACAATTCTGCTTGGCATTTTTCCAAATGTATTTTTCCTAACGGACTGAAGTGGGCAACGCTTTTCGCGATACGTTAGAAGAAATCTTATTGAACCCGACGAACACAGAGACATATAATTCCTCACTAGACCCAATACAGAGTACACGTTTTCTTCCACAATAGTAAATTTCTTACGGATATCTGTTTTACTTTCCGGAATGTCAACCACCATAACAGAGCCCCTCTACAGCACCCGAAATAACCCTTAATCAGAACCACCTGTACCTACAACACAGCAACAAATGTGTAATTCTCATAGTTTCATGCATTGCTTTATGTAATAAATATTCTTCATCGGAAGCATCCTTCAAAAATTTGACAATGTCATCCCGACTAAACACTAGACTTTTTTTGTACATAGCCCTTACTTTTTCGATTGAGAAACGCTTCCAATTCATGAAACTTTGATGGGAATCTGTATTATTATAAATTATCATCATTGATTTTAATAAATTTTAATAAATTATCATTATTGATTTTAACATTGATTTTAACATTGACCACTTAGTCCACAGGAATTTAGGACTGTACGATTCAGACTGTAAGAAAAATCAATCAACATGACTTATACCAGAACGTGGAAGATTACAATAAATACATACCATGTCTTGAAAGTAAGCCAACAATATAGTTTCACTTATGTTTTTGTTTTCAATTCAATTAACTTGCAGTCACTGTTAGAGAAAAAAATAGCTATTTTGTCCTTTATATTGTTTAACATAATAATTGATAGTGGTTTTACAAATAGCTTTAAGTCTCAAAAATCAATAATATCTTAATCGTAATGAGCAAAACATAATAATGGTTGCAGATTTTCAATATGGCTCAAAGCCACAAAACAAATAAATCCTTATCTAAAAGACAATCTGTCCGATGAATAAAATTAAATAATCTTAAGGAAAATTTGAGCGTGTCTCTAAATGACAAGCTGTGTCCGTCTCACCTTGACAGAAGCCACCTTGTTTCTACTCCTTGAATGTTACCAGCTTTCTGCTTAGGCAACCATAAATTCCTTCCGTAGCCTTCGGAAGAAAACTTAGCCTCCACTATCAGACGTCTTATTGGTTCCTCAGAGTTGTTTGTCAAGTTAGACCCAAAGTCCAATTCCAACTGTTAATGACAAAGTTATGTCGTGATTTTGGAGTTTTCGAATCGAGCTATCAGAGGTTAGAAAATCACGCTCGATTCGCGTGTCTGCTTGCAAAAGAAAGGCTTAGCATCACCTAGCATTTCGTTTCCCTTCAACATGTGTATACTTATCGTGCCAACTTAAATGAAATCGTTATTACCAACCTTAGAAATGTAAATATTTATAAGTGAGATCGGTACAGAGTCATGTAATTCATTAGCAACTGAATTATTACAGAAATATTTCTGGTCATAATCTGGAACAATTTTCTAATGCTTTATTGACCACCGATTTTGTCAACATATATTCGCATAAAGACGTTGACCAAGCCCTTGGGGAATTATTAAATATTCTCTTTTTTGTATTGGACAAATTTTGCCCAAAATTACTACACAATTCAGTTTCCAGGTCCGGCTCTAATTGGGTAACCGGTGAAATTATACGAGCTAGTAATAACCTTAAAAATCTGTATTGGTTGGCAAAAAACATTGGTGATGATAATTTTCAGGTTCAGTATAAATTGGCTAAATTACAATATGTGAGAACGCTTAATCAGTCTAAACGTAATTTCTATACGAGTCTAATTGACAAGTGCAATAATAAATCCAAAACTGTTTGGAATTTAGTACATAAAGAAACTGGTATAAAAAAGAATTGCAAAGATGTGTCTCTCCGCATTGGAGACAGTTTAATAAATGATACTTGTAAAGTGGCTGTTGAATTTGGCAGCTACTTTGCCAGTATAGCTGAAAAGAGTTTGAATGAATATTACCGTAATTCCAGACCCACAGTGTGTACGGTGTCTAACATGCTTCATAAAACGTTCTTTTTTGGACCAGTAACGAGGGAGGAAGTTGTCAGTATTATAAATAATTTAAAAAACATTAATTCATCTGGTTTAGACAATTTGTCTGCAAAAATTTTTAAATCTGCTTGCCCCGCGGTTGCCGGACATATTGCCCACATGATTAATTTATCTGTAACCACCGGCAAATTTCCTTCAATCCTAAAAATTGCTAAAATTATTCCTGTCCATAAAAAGATGACCTTGAAAATATTGCTAACTACAGACCGATATCCATTCTCAGTGTTGTTTCCAAAATAATGGAAAGAGTTATATATAATCGAATCTTTGATTTTTTAAAGAAATTCGATATTCTCAATAAAGCTCAGCACGGTTTCAGGGCAGGAAATCAACTGAATCTGCTACATGTAGCCTAATAGAACATGTCTATAAACAACTTGACTTGGGTAGGCATGTGTCTGGACTATTTTTGATTTGTCGCGAGCTTTCGATTTTTGAATCTTAAATTTATTGAGCATAAATTATATAATGTAGGATTTCGTGGTATTTTTCTTAGCTGGCTGATCAGCTATCTCTCGCAGAGGAAACTGTATGTCAAAATTAAAGACCAGACCTCGGAACTGTATGATGTAAATACTGGAGTTCCCCAGGGCTCAGTTTTGGGCTCTTTGCTTTTTTAATTTTTGTGAATGACTTGACCTGCAAATATAAGTGCAGATGTGATTACATTATTTGCTGATGACACATCCATGGTGGTATCAGCGGAAACTCATGATGGTCTCCAATGTTTAATCAGAGATTTAGTTTTGTGTTTCGTTAACTGGTGTGAAAATAATGGCTTAATGGTCAACGTAGCGAAAACACAGTGTTTGTATTTCCATTGTTTGAATTCAGCTCAAGATCTTCCCCTAGTAATTTCTGTTAGAGATGCCCAAATAGTCTCAACTAGATGCACGAAATTCTTAGGCGTGCTAGTTGACAATAATCTTAGATGGTGTGATCACATCTCAACTCAGTAATAAAAAAACTTAATCATACATATTATGCAATATCGCGAATATATTAATAAATGTGTACTACAGCCTGTTTTATGGACATTTGACATATAATGTTGTCTTGTGGGGTAATTCCACTGATAGCAAGAGAATCTTTATATCTCAAAAGAGGATTTTAAGATTGATTTTCAACCTACATCGCAGGGATTCTTGTAAACCTGTATTTATTAATAATGACATCATGAGTTTTCCATGTATTTATATTTATCGTACGTTATTGTATATTAAAACAAATATTAAGGAATTTCCTTGTAGATCTGGCTTAGTTAATTATGTAACAAGACACTCTGATCTGCTTATGCTTCCGAAGCACAAAACAGCTAAATTTGAAAAGTGTGTTACATATATAGGTATAAAATTATATAATCACCTTTCAGTACAATTAAAAAATATGGAATTTAAGGATTTTAAAATTAGGTTCAAGGAAATTCTATTGAAAAAATGCTATTATAGTTTACAGGAATTTTTCTCTGACCGGGAGTTTTGATTACTTCTAGTTATGACATTCTGTTTGTTTTATTTTGGTTTGTTTTATTCTGGTCTGTGTGTCCTCATGAATTATGTTATGTAGATCGTTTGTGTTCTTGTGACCTACTTTATTTTGACTTGTCCTATACATTTTTAATGTCTAAAAGGATTAATAAAGATTATTATTATTATTATTGTAAATATAAACGACTATATAATTCTATCCAGTAGGTGGATTAGTTTCAATTATTTTCATCAAATTATTATCAAAATTTACCGGTATTACCGGAAATAACAGTTGTGACATGATTTTTAACATATATGATGCACATGAAATAGATTAATTTAATGTAAATAATACTACTCACTTGTAAAATTGAGTTAGTAGTAGCTTGTAAAACTAAACTATTTTCTGGTGTTTTGATAAATTGACAGTCACAAATTAGTATCTAACAAATAAAAAAATATGTTCGAATTATGATTATCAATACAAATACTAAGTTTACTGTGCTTACAAGCACAGTTAAATTTATTGTACAGTATGTTTACAGTATTATTAATTATTATAAGTCATTATAGATCATGTTTTCATCATTCTGAATATGAACCCTCTGAAATTACTGGTTTTATTCGTTTCTTTTTTATCCAGATACTGGACGCGATCTTCAGCTCTATCTTCAAAGCCTCCCAGTATGTCAACTGTATTAAAAATATATCTTTTAATAGTATCCAGGAAAATAGTAGAAATATTTTACGTAAAAAAAAAAAACAGTAAAAATTAAGGTTTATGTGTTGATTTTGGTTTTTACTTACATGCTCCTCCACTGATATAGTTTTCACATTCCATAACAATTCAAATATGGCTAGTACAATTGCTATTGCTATTCCAATATTTAGTATGAAAAATATACCTTGCGTATTAGCCAGAGTCAAATCTGCGCTATCCATTTCCTCAAAATCGTCCTGAAAATAACAGTTTCATGCATTATTGTTATAATTTAAAATGAATGTAATTCATGTCATCAGTTTCAGTTATCTATAAGGTACTATTCATATCATTAATTCATTATTTGTGATTGTTTTTTATTAGTGTATATCTGGTCTTATAAATAAGATATCTAAAAAAATACTTACTTGATTTATGTTTCGGCATGAGGGTTCCTTCCGTTTTTTTCCCCACCATTTACGTTTTAATTCCTTCAGCATTCCACTCTCTTGAAGCCTCAAAATGGCCTCACTGATGGCAGATCTATAAGGTGCACCTACAAACAATTCTTTTAACGAAATGTATGCCACTAATTTAATATTTATTTCGCTTAATTCAACATCAAATTGTTGAAATAAAGCAGCATCAAATCCATCTTTGATGTTTTAGTAAATAAACTGTCAGTATCTCTGATTAAAAACAGGCAAAGGGAAACGTGTAAATCGTCGCTTACTTATTGAACTATTTCCCGACTAATTTAATAACTCGTCGATGTAAGGTTTTACCAGTTAATTCGACGTAGCGATAAAAGTTTTCAACACTTACCCAATGGCATGGCGATGCCAAAGGCCTCCATATTCAAAAAAGTCCCTACTTGCTTTAAGTCACATTTGGTTTCTGTTTCGTATTCAATCTGTGTTGACTCCATTAGAAGAGCGTAGTCCCCTTTCGACATTTGCACCCTCCTCACACCATCACTGTTACTATTAACAAAGACGCTGGGCCTGCTAGAAATCATGTTTGCCCACATTCTCTGGTAGGTGGGAACGTTAGAGTCTCTGAAGAAGGCCATGGTCGATCCTCCGTCTATTAAGCCGTATTTAACTCTAGTCTGTTTTGCGAGAGCCTCAGCGCTGTCAATGATAGGTTCCATCCTCTCTTTAGTTAGAAAAGCTGCCAAGTTTGCCGTATAGGAGCAAGCCAGGATTAGCGAGAAAAACCACCAGATCGAAAGCGCCATCCTCGATGATATTCCTCTAGAAATATAGTTAGACAGTAGTACTTTGCCGAAATTAAATTGTTTGTATGAGGAAATAAAATTTAAATTTGCTTCAACGATTCTATATTCGCTCTTATAGTTGAAAGATAGACGGTTCTTTTGTGTTCATTAATTGATTTTTATATTAAGCACATTTTTCCTTTTATATGATACTAGCTGTACCCTGCGTGCGTTGCTACGCCACTCATTGGAATGACAGTGGCGCCATCTGTCGAAAATTGGGCATACCAACTTAGAAACCTTCGTGGGCTCATGCACAACAACTTTGCTAAAGACTATCACATGATCAAATGCATAGTTTACGATTCTATAAAGGACATACAGACAAACATTCATTTATATATATATAGGTATTAGAACGTTACATAATATTCCTAAAAACGTATATCAGCAACTTGTTTTTAAGTGATATGATGGAAACGTTTGTTACAACCGAAGGTAAAAACGGTCAAAACGATAGGAGTTTCTAGAGTTGTTATGTTATGTATTTAATCATATTTCATCTAGGGAGTCTACCAGGTAGGGTTTGATCGATTTGTCAATATATTTTGAACTTACTTTGGCAATATATCACAACCTTGAGTCAATATGGATCCTAAAGTTAACCACAGAGAATTTTTAATGTCCCATATGTTTTTCAATTCTTCTGGGTTGTCGTCGTTGGAATGCGAGTTCTCCCAATCACCAGGAACGATTCTTTAAAGTAAGATTATTTTAGAATATATTTCAACAACAATACTCTTTTTTACCTGGATATAAAATATAATGAGACGGAAATAATCAAATACAATGTTGCTGTATAAATCCAGACAGATAATAAAAACGGGTCCAAGAAAGCGAACATGCTTGTATCCGTTATTTCTTCTCTTTTATGAAGAATGCTTATTCCTAAACAAATACAAATTGGTTCATTAAATTACCTCGATTGTCTAATGGCCAGTCATACCTAAGGTCATAAAAGGCACACTGAAATCAACAACTTCCTCTCTTTGATGGGTAATTGTTAGATCGCCAACGGCAATGTGGGCTTTCTAAAAAGATAAGGCCTTTAATAAACCTTTCATATTAAATTATTCATTGTCACCTTATCCAAAATATCACCAATAAGTCCGATCCATTTATGATGCTCTTCATCCCATCTCTCGTATCCATTGCTTTCAGTTAAATGAAATTCATATTTGAAACCCACTATATTGGCTATTTCACGGATTAAATCCATGGAGTAACCTTCAAATCTGTCGTTTCCGTACCGTATCTCACCTTCTTCGGTTTCTCTGTACCTTAAATAAGGTTCACCAAGCCTAAAACATAAAATCTCTCCACTATCCCAAAATTACTATTTTCTGTTATTATGAATTGTTTAACAATAAAATTGTTATGTTATTTGCTTCGTATTTGTGAAAGCGATTGACTTGGTTCTTTAACAATATGAGTATGTATCTAAATTAAGACAGTTTTATATTTTTGGCTTAACATTAACACCTTACCTGGATGCCACGTGCACTGTAATTTTCTGTAGACCTCTAACAGCCGCATATTCGTTTTCATAAAAATTTCTGCGTAGTTCTAAGGAGCGGGTGCTGGCGTGCCAGTTAGCAATTGTTGTTTTTGCCAGAACATTCACTACATGTAAGTTAAAATCGATACGATTTCCACTTGCGTCGAATTTAATAGGACCAGACAGTCTTACTGACGGGACATCCTACTCAAGAAATAACAAATGAATACATAAAAAACAATGCAAGTTAAAAGAACCATGAAGAAAAAGAAATAGGTAGAAAAAAGAGGAATACCAAGGCAAACCTTCAGGGAAAAAGAAGATAAAGCTGGAACTGTAATTTATCTTGTAAACTATAGTTTTGTTCTTTTTTCGTCTAGCAAAAAAATTTACCACCATTTAGTCGCACTTTCTGCATTTCCCGCATTTCTTTCCCCCCAAATTTGGAGATCACACCACACATTTGGAGAGGGGATGGATATAATACAAGCAGTAGTTTGTTTATTTCGGTCTCGCGTATTCGTCGTAAATTCACAATGCCTAATTTTACAAATTTCGAATACGCGTAATGGTAGTGTTATACAGAGAATGTTTACGAAATGCGAATGCCGCTGTTACGGAATATCGAAGACGTCTACCTAACAGGCATTTTCCAGGTGCACAAACTTTGTGCAAGTGCTTCAATGCCTTCGTGATACGGGTTCTGTGAAACCGCGTCAGAAACTTGCGGGACATCGGCAAAATGCCTTAAATGTGATAGAGGCTGTGTTAAATTTAGTTGAGGAGCAGCCTACTATTTCCAGAGATATTCCAAAGCAAGGTCTGCAGAATATTACGAGAAAACTCACTGAACCCGTATCATTTTCAGAAAGTTCAAGCTTTAGAACCTTCTGATTTCCCCAGCCATCTTGAATTTTGCAATAACCTAATATTCGAAAACATTTATTTATTATCTGCATTTGATTTTATTAACAAATAAATCAATATTTAAGAAGAATTTATTTATGTATCTAGAAAAGTTAGTTTTACCCCTTGTTAAATAACAGTACAAGAACTAGGTAGCTAGGTTATTGATCTAATAATACGGTAGGTTAAGATTCTCTCTCGATAACTTTTATGAGCAACAGATCAGAGGCGTGCCGTTTCGGTCTTGGACAGTTTTCTGTAACGAGAGTTTTTTATTACTCAGCTTCTCTTAATAATTTACCCATTGGGTATATGTTTTTTATGTAATGTACCTAAATGATTTATTATTCGGTTTATTATTAGATACGTTGGAGTTTTGTAATTTCAATGTTAAATTATTAAATTGTAACCAAGCTAATTTCTTTGCATTCATAACAGCCAGATTTGGTCGGACAAAAATCCACACGCTACTCTTCGGTTTAGCTTTCAGAGGCGATTTGTTGCCAACGTATGGGCAGGAGTATACGGAGATCGTTTAATTGGACCGTATTTTCTACCGGAAAACCCAAATAGACCGCGTTACTTGCAATTTTTAATAGAATTATTTGATTACTATTATTTGATTTCATTGGATATTAACATTTTAAATTATTATTGGCTGAACTGTGCACTGAGTCTATTTATGATGTCTAACACCTAGGTAGGTACTAGGAAAATATATCAATTTGGCAACATCGCATCAGGTCGATATAGAGTTGAGCTGTAAACGACCAAGGCTGTGAGCGATCAGTGACAGTCTGAAAAGGGGGTTTTAATAATGATTTGAAAATATTTATTTTCGGCGTAAATATGCATTTTTTTAATCACATGTTCATATTATAATCATTATTCCCTATCTCCTCTTAAAATTAATGACATTATGACTGACTCACCCTGCATATGGATATGCAGAAAGCTTTCAATAAAATAGATCTAAACATTTTATTTAAAAAAATTGACAACCTCGGTTTTTTCTAATCAACAAATATTTTTATATATGTCATATCTTTTTCACAGGCGTCAGTATGTAGAATATGAACGTTATGGATCTTTTCTTGTAACATCTACATCTGGTATTCCGCAGGGTTCAAATTTGGGGCCCCTATTATTTTTCATAAATGATCTAATATCTCTATGAAGGGATAAATCAATCAATTACTATACCTATTAAGTAAATTATTTTGTATTAATACATTTATAGTTTCTTTTTATTTTACCTACTCCTTTTTTTCTTGTTTGATGCTAGACGAAAAATATATATTACGAGAACTCACCTCTTTCATCCAACCAGTTAAGAGATATCCATCTCTAAAAACTGTACGACGGTCGAAACAATTTACAGGGTTCGGTACGATCGGCATCATTTCTATGCAGTGGTTGATATATACTAGGGCATCGCATAAAAGCACTATTTCTGTCTGAAAGTCAATTCATAATGATTAGTTGTGGTTACATAGAAAAAAACCTTTGCACTTATTACGTTTGTCGCGTTTAATATGGACATTACTGATATTATCAACTTTATCTCATGAACGTTCATGTTTTACAACTTTCTGATATTTTTTAAGCATATTATGCACTTTTTTATAAGAAAGTTAATAAAAGTCTAACAGAGAAAAGCTGTTGTCACGCAGGTCATGTACTTCAATACCAATAGGATTTAGATCTGGAGATCGCGCAAAGCACTTGTCCATCTTGTCTACTCGAACCAATCCCGGATTTACATATTTAATCTTACCTTTAATGAGTAGTCTGCAGGCAGCAGTACTTGTATATTAATTTATAAAGTTTTGCATATTTTAAATATTGTTGTTGTTAGGTATACAATATTGTATAAATTCACAAATTTATTATAATAGAAATATAACACTCGGCGAAATGGAATTTTCTACAGGTAATATTGAGTACATTAAGAAAAACATTTTTTGTTAAAAAATTTTTATTATAAATTCTGTACTTCTGTTTGTTCTTGCTTTCTGTTTGACTGACTTTTATTACATTTCTTTCACACTTCGACTTCAGTCTTATATATGATTAAAAATTGCTGTAAAACTCGTATGTAAATATGTGCAATTTACTACCAACTTACTTTGATTTTACTAGCTACGCGATAAATGTAGTGGTTAGCAAACAGCAACGATAATCTCATCAAGGTCAGTAATTCATCCATGAAGGGTTGGCTGTTATAATCAAAGAGACTTATTACAGTAATATTTGCTGTCGTGTTCAACTCTTCGTAATTTAATGTATGTGCATCCTGTAACAATTTTGTTTTTAATTTTGTGGAGATAAATGAAAGACGAACTCATTCCAAGATTATTTAACACAGAGTGGCTTTAAAAGGTTTATACAAAACACTAGGACAAGTTCCCGAGACTAAAATATAAGGAGGCCCTAGTGTTTTGTACAAACCTTCTAGATACCCAAAAAATCATGGATGAGTGACTTACCAGTGACGTCAAGAAATAATTATTATGAGAATTTAGTAAATTTTGATCTTTAGCCTGCTTTAAAATCGGTATGATGTGTTCTGCCTTACAGTCCAAAATAATATTATTAAACGAAGCATTTTTTATTTCTTTTAACAATGACCTAAAAACAATTCATAAATATTAGGTAAATCATATGTGAAATACAACGCAAAGTCGTACTTCTCAATATATAATTATTATATTTATTTATCTTTGTGCTACTAGTTCGTAATTAGGCTGTATTAATACTAGTTAGAATTTGACTTAACCTTTAGTAACCTTAAACCCTAGGGCAACATGGTTACTGGCTCCCATACAAAATAAAAACGGTCCTTCCTTTAAAAACAAGGTAGACCGCACGACTAGCTCCGGCTGTCGGCTAGCCAAGGGTTTCGCACTTCCATCTTTGGACCTTTTTAGATCAGGACATTTAAATCAGTCCTCTGCTAAAAGGAAGGTAGCACCACTCTAATACATAATTTGGATGCATCATCATCTTTAGATGAGTTTTTAACGGAAACTACTGCTCCTAGAGACTTCAATAAGGTATACATTTCTTAAGAAGAAAAGGTAGGGGAAAATGTTTTTCTATTCCAAAATGACATACACCGTGACACAAAAAAGTTGAAGCGTCTCTTGGAGATACAGCCAATTATGCATAAAATTTGAAATCTCCGCGTACAAAATTTCATGAATTTAACTCAAAAGTAGTCGACAGTTATTAAAGAAAACGTATTTTTTTTTTTTAATTTGACATCATGTATATCCTAAACGAAGCCTTTCCAGATCTAAGTTCATAGGAGAGGAGGGCCTCTAAGCCGGTTTTCGGCCCCTTTTGTTTTTCTTAAAAAAAAGATTTTTTTTTTCGCGAGTAAGTATAAATCATAAACAGTCGATTTGACCCTAAGCGGAACCTCAAATACCCGCCTCTTATTCACTCCACAGTCCTATTCCCTCTACAGTCCCTATGATAAAATAATAGGGTAGCATAAACGCCTTGTAAGTGACTAACTATTTGCCAGACTACTACCCTTGAGCCCTTTTACATATTAATTCACTCATACCCTGCCCCCCCCCAAACAGTACCCCTTCCCCCCGCTGGTTCTTATTTATAAGCACCCCAAAGGAAACAAATACCTACCACGTCCATGTCGTTGTTTCTGGGTAACGGTAAGAGTAGTTTCAATAAAATAAGTGAATTAATATGTAAAAGGGCTCAAGGGTAGTAGTCTGGCAAATAGTTAGTCACTTACAAGGTGTTTATGCTGCCCTATTATTTTATCATAAGGACTGTGGAGTGAATAAAGGGGGGGGGGGGTATGTATGTATGTAATTGTGCGGAGGTGCAGCGGAAATTGCTTCCCACTGCAGCACTTAGGCCTTATTAGTCCCTTTGTACATCCTCCTTACTAAGAGAGTTCTTCTTTCAAACCATCCAATTAATATGGAAGTCTCTTACAGATTTATGTGTGATAGTATGGGTCCGAGTTACAGAGATTTTTTGTTGCTCTGTCCTCATTTCCATTTATCGGGGGTTTCTGCCTTGACACACGTGCGCCTGCGGAGCATGGTGAGTGTCCAGACCTCGGGCGGACTGCCACAGTCTCGGCCCAAGATTGGTCTCCCATCCAAACTCAGCCTGCGTCCACGCTGCCTAACCTGAAAGATCGATCTCCCAACCAAGCAACCGCACCGGCGGAACATGGTGAGCGGCTAGACCCCAGACCTCGGGCGGACTACAGTCTCAGCCCAAGTTTGGTCACCCATCCAAATTCCGGCCTGCGTCCACGTTGCTTAACTTGAAAGATCGATCTCCCAGCCGGTCAACGCGGGCTAGGCGACCCGGGGTGGAGGGGTACTTGAGGTTCCGTTTAGGGTCAAATCGACTGTTTCTGGCTTATACTTACTGGCGAAAAAAAAATTTTTGTTTTTTTTTTTGATAAAAAAAACAAAAGTGGCCGAAAACCGGCCTTAGAGGCCCTCTTCCTTTTTCGCTTAAAATTGAAAATTTGTACTCTAAGAATGTGTGGTTACTGTATGGCTACTATTGTCGACACAAAAAATTACCTGTAATCGGGTCCACGGCCTAGTTGTTTTACTAGAATGTTGTTCTGGAGTTTTACGATTTCCTGCAACTTTATGAACCCTTCCTCGGTTTCGTAGATGACGACGAAGTTGCTCCATTGCAGATTTTTTACTACGTCCGCTAGAGCTAGTGCGAAGAGCTCAGCTTTTGGGAAAAAATTAAGAAACGTACTCGTCCTAAACGTATGCTTCGTTGTCGACGGTCCCCATGAAGTCATAATGTATGGCACTTGAAACTTATCGCAAATTGATTCCAAGATAGGCGATGCTGACGATTCCAAACTTATTATTGCTGCCACCCCGTCACCAGTTTGCAGCACGTCACATACTGAATTATGGAAAAAGGTACTTATTGTAAAAGACGATTTAAGTGATTCTAACTTTGTTACTTACAAGTCTTACTGGCTTCCAAATAGTCGGAATTCGAAATCTGTTTAACGTTGCTCTTAAGCGATTTCAATCTGTCATTTTTAAATAATGTGTTATCTAGTTCCAGTACAACGTTGGTATAATTGTCTTTTTCGCTGAAAAGTATTCCTTGAAACAGAAAAAATCAATGTACCACCTGTAATAGGTAACCCTTAAACTAGGTGAGTCAAATTTGAAGAGGTAAGAATTCTTTATGCAATTTCAAGGAAAAATGTACATACATTTATTTATTATTTTGCTCATCAACAGAGATATACAGGGTGCTCAAGTTCAAGGAAAAATTACAACCAACTACCGTCACAACTTTTGTGACATTTAACAATCACTAATTTGACATTAAGCAATAGTTGTCAAAAAATATATATATCTCTGAATTACTTTAACTTGAAATAACCAAATTTGGTACATGATTTAGGTTTATTATTGGTCTTCTTTGTAAAGTGAATTTAAGCACTGAATGTTTTCAATAAAACAGGTTTGATTTTTTTGTAGCCAATTTTGCTAGATTAGTTTTTGTTTTAGATAATTATTGAAAAGAGCTTTGTTTATGGAATTGTTCATTAGCCTACCTATATACTTTGTATCAGAAAACATACATATGACTTCATTGAAGGGAGTTGTAGGAAAATTGATTTATATTAGCCTAAATATCTATATGTATAATACAGTACAAAAATTAATATTGATACAAAATTGATCGTGCCTGGGCTTTTTCAGTATATTAATGAAATATTGTCAATAAAAATGAATAACAATATTATTGATCATCTAAGGACTGATTAAAATAAGTCATATAAATATGTTACAAGCTATAATATGTGAAATTGCAACCGTAGCTACAAAGTTCATAGTCAGGTACTAATAAAAGTATGGAGATTTCTTAAAACTTATTACAAAATCGAAATTTTTGCCATCTAAAACATAACACTGAATTTGACTCGTATCCGTCTAATACCTAGTTTTCGAGTTATTATCGTCAATTTTCGGTTAATTTGATTTATTTAATTGAATCACCCCGTATGTCCTGTATGGCCCTTTAGTTATTAGACACCCTGTATAGTGAGATATAGATTTGAAAATTGCTATACAGGGTGGCTACTCTGAAAATACGGAGGTAGTCGTCAACTTCCCTCTTTCAAATTGAACACCCTATATATTACTGAATTCTTGGTAAGGGCATGAATTTTAAGGCAGGTATTTCCGAACGAAGCCAAATGTCAAAAATATACGAGGTGTGGCAATTAAGTGCCGGGAATTTGTCAATGAAAAAACAAGCAAATTAAATTTCGCCAAAATTTTATTATCGACTTTCACCCTTCTCTCCCTCTAACTCTACAAAATGATTCCAACGTTGCTCCCACGATTGGAAGCGCTCTTAGTAATCCTCCGCAGTTAACCCGTTCAACACCACGATTACAGCTTCTTTGACCTCCTGTACGCCGCCATGATGAGTTCCCTATAGGTGTGATTTCATCTTGGGGAATAAAAAAAATTGCAGGAGGCAATATCGGGTTTAAAGGGTGGGTGAGGCAACGTCGGAATGCCTTTTTTGTCAAAAACTCTTGCACAATGAAAGAGGAATGGGCTGGCGCGTTGTTGTGGTGCAAGATCCAGCCATTCTCGGCGAGTTCGGGTCGCACACGGAAAAAGCGAGCCCGCAGCCGTTCCAGGACGCCAACATAGAACTATCCAGTCACTGTCTGGCCGGCAGGAATATATTCACGATGAATGATGCCGTGTATAACGACGATCAACATTGCCTTCAGTCGTGACTTGGACATCCTCGCTTTCGTTGGTCGCTCTCCACCCTTTTCCACCCACTGCTAACTTTGTTTACGGGTCTCGGGGTCATGCTCAAATATCCAGGTCTCATCTCCAGTGACTACCCGACTCATCCAGTCTCTACCGTCGCTCCGAATGCGGGACAACAAATCCTCGCAGATCGATTTTCGCATGTCTGTCTGTTCACAGAGAACTTTTGGCACCATCTTTGCGCAAATCTTTCGCATATTCAAATTTTCGTGTAACATCTTGCGAACGGTTTCTTTGTTGACGTTTAACTCGTCAGACAACGCACGAATGCTTAGGCGCCGGTCAGACGTGATCAGTGCACGCAAACGGTCAACATTCGCGTCAGTACGAGAGGTGACAGGAGCTTCTTCACGTGGATCGTCTTCTACCGATTCACGTCCCTCCTTGAACCGTTTTGCCCATTCAAACACGCGTGTTTTCGACATGCACTCGTCTCTATACACCACCTGCAATTTTCGAGGGATTTCCGAAGGTTTTTCGCCAGATTTCACTTAAAATTGAATTACAACACGTTGCTTCTAATTTGAGTCACTCATTTTCACAACGTCACTAAAATAGTTACTTCCAAAAAATACACATAAAACACAAACCACACGTGCTATCGACTTCAACCTTGGACTGAAACTAAAACAAAAGGCCCCCCTCTCTAGAAAAACGTTGACGAACTATGCAGTGTTGCCGGTTTCCGAGTTATAACTAAATTCCCAGAACTTGCCACACCTCCTATTTGTAAACACCCGTATCTGAATTACCCTGTATAGCAATTTTTAAATTATGTTAACTAATTTTCCAAAATGAGTATGAAATAAATAAATAATCATAGTAATTTAAAAATAAATTCAGGTTTATGGCACTTATACAAGGTGTTTCCTAAGTACAGACAAAAAATTCAGGAGCGTATTTTATGGTAAAAATTAAGTAAAGTTTGTTATTTCAAAAAAAGGCTACAAATTTTTACACATAGTTGAGAAGAATAGATACGAAAATATAAGATAGGAACTCGAAAATGTGCTATTCTGGCACCAGTCTTTTCGCAAATTTAAATTTTACCATAGAATAAGCGCCTGATTTTTCTATCCGTACCAAATTGGTATATAACCACCAGTGTTATGTGTAATTAAGTTTATACTTTTGAATAACAATTTCTACCTTACCTACAGTTTTCTTTGTCCTGAACGAAGAACAGAAATGTTGGTAGGAGACAAAGAAGAGAAGGCACAACAATTTCTGAAGTACAGTCATCATTTGAAAAAAAAAACAAATTGTCACATCACTTAAAGTACAGTTATTGTAGATGCGATTGTCGTGAGAACATAAGTGAGAATGTTGTTTTCGACTTCATATTCCGCTAGCTGGAACTGAATTATTTTGAAAATCATAACAGGACCGGAGTCAGGGGGGGTGTCAGAGAGACTGAGCTAAGTACCTCGCTACAAAAAAGAACGGTAGAGGGAACAAAAATCTTTGCAATGGCAAGTTTTAATTTAAACAAGAAAACAGAAAATAATTGAACATTCTTAAAATCTCTCCAAATATCAAGCCTAGGAAATAAATATCAGCAAGCATTAAATCATTAAATAATAGGTAATCTGCATTTTGTAAATAACATTTTTCGTAAATTAATACACGTGTCAGCGCGGTGACCTGTCACTACCTTTGACAACTTTGACTTTGGCCGAATATACCTAACGTCGCTCTCACTGTTTATTAAAACGGCAACATTTTCTTTTAGAACCCCACTAGACTTCATCTTTAACAAAGTTGGCTGGCTACGACCCTGAATCATAAATAAGCGTAGAGTTTATCAAATAAATGAGATGCGACCACGATTTATAAATAAACGACGTTACAAGAAATAAAAATATATTTTTAATCTACTAAATTTCTGTTAATTAGATAACCTCTACAGTCAGAGTAAGTGGAGTAATCATGGTCAGATACTTTCAACTGAAAATACGTAATTTGTAATAGATTTTTCAGAAATAAAATCACAGTTCAATAAAGAATACAGCAAACAACTAGCCGAAATACATTACGTCCCGATATTAACGTGCAATACGTATGCAATGAAAGTCAAAGCAATATTTTAACAATGTTGCTCTCAGTAAGCAAGGACAAGTACTTTTATACACAAAAAACTTTTGACCTATATTTTCTATTATTCACTAAATAAGCTTTCATCGATAATTTGAAAACTTGTAAGGATATAAATACCATAACTGATAATATTTATAAATGCAATAAAATTTTTCTAAATCTTCATACATCCAAATGTGTCTTATCATAGGAAACAAGACCTGTTAACACTTTTATAAATGATGCTATTTTAGAATGAACTAATATATTTAATAAATATACGCAACTTTTAATTCAGAATTAGTAATAGATTAATAAAATCAGCACTCTCAATGACACGGTAATACCAAGTGGGTATCCTAGATAGTCCCTACTTGCTTGAAATTGCATTTGGTTTCTCAATCTGTGACACTATTAGAAAAGCATAGTCTCTTTTTGACATCGAGGGGAAAATGTGGAGGGGGCAAAATCGCGTTGGGACCAGACATAGCTATATCATATTCATTAGGGTTAGGAAAAATGAATTTCAGTGCAGAATTCAGCTTAAAATGCAACACATCCCAAAAAATGGCAACTGTCAAATTACCCTCGAGGAAATAAGATAAAAGTATACGACTTATGGAACTTATTGTGAAATAAGGCATATAGTTCTTGTTTATTACGTATATTATCTCCTCATGCAATCATAATTAAAATTGCAATCATTGTTTTTTCCCTAAACAGACAAAATTTTCCAAAATAATTAATAATTGTTACTAATAAATATTTAATGAGTAAGCTATCAAATTTCATTCATTCACTTAATTACTATTTTTCTGTTAATTTTTTTTGTTACCTTTCCTTCTAGTAACTTACATTTTTAAAAATATCTGTCTCTGTCGTCTTTTTGAATATTTTCTGTGGAGACGCTTTTGAAAATAAAAATTAGGTTAGAACAATGAATATTAATACAAATACTCAGATTATTGTGCTTTCAAGCATAGTTAAGTATATTGTGTAGTATTTTTACAGTATTATTAATTGTTATATAATTATGGATCATGCTTTCATCGTCCTGAACACGAAGAGTTTGAAATGACTGGTTTTATTCGTTTCTTCGTTATCCATATATTACACGCAAACTTCAACTCCATCTTCAAGGTTTCCCAGTACGTCAACTGCAATAAAAATATGGTTTTTATTAGTATCCATGGAAACAGAACCAGAGTTTTAGGTAGAAATAATAAATAATAAAGTTAGTAAAAATTAATGCGGTAAGATTTTAGTTTTTTACGTACATGTTCTTCGGTTGATATAGTTTTGACGTTCCATAACAATTCCAATGCAGCTAGTATAATCGCTATTGCTATTCCAATACCCAGTATGAAAAATAAACCATTCGTACTAGCCAGAGTCAAATCTTCGCTCTCCATTTCCTCAAAGTCGTCCTGAAAACAAAATATTTTCATTCATTATGGTTATAATTTAAAATGAAAATAGTTCGTATTTTCAGTTTTTGTAACTTATAAAGTACATGGTTAAAGTACATTATTATTTATGACTATTTTATTAATGCATATATGGTTTTATAAATAAGACATCTACAAAAATTACTTGACTTACTATTTGGCATGAATAATGTTCCTTCCGTTTTTCTTTCCACCATTTCAATTTTAATGAGTTTAGCATTCCACTTTCTTGAAGCCTCAAAATGGCCTTATTGATGGCAGTTTTATAAGGTGCACCTACAAACAAATCTTTTATCGAAAATATATGCTACAAATATTTTGCCTAGTTCAATATCAAATTGTTGAAATAAAGCGGCATCGAATCCAAATTTGAAGTTATAATAAACATATTGTCTGTATCTCTCATGAAAAACAGGCAAAGAAAAGAGTGTCACTTGTTACTTATTCGTTGAACTATTTTCTGACTAATTTAATAACTCGCCGATGCAAGCTTTTGTCAGTTAATTCAATATAGCTATAATAAAAGTATTTAACACTTACCCAATGGCATGGCGATGCCATAGGTCTTCGTATCCAAGAAGGTCCCCACTTGCTTTAAATCGCATTTGGTTTCTATTTCGTATTCAATCTGTGTAGACTCCATTAGAAAAGCATAGCCCCCATTCGACATTAGCACCCTCCTCACACCTTCACTGTTACTATTCACGAAGACGCTGGGCCTGCTAGAAACCATGTTTGCCCACATTATCTGGTAGGTGGGGACGTTAGAGTCTTTGAAGAAGGCCATGGTCGATCCTCCGTCTAATAAGCCGTATTTAATTCTAGTCTGTTTTGCGAGAGCCTCGACGCTGTCAATGATAGGCTCCATTCTCTCTTTAGTTAGAAAAGCCGCCAAGTTTGCCGTGTAGGAACAAGCCAGAATGAACGAGAAAAACCACCACATCGAAAGCGCCGTCCTCGATGATATTCCTCTAGAAAGATGATTATTTAGACAGTAGTACTTTGCCGAAATTAAATCGTTTTTGTGATGAAATAAAATTTAAATTTACTTTACAAGAAGTTAATAAAAACTAAAAATAAATTTCAATGATTCATTATTCAAACATTTAAGCTCATGTAATTGAAAGACCGTTCATTAATTGCATTTTGTACATCTATCCTTCTATTTGATACATTAACACGTTAGATAGCATTCCTAGAAACGTAATATCAGCAACTTGTTTTTAAGTGATATGACCGAAATGCTTGTTCTAGAGTTCTATGTTATTGATTTAATCATATTTCATCCAGGCAGTTTATCAGATAGGATTTGATAGGGTTGCCGATATATTTTGAACTTACTTTGGCAATATATCACAACCTTGGGTCATTAGGGATCCTAAAGTTAACCACAGAGAATTTTTAATGTCCCATATGTTTTTCAATTCTTCTGGATTCTCGTCGCTGGAATCCAAGTTCTCCCACTCATCAGGAACGATTCTTTAAAGTAACATTGTTTTAGAATACATTTCAACAACAATTCACCGTATTACCTGGATATAAAATATAATAAGATGGAAACAATCAAATATAATGTTGTTGTATAAATCCAGACAGATAATGAAAACGGGTTCAAGAAAGCGTACATGTTTATATCCGTTATTTCTTCTCTTTTATGAAGAATGCTTATTCCTAAACAAATACAAATTGGTTCATTAAATTACTTAGATTGTCTAATGGCTAGTCATACCTAAGGTCATAAAAGGTATGCTGAAATCAACAACTTTTCTTCTTTGATGAGTAATTGTTAGATCGCCAACAGCAATGTGAGCTTTCTAAATCGACAAAGCTTTTAATAAATGTTTCATATTAAATTATGCATTGTCACCTTATTCAAGATATCACCAATAAGTCCGGTCCATTTTTGTTGCTTTTCATCCCATCTCCCGTATTCACTGCTTTCAGTTAAATGAAATTCATATCTAAAACCCACTATATTGGCTATTTCTCGGATTAAATCCATGGAGTAACCTTCAAATCTGTCGTTTCCGTGCAGTATCTCACCCTCTTCAGCTTCTCTGTACATTAAATAAGGTGGACCAAGCCTAAAACATAAAATCCGTCCACTATCTCAAAATTACTATTTTCTGTTATTATGAATTGTTTAACAATACAATTATTCTGTTATTTGCTTCGTATTTGTCATAGTGATTGACTTGGTTTTTTAAGATGAATATGAATATATATCTAAATTAAGACAAAACATTTTTCCAAGTCTATTTTTTGCATACATGTACAGTTTTTACACTTTACCTGGATGACACGTGCACTGTAATTTGCTGTAGATCTTTAACAGCCGCAGATTCGTACTCGGAAGAATTTCTGCGTAATACCAGAGAGTTGTTACTTGCATACCAGTTAGCAATTGTTACTTGTTCCAGAACATCCACTACATGTAAATTAAAATGGATACGATTTCCTTTTGTGTCGAATTTTATAGGGCCAGACAGTGTTATTGATGGGTCATCCTATTAAAGAAATAACAAATAAATACATAAAAAACAATGCAAGTAAGAGAAAGAAACAAGTATAAATAATAAGTAAGTTTAGTTCCTTTCTTTTCTACCTAGAATATGTGAAAATTAATGATATTAACCTTAAATCTCATGTGTTTTATCATTTCTATAGCTGATAAACTGAACAATGCTATTTTGTAGTTCTTCATAATTTGAACATATTTGATTGTCATTTGCATACTAACATTTCAAAAAAAAATCTTATGCAATTCCAACAAACAACAAACTAAATCATAAAATTCGATATATAATCAGAATTCTAATATTATCCACAATTATGCTCAAATAAAAGTTAACATCAATTAGTATAATAAGCAAATTTGTATATTAATTCTTATTAGCTCTGTCTGTAATAATACAACTACAATTTTTTTGTTATGTTTTACCTACTCACATCTGATTTGATGTTAGGTAAAAAAACAGTTGTGTGTCTCACATGCAAAAAAGGCATTAACAGCTAAGTCGTCCATTTTCTGTCAGAATTTGCTATTACATCATGTTTACCTCTTTCATCCAAGCAGCAAAGATAAATCCATCTTTGGACCTTGCATGGTCGTAGCAGTTCACTGGGTTGGGTGTTATATTCTTAAAGTATAGAATGTCGCTGATGTGTAGTAGGACATCGCATAACAATACTGTTGCCGTCTGAAAGTCAAATTATAATGATTTGTTGAAGTTGTGGTTGTATTAGGGTTGTTCCTGAAGTAGTTGGAAACGGTTTGAAACTGTCAGAAATATTCGGCAAGTTAAGCCGGTTACGGACGGTGAGCGATGATATACAGGGTGATTGGGGGGAAACCCTCAATATTCGAAAAGGATGTTTAGAGGGCAAACAACACAGTGAACAAAACAAATAAACATATGGTCGAATATCAACGGTTGCGGAGATAACAATGAAAATATTTGTATTGCTACTTTTGCGAAAGCTGTGATGTCATGCATTCTAAACCAAACTCACATCAGTGATTACTCCTTGTCACATTTATTTTGGCGTTAGAAAAATTTATAGAAAATAATTTGACAGATCTGCTGGACGATATAAGAAAAAATCACAGTGCACTTCAACAACCCATTTAACCCAGGAAGTAGTTAGAGAGACATTTCTGATAGTTTCAAACTGTTTCCAACTGCTGCAGGAACAAACCTATAATATGACAACAAACTATATGTATGTTGCGTAAGTATTTGGGAATAGTCGCATTGAGTGAGTTGAAAGACAGATGTCTGTAATTGAAACAGATCATTATTTTGTTCAGGCGGAATTTAATGTATTAATGAATTCATGAAAAGAGATGTAAATAATTATATTTTTACTTTATTAACTTTCCCTGTTATGAGGACATGTGGCAAAGGCACATCCTCATATTTTTAATTTTTTACTTTTGAAAATTAACAGATGTTTAATGGAATATTTGTTTATTGTTAAAATGTAAGTAAAAAGTTGAGGAATATATTTTTTAAAAATACAAATTTTATCAGATTTACGTCCAGTCTAAATATCGCGCACGGACCTACACAGCATGGACTTCAACGCCTGCTTATGAAGGTTCCCATGTTATTTAATGGAGCATCGCACACTTGACCAGCACCTGTATGGACCGTCACCTCTGCAACGACCATCCCTACAGGTCGTGTCGGTGGCCTATGCTTAACCGCGTAAGTTCTGGTCCCACAAAAGTCAGGGATTGGTTTTAATTTGTTAGAAATATTCGACCAGTTAAGTTGTGAATGTGAGACTGAACTGTCGGACACCCTCGTTTATAAACAACCTCTATTTACTTCAACAAACTACAAGTCTTTCGTCAGATGACATTACCAGTAAATTTAACTTAAAAACTTCAATACAGCTGTCACACACATAACCTTCACAAGAAGTTGGCAGGTATGCAGGCCCGCGCTGTCGGATGAGTTTTGAAACAGTCAAAATATGGACATACTTAATTTGCAACGAAATAATTTTCATATAGATAGTAATTCACTTGGGTCAATTTTTCTTACACGTAAAGAAATTACTTACTTTGATTGTATTAATTTCGACATTAAGATCAAGGATGTAAGACCTCGTCGATAGTTGCAGAAAGTCATTCATGAGTTCCTTATAGCGCTCACTGTTATAATCCATAAGACTTATAATAGTTATATTTGCTGTAGTGTTCAGTTCTGTGTAATCTAATGTATGTGCATCCTGTAACATTTTTTTTATTTTATGGAGATAAATTAAATATCAACGCATCGCAAGTTTATTTAAAATAATTAAACTGCTATGTACTGCGATTTAGAGAAAGCATGGATGAATAACTTACCAGTGACGTCAAGAAATAATTGTTATTCGAATTTAGTAAATTTTGATCTTTAGCCTGTTTTAAAATTGGTATGATGTGTTCCGTCTTGCAGTCCAAAATTATATTGTTAATAGAAGTATTTTGTATTTCTTTTAACAAATATCTAAAAACGAACATTATGTAAATACTATATGCCAGCAAAGTTTATAGAATAAATATATAAGCTGTCTCACTCTCGAACGCGCCCCGCCCTACCAATTCCGCTCTCCTCACCCGTCTCGGGGACCATTCGGTACCCAGGAACCTACACGGTGGCCAACGCCGGAACTGTAACGTGTTGAGTGCGATCGATATAGTGTGAGAGAAAAAACCTTGAATATCTTTTAGTGTTTATTTTATTTTTCTTCTAAAAATTCCCGTGATATATTATACTGCGAATAAAAGTTCCTCAAGACGTGTTTCTTCCTTTTTCCATTGTTCAAGTATGTATTTTATATTTCATCAACTAATACAAAAAAAAATAGGTCACAATATAAAATTGTACGCGGTACGCCGATAAAAATTAGAATCTTCATTTGAAAGCTAATCCTGATCAATACTATAAAAAAATTAGAATTCGCAGCAAACATTTTTCAAATGAAACATCAAACATTGATTTGTATGAACCAATAAATAAGTTCTTTGTACTGGTATTTATTAAAAAAGTGTAATATGCAATAATTATGTAAGTAGGTACTTAATTGTGTCATGTAAATTTTACAGTCAAGCATTTTTCGTTGGTCAAGCAGAGTGTCTGATAATACTAAAACTATTTTGGCGCCAAAATTTCAAGATGCTGAAGTTCAAACTGGTACACCGATTCTAAGTTATACCTCTGCACAAACAGTATATAATAAAAATGGTATGTATGTACAGTAACATCTTTAAATAATTTAAAATAATTTTTCTCAAATTAATTAATATACTATGATTTTAGTTAATTATACCGGCTATGGACGGCAACCCTAATCTTAAAAGCGTTGCCACTTCACCATTCTTCTCTTTCTACCCTATAAATTTAATATTTAGGAAAAACTTAATAGTGTATTGAATCATATTTTAAAATTTAATTTGAAGAAGCTGTTGTTCTTAAACTGATTATTATTTATATCAGTATATTACGACCTAGATTATACAGTGCGTTTCAGAAAACGGTGATCATATATCAACCATTACAGATTACTGAAGTAAAAACAACTGTTAACGTCTTACTTAATATTTTTGACGTAAGGTAAATAAACCCAACTGCTTATACCTCGGCAATCTGTAGCTACCTACATCGATGATGATGGACACAGCTTTCTGGGACTGTAGATTACCTGTAATCAGGTCCACGACCTAAAGGTTTTACTAGAATGTTGTTTTGCAGTTTTAAGATTTCCTGCAACTTTGTGAACCCTTCTTCGGTTTCGTAGATGACGACGAAGCTGCTCCACTGCAAGCTTTTCACTATTTCGGCGAGAGCGTGTGTAAGGAGTTCAGCTTTTGGAAAAAAATTTAAAAACGTGTCCGTTTGTTTGGTAGTCGGCGGTCTCCATGAAGTCATAATGTACGGTACGTCAAATTGACCGCAAATTGATTCTAAAATAGGCGATGTTGATGATTCCAAGTCTATTATTGCTGCCACTCCATCGCCGGTTTGCAGCACGTCACATACTGAATGATGGAAAAAGATACTGCAGAAGACAATTTAAGTGATTCTAACTTTGCTACTTACAAGTCTTTCTGGCTTCCAAATAGTCGGAATTGGAAATTTGTTTAGCATTGCTCTTAAAGATTCTCATCCTCTGATTTAGCCATAATGTATGATCCAGTATTATGTCGGAATTATTGTTTCTTTCGCTGAAAAGTACTCCTTGAAATAGATAATATGAATTTAAAACAAACTGTATCAAGTGTAATAAACCTTAAACTAGTCCTTAATTAGTAAAATTTCAATACATGCAAAATTTACAACTGGCAATACAATCCAGCAGCCAATACTGCTATAGCATTTTAATAATATTAAAAATATTTGTATTTGTCGAACAGTGAAAACACCAACTACAAGACAAAGCATACATTAAATCAGTAATATACAGGGTGAGTCAGTCATAATGTCATGAATTATGACCACGTATTCAGAAGGCCTAATAAAGGCAGAAAATCGAAAAAAAATGTTTGTTGTACTCGACTTTTTCCCTAACAGTGTGCAAGTGCTTCTATGCTTTCGCGATACGGGTTCTGTGAAACTACGTCGGGAACTTGCTGGACATCGGTGTGATAGAAATTGTTTTAAATTTAGGTAAGGAGCAACCTACTATTTCTATAAGAACCATTTCAAGGCGATTGGAGATTTTCCAAAGCAAGCTCTGCAGAATATTACGTGAAAACTCACTGAACCCGTATCATTTTCAGAATGTTCAAGTTTTAGAACCTGCTGATTTCCCCAGCCGTCTTGAATTTTGCAATTGGCGACCCTAATTTTATTAATAAAGTTCTATGGATGGATGAGTGCGACTTTACTCAAACTGGCATTTTAAACAGGTTAGTATCATACTACTTAAAAAACAATAAATTTGTAGGCTAGATGTACGTAACTACAAACTAAATAATTAATTGTACTTACGAGTAATACTAAAAGTTCATATTCAATTGTAAAACGTAGTGAAAACGTAATATCAAAATTATTATCTGTAATAACCTAACATATAATATTTATTTATTATCTAAATTTGTTTTTATTAATTATTAATATTTAAGGAAAATTTATTCATGTATCTATCTAGATAAAAAAGTTAGCTTTACTCCTTGTCGTTAATTAACAGCATAAAAACTAGGTAACTAGGTTATTAACCTAATAATGCGGTAGGTCATGATTCACTCTCGATAACTTTATGAGCATCAGATCAGAGAGGTGCCCTTTCAGTTTTGGACAGTTTTTTTACCGACAACGCGAAGGTTTTTTTATTACTTAGTATTTAAACACGAAACACTTTTCATCTTCTCTTAATAATTTACCCATTGGGTATGTGTTTTTTATGTAGTTTACCTAAATGGTTTACTACTCGGTTTATTATTAGATACGTTGGAGTTTTGTAATTTCAATGTTAAATATTTTTTAAATTGTAACCATGCTATTTCTTTGCAGTCATAACAGCCACATTTGGTCGGACAAAAATCCACACGCTAGTCATCGGTTTAGCTTTCAGAGGCGTTTTGTTGTCAAGGTATGGGCAGGGGTGTACGGGGATCGCTTGATTGGACCGTATTTTCTACCGGAAAACCTGAATGGACCGTGTTACTTGCAATTTTTAATAGAATTATTTGATTACTATTATTTGATTTCATTGGATATTAACATTTTAAATTATTATTGGCTTAACTGAGCAAGAAAAAATATGAGATTCTAAAATAGTCAGTACTAGGAAAATATTTCATTATGGCAACGTAGCATCAGGTCGACATCGAGTTGAACTGTGAGCTGTAAATGACCTAGGCTGTGAGCGGTCAGTGACAGTCTGAAAAGGGGGTTTACATAATGATTTGAAAATATTTATTTTCAGCGTAAATATGCATTTAGATTTTTTTTAATCGCGTATTCGTATTGTACTCATTATTCTTTATCTTCTCTTAAAATTAATGACATTATGACTGACTCACCCTGTATATAAAACAAATAAATGTACTGCATAAACCAAAAAATATATATACATATACAGAAAAGAAACAAGACGGAATAGATGTGAAGGTAGCTAAGTAAATCATAGATCATTGGCATCCCTCAAAACAGAATACAAACAGTTCAAAGTGCAATTAAATATATCGTAAGAATTACATATAGTATTGTAAGTATTCGACATAAATGCAATAGGGGACTTTAGCCCCATATTAGTGATAGCAGCAAGACAATAAAAGGAGAGTGACTATCTGGTCTTACTGCCAAAAAATTTAATTGGTTTAAAATCTCTGGACAGTCAACTCTATTATGCAAAAGAACGTGTAAAAATTAAACTATGAAAGTATCTTCTGAACTGAAGAGAATCAACATGAAATCGCGCCAAGAAAAGCTTGTAGTCGCGTCCGCGTTGAGGGTATCTACCATCTATTCGAAATGCTAAAAACTTTAGAAAAACTGTTTCTGTACAGTCGATTGCATTTATGTAAACATTGTACAAAATAACCCATACCAATAAACAATACTCAAGTTTAGAGAAAACATATGTGTTAATTAGTTTAAGTAGCACAGCATTATCACAAAAATCACGACCTTGTCTCATCACAAAGCCCAGTGTTCTGACACTTGAAGAAACCAAATGCTGAATATGGCTACTAAGGTAACTTGTCAAAATAAACCCCCAAATCCTTCAAAGTGTCCGCGCGTGCCAAGAACAGTAAAGAAACCACGCCAATATGTATTATTATGACGAATTATTTGTCAAATTGACAAACGTGTTAAATAACTTTTTACTTTATACGGATATTTTACTAAAATGTATCATATGAAAGTCACAAGTGATAATAAACGAAGCTGCAATCGCAACTGTAGTGGTTGTCTTGGTTGTTAAGCTGTGACCTAGGTAACTGGTAGCTGCCGGTAACATAATTAATTTGCACATTTCTAGTCTTAACTAAGATTCTTTGATCTGCCCTTGTTGTTCTCAGCCTGAGCTTTGTGGTGAGCGAAAAACTGTAAATCCAGTTAAAAAAATAAAATAAGTCATTTTGTTTTTAAAAGTCTTTATATCTATTCCGTTATAAATAAAATTAACCAAATATCGAATCCGAAAATAAGCAGTATATATTTTTATTTCTTTTGGGTAATTTTATACTATTACTTTTTTGTATAATTAATCAATTATAAGTAAAATATAAAGCAATAGTAATAATATATTTAAATGATAGTAACTAAATTAAAATTAATTTGGGTAACTATAACTTCATTTTATAAATTCTAACTTAAATGGATGGACACAAGAAAAAAGAATGACAGGAATGACACCAAATATAAAAAATATTTAATATGTTAATAACTTCGTACTTTATTCTCTTCATTTCTGTAATATATAGCCTTTATATTTATTAAAGTAGTCCGTAATCATGGACATATCAACTTCTGGTAGATTGTCAACTTACTAAATTCAACTTCAATTGAACATATTACACTAAAATATTTACAACACAGTAACGAAACAACATAGCATATTTTAATATTCCAGTATACATATAAATAGTTTAGTGTAGTGACGTCACAAGCGAGCTATTTTTGAGACTAGCACCTTCTTTCAAGTCTTCTTTCTCGATAACAAAAAGCATATGAAAGTTTAAGGGCTTAATAAGGGTAACATGTTTATAGTAGGTAACAAAATATACATACATAAATGTATTCATGTATAAATTACAATCACTCACATGTGAATTTTATATGAAATACCATACTCCTGAATTTTCTGTCAGTACTTAGACTTTTGAATAATAATTTCCTTACCTATAGGTACCTTAGCCGAACAGAGATGTTGGTAGAAGGCAAAGAGGAGGAGGCACAATACTTTCTGAAGCACAGTCATCATTTTTTAAGAAAACAAATCTTGTCACATCACATTTGAATTACAGTAGTTATCGTAGATACGATTGTCGTGAGAACTTAAGTGAGAATGTTGTTTTCGACTGATACTCCGCTAGCTAGAACTTAATTTTGGTAGAATGATAAACAAGCGTAGCGTTTATCAACCAAATGAAATGACCACGATGATATAAATAAAACACACTACAACAAATTATTCTAATTAGTTCCCATTCATTAGATAACCTATATTGCCAGAAGTAGTGAGGTTATCATTAAAGTGACCATATTTCGCAAAGCTTGAAGTGGGACAGGAACAAAAACCTCAGTTCTTCAGTGAACAAGAAAAACGGGGTTTATAAAAGAGAATAGCACACAAAATTATATATTTTTATTTTATTCCATCAAGTCTTATACAGGGTGTCCCGTTAATATGGCGAAAGGGGGCGTTTGAACAAAAATAAAAATAAAAGGTCCTATGAACCTGTATCCGGAAATGCTTCATTTCGGAGATAGAGGGTGTGAAATTTAAAAAAAAAATTAGAGTTTTATTAATATCTGAAGAACGCTAATTCCGATTTTTTTTTAAACCATAGATATCTTCTGACGTAATTTAATTTATTTTATCAACTCCAGTGGCGTACTTTGTTCTATATTTGTTGTCGACTTCCATCAGGAATGTGCATGAAAAAGGTTATTAATTTTTTGCTAGAAAATGAAGCAAGATACCAAATAGAGTAAACAGACAGTGGCGTCTCATATATTTACGTATTAATATCAGTTGGAATGATCTCCCGGATGCCACTGGAGTAGAAAAAATAAATTAAATTAGGTCAGAAGACGCCTATGGTTTTATTTATTTATTTATTTATTTATTTATTTATTTATTTATGCCAGATTTCAAACTATTTCAATTTTTAAATAATTTTTTCTAAATAAGACCTCATTAGAACAAATTTTTATTGATAATATGTATATCTGGACACATGTACTTTCTTTTATTAAAAATAGTATATATCTATTCTTTATTTTATGAGGACACATTGTAGATTGGACAACGAGGCGGATCATGTGGATTAATGCAAGAGACTGACGCCGCCATTTTCAATAGTTTTAAATTTCGTAATAATAAAAATCTATGTCATATAGAGACATACCTGTTGCGTTAAAACTATTTAGTACAATAAAAAATCACAATGAAAAAATGATGCGTTTTCGAAAAACAATAGGTTTAATGACAATTTACATCTAAAATATTTAAAAAATTTTATATTTTTATACAAGGTGAGTCAGTCATAATGTTATTAATTTTAACCACTTATTCGGGAGGCCTAATAAAGGCAGAAAATCGAAAAAAAAATGTTTACTCGACCTTTGAAAAAATTAACAAATCACCCTATAAAAATCAGTAACACGACGCTCCTGGTACGCTACGAACTTTCTGTTGGCGCACCCGACGAAATTCTAATGCCACAGACTTGCCGTATTAACCATGGATGCCACATTTACATACATAATATCGTCTAACACATCAGCGTGTTATTCAAATTTACCTCCATTTAGCACTCTGCATTTCCCGCATTTCTTCCCTCAAATTTGTAGATCATGCCACACATTGGAGGGGGCATGTAGAGAATACAAGCAGTAGTTTGTTTATTTCGGTCTAACCTCACGTATTTGGCGTAAATTCACAACGCATAATTTTACAAATTCCGATTATGTGGAAATGGTAGTGTTATACGGAGAATGTTTACGAAATGCGACTGAATTTTATTAATAAAGTGCTATGGACGGATAAATGCAGTTTTACTTGAAATGTGGGCTGTAAACAGGTTAGTATCATACTAATTAAAAAACAATACATTTCTAGGCTAGATGTACGCAACTACAAATTGTACATTTGGTTATGTGCGGTTAATTGTACTTACGAGTAATACTAAAAATTCATATTTATTTGTAAAACGTAATATCAAAATTATTAAACTGTAATAGCCTAGTATTCGAAAACATTTATTTATTATCTACATTTGTTTTTATTAACAAATAAATCAATATTTAAGGAAAATTCATTCATGTATCTAGATTAAAAAAAATAGTTTTACTCCTTGTCGTTAAATAACAGTACAAAAACTAGGTAACTAGGTTATTGACCTAATAATACGGTAGGACAAAGTCAATATTAACTCTCGATAACTTAGATTAGCGGCGTGCCATTTCGGTCTTGGACAGTTTTCTGTCGACAACACGATGGTTTTTTATTAAGTACTTAGTATTTAAACACGAAACACTTTTCAGCTTCTCAATAATTTACCCATTGGGTATAGGTTTTTTATGTAATGTACGTAAATGGTTTATTACTCAGTTTATTATTAGACACGTTGGAGTTTTGTTGCAGTCATAACAGCTACATTTGCTCAGAGAAAAATCGACACGCGAGTGTACGGGTATCGTTTGATTGGGCCGTATTTTCTACGGGAAAACCTAAGTGGACCGCGTTACTTGCAATTTTTAATAGAATTATTTGATTTTATTGGGTATTAACATTTTAAATTATTATTGGCTGACGTTGAACTGAGCAAGAAAAAATTATAATCTAAAATAGTCAGTACAACCGTTTATTTGTGATGTCTAAAACCTAGGTGGGTAGATACTATATAGAAAAATATTACAACTTGACAACATTGCATCAAGTCGATATCGAGTTGAACTGTGAGCTGTAACCGACCAAGGCTGTGACCGGTCAGTGACAGTCTGAAAAGGGGGTTTAAATAATGATTTGAAAATATTTTTTTTCGGCGTAAATATGCATTTAGATTTTTTTTAATCAGGTATTCGCATTATACTCATTATTCCCTATCTCGTCTTAAAATTAATGACATTATGACTGACTCACCCTGTATAATTATAAAAAATATAATTAGCTAACGGAGCCACACTCTGAATGTATTTGTTACTGTTACTGTATTTCTAGGTAAATCAGTACAAAGAAACTGATTTCTATTTTACGCGCCTTATCCATTGCAATTGTAATAATAATAATAATGATATCTCTACCCCTCATTCTAATCACGAGGATTAGCCCAGAAGTCGGGGGCTTGTGCGAGAGAGAGGGCGGCATATTATTATTAAACGGGCCGTATTTGCGCCTAGGAACGACTTACGTTGGTAGGTCCTAACCACCATTTAGTACAGCAATGAGGGAAACTTGGAAAACCTCATTAGGGGGGTGATCAAACGTCGACCGGTATCAATCTCTCGCATTGATTCGAGCCAACATTCTTCCACCCTACCATACCCGCAGAGAGGGTACCAATCCTCTCCATGAATATAGCTGATCTACATAACCGTTTACTTGCCCCGTGTAAACTTGCTGTATGAGGCAAAAAAAAAGTTCTTGCTTGCTTTTTAATTGATTTTATTCTTCATTAGAGTTATTATTTTATCAACTAATACAAGACACGTACATTAATAATTAGTTGTTTAAATTAATTAATGAACCAGCGTTCTGCAAAATACTGTGGATCATGCTCTTATCGTCAATTTTGTCGCTTTTGCGACTGCCCGAAGACGAAGATTCAGAAATTACTGGTTTTGTACGCTTCTTCGTTATCCAGATGTTGCAGGCGAACTTTAATTCTATCTTGAACGCTTCCCAGTACGTCAGCTAAATCAAGAAAATAATAATAATAATAACAATTTATCTCGATACCTACTGATAAAAAAAATTGGTAAAATTTTATATTAAGAACCATTTTGTATATAAAATGTTGGATATGATATTTATTGTTTTGGTGTTACTGGCATTTGGCAGGCTTAAGTGTTTGAAAACCACGATTAATTATCAAAGTTTTCCTTTACTTACATGTTCCTCTACCGATACACTCCTGACATTCCACAAGAATTCAAATATGGCTAATATAACTCCTATAGCTATTCCAACACCTAACACAAAGAACACACCACCAACATTAGCCAGAGCCAGATCTGCACCATCAGGTTTCTCCTCGGCATCAGACTGCAAATAAAGATAATCAGTTAAAGGACAACGTATTTACATGATATCTAAAAGTAGGCTTGCAGTTAAAATATAACCTAAATCCTTACACTTCAATTCTGTTAATAACATTATAACACTACAGTAGTTTTTATATCACACCACAGTTAACAATTATTCGCCAGTAATGATTTCAGGGAGATCATTAATAAAAAATAAAAGTGATATGGGACCCAAATTAGAACCTTGTGGAACACTGACCATAAATTGTCTCATTTATTTTACTTAATAAATTCTCACCTTACAGGTATATACCGAATTACAAAGCAAGAACAAAGAGTAAAAAATAGAACACTATAAAAATTAATCTCCAGAGAAGGTTGACAAAAAACAGGTGAATATATCCAAATTAAATTCCCTGCTGTACATATTGAATATAACGGAGAGAACTTCAAAACATTTGTTCTCGGCGTTGATAAATAAAAGACACTATCATGTCTTTGACTGACTCTAAGCACATACAAATTCAATCTCGATAAAATATCTGACCAGTCAACAAAGTTATTAATTATCTTGTATATTATTACCAACATAAAGTATGCTCTTCTTTTTTTTGGGGGGAAGAAAAATGATATCTTCTTAGCAATTCATCATGTAGAAGCAGCAAGAACATTATAGCCTGGAGCCTATACTACTGCCGCATATTCTAGCTTAGATCTCACATATGACATATAAAGAGTCTTAATTGCAGCGCTATTTGTAAAATCCAGTGTATTTAAGTAATAATTTGATTAAAACTCACAGTTTCACATGAAGATTCCTTCCGTTTTTTCTTCCACCATTTATTTTTTAACTCGGTCAGTTTCCCGCTTTCTTGCAGCTTCAAAATAGCCTTATTGATGCCGCTTCTATAAGGAGAATCTGCAAAAATTTTTTCAGTATAACCGTTATAAACTTCTGTCATCCTCTCATAAGGGGTATGACAAAATATTTGAAAACGTATCAGATGGATACGTCAAAGAGTTGTAAAGCTAAAAATGCTCAATCATCGTCTGCTAAATCGCGTCGCCTTTGTAAGACTTGTCTGTCGAATCACCTGAATTCTAATCTAGAATTCTGTAGTGTGCTGTAGTGTGGTGACATGCGCGGTGAGTCACTGCAAACGGGCAAACGAATAGACTAGAAAAAGCACGTCTATTGCGATTTAGCCGACGATGGTTCAATACTCACTCATTGGCATAGCAATGCCATAACTCTTGGAATCCAGGGAATTTCCCACTTGCTTCAAGTCGCATTTGGTTTCTATCTCGTATTCGATCTGCGTAGATTCCATCAGAAAGGCATAGTTCCCTTTTGGTGCTTGCACTCTTTTCACTCCATCTCTGTTATTTTTTTCAAAGACGCTGGGTCTGGTCGAAATCATATTTATCCACATCCTCTGATAGGTGGAGAAGTTGGAGTCTCTGAAGAAGGCCATGGTGGATCCTCCATCCAGAGCGCCGTATTTGATTTTCGTTTGTTTTGACAGAGCCTCGGCTCCATCGATGGACGGTTCCATTCTGTCTTTAGTCAGAAAAGCAGCCAGGTTTGCGGTGTAAGAACTGGTCATGATGAGAGAGAAAAACCACCACATGGAAACCGCCATCCTTGATGATATCCCTCTAGGAAACATGATTACTGAAATCTCAAGTCACCAAGTAAAATCGTTTGTGTGAAATGGTAATTTAGTTTAGACATTGCTTCAAACGGTGAAGATACATATGAAATGTAAACAGAACAAAATCATAGAAGTTTTTGGTAGTTGGTTAACTGATTTGGTATTAACTGGTAAAAGCAATATTTGGTTAACTCCTTCTACAATGTTTAGAATAAGTGAATATGGAAGTTTTCAGTACTCGAAATCATTATACAGAGTGGGCAAATTTCGATGTTTTTATAGGTTATCTCGTTAACTATATGAGATAGAAAAAAATAAACCCCCCACTTCCGATCTCTTTTTTTGAGAAATAATTAATGATCGAAATCAAAATCACGTATCGTCTTTTGCTTTCGAGTAATAAACAAAATTTCAAATTTTTCACTTTTCGATACATGTCTGGTAACTTGGTTGTTTGTAAAGTTAGAAAAAAATACGTTCTTCAGACACTTTTTTGAGTAGAGTCCAGTGGCGTACATAATTTTTTTGTAACTTTATTAATTTTGAGTTATAACCTAAAGTTGTGTTTTTTTAAATACTCGGAAACAAAAAACTATAGATCATATTGGTTTTGACCACCAATTTTCTCTTAAAAAAGAGATTGAGAGTGAGTGGGTTATTTTTTTCTATGTCCTATAGTTAACAAGTCTATAAGAACATCGAAATTTGCCCACCCTGTACTGCTGTAGAACGATACAGGTGTTGAAAAAATGTTTGTTATGATATTTCAACGAATTCGGATACCATATACGACCTATCTAATGCTCTTGTAAAGAAAATAAAAATGTGATGCTACACAATTTCTGAAAAGTCGACTACAATCTATATGCTATAATGACAGCAAATGTTAATAAATATATTGTAAAAATTGCACGTTTCGTCAGAAAAAAATCATAACAATAACAAAAAATACTCATACGGTACTTCATACGTAAGTACAAACATGTTTAATTCAGTTTGATACATATTACCTTAATACGTTTTGGAATACTAACTTTGGCAAAATATCACAGCCCTGCGTCATTATAGATCCTAAAGTCAACCACAAGCAGTTCTTAATGTCCCATATATTTTCCAGCTCTTCGGGATTTTCATCGCACGGATGTGGATTTTCCCAGTCCCCAGGAGTCATCCTTTGACATAAAAAATGTACTTTAACGATCATAAAGTGTGTAACTTTAAGTCAAAGTCTTTATTTAGAAGTTCCAAATTATTATTTTTTAAATTAATCAATAATTTAACAGTTCCGTTTTCAATTTTACCCCGCCAGTGGCAGAGAGCTTGACTGCAATGGGAAATAATAATATAAAAACAATTTGCCTTTCTATGATTTTACGACATGTTATTTTAAAATCTCAGTAGTAATAACCTAGTTTAAATGAACACCTATGATATCTCAAGAAGGTAGACAGGCAAAAAATAAACGGTCAAAGTTAATTCGGTTAAATGAGAATCGCCAAATATGTCACCTCTTCATTTTATTGCATTCATTTCAGTTTATCGGTAGGAAAAAATGACAGAAAAAAGGTTAAAACATAAATATAAATTTGTCATCTATTTAAAGTTACACCCTGTATCTCTGCTTACCTCGATATAAAATATAATATGATGGAAATAATCAAATACAATGTGGCCGTATAAATCCAAACGGACACTGAAAACGGGTCCAAGAAAGCGAACATGTTGATGTCCTTTTTTTCATCTTTTTTAAACAGAATGCTTATTCCTAAAGAAAAACAAATTTGTAATGGTGTCTTGATTATTAAATAGACATATTCACACCTAGCGTCATAAAGGGCATACTAAAATCAACCATTTCTCTTCTTTGATGCGTAATGGTTAGATCGCAAACGGCAAGATGAGCTTTCTAAACGTGAATGGTTCTGAATTAAAGTTGAATATACGTCTGATTACACAAGAGTTAGGTACTAGTTTGAAACTGTCAAAAATGTAGTCATATTCAATAAAAACACATCCACAATCCACAACTTAACTGCTTCAATATCCAACAGTTTGAAACCAATCCTTGACTTTTATGGGAACATACCTTACATTGGTTCATTGATTTTACCTTTTCCAAAAGATCTGAAATAAGTCCCGTCCATTTCTTCTGCTTTTCGTCCCATTTTCCATACTCTCCATCTTCGGTTAAATGAAATTCGAATCTAAAACCGATTATATTTGCTACTTCTTGGATCAAATCCATCGAATAACCTTCGTATCTGTCGTTCCCGTACAGTACCTCACCCTCTTCCGCATCTTTGTACATTAAATAAGGTTCACCAATTCTAAAATATTCAATTTTAGGCATTCCATAATTTAATAATTAATATCATGGGCGCCCGTAAACAAATTTTCAGAGGCAGATATAAAATCTGAGATTTAGAAATTTCTTAAATATTATTTGTATTTTACCTGGACGACACCTTCACTAGGATCTTTTGTAGATTTGCGATAGCCGCAAACTCTGTATCATTCGAGTTTCTACGCAAGGTTAAGGAAGTGTTACTTGCGTACCAATCAGCAATGACTTGATTGTCGAGAATATCCACCACATGTACACTGAAATGGATGCGATTTCCGTTTTCGTCGAATTTTAGAGGTCCGGATAATGATACTAAAGGCTTTCTCTGTTCAAGAAACAACAGGTTAATAACATGATACAAACATATTGTATACAGGGTGGTGGGGGGGGACCTCGAGTATTAGAAAGGGCTGTTCAGGGGACAAAAGTGAACAAAAATGCCTAATAAACATATGATCAAATATCAACGGTTACTGAGATAGCTATGAAAATATTTGTACCCGAGTTAATTATTGTAATGCATGAGTAGAGAAAAGTGTTTATTCTGTACAAATTATAACAGGTTAAACAGAGTCAGACTGACTATATTTTAAAAACAAAGTCAGACTGATCCTGTTTAGTGACTTGCCTAGGGCTCGTTTAAGAGATTTTGCACATATTATAGTCCCGCCATCTAGCCGACATGGTCCACAACTAAGGCCGGTTGACTAACTATACTTTATATAAACACTGATAATAACAGTTTTCTCAAACATGGCAATAAAAATATTTCCATTGCAATCTCAGTGACCGTTGATATTCGACCATATTAGACTTTTTTTGGTCACACCCCTTTCGAATATTTAAGGCTCCCCCTGATCACCCTGTATATTAATCGGTGCAAGTGACCACCAAACTCTTAACTTAACTTCGTACCGAAAGCATTAAGAGTTACATATTAAATTGCAATTTTTTTTATATTCAATTTAGCGCTTACCTCTTTCATGTAAGCGGCAAAGGTATATCCATTTTTGGACTTCGTTTGTTCGTAACAACTGATTGGGTTCGGTGCTATACTCTTCTCAGTGTACATCAAGTCGTTTATGGAGTCAGTGAGATGTATAAGGGCATCGTAAAAAAGGACTATTTCTGTCTGTAAATCAAATTAAAAAGTTAAACCTAATTAATTCTGTTCAAACAATCTATTTTGACTTCTAATTTCAGCTATATATAAATTCGGCTATATTTTCTTCTTAATCAGCCTCTGCTGATTTCTCTATCTATAACATTTATTTGAAATAATGTTCTTATACTCAAGCATAACGTACTTTAATTTCATTTCCTTCCAGAGGTATATGTCTGCTATAATAATTAAATGAAGATAATTCCCATCTTTTTATGATATTGTTAAAATCTTCACTATTATAATCAAAGAGTCTTATGGTTGTTATATTGGCTGTGGTCTCCAATTCGCTATAGTCCAGTGTGTGTGCATCCTGCAACAGTTTATATATTTTTAATTATGTAGATAATAGGAAGAATAAAACATCAACAATATTGTTATGGAAATAATATATGGATGATATTCAATATACTGTGTTCTTAAAATAGCAATCTTAGTACCAACACATATTCTCGCCCAAGAACAACAAGTGCAGATTAAAGATTTCTAGGAAGGCTAGGGCGGTAACTAGTGACCTAGGCCATGAACCCAAAAAAACCATAGTAGATTGAATGACAGTCTTGAAAGCCGTACTATTGCATTGTTGATAACTTACCAGTGACGTCAAAAAGTAATTGTTATGCAGATTAAGTAAGTTTTGGTCTTTAGCTTGCCTTAGAATTGACAGAATGTGTTCTGTTCTACAATCCAATATTATATTGTTCTCCGAAGCATTTTTTATTTCCTTTAACAAAGATCTAAAACAAAAAAGTAATAAAAAATATTGGAGGAATAATTTTTCTTTAAGACGGGAAATGGAATGAGGTAAGCTCCATTTTTATCGAAAATATCTTTAGGATTTGACAGAAACGACTAATGACTTCATCAATTATATTTATATGTGTCCTGTTAAAAAGCTCTCTTTTTTATAATAAACTTTTATTAGATAAATTTTTATGTATTACTTCCTGTTTAAAAGTTATAAGCAAGATCGTCGTAAAGAGTCGCAAAAGATATACCACCTAAAAATTGAATGTTCGTTGTTTAAATAAATAATAATAATAATAATAATAATAATAATAATAATAATAATAATAATAATAATAATAATAATAATAATAATGCATTTATTGCCCAACAGAAATAATCCATTTACAGGACAAAATAAAAAAAAGTGTGAGAATATTTCTAACAAAATAAAGGTAACTTAATAAGTTACATACAATACGTCAGTGTGATAAGTGTAAGTAATACTAACAGTTTGTACAGACATTTATACCACAACAAACAACACAACTACAGATCAAGTATTAATTAAACTAAATATCACGAAGAGATCCCACCAATAATACATTTTTAAGAGTACAGGTATTTAAATCACATAAGCTGGATATTTGATTAAAATTGATAGACATAACATATACTGGAGATTTCATACCTAAATTAGTTCTTACATTATGACAATAGAACATACAGTGATCCCGTGATCCAAGTCTAGGAACTCGTAGGTCAAACATATTCAACATAGATGCTGAATCAATTCGGTTGTGAAATAATTTAAATAAGAGTGACAAACTCGCAAGCACTATTCTGGTATGTAAAGAATCAAAACTAAATCTTTGCAGCAACAAACTGTGGTTATATCCCCTAGGTGGATAGTAACCATCAGTACGATAAGACAAAAACTTTAGAAAACGCCTTTGAACTGATTCCACTAAATCAATATGTGTTCTATAAAACGGGTACCAAATAATACTACAATATTCAAGTTTCGAGCGTACTAGAGAATAATATAGGCATTTTAAAGCAGCAACGTAAAATGTGAGGAATTTCTAATAACAAAGCCCAATGTTTTATATGCAGTGTTAACCATTTGATTAATGTGATTGGAAAAAGATAATTTGTCATCCATGATAACTCCAAGGTCCTTAATACTATTCCAACGTTTAAGAACTGTAGCGTTGAGATTATAGTTAAATAAAATAGGTTGAGTTTTAAGAGTAAATGAGCATATTTTGCACTTGTCAACATTAATTGGCAATTGATTTTGAACACCATTCCTCAACTAAATCAATACTTACCTGTAAATTTAAACAGTCACTTATAGAATGTATATTTAAGAAGAGTTTTAAATCGTCAGCAAAAAACAAATGATTAGATCTTAGTGACAGAGACAAATCGTTAACAAATAAAATAAAAATTAGAGGTCCAAGGTTGGATCCTTGGGGTACACCCGAAGTGGCTAAGAAAGTATTAGATTTAAAACCGTTGTATGAAACATATAATTTACGTTGCGAAAGATATGATCTGAATAGTTCAAGTAAACTATTACTAAAACCCAAATGGTCAAGTTTATATATTAATAATTCATGATTAACCTTGTCGAATGCCTTAGAGTAGTCCGTGTATACCACGTCTACTTGACCTCTATTGTCAATGTTGCTTGAAACAAATTGGGTAAATTCAGCCAAATTTGTTAACGTAGAGCGTGACGTAACAAATCCATGTTGATTCGGAGAAATAAAATTTCTAACTTTATTAAAAGAATTGTATACACAGCCATCTCAAATACCTTCGCAAAGTTGGATAGAATAGCTAGAGGTCGATAATTTTTATATCAGATGGATTACCATCTTTTAGTATCGGACAAATTCTTGATAATTTCCACTGCTCCGGAAAAGTAGCAGTAGACAGAATAAGATTAAATAAAGCACACAATGGAGCAGAAAAATCACAGAACAGTCTTTAATAAAAAGCTAGGTATCTGGTCATCTCCACATGTCATCTTATTTTTAGCTTTGAAATGGCATTACAAACATCGGTTTGGTGAAGCTAACAATATTAATAGAAGTTTGAAAACTATTTAAATCTAAATGAGGTTGAAAATTTTGACTGCTGAAAACACTTAAAAATATTTGGAAAACCATTAACAATTTCAGAGGGGGAATCGTAGTGAACGTGATTCATAAAGCAGTTAGATGGTATACGAGTTGAACGTTTTTACTCTCGATATATGACCAAAATCTTTTTGGGTCAGTTATGAAGCTAGCTTCAACAGAAGTAAGGTAATTGCGGTAAGCATTTGATGTAAGTGTTTTGATTACATTTCTTAGACGTTTAAATTCATTGTAATAATAGATGTCATGAGTTTTTTTAAATTTATTATAGTAATATGACTTAAGCTTAATATTTTTAATGATATCCGATGAAAACCAAGGAGGGTATTTGCGTTTAAACTTTTTGTATAAGGGAACAAATTGATCAAGTGTATTATAAATTGTGTCATAAAAAGCTTCACAAGCAGAATTAATGTCAGTGTAATTACTTAGAAATTCCCAATTGATGCAGAGAAGTGCGTTATATAACTCATGAAAATTAGCTCTTTTAAAATTGTATGACCTATCATTAAGATTAACTGGAAAGATATCTGTACTTGATATGTTTAATTTAGCAGATATTAACAGGGAAGGATGATAAACATCTTCAGTAACAATTGGATTGGATAAATGCATAAATGTCCAAAAATACTTGTCATTACTTAATACGAACGTCATACATATACCTTTTGTGCTTACAAAATGTTTTCTCATTCAGAAAAAGTTGATATCTTGCTAATTTATAGCGAGTCACAAAAGAAATCAAGAAGAGCTGTACAGTTATATTGAGAAAAGTATCCAGAGCGCCTTATTTCTGATCGATCGTAGAACCTTTACAAGATTGGAAGCGACCTTGCAACGAAATGAAGATGAATTCTCTGTTCGGAAAAATCATAATTGACGGAAGGGTAAGAAACAATGTTAATACAGCTAGACTGACAGTATTTCGAACAAAATCTATGAAATTGTATACGGCAGACTAGCCGGGAATTGAATAAATCAAGCGTTGAACGAATTTTAAAGACCAATTGGTATCATGACTACAAAATTTACAATTTGAGGTATTGGTCTGAGCGTCACATTGTAAGCATTTAATTAGAACTTATTTTTATGAACATACATTGAACAACGTGGGTTACCTAAATTTCCTACAAGAAGAACCTACTGCACTTCTGGAGAATGTGACTTTGCAGCTAATGAGAAACCTGTGATTTCAGCACGATGGATCTCCACCCCACAAGGCCAGGATTGTGCAGCAATATTTCGGTAACACTTTCCCAGGAAAATGGATTGGGATTAATAGACCTATTCAGTGGTACGGAAAGTCACCAGATAGCAGAAATAAGGTTTACAAAACATCATGGCGAGATATTAATCATTTGAAAGAAAATATCACAAACGCTTGTAATGAGTTAAACGTCGAATTGTTAATAATCACAACCTACAAAGAGATCAGGCGAAGATAGGATATGTTTTGATATGAGAAGAGGTCATATAGAGAATAGATTGAAATACGTATGTAGTACGAACATTCAATTATTTTCCAACGACTACTTGATCCTTCCGCCGCTAATGTTATTTTTAAGTGGTATTTCTTTTGAGCCTCTTTAGGAGGATATTAATTATAATTTATAACTTTTAAAAGGGAAGTAATACAGAAAAATATCTCTCATAAAAGTTTATTAGAAAAAGAGATATTTTTAACGGGAAAAGAAACTCATTATATATCTGAAAAAATATGATTTTTAGTATCCTCACAGTAGACATATACTATCTGTAATGGGAGAAAATAAAAAATATAACAAAGAGAGAAATAATTCCAGTGATTTTAAATGTATTAAGGTGTTATAGAAACATAATGGAGTAAAAAATGAAGAGAACAAAAAATAGCAGCACTTGATGTCGTTTCAAATTTAAATTATTTAGATTACATTTAATGTAAATATTTATTTAGTAAGTGCATTTATACAAATATAATATTTACAAAATTTCTGTTAGAAGAAGGTTCCTCGATAAATGTTCAGGCATTTTGAACTTTACATTATCCAATAATTACCTGTGGTCGATTCCATCGCCTAACTGTTTCACTAGAATGTTATTTTGTTTGCTATTTTGCTTGAATGTTTGCAGTTTTAAGACTTCCTGCATCTTGATCAGACCTTCTTCTCTTTCGTAGATGATCACGAAGCTGCTCCAATGCAAACTCTTCACCACTTCGGCGAGCGCTTGCGCGAAGAGTTCCGCTTCCGGAAAAAAATTAAGAACTGCGTCGGTTTGCTTTGTAGTGGGTGGTCTCCATGAAGTCATGATGTATGGCACTTCAAACTGGGCACATATGGATTCCAGAATGGGTGATGTTGATAATTCCAAGCCTATCACTGCTGCCAACCCGTCGCCGACTTGTAACTCTTCGCATACTGAATGGTTGGAATAAGAATTGTTGATATTTTCTATATAGGGTGTTTCTTAAGTAGAGTGCAAAGATACAGGGCGTATTCTGTGATCAAAAATGAGCATTTTTTGTTAAATAAATCGGTTTTTAATTGCTAAACTGAATTTAGAACGAAACAAAAAGTTACCAGCTTAAGAAACTTATCAGTGACGGAGGTGTGGGTATCATCGATCATTATTTGCCAAAAAAGTATATATATACCACCTATATAATATTACAAATAAAATAGGTCATCATATGCGTCATTGTATTATCTTCACTTTTTGTTCTTTTACACTTTTTTCTATTTCAAACCAATTAACAACAAAATTGATTTTAGATCAAATGCATTTTTGAGATACACATTATTTAAAATAATACCAAAATAATTAATTATAATTGCAATTACTTTACTATGAATTATTATAATAAATGATGAAAATGGCCACATTCAGCCAAAATACATGCTTCAGATCTTCCTGAAATTTCAGGTCGCACACGTGCAAAAATTTCAGGAGTAGCTCTTATCATATCACGACCAGTTATAATTTGCTAACGTAAGTGCTCCTCACTTCAAATATGAACGTCTAACGTCTTGAGATGTCCCCAAACAAAAAAAAATCAGTAGGATTCATATCGGGTGATTTGAGTGGCCAAGTTTGAACTGGTTCTTGAGTGCCTCATCCAATCACGTTATTACCGAATCTTTCATTTGAAAATTCAGGAGCAGTCAAACTAAAAGGTCTCGTCCTGCATAAACCACATTCTTTGTCTTAGCGCATAGGGAACATCGTCAAGTAGTTCAGGTAAAACGTTTTTAAAAAAATGTCTATAGGATGCACCGGTTAAAGTTATTGGTAAAAACGAAGACCAAACAAGAAAATTTCCAATAATACATTAAAAGAAAACTGATGTTGAAATCGAGATTGCATTATGGCATTAAGATTTTCATTAGACCAAGCGTGTTTATTGTGGAAGGCATTATAGCATCTCTGGAAAAATTAGCTTCGTTAGTAAACAATATGCCAGCGGTAAAGTTAACATTTTGTTCAATTTTTTACAAAATCCTGTGGCAAAATTGCAGGCGAGAAGGATAGCCTTGCGGCAATAAGGCTTGAATCATCTGTATAACTGTTGATGCTTCAGAACAAACCAAACTAGTTTATGAGTCACATTAAGGTTTGCAGCGATCTTCCAAGTATATGGTGTTTTGTTTAGAGGTTTGTTTTTCCATTTGGCAACACTGCTTCTACCGGCGCCGTCGGTCAATTTGATAGGCGACGGCTGATTTGTGTTCAGTATGTTTTGCCATTTCATCATGAATAGACTTACGCCAGAACAACGCTTGCAAATTGTGCAAATTTATTTTGAAAATCGTGGTTCAGTTCGGGAAAGTTATCGAGCGCTACGTCGATTTTACGGTCGACATAATCGTCCATCTGAGCAAGGTATTCGAATAACCACGGAGCGTTTTCGCACCACATTTACCTTAATTGATAATGCGCATCCCCAAAGACGTCATACAGAGCGCACCGAAGAAGTTGTTGCTGCTGTGGAGCGTAGTGTTCAAGACGATTCCAATGAGTCTATTCGCCATCGTGCACAACAATTGGAGCTGTGTCCATCCACCTTATGGAAGACCTTGCGAACAGATCTTGGTCTACGAGCTTACAAGATCCAACCTGTGCAAGAGCTGAAGCCGCGTGAGCATCATGTGCGTCGTACGTTCGGTGAATGGGCCCAAAACCAGATTGTTCTTGATCCTTATTTCGCCCAAAAAATTTTGTTTACCGATGAGTCTCATTTTTAGCTTAATGGCTACGTAAATAAGCAAAATTGCGCCGGATTTGGAGTGACAAACATCCAGAAGCCTTTATTCAGACGTCGTTACATCTAGAAAAAACTCACTGTGTGGTGTGCTTTATGGGCTGGTGGAATCATTAGCCCATATTTCTTCAAAGATGATTCCGGCCAGAATGTTACAGTGAATGGAGAACGCTATAGATCCATGATTAAGGACTTTTTTGTTCCCCAGTTGAATGGCATTAATGTGGAAACACTTTGGTTCGAACAAGACGGCGCAACATGCCACACTGCACTGACACCATCAATTTATTGCGGGAAAAATTCGATGACCGCATAATTTCGCGAAATGGACCTGTGAATTGGCCTCCACGGTCCTGTGATATCACGCCTCTGGATTATTTTTTGTGGGGATATGTGAAGTCGCTAGTTCACACTGATAAACCAGCGACGTTAGACCATTTGGAAGCCAACATTCGCGCGTTAGTACCGATATACGGCACCTGCTGATTGAAAAAGTGGTCGAGAATTGGACATCCAGATTGCGCTTCATTCGAGCCAGCCGCGGCGCCCATATGCCCGAAGTCATATTTAAGCACTAATGGCATTAAATTATCTATCCAATAAAGCCAATACCATGGCCATTACCATGATTTTGATGTTTTATTTAATTTTAAAATTCTATACCTCTAAAAAAACACCCTTTAGTAGTATTTGGGTCTTCTTCAATTTCTTGTAGAATAACTTCTTCCAAATCACGCGTTCTAACACTCAAGGATCTTCCACGAATTGGACCTTTCTGAAAAGTACGAAGCCGTAGAAGGGCCACGTCCACAATTTTTTTTAGATTCAGACTTTTAACTCTGAATTCAGACTTTAAACTCTGAATTCAGACTTTAAACTCTGAATTCAGACTTTTATGTCTGAATTCAGACTTTAAACTTTGAATTCAGACTTTAAACTCTGAATTCAGACTTTATACTCTGAATTCAGACTTTTATGTCTGAATTCAGACTTTTATGTCTGAATTCAGACTTTAATGTCCGAATAGGGTCGTTTTCTGCTTCTAGCTTTATTGGGGCCCAGCCATTGAGTAATCAGTGAGTACCAAATGTAGACACTACATGCTTCACCTCGCATACTTATATGCTCCGTCGGTAATAACACAACATGAACAGCCAGGGTTGTTCGTCGTTGGCCTCACCTATAGCATACTGATGAGATAGCTCGAAACTGATATATGTCTGATGGCACCACTTACGACTAACCGTGATTGTTTGCTATATATAGTCAGGGCATTTGTCCACAGAGTAGTTATTTCCTAAAATTCCGCTTTTAAAAATATGGCAATGGTTGGAGCTTTTAATAGTAGATACTCTCAGTACAGTGGATTGCTTTCTGCTTGTGACTGTATTCAAGCCCAGCTTTGAGGAGCCAATGACTACTAGATGTGTACACACGTGCTACATCTTGCGTACTCATGTTCTGTTAACTATTATGACAGATTGATTATTTCGCGACAGATTATTTCGCGAGAGAGCATGGCCAGCAGGACATGCTCGCATTGCTCCGACAATTTTATTGTTAACACAAAGTTTGTCGTGTGTAATTTTTGTGAAAACAAATATCACTTACAGTGTGTCAAAATTAAAGACTATGGTAATAAATTAATAGCAGAATGTTCGAATTTAAAGTGGTTTTGTGATGGCTGTTTGGATAATGTATGCAGAAATTTACGTGTTGGCTTTGATAAATCAAATAGTGACTTTCTATTGAAGACACAGGAAAATGAATTCTTGAAAACTGAAATTCAGCATCTTAAAAAAATTGTAGCTGACCAAGAATATATTATAAATCTACAGAAAAGTAGGCTGCAGGGTGAAGAAAAAACAGTGAGTACACATTCCGTATCTTATTTAATTAATCTCTATTATTTTTTCAGAAGTGTGGCAAAAACCCAAAAAAACTAAAACTATGCCACAAATAAATAGCTTTAGACAATAAGCAATAAAAAGTCGACCCAAAGAAAGTAAATCAGAATCTGTTTTATTTGTTAAGCCGATAAATAAAAATAAGTCTGCAAATATGGATCAAGAAATAAAATCGTGTATCAATCCAGCAAATTTACAAGTTAACATTAAAAATGCGAAGTCAGTAAAAAATGGTTTTTTAATTACTTGTGATAATTCATCTTCTTTAGAAAAACTTAAACAAGATTTAACCGGTAAGGTTGGTCATAAATATGTTATTCAGGAACCGTTGAAAAGAAATCCGAGATTAATTATACGAGGTGTTGAAAAAGATTCTATTGAAGCAGCTGGTTTTGTTGATAGCGTTATTTTACAAAATAATTTGCAATGTTCAGCAGAAGATATTAAAATTATAACAAAATTAGCCTATAAAAATTTATTTAATATTGTCATTGAAGTAAATCCGACTTTGCGGAATCAAATATTAAGTACTAGTAGGCTTTTTATTGGATGGAAAAGTTGTTTCGTGCAAGATCACCTTAATGTTACCAGATGCTTTAAATGTTGTCGATATAATCACACCAAGACACAATGCAGAGCTGAGACGACCTGTCCCAAATGTGCTGAAAATCATGAGCTTAAAGACTGCACTGCAGATTATGAAAAATGTATAAACTGTGTTAGTTTTAATTTGCATCATAACATGCATGTTCCTGAAAATCACCCCGTAAATAGTAACCTATGGTCTGTTTATAAACAAAAAGTAAATTATATGATAAATTCTATAAATTAAGATGGTTAATTACAATAAATGTTTATCTGTTAGTCACTTAAACGTTAGGTCTCTTTTTACAGGGTTTAATGAATTAAGACATTTGTTGTTCGAAAATGATTATGATGTTTTTGCAGTTTCCGAAACATGGTTAACTAATATTATTCCATCTAGTGCTGTAAAAATTGCTGGTTATAAATTGTTTAGAAAAGATAGAGATGGTAGAGGAGGTGGTGTAGGTTTTTACGTCAAAACGCAAATAACTTGTAAAGAAATTTTTTTGGATTTTAATTATAACGATTTTGAAAACTTGTGGCTTGAAATAAAAATTGGTAAGTTTGTTTTAGCACTTGGAGTCATTTACCGACCTCCAAAATCAATAGCCAATCGTTCTGTTACAATATTAGATGATATTTTGTCCCATGTAATGCCTAGTTATAATAATATTATTGTAGTGGGAGATATAAATGTGGATTTATTTCAGTTAAATAACTGTATTACGAAATGTTTTGATGCTTATGGATTTGTGCAGATTATAAATGAACCTACACGAGTTACTAACACATCTTCCACACTAATTGATCCGATTTTTCTTAACTGTCCAGATATTGTTAAACAAGTAGGTGTTGTTAATGCAGATCTGGTATCAGATCATAAACTAACATTTTGTATGGTCAAGGTTCCTCACTATAAATATAAACAAAAATTCATTACTTACAGAGATTTTAAAACATTTGATAAGAATATGTTTTTACAGGAATTGTTGGCTTCAAATATGCATCAAATATATTTTATTGATAATATAGATCAAAAAGTGTTTCTGCTTACTGAGTGTGTCTTAAAACTATTTGATAAATATGCGCCTATAAAGTCAGCTAGGTAAATAAGCCAGCGTCTCCATGGATTACTGATGTAATTAAATTAATGATGGCTGAAAGAGATAAAACTTTCAGGAAGTATAAGGCGTGTCCAAGTAATGAAAATTGGAATTCCTATGTAAACATTAGAAATTTTACCTTAGCGTCTATTAGGCGTGAGAAAGCAGCATATATATCTCACTTATATTTGCAAAATAATGGCAAGGTTTTTTGGAGAAAACTTAAAGATTTAAATATACAGTCAGGTAAACACATGGAGCTACCACCTCAACTGAATGTGTCGGATATAAACAATTATTTTGTATCTGTGTATAATAAATCATCTCAATGTGAAAACATGATTAAGTATTACCAGGATAATAAGTATAATGATAGTTTTTTTAGATTTTCATTAATTGATGAAGAAGAATTAGTTACTGCCTTTCTATCTATTAAATCAGATGCTTGTGGTTGTGATAATATTTCTCGAACAATGTTACAGTATTCTTTATCTGTTTTAAGTCCTTATATAACCCACATTGTAAATTGTTGCCTATTGAAAGGTTATTTTCCTGAGTCGTGGAAGGAAGCTGTTATTAGTCCTGTGCCCAAAGTAAGTATACCATCATCTGTCCAAGACTTACGTCCCATTAGTTTGTTACCCATCTTATCGAAGATATTGGAAAAAATTGTTTACAAGCAAATAAACGCCTATTTCTGTAGCAATAATATTCTACCTGTACATCAATCCGGTTTTCGTTCAGCGCATAGCACAACAACGTCCCATTTATATATGTTTGACAGTATCATTAGATCTATTGACCGGAAATTGGCAACAATTCTAGTGTCACTCGACTTCTCGAAGGCGTTTGATACTATTGACCATGACCTTATGAGATCTAAGCTAATTTTTTATGGTTTTGACGACATATCGGTTTCCTTTTTTAATAGTTATTTGACTGGTCGTTGTCAGAGAGTTAAAATCGGCAATAGTATATCTGATCTAAGACCCATTTGCTCTGGAGTTCCTCAAGGGTCCATATTGGGTCCATTACTATTTCTTGTATATACAGCTGAAATTTTCAGTACTTTAAAATTTTCCACCATGCAGGCTTATGCTGACGACACTCAAATTTTATGTAACTTTAATAGTTCTGAAGTACATGATGTTTCAAATAGGCTAAACGAAGATCTCGAGAGCATTGTATCATTTTCTAAAGAACACAACTTAAAAATTAATCCTCAGAAAAGTAATGCTATGTTGTTTTGTTCCAATAAAAACGTGAACTGTTTAAGGCTATCTTGGACATTCGTGTCGAAGGTCAAAGTTTGCAGTTTGTGAAAACTATGAAAAACTTGGGCATTTTAATAGATGAAAAATTGAGATTTGATCAGCATGTTAATAAGTTAATCCAAAAATCGTTCGTTTCTTTGAAATTATTGTATTCAAACAGATTTATTTTGAATTTTAAAGTGAGGAAAAAACTGTGTGAAACTTTAATTTTGCCTATTTTCAGCTATTGTGACCTGGTTTATTTTCCATGCTTAGATAAAATAACAAAAAACCGAATTCAAAAGATGCAGAATTCATGTTGTCGTTTTATATTTGGACTGAGGAAATTTGACCATGTTTCGGAAAAAATAAAAATTCTGGGCTGGTTAAATATGGAAAATATAGTTAAACAGCATTATTTAATTTTTGTCCATAAATTGCTTAATACTGGTATTCCTAGTTATCTCGCAGAAAAATTGCAAATGAGAGGAACATTGCATAATGTTCATATAAGAACAAAACATACTTTAGATATGCCTCAGTTTTGTACATCACTATTTTGTAGGTCATTTACGTACAATGCAGTTAAGTATTATAATTCAATTGAAGGTAACCTGAAACTCCTGGCACCACCACATTTTAAAAAGTAATAAAAGGTGTCATTTTAAATTCTTAATTATGCCATGTTTATGAACTAACTAACTAAGAACTAACCAGTTCGAAACCAGTACATAAATAGTGGCACCACTGAAGACTAACTGCGGTTGTTTGCTATAGGCAATTCCGGCGTAATTCAAAGATGCAACGTTATTTAGACATCCAGTTCTTAAATAATACTGTTCATGACAATGATACAATCAAATTTAATCAGGTAATTGGTGTTAGCACATCACGGAAATCTAGATCCAGAAATAAAAATAGGTTGAAGGAAATTAAGTGGTCTAAATCATTTCCCAAACAAGTACCATCACACTTTAAATTGTCTCTAGAATCAAAAACAGTAAAATTATACAGGGTGTTGTAAAATTTCTTGTTGATGACAAATATCGTAAAGTTTCATTTTCCCCTGTATAGTATGTCCTCTAAATCTCAATTCTCTATCTAGAAAACTCTGAGTGCTATGACTTGTCCTATAATTTCGTTAGCAGTGTAAATTCAGAGATTAAAGTCTGAATTCAGAGTTTAAAGTCTGAATTCAGAGATTAAAGTCTAAATTCAGAAATTAAAGTATGAATTCAAAGATTAAAGTCTGAATTCAGAGTTATAAGTATGAATTCAGAGATTAAAGTCTAAACTTAAAAAAAATTGTAGACATGGCCCTTCTAGGGCTTCGTAGAAATGAGCCTTTCCCCGAAAGACGTTGACAAACTTTTCTGAACATTCTAGGCCTAGGCTCGGTACCATTTCCATTTGCAAGGCCACAAATGTAAACCATATTGGCCATTTTAGCATTTGAAAATTCATTAGCCATTATTAACTCAATCTTTTTAAAATATAAGCTTAATTTAACAATAACAGAATACAATATTAAATAAAATGGCTGCTTATTATTATTATTGTAATTAGTTTTATTGTTAATTGGTTTGAAATACAACAAAGCATAAAGCAACAAAATCTGAAGATAATGCAATGGTGCATATGACAATATGATGATCTTTTTTATTTGTAATATTATACAGGGAGATATATTTTTTTGGCAAATAATGATTGATGATACCCACACCTCCGCCACTGGAAACTTTCCAAAGCTGGTAATGTTTTGTTCCATACCTACTGTCATACTAAATATGCACACCAAATTTGGTTTAATTATATCAAGCGGTTTAGAAGATACAAATTAAAAACTGATTTTTTTTAAAATTTTTGATATAATAAAAAACCTTTATTTTTCGGCACAGATCTAGATTTTTTACATCTACTTAAAAAACACCCTGCAGGTGATTTATTTGAATTTCAGTTTCGTTACTTACAAGTTTTGCTGGCCTCGAAAGAATCGAAGTTCGAAATCTGCTTCATATTACTCTTAAAAAAAGCTTTTTGGTCGAACGTGTTCTTTTTATGTATTGTAGAATTTAACACTATCTCGATATGAGGGTTTGTCTCACTTAAAAGAACTCCTTAAAAAATACATTAATTTATGAGGAATATGATTATACATCGCAATTTTCCTAGTCCTAGTAATAAAATGAAGTAGGAGAAAAGGTAAATTGTAACAGAAAAGCATAATAGGAAAAAAAGAACTGAACTGAAAACATGTAAAATATAATGAGAGAGAGAAACTTTAAATTCAAACAAAACTAGCAATTTACAATTACTAAATATTCTGAAAACGTATAAAAAATATTCTCAATTAAATTCGTTTTTTAATTTTTCGTTTATGATTTTTTTTTACAAAAGGCATTATTCCAAGACAATTTTGAGTCAAGATGAATACGAAGAAATATTACTACACATTGCAATAATGCTAATAATTTACAACTAAAAACTAAAAATAGGAACGCCTTCGCCTTACCTATAGTCACAGACTCATTGGCCAAACATAAATATTGATAGGCTATGAAGAAGAGGAGCCAGAACACATTCTGAAGCACAATCTTCATTTTTAAACAAAAATCTTATTACGTCACATTCAAATAACAAACATAACGGACATAGACGTCCTGAGAACGGTAAATGTTATGATAAGAATGCACTTTCCTATTTGGTCCATTGCCAGCTGCAATTTAATTTTGGTCAACTCATAAATAGAACATTTCGAGATTATTATCTAAAGCAAAATCCCCGTATTGTTATTAATATCATACAATTTAAAGTTTGTTATTAAATATTTGCCTTCTATATGCAGGCATCTAGATTTTTGGAACATAGACAGTTAATACTTCGATTCAAGTATTCGGTACAGTTTTAAGTTAAAAGCTATGGAAACTATTTTCATTTTATCAACCTATACAGAAAGATTCAGTATGACACTTATCAAAACTAATTTCCATCTACTCAAAATTACTTTCTATTGTCAAAAATATTATTTCAGCAGGTCCTTCTTTGTATGTAAGAATTTGTTATTATAAAGAGGAATTCCAATTCTAATGTTATTGTTCTAATTGCTTAGGAATGAGTCATGTAGAATTTAGTTTATTTTAGTATTTTATAAGATTTTTCCATTATATATTCTTTAGAAGATGAAGACTCCTTTTCTTGTTTCGTAAGTTTGCAAATGTATGCTATAATAATTTTCCACACCGACGATGCTGTTCTAAATCATTCAAATGTTTTGCCAACAGTTTTATAACAGATAAACGATTTATATTTAGATTGCACCAATTGCAGCTGTCTATAAAATGTCAGGTAAACCTGCAACTAGTACAGGTAGTAGGTATGCATGTTTGAATAAACGTTGATTTTTGTTTAGTTATTTTTATTTTCAATTAAGTATATGTATATTCAAAATCCACTTAGTCGCTCTTTTTATATTTTCACTGAAAATAATATCCAAAAAAATAAACATATTCCGTTTTATTTACTTATACTTCATAACTAAAGTATTTAAAAGTGATTTAAAATGAGAAATAGGTATTGTTTTTCCACTGTATTTAATATTGAACCTCTCAGCGACATCTAGAAAGGTTGGAAACAATGTGTAGTGAAGCTCAAGTAGAATTCTGTAGGATGGTAACATATATCTAACAGATCGCGCTGTAGCGATTAATGAGTAACACTTGTATTTAACTTTAAATTCCAATATTTGAAACAATTTCATTCAAAATCTAGGTGTTGTATAATGTAAAATACCTACTTGTACCTATATATCTAATAAGAATAAAAGGAAAATGTATTTTATTCCATATAAAACACTTAGACAGCGGTTTATTTGAAGGATATTAAAAAGGCATTCCTATCTACATGTGTTTTTAATATTTTAATGTTCAAGAACTTAAAATATAAAATTTATTTTTAATTATACTTATGTTATACCTAGTTAATGATTAATTTGTTAATAAATAAATTAAAAACCACACCCTCAATATTCATATGGGGCTAGTTTTTTAATATGTTGGTAATGCCAAAGCGTCCTAAATTAAATGAACCAATAACAAAGTAGCATTTTGCCGAATCGGAGGGGTACTCGCCATCTTGATTTCTGATTGTGCGCGTTTTAGTTGTAGAAAAGTTGATTCGTCTAGTGCACTGTAGTGTGATATTGAGTTTAGTGCTCAATTTTTTTGGAATATTTGGTTAAGGAGGTAAGTTTTAAATGTATTTGTAAATTAAACCTAATTCAGAATATACTCGTTCAACCATCTGCCGAATGTAAACGTTAAATTCCTTGTAGTTTTCCAGATCTTTAATGTAAATTTCAGGCGATTCCTTACCGGTTTTTTCGAGCATATTTGGAATTGGCAGTATGTTTTCGGTTGGAAATTAACATTGTTTGAATTATTTCATCATGTTACAGTTTCAACGGAAACATATGAATGTATTTATTAAGATGTCATGCACTTTTGTCGGTTTTAACGTTCTAGCTTCATGTTTCTTGGCAATTTCTTTGTCATTGTTGCTGGAATGTTTATTCAAATAGTACCCATATTATTGAAACCGCATTGTTTAAACAGAAGTTTCGAAGATGGGTTTAAAGTAACGATAGTAGATTATACTTTAATTCGTCTTGCAGACAGCTGTGAAATGGGGTGTGGAACTGTGTATCCATCCCATTCCACATGTCGAGCGTACACTGGCATGGTATTGCTAAGAAATGCCTCTAGCTAAATTGCAACGTTTAGGTACCTACCTACCTTTTATTCATTGTTAGCCTATTCATTTCACATTTGTTAACAATACTGCAACGCAGTTTCTTAGGCATTTCTTTATAGTAAACTGTTTAACATTCACGTAGAGTGCTAGCGGTTTAGCTGAAAAAATATTTTAAGGTTAGATATTTCATATCTAGATACCTATTTTAATTTAAATTTGTCTGGTTCGTGTCTGTTGGAATTTAAATTATGAAAGAAATAACGAGTTTAACTGTCGTTAAATAAATCCGCATTGGTCTAGATATCTGCTCATTTTTTCGGAGGTTTTGTAAATGTAGGTACTCTATCTACAGAGTGATTCATTAAAAGTAGGTAGCTAATATAGGAGCCACATTATAGACACTCAAATAACACGATTAGGATGATATATTATTAACAGGGTGTTGAAATTTAGAATTATCTTTCTCAAGTTTTTGCATTAACAAAAATTGTCAGTTTAATGTTTCTTGGTCTGACAAAAAATACTTATTAACTAGTTTTAGCACCTAGGGGGCACTATTTTATGGCTTTGGTAAATAAAGCTCAATATATTTTCTCCTTGTATAATAGTTGACGTAAAAACGAGTGATAATAATTCTGAAAGATTATTATTATTACTTTTTGACTAAAATATGGACTTTTGTTAAGTTCGATATCTCTGATGGATTTCGAGACATTTGCTCTTTTTTGTAGAAGTGAAATGTATCGCTGATTTTAGAAATAAAACTAAAATTAGCAGACGATGATACAACATACTTTTCTCGCTCTCCAATAGGCTCAAGTTCAAGGAAAACATCTAATTTAATCGATTACCCGAAAATGATAAGAACCACATTCGTAAAATTTTGTAAGTAGGTACTTATTACTTAGGGTAGATCATGTCATGAACTAAAAACCGAAATTAAATGATAACCAGTGGTGTAGATATAAAATAGAAAAATAGGTATTTTGTACGCCACCGAACAGAGTAAAAACATGGGATTTTTTTAATGTCCAATCTCTACCACATAAAAGGTAAAAAAGTCGTTTTCCTTAAAAATATATTAAATGTAAAATTAAACAAACACATCCAGGCAGGCTGACCTTAAAACAACTACTGTCTAATGACAAAGTAGAATCACTGCTAAATGTCACAAATACTGTATGCGGTAGCTGATTGTATTTTTTCCTTGAATTTGATCACCCTGTATATCTCTGTTGGAGAGCGAGATAAAAGATATGTCGTATTTACACTTTTTTACTTGAATGTTCATAAGGAATATATTCCTGAAGTTTGACTATTTAAATTTAACTCAACTTGCGTATACTATGAAATGAAAAGTGCTATTTGTTATTTATTAATTAATATTATTGAAAACAGTAAATCAACTCGGTTTTAGAATTATTTTTCCCGAATCGTCTGTTAAATCGCAGCAGGTGTGATATTTCAAAGGCGACGCGATATTTAAATGGTTGCAGCGACAACCTTTTAGAACTAGAGCACCCTGTATGTATTAATTTTGATTAAGTATACCCAGCCGACGCCAAAATCAACGGATCTTATTACTTAGAGACGTTGTCATTTTTTACGAAGATAATAAGTTGCTTTAGAAGCAATATTAGTTATCTCATTTATTGGCAGCATGAATTGTCAATAAATATTTACGGATTAGAATCACAATACCGCTAGTCAGCTATTCTTTGCTCGATTTATTTTATTGTAATTCTACCTAGCGTTTAATGCCAACCCGAGTAAATGTCAACCTAATCTATTGTTGTAACAAACTCTAGATATAAATTAATTGCACAACACGGATGTTTCCTCGGTGCAATGTCCTTTGACATAATTGACTGTTTTATTTCTAAATGTGTGTGGAGTTCAACCGTTGAATATTATTAAAGATAATTTTTTTTTGTAGAACTGATGTGCTAGAAGCTTTAACAATTATTAATTAACGTAACATCAACATGTCTCAACAATGAAAATGGTCTTACAGGTTGTAAAAAAGGTGTTAACAATATACAGGGTGTTCAGTAAAGAACGGGCCATATTTTAAGGCTATCTTCTTTGGACAAAATAATGTAATTTCTTTAGTTTTTGGGTTTGGGTTTTTGCCACACTTCTGAAAAAATAATAAAGATTAATTAAATAAGCCCTTGCGCCAAACGTTACAAACAAAAAATCTCACACTGAAAAAAGCAGATAAGTAAAAAATAACAAAAATCACATCACTATTGCGCACTTCCGTGTTATTGACGTTTCGAAAAACTCTCTGTTTTCGTTCTCAAACTCGCAGTAGAAATATTAAACGTATGTCAAGTTTGACAGTTTAAAATTTGTTTATCTGCTTCCATAGAGATGTTAAATGATTTTTATTTTATTGTTACTTACTCCTTCTTGATACAACTGTAGCCAACAATGATCGATGTTTACTGAACATTTTAACACACACTTATCTCCGTTCAACAGAATAATGGCGGTCTCTTTTAATTTTCGTTTTTGTTGCGTTATCTTCCTTCTCTAAAATTTTTGCCGAACCCCATTGAATCAAATGACAGTTTTCCCAAGCGTGTTCGCAAATTTTAGATTTCAAATTTCCGTCTTTATGTTCCTCAACTCTAACATTCATAGGCCGAGACGTTTCTCCAACATAATGGTTATTGCATTCTCAAGGTATACTGTAGATGCAATTTTTTGAATTTTGTATATCATTTTTTGGACGCGTTTTAGACAAAAATGATCGTAAAGTAGGTATTAGTTGTCTGAATAACTGTTCGAATATTAAATTTATTACCGATCATTGATCGGATTGAGATAAACAAATTTTAAACTGTCAAACTTGACATACGTTTAATATTTTTACTACGATTTTGAGAACGAAAACAGAGAGTTTTTCGAAACGTCAATAACACGGAAGTGCGCAATAGTGATGTGATTTTTGTTATTTTTTACGTATCTGCTTTTTTCAGTGTGAGATTTTTTGGTTGGCAAACTTAGTTTCAAAAATAACCCTTGACTGTTCTGTTTGGCTTATTTAATTAATCTTTATTATTTTTTCAGAAGTGTGGCAAGAACCCAATAAAACTAAAGAAAAACTAAAATTATGCCACAAATAAATAGCTTCAGACAATATCTTAAGTAATCTTATTTTTCTTACGATAATTTTCTTATTTCTTGTACTAAAACTTTGGAAAATGAATTTTTTTTTGTGAGACAAGGAATTCTGAGTATCTGTGCCACTATATTATATCTCCTAGATTTTTTTCAGGATATAGATTCTTGGAAATGATTAGTTCATTTGAAACAAGCTTTGATTAACTCATGCCTTTAAAATGCACCATTTTTAAGAAAATTATATTTAAAGTCGCCGTAAAATTATCCAATTTGTGGTGTTATTCCAGAGGTACAGAAACGTCAAAAAATAAAACACGTGGAACAAAAGTAATATTAAAAATAAAAATACTATTTAAATTATTCTCAAATAAAATAACAGCTTTTAAAAAGCGTTTGTAAGACACACATTATTATGATATTCTAACCTCACATTTTAACAATTATTTTCCCACACTTGTAAACAAAAGTGAACAATCTTATATGCAGAACTATGTAAGTTTATACAATATTTACATCTACAGTTAAATTTAAAAAAATACGTATTTTGAAAGATTTCTGTACCTAAAAATTTGTTGGTTAGACCGCTTTCTGTTGTTATATATTCGTTTTACTTCGGTACTTTTGAATATTCGCAGGTGGCATGAGATAACATGTTATTTGCTAAGCTCTATATTATTCAATTCTTCAGTGTCTAAAATTATTTGTATTTGTAGAAACACTATTTCAAGAATACACCCTTAACGTATTTGTTAAGCTTGGAAATCAATTCCTACATAAATTATTAATTCATAAAGTTTTTACAGTTACTACTGAATGTCTAGTAAGTAGTTGTCCTGGCGTAATTATATTTTAAAAATAAATTTAAAATATGGTTTTGTTTTTGCTATTGCTGTTTTGTTTTGGTTGTTTTTTTATTTTATGATTTTTTAAATGTATTTATTTCATGTCATATTTCTCCGAGTTGTGTTTCATTCTTTTATAAGAACATTACTAACTGTACTAATTTTTCAATTAACAAGTTGCTTGTTTTCTAACAAATTTCGAATTTATGTATGTATTTATGTATTGCTTTCCAAGCTCAAGAAATACATTAAACGCAGTTTTCTCTAAAATTGTTCATTTTAGGGGAATGCAGCAAGTATAGGACCTTTTTTAAAACTAATCTTAGGCTGTTTCAAAATAACATAAGTTTTTAAAAAATTTGTTTTTTTAAAAAAATCTGAAAGCAATAATATATTGACACAGGCGCCCAAAACGCCCTGTACATTTAACTCAGAAATCAATAGATATTCGTATTTATCACAAACACGCCTTTTCCAAAATTTGAGTAATTTATTTTTACTATTAAATTTATAATTCAAGATTAGGATATTAATTATTGAATATAATTTAAATTCTTCAAATATTATAACAATTTTATTTTATTTATAGTAAGAGTAAGTTGATTTAAATCACATAAGTTTTCCCAAGGAAGGTAGTCTTAAAGCTTGGTCATTCTTTACTTAACACCTTGTATATATTTCATGTGGGCCTTTATGTTGGCATTTACTACCGAGTGCTGTTATTGATCTTGTTCTTGAGAAAAAATCACTGAAATTTTCTACATCATTGAAATAGTTTTTAAAATGTCGTAAAATACTGTGTTACAAGAATCTCCAAATGAATACCGCAGATTTACATCTTTCATGTAAAATTACATGATTTTTTTCTAAACATACGTAGTAAAATTACATTTTCACACTATTGACCTAGGCGATAAATCACCAACAATCCACCCGTTAATAATTTTTATCAGTGTATTTTAAAACTGGGATTTTTGTATTTTAAAATTCTGCCGACTCTAAACCGATAAAAAATCAATTCAGATTTAATTGCGGAAATAAGTCGTTTGTTGATTTCGTCACCGTTACTCACGCTGTAGGAATCCCACGTATTCGAGTGTTGTGATAAAGCAATTATCTTCGAAAAGCATTTCCCCATTTTTATCAACACATCGACGTTTTCACTTATCAAGGGGAAGAGATGTAAGGTGAGTTGAAGTTGTACATTTCCGGAATATTCAACACACGCCCACGATTTTAATCGCCGTGTTAAAATATATTCTCTGTTAGCGGAAACTGTGGATTGTGTAGGCTTGCATACTGTTTATTTGAATGCTTATTTTATACAGTGTGTCTCAAAATGGTAGAACAAAATTAATTTTTTTTTGGGATTACAAGGCTGTATCTACTTTCTTTTGTCATACTGTTTAAAAAATGAAGGACATTTAATTCGTACAATTTTGGTGTTTCGTGAATGAAAATTATATTAATTTTTAACTTGGGTTGTCTTTCAAATAAATATCTAAATTACTCGCCAATCTATAATCCTCGTTCACTGTTAGCTGCACAAGTTAGTATTGTAAAGATGCCATATTTGTCACTTCAGAGGTCTGTGAACTGAACACTCGAACAAGTTGAAGTTGGCTGAGATAGATCAAAGGATGAGAGGATTTTTAGTAATGGCGAGCATATCATTTTCTCTTATTATTCTTCACTTTTTTATTCATGTAAATCTTCTGTATTTCTAGTTTCTTCAAACTTTTTGTGTATTTTACTTATTGTGGTTCGACACATTTTCTGGTCTGGATTCTTAAATAGTCCTATTTTTTTTACGACTGAGTCGCGGCAAAGTTTTGCAGATGCCACCACTGAAGATGCCGACAGTAAAGAGCAGCGAAACGTTTGGAAGCATGGGTTGCGACCAGTTACAGCGGCGGCTACGGAACGCCTCGGAGGACCACCATTATCCGAGGAACGGTTCCGACCGTAGCAGTCGTAATACCAACAATAGGAACCGAAATCAATATATGGACGGGCCCAGAGACACCGATAGCGGGTGTGTCCCCACAGAGCCTAGCCCGATAACAACCAGGGCAGGTAAAAGAATCCCGGCTAATGCTAGGGATGTACATTTTAGCTCTGGCAGTTACCAGATACCGAGGTCACGGCACAACGGCACACCGAAAATCACCTTGATATTTTGCTATTCTAACCCCACATTTTAATAATTATTTTGACATATTTACAAACAAAAGTTAACAATCTTAGGTGTAGAACTATGTAAGTTTATGTTTAACAATATTTACATCTACAATTAAATTTAGAATATACATATTTTGAAAGATTTCTGAAATTTGTTGGTTAGATCGCTTTTTGTCGTTATACACATTTGGAAAGTGAGGATCTTGATGGTGAATTGTGTTTTGCCGTTTGCGAGTATTTGTGTCATGCTACACGCATACTTCCACCACAGCGTGCTTCCACTGTTCGCATAAGGCAATGTTGCCATGTGGGAAAAATTCAGTGCATGAGAATAATTTCAAAAAAGCATGAGGTTTGGAGAAAAAAGCATGAGATGGCATAATTTATAAAAAAACCTCTTGACACAACTTAATTTTTAATTACTTTTGTAATGACATTTTTATTTCATTAAAAAGCATTATGTTATGCTATTTTATCATAATATTACATTGTAAGTAGGTACTTACAGGTACTTACTTAAAAGTTATTAACCACGTAACCTTTCTAATTTATTTTATTGTTAGGCCGGGCGAACGTTGAGGCGCAGTTGACGTGACGCAGGGTGACTCACGGGTCGTAAAATCTGTTGTTTCCAGAAAATGTAGATACCCTTACGGAATAGAGTTAAGAATCACTGCAATACAGCGTGAATACAGCACACACACCGCATATCCGTCGACTGTCATACCCGTTTATGTATTCATTGCTAATTATTAAGAGAGCAGTCTACAATAAAGGACATTTCAAGTACCCAAATATTGTAGATACCTACCTCTATCTATTCAATTTTGCCCTCGATTTTGCTTTTATTTCTCGTTAGGTCTTTGTTTTGGTAGATTTCAAAGAGTAATTTTAATAATTTTATTATTTCTTTTTGTGTCTATTAAAAAGCATGAGATTTTGTAATTAAAATATGAGAGCATGAGATTTCCTCGGAATTCATGAGATCTCATGCAAAAGCATGAGACCTGGCAACACTGGCATCAGGTGACCGTATTGAGGTCTGTAATCTGTGAGGATACCGTTTTTGTTGTGCGGCTCTCGTTAGCTGTCGCCTACCATCGGCCGTTATCGGAGATTGTAGACGCGCTAAATGGACATTCAAAATTTAAAGATCTTATTCACGCCGTGGTTTATTCGTTACTCTTTCCAAATAAATTAATACACGTCAGCATTTTAAATGCAATAAAAGGACTTTGAGAAGAATAGGGCAGATATACAAATAAAATTTAGTTTTCTATTATACTACTAAATAGCTATACTTAGCGCCGCTTATACTTCGTACCTTCCCTGGGATGAACCGGCAATTTCTACTTTCTCTGTAAAGATCCGCAATTTCCGATTCTGTATATTCGGTTACTTCGGTACCTTTGAATATTCGGAGGTGGCATAACATTCCTGTTATTTGCTAAGCTCTATATTATTCAGTTCTTAAATGTCTAAAATTATTTGTATTTGTCGAAAACACTATTTCAAGAATACGGCCCCTTGAACAAGTATTTTTTAGACAGAATCTCTCGTTTCCAGACAATTGAAAAAATAAAAATGTTATGAATAATCGTCATTCATTTCGTCATTTTGAATATTTGCTTCAGATAATTTTGCTACAGTAATACTACTTATTTTAACTAAATAGGTTATTTTAGTGTGTTAGATCAATATATCTGTGGTGTTTTCCTCACCATTTTTGTAACATCCTGTACATAAGCTGACCGAACTTCGGTAAGTATATTTATATGATAAACATAAATCTCAGTCCCATAGTTTATTCGTTACAATTTATTTTCGTTCCCGAAAACCTCGTCTGTGTACATAGGATTTATAGTTTGGGTCAACAGTTTCTTGTATAAAAATGCTACCTCTCTTTGTGGTTACATATTATCTGTTCAGTGTGTTGGAGGAACAATATCTCTATTCATTGTTTATCTCAAATATTTATATGGGCTTGTTTATGAAATGCTGGCCTGTTGTGTCTCTTAGCTAAGTGAAAAAATATCTGCATAAATAATAATGCTGTTTATAAAACGATTAAGTCTTATCTGTCTCTCATTATTTTAAAACTCTCGTTTTACTTGAACGTAATAAGGATTTGCAGAATGATTTATCCTCGGATTTATCGTTTGTCTATTAATACAGCTGCGATCACACAGATCACATATGAAAAAATATTAACGTCATATATACAGAGTGAACTTTAAATAAGTACAAATATTTTAACTGCAGGTGTAGTTCGTCATATTTCAAATATTTACGTAGATATATATATTTTTTTAAATACCCACATTTTGGGGACTGCTGACCAGATATACCACTAACGTAACCTAATACAACTGAAGGCGGGGTTGCCATATCGTCTGTAAGATAAATCATTTTTTAACGTAAATTCAATTTTTGCGGTTGTTTATAATTTAAAACCTTAAAATACCTCACCTGCACTCAGTTGATATGTGGACATACATATGTAGGAACAGCCAATTCAATTGCCGGTCATCTCACCTATGGCATACTGATGAGGGCTAACAAGTCCGAAACCGGTCTATGTCTGGGAATGTGTCCGACAAGGGTTCTTGGCTGTTCACACAGATACTGCAGAAGTAATTCAATGCCGGTCGGGGCATTAGTAGTTGTTTCTTGCAGTATCATTTACACAATAAACAACGTACTATAGCAACCAGTAGGTATAACAAAACGTACCACGAGTACTAAGAAATATCAAGTCGTGCGAATATTTTATTGTATTCCAGTAATTCCGACTCCACAAATATGATTGTGATGTGATTATGGATAAAACGTTGTATTGCATTCGTTTTCTAATTGCCTTTTATCCACTTAAGAAACTTTATTGCGTAAATAAAATGCTACTTAAAACACTTATACAATAAATTACTGTAATGCCATCAATTTCATAATGGTGTGAAAAAAATTACACCTTTTGGCTGTTGATAAAAAGTGAAAGCAAAATTCCAAAATAATGCACCTTTTCATGTACATTTTTTTAAAAGAAAACTTGGTCCCCCCATCTGCTTTACACCTGTCTTGTAGAAGCTGTTAATTATACTAAAAATGACACGAAACGGATAATGGTGTGATTTTTAAACTCGCCATATTCATGAGGACCCGAACTAAAATATTCACAATCTTATTCGCAACCAATATGCAGCTGGCATTTTTTAACTAATTAGATTCATCAGGAGGACGAATTCGTTTTTGGAATATTTAAATGAGATCCATACCAAAACAAGAGAATTAAAATGTAAAATAAAAAATGTGTATTTGTTCCGTCTATAATTCGGTCTAAATTTCATACCTTCGGTAGCTTTATTAGAATTTAGTAGTTTGATTTCTTTTATTGGGCCATTTTGTAAAACCAAAAATTAAGCATTCTATAAACTCGATATTAAAAAAAAACTAATAATTTACCTATTTAATACGTGTTGAAGATACGTAATTATATGTACCTAAGAATAACTTGAAAATTAATAATAAGTTCTACATAAGTGTATTTTTTATAAATTGTTATTAAACTGATTTTATTATTTAAATAAATCAATCGACAACACATATTTATTTGTTTTCGGTCCAAGAAATATGTTGCGCCTCTGGTTTTTGTCACAAGTTTCGTGCAATGGGATTCCGGGATAAACTAATAAATAATTTATCTGAGCATTTCATCGATGTACTGGGACATTTCGATACTATACAATGTATAAAATTTGACCGGTTTGGTTTAATGTATCTAAAAACACCTTCAAAATTTGAAGTTTCCATAGGCTTTTTCGGGTCAGAAAATTATATTTTTTTACAGGTCGCACTAAAATTAAAAAATCATTCAGAAAACGTAATAAATGCTACGGCCACGGTACTAGAATACTAATTTGAATTCGTTGATATTTATATTCATAAGCACTATTTATGATTAAACACAGATATTGCGGTAAACGAACATACCATTTTCCTTTCATTTGCATGGAAATAAGAGGTTTAGCATTTAAGTAAACTTAAAGTAGTGTGACTTGAAAGAATATATTAAATATTTATGTAAGTAATGTAAATAATTTTAGACACATTAACCCAAAATCAGGTTAATGATTCAGTTCTTATATCCATACCGTGATGGAATTACGTAGACACTTTCTCTCCAAGTCAAAAACTCATTAACTTGCACATACCAACTTTTTGCTCTCATCGGCATTGTAAATTGTGCTGATTTTGATAATAATAATAATAATAATATATGTCTTTATTTCCAAAAAACAAGATACAATACTTTATTAAATAAAAAATTAATTTGGAAATCCCAAGGAGAAGTTCACACTAAGTGTGCTCTACCATTTAAAAAGAATGACATAAATTTAATTCAAAACACTTTTTTATTCATGTTAATATTTAAAAAACTTTAAGCTTTTCAATAAAAAATGCATTAATTAAATCAAGTTTAATAGTGTTTATAGAAGAGATCAAAAAGTCAGTAGTAGGCTTTGTCTTTAAAAGTTAGTAATAAAACTATAAAATAAAATTAAAGAAACTGTTCAAAGAGGCACCATTTTCTGTGAAACAAATTTATTGTTTAAGTCTTGATTTAATTAATGCATTTTTTGAGTACCTTCAAGTTCTTTAAAATTTAACAAGAGTAAAAAAGTGATTTAAATTAGTCTGAAATAAAAAGTTTGTTTATAAATGTTTCACAACTGTATTTGTATAAACTGTTCATGTTGTTACTTCATGATTTGGTTATCATTGTACTAAAACTGGCGGACATTTAAACAGCATACCCATTTTATCCAACTTTTTTTTAATGCGGTTTATTGTTTAATTTAGATGTCTCGCTCCAGCGAAAATTGCTGTAGGGTGAAGTGGGGAATACCCGCATTTGCTTGTGGATAATCTAGATGTAGCAATAAATACTTCTGCTATAATGTTGCATTTTAAAAACAATTAAATTCGTCAGACCTATTTTTATTACATTGAAAACACTATATAACACTCGGTGCCAAACATACAGTGTGGCGTCTTTAATGCAGAATATTAAAAACCTAGATTTCTAACAGCAAATGAAGTAACATAATATAGGTAATAAAATAATAGATAATACTATATTAAAATTATTAATAAATGTCCACATTTATTTAAACTGTATTTCTTACGGGAATTTAAGCTTGTTGCAGAAAAATACTAGTTTTAAACTTTGTCGACCTTTCATAATTAATTTTTATTGTTTCTTTTCTAGCTCTGAAGAAAAAAAAATTGTGAGATGTCGGTAAGGGTGTAACATGTTTTTATTAACAATTAGCCTAAACTTCCGTAAAAAATCCAATTCAAAATTAATTAGTGCATGAAAACGCTTTATTTTCTTATTTCTTCATTTTACAAATTTCCGTAAAATTATACCATCTGGCAACACTCCCTCTGTCATTGAACCGCTAGGTTTATGGCTGTCAAACGAACGAATTGAAGTTCAATATTCTTGGCGAAACGTGAATATATAGGACTTTTTGATGAGACTTTTTTTTTTCTAAAATTTTCAGGAAGCCGTATTTAATATTTTGTGCATTAAAATCATCACGTCTTGTATATTTATTTGTTTGCTTCTATAATTTCTGTGGTTAGCTTTCTAGTGGAACAACGGTATGAGACTGATGCTCAGTCGAATACCGTGTAATTCAATCATGGAAAGGTCCGTTTAATTTTTGTTTGCTTCACTCAAATTCGTAATAAATGGGTTATATTTTCTGCCTCGTTGTTCCGTTTCTACAGTTAAAACTTCGGCGATCGTCGCGTCTTAATTGAGTTTGATATCTCAACGAGATAAATTGAAGGAAACAATTTGGTAGGAGCAAGGAGGACATATTTAAACTAGAAAGCATTGGGATTATTTTTTTACAGTTAAAGTTGTGTCATGGTTCCGTTCTACTACACATTGGGCATTTGTTTTATTTTTTTCTGTTCATTTGACTATATAACTTTATATTAAGACGATGGAAATTACTAGTGTCGCTAACTAAACGAAATTCAGTGAATAAAAAAAATCTGCATTTCCAATGCTTTAGTATTATTTGCTGGGTTTTACTAATTTTCATGTAATATTTATATTATTATGTAGTTATCCAATTTAATTGTAAAATTAGGCCTTAATTTTCCTTAATTTGTCTCGGAATGTGAAATTTATATCAATAAGAAGCCAATAATATTATCAGTAAGGGTTTACATTCATACAAATATGTTTTTAGACTATTTTTAAGAAACATAAGAAAACCACTTCCTGTTTCATTTTGAACTTCGATTCAGATTCCGACCTTTTAATGTTTTGTCTTCTGTTAGTATACTCTTTTCGATTTCATTTAATAATAATAATAATTTATTTGCTCTAGAACATACAGGTATATAACAAGCAATACACTGGATATTATAAGCTCGTCAAGTTAACGTAGAGACTTGATTAAAATTAACTATTAATTAATAAGACATTGACATTTTTTTTATAACAAAAATTTTTTAATCTTGTTTTTAAACACACTAAAACTATCTGTGGCTTTGAAGCATTCATGGACCAACAATGCGTGGTTATAGATTTTCACCCCAATTTACCTGGGGCTGTTTTGCGTTACAGTGAGCCTGGGACATTCGGTGTATAATGTATCCTTATATCTAGTATTGTGTGTATGCACATCGTATCTTTTTTTCCAGTCCCCTATATTCTGTTTTACAAAAATTAAGAGTGAATAGATATAGAGCGACGGCAAGGTCATTAATTCAAGGCCTTTGAACAGATCTACACATGATGTTCTGCGAGAAGATTTAGTCATACATCGCATCATTCGTTTCTGAACCAAAAATACTCTATCTATATCTGCCGCAGCACCCCAGTGAGTTAACCTGTACGCCAGCGTTGATTGAAATAAACCAAAATATATTAACTTCAGTACATTTGTTGATACGGTGTCTCTAATACTTCTAATAAGGTAACAATATGAACTGAGTTTTGGAAGTATATAATCTATGTGACCACCCCAAGTAAGTTTCTTATCAATATACAAACCAAGGAATTTCACCGCTGTAATGTTTTCTATTGATTTTCCCTCCACTCTAAGCAACAAGCTGTTATCTACAGTAGCATTTTTCGGACAGAATTCCACCGCCGTAGTCTTCATTCCGTTAAGGTTAATGCCGTTATCTCCACACCATTTCACTACGCGCTCTATACCGCTGGATGCAAAATGTGATGTTGATTCCGCCGATCATAACCCGCTGCGTCCTCTCTGTCAAATAAGATTTAATCCAGTCATTGGCCGGACCTCTAATGCCCATTAAATATAATTTTTCCAACAGTAGGTGGTGATCCTCGGAATCAAAAGCACGCGTCATGTCAAAGAACAAGCCCAATATAGCTTCTTTATTATCTAATGCATTAATTAAACTCATTTTTAAAATACAATCTCTCTTCCGCGAGTTTCCACTATTTTTCATTTCGCATTTGTACTTCTTTACCACTCTTTTGTACAGTGCCTTCATAAATGATTACAAGCCACGTGACGAGGACTGTGATTCTCGAAGAACAACTCGTACGCAACGTTCTTGTCTCTCTCAATTGCCGTAGTGAGGAAAAGGATATTCGCATATGAATTGCTCTACGATTGATATGAGAATCTCGACCCTGATCACGTGGCTTGTAATCATTTATGAAAGCACTGTACTATACATACAGATTCGGAAATTGCGGATCTTTACAGAGAAAGTAGAAATTGCCGCTTCATCCCAGGGAAGGTACGAACTTTAAGAGGGGCGGCGACGTGCATTGGTCTAGCATTCCCCATTACTACGCTAATCGGTTCCGTATCGCCAACGCCAATTCGCCATTGCAAATCTAACTGTCCGGTCAACTGATGCCAGTGTTGTCAGATCTCATGCTTTTTAATAGACACAAAAAGAAATAATAAAATTATTAAAATTACTCTTTGAAATCTACCAAAACAAAGACCTAACGAGAAATAAAGGCAAAATCGAGGGCAAAATTGAATAGATAGAGATAGGTATCTACAATATTTGGGTAGTAAATGTCCTTTATTGTAGACTGCTCTCTTAATAATTAGCAATGAATACATAAACGAGTATGACAGTACGGATATGCGGTGTGTGTGCTGTATTCACGCTGTATTGCAGTGATTCTTAACTCTATTCCGTAAGGGTACCTACATTTTCTGGAAACAACAGATTTTACGACCCGTGAGTCACCCTGCGTCACGTCAACTGCGCCTCAACTTTCGCCCGGCCTAACAATAAAATAAATTAGAAAGGTTACGTGGTTAATAACTTTTAAGTAAGTACCTGTAACTACCTACTTACAATGTAATATTATGATAAAATAGCAGAACATAATGCTTTTTAATGAAATAAAAATGGCATTACAATAGTAATTAAAAATTAAGCTGTGTCGAGGTGTTTTTTGATAAATTAAGCCATCATGCTTTTTTCTCCAAACCTCATGCTTCTTTGAAATTATTCTCATGCACTGAATTTTTCCCATCTGGCAACACTGCTTGATGTAAACACGCTGTGGTCGAAGTATGCGTGTAGCATGACACAAATACACGCAAGCGGCAAAATACAATTCACCATCAAGATCCTCACTTTCCAAATCTGTATATGCTACTCACGTACATTCTTGTTAATGAACTACATATTTCAACATCACTTGCACTCATATTTTGACCTCGCGCCCTAAACCCTTCATACATGTCATCATCCGAAATTAGAACGTTTACGATTTTGAGAATACGCTGTAGAGCTTGAATTATTCTCCATTCTTAAGAACACAAAATCACTAATAAATTAATTACATTCATAATTAAATTAGCGGAAAGATATACCTACCCGAAATTTTGCCCGCCCGAAAGATTGTAGTACATTAGGCTTGTTCGGGTTCCTAGTTTGGACGATTCAGAACGCTTCGCAGTAGTTGAACGTTTCGTTTATGAAGATAAGTAAGCGAGGATATGTAGAAAATGTAGTTGGGTAACTATTTAGAACGGTTCGGAACTGTTCAGAATTGAAACCCGAACAAACTTAATATGTACATCTAGCGTTGCACCGCCACTATTTCTTAAACATTTCTAATGTTAAAAACGTTTCCAACTACTAGATGTGAGAAAAATCGTAAACCGCTTTTGCGAATGCGTACCCACTTACCCCTACTGTGTAATTGAACACAACAGAAACATCACATGCACAACATATGTTGTGTTAGGTTGACAACATTAACGTGTTGCCCGCTGTTTTAAAGTCGACGACCACTAATTCCAAAGCCAATTGAAAGGGAATAGAGTTATAGTTTGTGTGCCATTGTTCAATTCTAAAAATACGCTCAGAAACAAATGTTGTAATTACGACTGACTATTATAACAAGACTTTTACGTGTGCGTGTACACAATATTTAGAGTACTTGTAATGATGGGACTAAATCGAGATTCTTATGCTAATGAAGTATGCATGCCTTGAAAGTATCGTAAATTTATTAGGAATATACAAAAAACTAATGACATTAATCTTTAAACATTGTATCATTCACTTTCTTGATTAATTGTCCAATATTTATTTTCTACTAGTCGGTATTGCTGAAGCTAATGTTTTGATTTTTTATGAATTATCTGATCCAGACTAGAAAAAAAGTCGAAACGTTAGCTAAAGAACTAATTTAGTTTCATGTTCTCATCTCATACTCTTAAAATGTGTTAGATATGTTTCACCTGTAGTGTTGACAATAACTACAAATCTACAACTATGCTCTTAGTATTCAATTTATGAACTTTAAACCGTCACAAAATACTCAAAACATGTTATAGTACAATCTATTACAATAATAATGGCACTTTCTCAAATCAGTTTTGGAACTATTGGAAGTTCTGAGTAGAAATTTCGTTAGATCTCTATAGTGGTGAGCGGAACAACTAAGAACTAATGTTGAAAGTAGATTTCATCACGAATTCAACACTTTAAAACAAGTCGCCAAATTCAAAGCGTTCCATTATTATTGCATATCCTGTTATACGTGACATTATACACCCAGACACGACATGAAAACATGTATATGTATAAGCAACAAATTCGATCTAAACTCAATACCTTCTACTCTCTACTCATACAGGGTGTTCTTAAATGAAGTAACATGAGACCACATTCCTTCGGTGAAAATAAATCGATTTAACCTAACATACCTATATCCCAAGTCGTATAATAAAAAAGATACAGAGTGTTAAAGTTAAAATTTTATTTTCGATATTTAGAGATAACTTCTTAAAAAATCCAAATATTTACATAAAATTTGTAAATCAAAGTTTTTACGGGAGAGAAATTTAAATTTTGTTCTAATTTTGACGTCATTAGTAGAGGGCGCCACTTATGGCACATCATGTTTCTTTTAAGTGGCAGAACCTTTTTGCTGCTTAGTGTATCCATCGGACTATTGAAACAATTGATTTTCCTACCTGTTATATCTGAAAAAGGTATACCTTGTTGAAGTCGTTAGGAGTAACAGTTTTCGAAAGAATCCCATTTGAAATATTCAGTGCACCGATTGAAAACTGTTATCGTTTCAGGTAAACTGCAAAGGTTAGCGGTTTCTGGTCTGTAAAAATTACAAACTGCCGACCTTCCAACGTGTAGGCGGAGTAAATTGCAAAAAGTTCTCGATCGTATGCACTGTACTTGCGTTGTGCTGACGTAAGCCTTTTTGTATAGAAAGCTAATGGTTGTGATGTCCCGTTGACTTGTTGTTGCAGCATGGCGCCTATGGCGTAGTCCGAGGCGTCGACTGTTATGGACAATATAGCTTCAGGAACAGGATGGGCGAGCATTGCAGCGTTTGCGAGGCCAGTTTTAATGCTTTCGTATGCTGTCTCTGCGACTTCTGTCCATTCTACGGGTGCGTTTCCATATTGTGGTCCCTTCAATAACTCGTTAAGTGGTTGTTGTAGATCTGCGGCTTTTGATATGAAACGTCGATAAAAGTTTATCATACCGAGAAATCTTCGTAGTTAACGTACTGTTACTGGTTTAGGGAACTCCGTAATTGCCTGTACGCGTTCTGCCAAGGGTCTCGTCCCCTGCTGGTTGACGGAGTATCCTAGGAATTTAACCTCCTGTGCACCAAAAACACATTTTGATTGGTTAATTACTAGTCCGTACTCACTAAAACGTTTGAAAAGTGTTCTTAAATGTTGCTGATGTTCCTCTTCACTTCCCGAAGCAACTAATATGTCGTCGATGTAGGCATAACAGAAGTTCAGTCCTCTAAGTACGTGGTCGGTAAATCGTTGAAATGTTTGTGCGGCGTTGCGTAATCCAAACGGAGTTTTCAGAAATTCGAACAGTCCAAACGGTGTAGTAATAGCGTTTTTCTACATCTTCTGCTGTTACAGGTATTTGGTGGTATGCTCTTACTAGATCAATTGTAGAAAAAATTGACTTGCCGTGAAGAGCATGTGCGAAATCCTCTATATGTGGAACGGGGTACCGATCGGGTATCGTCCTCGCGTTGAGGGCTCGGTAGTCCCCGCATGGTCTCCATTCGCTGTTTTTCTTTGCTACTAAATGTAAAGGTGATGCTCAGAGACTTTTAGATGGACGTATGATACCTTGCTGTAGCATGAACTCAAACTCCGTTTTGGCGGATTTTAAACGATCCGGAGCTAGACGTCTAGGGCGACAGAATACGGGGGGTCCAGGCGTCGTAGTGATGTGATGAACGATGTCATGTTTCGCTACTGCGCGATCGTTTTCCGTGGGTCGGGTATCTCAGGATATTCACTAAGTAAGCGGTGATATTCTGACTCTACCAACACTGTTTTTATAGAAGCTATATCTCCGTTTACCTCTCTTCCTGTTGTTGCAAGTAGCGTGGTGGAATCGATGAGGCGGCGTGCACGCGTGTCGACTAAATGCCGATTCCCATCTAAGCAGCATCGAGCAGAGCTTCGCGGCGCAGCGCGGTGCAGCAAAATGATGCTTCCAGTTGTTTGCTTATATTTAAGTGATACCGTTCCCACCAAAGCAGAGCCGCGCAGCGCAGCGCGACGCGACTAGTCGCAGCAACTTTTCAATGCCTCGGCTAGCATTGACACGCGACACTGCTGCTCTGCTATGCGTGGTGCTGCATGTTGACGGACAGGTGGGGATCACGAAGCGGCCCAAGCAAGCCGCGACTTGTATTATAGGCGGTATCATTAAAGGCAGGTATTGAGGCTAATGGAATTTTCTAATAATATAGCAATTAGAAAATAATTAAGTAGGACAGGGAAAATAGCAATTAGAAAATCATTATCCCCTTCTTCCAGCCTTGCATGAAATATGTCATGAACCCAGTACTGTCGCTTTCTTTTTCTTCTTTTCTTCTCATGTTCGTGACATATAGCAACTAAAAACATAAAATCGTCTGACGATGATGTAGAGCCCCCCATCGTAGCTCAAACCCAAATGAGAATTCTGCTGCTTTGCTTGCCGCTGCCAGTTCCATGCTGCTTAGATGGGAATAGCTGAAGAAAATTACTGCCACGCTCTGCGCCGCGCTGCGCCGCGAAGTTCTGCTCGATGCTGCTTAGATGGGAATCGGCCTTTAGTCCATAAAAGCTAAAAAGTCTATGCCGATTATAGGTTTGTCCAAATCTGACACAACGAATTGCCACTTGAAACTACGACGAAGTCGAAAGTTTAACGCTAGTGTTATTGTGCCGTATGTCGCGATCGGTGCTCCGTTAGCAGCATATAAATCATAGTAGCATTTTTGACGTTGTTCATTGACACGTGCACGGGGATATACACATAAATCTGCGCCAGTGTCCATTAGAAACGAAATTTTGGAATGTTCATCAGTTACAAAAATTCTACGTGACGTCGAGGTCGGTCGTTGATAGCTTTTATCAACGACAGTTCTACGCGTTTCCTGAGTGTACTTACAGGGTGGGCGGCACTTTGTAGCTCTGCTTCCGAAATAGTTATGATACCAACACATATCACCATCCTGTTCGTTATTTCTACGCGATCTTGAACGCTGTCGAGAATGACTTCTTTGTCGTGGTGGCTGACGTGCTCGTGATTGTTTGCAGCTTTCCTGGAGTAGTTTCGATACGTCTTTTCGTAACGCTTCCATTTCTTGATACAGGTACTCATCTCTGTATTTAGAAGTTTCTGCTACTTGCGGTTGGCCTTGTCTAATAGTTTCGACTATTTTATCCGCTTTTTTCGCCATCTTATCTAGCGCTACATCGTCGTCCATGGCCAGGATGGCCTGCGCATGGTTTGGGAGTCGGCTCATCCACAGGGAACGAAGGATTGCGTCGTTTACGGTATTTCCTGCAAGTCCACGGAGGTGTCGGAGAAATTGTGATGGGCGTCTGTCTCCCATTTCTTCACCTTCCAGAAGACGACGAATTTGCTGTTCGGCGGACGCCGATAGACGGGCAATCAGTTCAATTTTTAATTTTTCATATTTGTCTGTCTTTGGCGGTGCGTCAATTATGTCATCTACCTCTTCGGCGATGTGCGGATCTAGATGCGCGACGATGTAATGAAATTTCGTCTCATCCTGCGTAATTTTGTTAAGTGCAAATTGTGCCTCTACTTGTGAAAACCACCTCGTTGGGTTTTTCTGCCAGAATGGCGGTATTTTGACTGCTACACGACTAACCTGTGTCATTGAATTTTCATCAAACTCCGTGCCGTCTTGCATCGTGGGGCTTTGGATCACGTCACTTCTATTCTTCAGTAACTCGTTGCCGTGCGTATCACGTCGGGGTCACCAGTTTTAGGTTGCGGGGTCGCGGCAATAATACACTGAAGAACTTAACTATGTATATTTTACGACAATCTGTATAACAAAATTCTGACGTCTAACTGACAATTCTAATTATCTTATTATATCGGTTGTTATGGAATTTTTAAATTATTTTCGAATTTGCTTACTGCATCCGCTGCAGTTTCATCAAACCTCGCCGATCTGCTTGAAAATGTACACATCTCCATAATTTACCATTCTGATCAAATTTTTTTAAATAGAAACCGGATTCGAAAAGAGCAAGAAATCTTACGTCTGAAGCCACTTTAAAATAATTTTTGCTTGTTTTAGATCGTAATTACAAGGTGAAATACCGGGAAGGCTGCAGTCAATCCTGTAGCTACGTAACTTGAAATCGCATTGAATTTTCCAATTGGGCTTTGAACATGGTCCACAATGATGTTATCCAGTTAACTACCTGGCTTAGATTATGGGAAGTTAGCCTAAATGCGATTTCAAGTTACGTAGCTACAGGATTGACTGCAGCCTTCCCGGTATTTCGCCTTGTAATTACGATCTAAAAGTAACAAGCAAAAAATTTTTTAAAGCGGCTTCAGACGTAAGATTTCTTGCTCTTTTCGAATCCGGTTTCTATTTAAAAATTTGATTTTGACCTTCAAATGACCTTCAAAATCAATGTCAAAGTCGGATCTGAATGCACAGCTAGTTGGCCCCCAGTCTTTTGAGCAACTTTTGTCTGAGTCATTTTTTCGTAACACTCACGAAACTCGAGATATTCGACTGTACCGATTAATATGGCCCACCTTGTATATATATTTTATTCCGCTGGATCATACCACACACAGTTCATTGTACGCATTTTTATACAATAATTATTTTCATACACTCTATTTTTGACCACATTTAAGTAATTAGAAGCGCTTATGACTCCGTTTAACATTGCATATTAAGGAGAATATTGTTTATAAACAACGCAGGTTTATCGTTGCTTCTAAAAATATCGTTTCCTGGTATGCCGTATAACAATAAACTGAAACAATGGATAAACACACTTGGATTGAATATTAGTGATAAAGCAGACAGCGGTAGCAAAAGTGCAGACACAGATGTGCTTCAAAATCTAAGAAGCGATGAGTCGTGATATGAAATACCTTCTGTTATGATTAGAATTCGCACGTGTGCGTCTAATCCTTATTAGGGTCGGTAATAAAACACACTGGTAGGAAAAAGATACAATTAAATCAATTAAAAAACCTAATAAAAATATTTTTCTTCAAGCGTATAGATTATAAAGTCAATACGTGCAGTAGAAGGAATCAATTGTTTTACTAATATGAGAGGGTTTCAGGATCAGGAGGAGATGTACTTACTTCAGTATGTTATTCTACGTTCAATTTTAAGCAAAAAATTTCCTATGAACTTAGATCTGGAAACGCTTCGCTGTATATACAGGATGTCAAATTAAAACAAAAATAATTACAAATTCATGAAATTTTGTATGCGGAAGTTTCTTGGGACAAGAAGATCAAATTTTATGCACGATTGGCTGTATCTCCAAGAGGGCGCCACAAGCGATCATTAGGATCCTCTTAAATCGCTTCAACTTTTTTTTGCTACGGTGTAAGTATGTCATTTTGGAATAGAAAAACATTTTCCTCTGCCTTTTCTACTTAAGAAAAGTACACCTTATTGAAGTCTCTAGGAGCAGCCGTTTCCGTTAAAAACTCATTATGTATGCAAATTATGTATTAGAGTGAACCGAAAGTTATTGTCAGGTTTTGTACAATTTGTTTAGAGATTTCATTTTTGCAATTCTCACAAAAAAATTCAGGCTGTTTTGATTTAAAACTAATAAACTTAGTCTTTAAAGTGTTATGCCTTTTTATTAGATAAAAGCAAAGCCAAAGTACTAATAAAAGGTGAATTTTCGGAAGGCTTTACTATTGATACAGGACTGAGACAAGGAGACCCACTCTCAACGCTTCTTTTTAATTTAGTACTAGAAAAGGTCATAAGAGATAGTGAGTTGAACAGAGAAGGACACATATTGTTTAAAAGTCACCAAATAGTAAGTTATGCAGATGACGTGGCCAGAGATAGTAGGGAATTAGAAGAAGTAACGAGAAAACTTGTGGAGGAAGCAAGTAAAGTGGGATTGCGGATAAATCAAGAGAAAAGTAAGCTTCTGAGAATAGGAGAACAAAAAAAGAATACAAATTTTAAATTGAGAACAGAGCATGGAGAGATGGAGTTTGAAGAAGTTCAAGAATATGTGTATTTGGGGCGCTAATAACAGCTAACTGTGATGAGGAACAAGAAATAAATAGGAGAATAATAAAAGCAAACAGAAGTTCGGCAGCAGTCAACCACTTATTGAAATCAAAAATTTGTCCAGACGAGTAAAATTTAGAATGTATAAAACAATTTTGAGACCGACAGCGCTGTATGGTAGTGAAACCTGGGTTCTCAATAAGAAGTCAAGAGAAACCTTTTAAGGTGAGAAAGGAAGATCTTAAGAAGAATTCTAGGTGGTAAGAGGACAGAGGAAGGCTATGTAAGGAGAAATAATGAGGAAATATATGGAATGTACCAGGCACCAACAATAGACGAAGTTGTAAAAGCCAGGAGAGTGCAGTGGCTAGGGCATCTAGAACGTATGTAGGATGAAAGGGCAGTTAAGAAAATAGTATGGAGTAAACCTAACTACAAGAAAAAAGAGGTAGACCGAGGAAGGAGAGAGGCAGTGGCAATAGATCTAAGGGAGAAAAATGTAACGGATTGGAAAAGAAAGGCGAAGGACAGAATGGAGTGGAGGAGAATAACACAGCTCTGGGCCTAAAAGGCCTGTAAACAGCTTTATATATAAAAGTAAGGTAGCACTCTAATACATAATTTGCATGCATCATCATCTTTAGATGAGATTTTAACGGAAACGGTTGCTCCTAGAGACTTCAATTAAGGTGTACATTTCTTAATTAGAATATGTACGGGAAAATGGTTTTCTATTCCGAAATGACACACCGTGGCACAACAAAGTTGAAGCGATTTGAAAGGATTGTAATGGCCGCTTGTGGCGTCCTATACAGTCAATTGTGCATAAAATATGAATTTCCCGTCCCAAGAAACCTCTGCATACAAAATTTCATGAATTTAACTCAAAGTAGTCGAGAGTTATTAAAGAAAATGTAATAATTTTTTTTAAATTTGACATCCTGTAATCCTAATCAAAGCGTTTCCAGACCAAAGTTCATAAGAAATGTTTTGCATAAAATTGAACATAGAATAACATACTGAAGTATGTATATCTCCTCGTGAAACACCCAGTATAAATTATTTTGATTATTTTACCACTGATTTTACTAAGAAAAAAACGTAGTTATCCATGATAATGAATAATAAAATCATGTGGGTTTAAGTTTCCATAAATTGTCAGCGCTAAATTTGACATTTGGTCTTAGTTGTCATATAAATGAGTGAAGAAATTCAGTGCATTCCATCTGAGTTACGAGAAATAGCAATATCCCCAGTGACAACAGTAATTTCAGAAAAATCGAGAAAAGCTTATGACAATGCACACCATAAATTTGTGAATTTGGCGAAATAAAATAATGCAACTGTTTACTCAGAAAATGTGATGATATAATTTACATTTTTATCACAAAAACTGAAGAATTCATCTTTATTGGCGCAATATTCTATGGTAAAATTTAAATTAATGTGGAACATATTGTAAGAATTGATAATTATTCTAAATTAATTGCATATTTGAAGCGGCAAGGCGATAACTATAAGCAGGAAGTCACAAGTTTTCTATAAAGAAGAGTTTGACAAAATCATCTGATGATAAATATTTAGTAACAAGTACCTACGTTTAAAAGTGTGTATTGGACCAGTTGGTTTTATAAAATTTATGCCCAATATTTTCTAGGTCGTACTAATATTTACAATCACAGGAGCATGTAGATGCGATGAACTGGTTCAATTAAAAGTTAATGATATAAAAGATTTAGAAGACTTAATCTTAGTAAATATTCCCAACAATCTCAACACTAAAAAAAAACATCGTTTATTTACTACAATTGGAGATTTTTATTTGATTATATATATAAAATATGTAAGTCTTCGACCAAAAGACATAACTATTGATAGTTTTTTATTAAATATCAACATGGTCATTGTCATCGTATTGTAATGGGCATACATACAATTTCAAACGTCTCAAAAGATTTTTTACTGTATTAGAAAGGTATTTTAAGCTAATGTAAATCAAATCTCCTACAATTCCTATCAATGAAGTCATATGTATGTTCTCTGATACCAAACATCTAGGTATGCTAATGAACAATTCCACAGCTCTATTCAATAATTATCTAAATACATCTATCTAAATTTACTAACCTGCTTTAATGAAAACACTCTATAAATATCTAACTTCACTTTTGGCAGTGGGAACTCGACAATTCATCCACAATAGATGATATCTGACCTATTTCTGCATTTTTAGGATTGTTTATTCAGTTTCACACAATATTATTAATACCTAAAAATATGTCTCAAAAGATGTTGCGTTGTTTTTAAATTTGCCAAATCCACGTGAATATACAGGTCACAGGACTTCAGCAACTATCTTAGTTGACAACGATGGAGATATTACAACACTACAACGACATGGTGGATGGAAATCCATCGTCGTTGTCGAATGATATATTGAATAATTTGTAACAACAAACATATAGCGAATAAAATTCTAAACCCTTTAAGTATAATGAGCCCAGTACTTCAAGTGAAACTAGAAATATTGGCGATGAAAATATTTTTACTCAAGTTTTCTGCCAACAATGATACAATTCTATGAAATGAACCTGACAACCGTATGACTTGCGAATGAACTGTCAGTCTTGACACAAAAACAACTAGTACTACTTTAAACCTAAGCAATGTATCGTACAAAATTGTACATTCAATAAATATTCTCATTAACAAGTTATATTATTAATACTAATTTTGAACTTAATGTAATAATTTTAAAATGTTAATTAAATGTATTATATTCAATTCATAGATTAATGTTTACATAGTAAATAAAACTGTTATATCTATATTATATTTTTTTATTTTAGTGCTTGGAGAAAAAAACTTTACACTCTTCACAATATATGCCTTCTACTCCCAGTAACATAATATAGGTACTATTAAATACATTTTCTTTTTAATCACTAATTCGACTTACATGTTATGTGCTTTTGGCGCCCTTAACATAAATTATTCTACTACCACTACTTTCAGATGTGCTAATGTCTGTCCACTCACTACTGTCCGAAATAATAAAGGTCTTTTCTGAAATTTTTTCGCTACACCGATTAGAGATTTTCTTAGAATTTTCTTGGATGCAAAAAATTTCCGCGCTTCGAGATGATTCTCCCGACCCGCATTGGTTCACTTCTACGTTCATATTGGAAATATTCTTCAGTCTCTCTTCTGTGAGAGCTTCTTTTACATGGAGAGCTTCATCGGATACGGTCAGTCCAATGCACATATCCACAGGCACATTTAGGGATGCCAATACGATTAACTCGTTATCTCCATCGAGGTCCATATAGGATAACTGCCTGGTGTTAGATATAACTGCTGTTATGGATTTGGTTTTCTTCATGCTTTGCAAGTAACTCTCGTAAATACGGCCGCCTTGTCTAAATTCGGATTCGGTGAAGACTTCGGAGCTGGAACTGTCACGCTCTTGGTCTCCAGGACCTTCGAAAGGAGCTAGAGGAAAATCTGGAGGATTACTTAGGTTCCTTTGTGTGTTGCGCCTGGTGGATATCCATTGGAAAACTATACATAGAAACGATACGGAGCACAAACTGCTTATGATGAACACTAGAGAAAAGTATATGTTATTGGATTCTTCCTCTATACAGGATTTTTCATCGAAACTGTCGCTGCAATCTACTTTGGAATTGCATATTTGATCCTGTCGTATGCATGTATTCTCTTTGGGGCATTTGATCATCTTCGGGCATATATCCGAGCAGTCCAGCTCATCTTCGCCTTTGGGGCAGTGTATCACTCCATCGCATCTTTGAGAAATAGGGTCAAAGCAGTTTCTTGCATTCATGTTGCACAGCGTAAGGTTTATTGGACATTTACCGCAGTCTACTTTATCGGAGTGATCGCTGCAAGTAAAACCCCTTTTACATTTATCTGTAGAGTTGTAACATCCTGTTTTATCGTAACATTGGAAGTCGGAGTAGGGGCATTCCCTGCTTTCACGGGTAAAAAAATCTATCCGTGTACGCACGTTCTGGGAAACCTCCAAAGTTATCACAGTCTTACTTCCCCTTACTGATAAGTTAATAGGGTTTTTTGGTGATTGCCTGCACAATGTTATGTAGTTCTTGTTTGAGTCCTGGTCCGACACGGATAAACAACAAGGATATTTGGGCACGCATCTGTCTAAACCTGCTCGTAGTATTCTAATCGTAGTTATTCTGTTGTGGGGAGGATTAATTGTCCAGAGGCAAGAAACGTTGTCGTCGGACAGATTCGGATTCGTTCTTATAGTACCGTTGGTACCGGTAAATATCTCTTGTCCGCAATAGTCTGCTTTATTTCTTGATATTTCACTCAACAGAAGTAGTACTAATGACACTTTCCCGTTCATTATTTTCAAATGTCAACTAATTATTTATTGACATATCATCACAAAGTATTACTGTGTGCATGTCATTCTGTCCGAAAAATTTCATGCCTTGATAACATGTGTTTTATTTTAAGCAATAAATTTTGTGGTGTTGAAATGTATCGGTTCATAAAATAGGTGACACTATTTTTTGTATTAGCGACGATATCTTTGTTTATAATAAAAATTTGTTGTAAAAGTCATGTACTAAACATGTGTTAATATACGCCAATTAACATTTGTTTAAGATATCCTTATCTGTACACATTTTTCAAATATTTGTGCTTTTAGTAGAAGCTTCTAATAATTGTGAAGAATTAGAGTAATCGTTTCTAAATAGACTTTAAATGGAATGATGAATATGTAGGTTAATTCATAAACGAATTTGAATATAGTTTTATTTAGATAAGATGAGACTGATAGTTATGTTTTGTTTTCAATTTCGATCAGTCTGCTGCGTTTATACAGGGTAATCTAGAAATGTGCGGTGGTGATTATACCGGGTGTTCCTCTAAGACTTTCAGTGCGAATATCTCAGAAACCAGCATAGTCAGTGCGACGAAATTTGGTATACAGACACTAGATGGCGCGTAGAATCTGATGATAAAATCAATTCTTATACAGGGTGTTCCATTTTCCAAGAAATCGATTTAATTTTGATTTTTTGGTTGTCAGCCATGCTAAAACTTATGGTTAAATTGAAATATACTTAATTATGAACACATTCTGATAAATAAACATTACACAACATAAAAAACGCCTCCAAAAAGTACCCAAATTTCATTGTTTTGTCATGTAAAACGTGCATAGCCTTGAGCCAGACTTACACAGAAGAAACTAACATCGCTAAACGTCAAAACTATGGATTGTCATTGAATTGTCAAATATTAATGGCATAAAGTATTTTACTTTACAGAAATAACCCTAAATAATGTATTTAATGCAATTTACGTATGCACAATGGTGTTATTGAGACTTGTCGATAAAAATTTAGACTTAAGTTGAACCTTTTGGAGCATTGGGGTCGCCTTGTCGGTACAATCTACCGCTACAGCTAGGGTTACAGTGTGAATATTGTAAAATATCTGTGGATATTTTTAAATTGTTCCATTATAATGTAATAAAACTTCAGTAAATTGTTTTTTATGTTACTACAGTGTACATAATAATTAGGTACCCGTATTTTTCATCACAAAATAATTTACAAAATTGTGTAAGTACCTAAAGAATATCTCTCTTTTCCAACTGCTGTAATTATTGATTACTTATTTAGCAACAACTAAATTCGAACAAAACGATTCCTAAAACTTTTTTATTATAATGTGAACGTGTTTGTCGTTGAGAGTCAGATTGGAACCTACCCCAGCACCACAAAAGAAATGTTACGAAAGCATAACCTAGAAATTATTGAGATTACTTCTGCTTGTGTCCACATATTTCAGCAGTTCAGCACTTTACTTATGTTCCTGATGAATAAAATATGTTTAAGAAGAACTCTACATCTGTAAAATAGTAAACAATGAACTACAATGTTTGTATTTCATATGATACAGAACTAAAATAAAGCAACTGGTTTTTGCTAGGAAGAATCACCTGCAGACGTACTATACCCAGTAGGTACCTATTAAGTAGTCATTTAAAGCTAGATAATAATTTGTAATTGTTGTTTTTATCTTTCAGTTATGTGTGAGTACCTAGTGCCAGACTGCCACCAGAAAGAATAAGCAAAAAATATTAGACATTTTCTTGCAAATAATTCAGAATATGGAATGATGGATCAGGATAATATTATAAAGAAGTCTCTAACTCACTTTGAAAAGTATTCTATAAGACATTAAATTCAGTTGTCTGTCGTGGGTTTTAAAATTTCTAAACGAATAAATTTAAGAAAAATAAACTAATTTCATAATAATTCTATGTACAGTATGAAAACATCTCGTTAGAATATCTTAAAAATGTTGAAAGCTAACTGTTGTTACAATATACACAACATAATGTAATAAGGTTGGTATCGAACAATGAAATGGCAAGATTTGTTTGTAATCGTACATGCATGACCATCCCTCAGATTGAACGTTGCTCTGTAATAGAAATTAGAATACAGAATAACTGTTTAATATCAAACCAGATGTAATAATGTAGATACTTAATGTAATTTTATTTTATTGTTAATAAATTAAAGTCTGTATTTGTTGGTTTTTATTCTACACAAATTATTAAACAAATGTTTAAGAAATAATGAATACTTAAAGATGAAGGGTCAAGTTAATCAATTTAGTCACTAATAAAAAAAAAAACCACTATGTACGCAGGTAGGATTATTTTTTAATTGAAATTATGCTGGTAGATATAATAAAATATAAAAAATCACTCAGTAACATTTTTGAATATTTTGTCCTTGTAGAATACTGTTCGCAATGAATCATACTTACCTTATTTAAGAACTGAATTTTAATTCTTCAGTGAAATTTATATTTTAGACATCTTACTTTTGTTATAAAATTATTAAACACAAGTGGTATTTGCTGTAGTGTATAATAATACTTACTAACAATTTAATAAACTTTAATTTCCGTTATACTTGCATTATTTACATTTTTATTTAGTTCACTAGTTAACTTACACATTCCATGCACTTTAATTTTATTAAATAATTAAACCAAGTACAGAAAGTTAGGTATGTCTTTATTTATGGCAAACGTAAAGTCTAATGTTTTCTAGAAAAATTTTCCTCGTCTCTCTCATCTATCTGTCGTACGAATAGAAACTAATCTTGGCATCTGGCTTCTTCAGTATCTTATCGAATCTTTTAACCAATGAATAACGTAACTGTGTATGTCAACCTGTTTCCATAAGAGTACTTTGTTTTCCTGGTTCCTATCTATTGAAGATATGCTGGTGAGACATAACATTTTTGTGGATATTTTTACGTTTGTTCTTTCTGTTCTACAAATATTGGAAAATACCTTCTCACCCCTGCTCTTGAAAGTAAGCCAGAAATTTCTCAATAACTTCTCCATCTGAAAGCAATTAAGTAAAAGTAATTCTAGTATATGGGTAAATGAGCAGTTTCTTATAAATATCCTACAGTTCAAAAGGTCAAAAGCAATATGCAAGTTGCAATTACCTACAACATTGACATTCTTGTTCTGTACTTACCTCTTACAGTTTTCCTTAGGCAAGCTACCATTAATCGTACTTAAAGACCTTATGTTATCATCTTTTATTGTATTAATGTACTTAATTTGTGTAGGAATAGGTCTCCAAATTCTACTCAGATTTGATAAATGTGGAATCGTTTTTGAAGCAGGTGAATTTTTATTTATGCTACTGGAACTGAAGTATTCACTCAAGGAACCCATTAAATCATTATTTATGATTGTTTCTAGCGTTTAAAGCCTTTCTACCACTTGTTGCCGGCACGTTATTATTATTTTTAATTCTAGGTTAAGCAACCACAAGCCACAAGTTTAGATTGTCCATACATAGCTCGCAGCGCGCTTCAAGTCGACAAGGAGAGGATGTTCATAAATTCAGCTTTGTTTGCACGTAATAATTTATTAGTTTGAGAGTGATATGGTGAAAAATAATAATAATAATAATTCCCGATAAATTACTGTATCGTAAGGAATATGCAATTAAAAAAACGGCAAATGTTTCACAATTTTCTGTGTTCTGAGTATTCATTACAGACAAGGTTGCTCAAACTTCCATTTTCTTTTAATAAAACTATATCATTATTGCAAATACGTACGCACATTTAATGTAGGTACCTCGTGGTATTACATATTTATAATAAAATTTCTACAAAAATACTCAAACTTGCTTTGACAGTTTCTGTCACTTCACGTTTTGATGTCTATCCATGCAGTAGTTATGTGTGTGTAAATTGGACTCATGGCTGTTCTCATTTGGCATGACAAAACAATGAAATTTGAGGACTTTTCATAGGAGTTTTTTTATGACAAGATAAAATTTTTCCGTGACTTTTTTTATCAGAACGTGTTCATAATTAAAGATATTTCAATTTAAATACAAATTTTGCTGAGGTTCGCTACCAAAAAATCGAAATTAAATTCATTTTCTGCAAAACCGAACACCCTGTATAAAAACTAATGCCATCCTCGAATTCTACGCGCCATCTAGTGTCTGTATACCAAATTTTGTCACACTGGCTATGATGGTTTCTGAGATATTCGCACTGAAAGTCTTAGAGGGAACACCCGGTATATGGTGTTCTGAAATTAATGGAATACAAAGCAAGAATATACAGGGTGTTCAGTAAATGGGCCAAACTTCAGATGTAGATAGTTTGGATAAAAATAAGCTGAATTAACTCAACTTACCTTAATCCAAAAGTTGATACTAACGGAGCTACAGGGTGTCAAAGTTGAAAAAATAAATCACATTTTCTTTATTATTTTTCGATCGCATCGACCGCATTTTATGAAATTTGGTATAGGGGGGTTTCTTGGGACTAGAAATTCGAATATGTCGACGATTTTGGTGTATCTGCTAGAGGGCGCCACCAACGATGGTTTGGACCCCTTTAAATCGCTACGACTTTTTTGTGCTACACTGTATCTCATTTTGGACTGGAAAAATTTTCTTCCCTATCTTTTCTAGTTAAAAAAGATACACCTTGTTGATGTCGCTAGAAGCAATGGTTTCTGAGAAAAACGCATCTAAATCTCATGATGCATGCAATTTATCTAAAAGTAAAGTCAAATTGTTGCGTAAGTAATGTGCCATACTGTAACAGCATAATACTGCGACCAAAATAAGTCGATCAACAAATCTACCAAAATCAATAATAACAAAAATACAAGGTGTCAAAATTGAAGAAATAAATCACATTCGATCCATTCGATCACGAGTCAAAATAAAGGTATCAATATTGGTTTTAAAATAGAGGTGTGAAATTTTCAGCGGAAAAGCCACTTTACCTGAAACCAATACATAGGTGCACAGAATGCATATTTCAAATGGGACTGCTCCTAACGACTTCAACAAGGTATACCTTTTCCAGATAAAAATATGTAGGAAAAGCGATTGTTTCAATGGTCAGATGGTTATACTAAGCCGCAAAAAAGTTCTGCCATTTAAAGAAATCGTTTTCTGGGATAGTATATGGCGGTAGTTCTGACATTCCTGAACAAAAAACAATACCCTACATTATCAATCTGTTTGTAACATTTCCTGTGACAGCATGTAAATGATAAGTTATATCATGATTTTTAGCCTAAACTTAGATTTACTAGTTTTAAAAGTTTCAACAGTTGAAGGGTTAGTTTACTGATAAAATAGCTTTATTTCCAAATTGTATTAATGTCAAATATAAAATACATAGTTCTGAAAGTTTTAATTATATCGGTAGTGGTTAATTCTTGAGTTTTTTAAATAAAACATCAGTGTAACCACCTGCTCCTTTCTATAAATAACTATTACAGCAGTAAATGTGTTTAAAGTACATTTGTCTTGCTTTTGTTATTTCAAAGAATTTGTGGAATAGATCGTGACGTAGTTAGAGAAGATCGTGACTCTTTTCTTATCAGTGTTGCCAACTTGGTGAATTTTATTTTACTAGATCTGGAGAATTCCAGTAGCCGTAGCGAAAATATGTAGGTTTGAGAAGTGTCTCTAATCTGGAGTATTCCAAACCTTCAGAGATATAATGTTGAAGTTTTTATTATTTTTTAGATTTTTGTGAGTCTTTCTGACTCGTTAAATTTGCATCGTATTGATGATGCACGTAAATACTAACCAATACTAACACGCGCCAATCCCTAATAGTAAACAGGTACTGATAGTTTTGATTAACTTGTATTGTACTCGTATTGTTTATGTTGATTATTTACCTTAGTTAAATGGTAGCTGTTTTACCGATAAATTCTTGAAAATCTGAACATAAATTTCTCTAGCATTTTAAAGTCTCATGTAAACAAAAATCTTTTAGGGCAGTTCAAGTTCTACCAAGTGCACATTTTTACTTAGAAATGACGCTGGAATAAGATTTTGTAGTAATCAAAACATTTCGACAGATATGAGAGAGATATTAATCATCAGACATTGTTAATGCAGCATCCTTTATGACCGAAGTTTTTTCTTTGTGATTCTTATAGATTATCCGAGATTATCGTTTGTAGTAACATTTTTTCGTTTGTAAGTAATTTCAACAAACGAAATTAAGGTTATTACAGACGATTTGTAACCTTCGGTTGAAGTATATTTTCTCGGCGTTAAATCTAGTCAGTCCGGCAAAATGATACCAGTAAGCAAGTGACGGGAAAAGTTGCTGTTTAGTGTACGTATTTGAAATAGAAATGGTTTTATGTATTTTACACACAAGAATATATTGAAAATATTAAAAATAGCTATAACTTTTTTCCTTTGCTACTACAAACCATTCTCTATATGAAACAACTCTCACATTTTCGTGCTGTAAAAGTCGTGGGATGATTTTTTCAAGGTCATATAATTTTTAAATTAATGAATTATTTTTTTAAATTACTTCAAACGAATAATTAACAACATACGATAATCTATACGAATCACAAAGAAAAAAATGTATGATTTATGATAAGGTGATGTTAATCAGGACCTCTCAAAACTCCTATGTGTGAAATTTGAACAAAACTATACAGTGTTTTCTTCTACACGTTCTTAAAGGTTCACTTTTGTAAAAATTCGTAAAAGCTTTGTTTATCAATATTAAGACCGCTTTACATTTATGCAATTCTTATTGCATGCAAAGAAATATTGCATTGCACGTGAAATTGTGGTTCCTTTTCTGGTAATATTCAGTTTTGCCATCCTACACAAAAGGAACTAACAGCGAGGAATTAAGTAAAAAGTGAATTAACCTCAATTAATCATAATAATTTGCTTTTTTATTTCATTCATTGACACTCTAGGTTGATTGAAACTTCACACCACAGTACACAACACCGGTATGTTTTGATGGTTTTACAGTAGACCAGCAGATCGAAATCACTTTCATTTTACTAATTTGGCAATGGGCAATATATTGCATAAATGTAAAACAAATGACACCTTGCAATATTGCATGAAAGATTTTGCTGCAAAATAGTTTTCATTGCATTGCATGCTCCATTGTCTAAATGTAAAGCGGCCTTTACGCAACAAATATTTTTTTGATTTAAATGTCTACTACTATACAGTGTTTTCTTATGACGATATGCACGTTGTTTTGATTATGCCCATATTTAACCATAGTATGATCACGTAATATACAGTTATCGGTATTTTTTGAACCATAAATAGTTTAGCTAGTACTAAATGGCAGTATCTGTCAAGGGTTTAAAATCTTACTGTCTTGAAGACTAGGGCTCCGTATTCTTGAAATAGTGTTTTTACAAATACAAGTAGTAATTAGACATTTAAGCACTGATTAATATAGTTAATAATATTATATTATTTGAGGAGATTTTAAATAGTAAAAGTGGATAAACAAAACATCAATAATTTTATTTTTAATATTACTTTTGCTCTACGTGTTTAATTCGAGATTTATGTACCTAAAAAACGCCACAAATTTGATCATTTTACGGCGACCTTAATGGCAGAACTTTAAACTGAAGGATTTTAACGCCAGATTTAAGGACTTTTTTTTAGAAATTCGGAGGCGCCAACACACCGATCTTTTTAAAATTGTGTCAGAATTCTGTTTCTTCAAAAACTGACTAATCCTTGGCCAGTGCTGTTGTACTCGGTTTCACCACAGTTCGTTCCCCCAAGACCCGCAGAGCCGACTGATCAGCAGTGCGCTTTGGTCCCGGTAACAGTCATTTGTTTGGAAACCACCGTTGGTTGGAGTTTCGAACGCGTGGTTGTGCTTCAAGCTGTCAGTTGTTTTTGTTGAGTTTTTAGTTGTTGTGGTTAGTGACTGTTTGTTATGTTCTCAACCGACATTTAGAGTGCCTCTTTGAAGCATTGTGTATTACTTATGTGAGTGTTATGTAAATTTACTGTAAGAGTTGACGCCTATACAGAGCGTTTTAGATTTGCGTCACGCATAAGGGAAATTAAACCAGATTTTGCTCGGTGATATCTTGTCCAGATGTTGTAATGTGGAATTGAGGTTAACGTTTGATGTTCTTGTCCCTTATCGTGGATGAAATCATAAGGGTGTCCGCATTTTTTCTGTAACCACTTGCGTAAATTGATCCATTGTGTTTTTATATATAGTTAAGTGACTTCAATTACAACAGTTAAAGTCTTAACCCTGGCGGCTTTTTTATATGTTGTCTGTTAATTTGTTGATGAATATATTGTTACGATTACGTTCGTGGGAAAATATTCATGGATCCCATCGACAGACCAGAACAAATTGAATTATATTCAATACAGGGTGTTCCAACGAATGTTGTGTTTCAAAATGGAACACCTATAACCGTAAAAATTGTTCTGTATGATGCTTCTTATTTCATAACTGAAAACAATCATATTTTTTATGCATTCTACGAATTACTTATTCAAGGGAAATGAAGCCATGATAGTTGTACTGATATTCATATAATTTATCTTGATATTTCTCTGAAATTTGTGCTAAAGATCTCTGCAACATTTCATAATGCAGCGACGTGACCAAAGGAAATTGTAGTTCGAGAAAACAACCATAATTTATGAGGCTATTCATTTTGCCTACTGTCAGTAAAATGTAGATTCACCCGGATACTGTACATATACAACTCGTATACAGAATATTGATTGATGACTTTCACTATAGTTCTCTGAGCATTCATGTCCATGACTTTGGCAAGCGAAAATTTTGAAAGCTGTACTATTTGCTTTAACAATTTTTTATGTCAGAAAGAGACCTCACATGAATTTTTGTAAATAAACAAGGATCTATTGTATATAATCTTCCAAGTTTTACCCTTCATACTGTTAATTTTCTTCATAAATCATACATTATTTAAATACCAAGGTAATACCTCTAAAGAATTTATATGCATTAATTCATGTATCACTTGAATAATTGCAAAATAAGCCGACCAACCTTTACAACTGTACCATATGAAACCTTACATACCTGTACTTTACAGTGACTATTGAAATAAGACATGTTTTAAGATGATTTTATATGGGACTTTTGTTAATTATGATTAATCGTATGAATTACCTCTTAGGTCATACATTGTGAATGTGCAAAGATGATAAAACTTCAATTTACTATAATCTTTAATGCTTTAAGGGGTTTATACAATTGATGATTCTATAATGACATTCGATATATCATTTTAAGATAGATTTGTCAAATATTAGCATAAGATTTTTATACGAGAGAAATTTGACAAATTTTTAATTGCAGCTCGAGATGATACATATGTAATGATGAAGGTAACAGATGCAAATGATGTTAATTTTTGACGTACTAAATGTGTATTCTAGATAGTTGCAGTATTTGGCATTGATGAAGCATGCTGCAGGGACAAGTTACAGAAGCTGACATTAAATTATATTAATGACATGGATTCTATCATAACTGTGAAAATTCCCTATAGAAAGACAAACAAACTTCGATCATTTGTAATAAGCAGTAAAATTAGATGTTTTAATTTTGTTAAATCTTTTCGTCCCCAGTCCACCAGTCACACTAGATTTTTTATAAGATATAATGAAAAATGTTCAACCTGTTGGTGTAATATTGCAAAATACTTAAATATTAAAAACTCAATGCAATGCACAGGGCACTGTTTTCGCAGATCTTCTGCAACATTGCTTGTGGAATCGTGGGCAGACATGTTAAACATTAAAACGCCATGGAGGATGGAAATCTTCAATAATTGTAGCAAAGGGCTACATTGAGGAGTCAATTTCTAAAAAAACTGAAATAGGGTTAAAATTTTCTAAGGTGAACCAAGTACTAGTACCGGAGGTTTAAGTGAAGCACTTGATACCTCCGCAAGCAAAAACCAAAGCAAAATTTAAAAAAATACCGAAAATGAAGTTTGTCCATCAGTTATCATAGAAAGAAATGTAAATAACTGGTTTTATGAAGATAACGTTAGTTTAAACTGTTCATGTTATTCTTAAAACTATTCTAAGTAATATTTCATGTATTGTAAAATAATCTTCAATAAAATTTGAAATAAAAACAAATTTAATTTAATCGTAGAAAAAATGTTGTTTGCAACGTGCAGAGAATATTTGATGCACACTTTTTGCACTACATACATAAGTTGCATCTCACAAAGTATAAACTAGATTGCATTTAGTCTAGTGCACTATTTGTGAAGTTCAAATGATAGTCCAGTACAAAATACAGTCTCGCGACTGACTAATCCAGCGTCTGCTATCGAATTGTTCTATTTGAGTTTGTTTATAAAACAAAAACAAACAGATAGCACAATATTTTCAACAGTTTGTTAGTTCATGTTTCCTTCGCATACTAGTGAAAGTAGGCGTGGACGTAGACGTCCGTTTGAAATAATTTTTGAGTCTAATGACATTTTACATGTTTTTACTGTCATTACTGTACAAGTTCTACCTGCAACAGCTTATTAGAGTGAAGTGCAACAACTCCTATTGTCCCCTGTTAGTTCCAGCACGTATATAAGTACGGTAAATCGTTGTTTTTTATATTAGTTCGTACAGTTATTTTAATGATATTTGCCTAGTGTCGATCTTTTGTGCAAACCGTAAAGGAACGTTTCTAGTCATACGCATATATATTTCTTTGTATCAAGTGAATCATTTGAGCTGAAATTTGTCATTGTATGAGTCAGTGCTGCACATCAAGAGATAATAAGTGTAAACATTGTTTTAGATTATATTTGTAATATCTATAAAAAATTATTCCCATTGCGTGTGTTTGTTTGCTTACAAAACTATTTGCACATATTTTTGAGCATGTTTTCAAGGGCAAAGATATTCTCTTCGACAAATTGAAGGATAGACGTAACCCCTTCAGGTAAAAATATAAAGGTATACATATACAATGAATAATTTGTCAGCGTAAAGGGAGGTCTGTCGCACCCTATTTTCCATACAGGCATGAAAACGACATAGGTTTATATTTTTCAGCATCTACTGTATTTCCATGTTGTAATAGTAATTATGGAATATTTGGTTACACGTACATTTTTTAAAGAATTATTTGGTTTCGATTAAGGTCGCAGTATTTCTCGACGCAAAATGATTAAATTTGTGGGGTTTTTAGATACTGAAATCTCGAAAAATAACAAACGTAGAACATAAGTAATATCAAAAATAAAATTCTTGGTGTTTTGATTATCCACTTTAACTATTTAAATTCTCAAATAAATATTAAAAAGCTATTGTAAGACATATTATTTTGCTACTCTAACCTCATATTTTAATATACTTATAAACAATCTTACATGCAGAACTATGTAAGTTTTTATTATAACAATATTTACATCTATATTATATAGTTAAAACATTGTATTTGTAGAAAACACTATTTCAAGAATACGGCGCCTTTAACTTGGACGGCATAATGCATGCTTATTAGATATATTCAAAAACAGGACCAGAAGAAATTTTAAAAGCGTTTTTTTAACATGTTGAATGGAATTTAAGAAATACTTGAAATCACTATCCAAATGGGAATTAAAATACCTTTTAAATGTTGCCATTCCATCAAATCATTTGTTTTTGTGATTATGTGACAAATTAATTGTTCTCAAATTGATTCGGCTTTGGAAATTAACCACTCATTTCCTACAAGTAATAAGAAATTTCTAAATGTAATTAAGGCTCATTCAACACTAGTTTATCAGTAAAATCTTTCGTGTCACATAAGTTGAAATCTGTTTAGTACACAAATTAGCCAATAATTGATAATAAATAAATTACTTGATGTAGTACCACTTCAAACATTTAAAATCAAAATAACTCGGAAACGCACAAGAACTTGAGGGACATTATATTTGGTAAACTGTATGTAGATAATGAAAATAACAGTTTTTTTTTAAAAAATAGTCATTGGCGTAGAAGTTCTGTTTAAGAAAGGGGTTGAGCACCCTCTCCACTCCGCCACTGTGCAAGTTTTTGAACATTCTTATCGCTTGTTTTATGCCCCTTAATTAATAGGCATTATCCCCCAAATATGAAAAAAATCTAAGCATTCCTTTACAAGTTATAATGAAAATTCGAGAACAAAACATTATATTTAACACCCTGTATCTCGGAAATGAAGCCTTCTACAGCATATTATGTTTATAGGAACTTTTCTTAAAAACACGTGTTCTATCTTCTGTTAAAGTTTGTGTACCAAAAACAGACTCACCCTGTATAATGTAAATTAAAAATTACCAGTATCTAAATATTATGTAGAAAGAACGAGAGAAAGAGTATAACAAAATATTGAAATTTCCACCTATTTTAGTTAGCACATTCTTTTATTCATATCCAACATTGTTCATAATGTATTAATTTCGAGGTCCGTCTCTGGAGTGACCTTAAAATGTCGGGCTCTAGTATTATATTAATAAAAAAATAAGGATTTATACATACATAGGGCATTGCTGTGTACTGGATTGTGTAATAAAAATTATTCTGTAGCGTGAGTTAGTTATATTATTGAATAGACTATTAACCATTGTTCCAATAAATAACGAAGATAAGCGCATTCTTTGAACCCATAGCTTTATCACTTCTTAATTGTTGCAATGGAAAAACAACAGAGGCGTCCCTTTCTGACCGGTAATTTCTACCCAATAGGGTAGAGGCACGTTGGAGATTTAGTATGAAACAAAATTTTACTGAATAAATATTTGAAAATATATCACTGTAACCTATATCTTCTAGTATACGATTTTTTTTATTTATAAAGTTGTGAATACTATTAGGTGTGTTTGGGTGTAAATGCTGTTGATATAACAACCACTTGCAAAAGTTCACTTGAAGCGGAAGATCACTTAATAATAATAATAATAATATCTCTACCCCTCATTCTAATTACGAGGATTAGCCCAGAAGTCGAAGACTTGTGCGGGAGAGGGGACTTGGAAGTAAGTAGAGTAAAGCTTCATTCACATAAAATAAGTGCGGTTGCATTTGTACTGCAGAAAAGTTATTAAAAAGGGCGCCGTATTCTTGAAATAGACATTTAATAATTGAATAATCTAGGGTTTAGCAAATAATAGGAATCCCACCAGCAAATATTCAAAGATACTGAAGTAAAACGGCAAGAAATACGGATGACTTTTGTAACGTTCAGATAAACTTAACAGTTACGCCTTTGTACTGCAGTTGTATGGCAGAAACAAAAGCATTTTGGCTTTTACCATTCCTTTTCCAACAATCATACAAGGACCAATCAGAAAACGGCTTTTTTGACAGTAAACAGAAGATTCACATTTTTGCAGGTTTAGTTTTTAAATAATAATTTAGATATTTAGTTTAGAAGAGAGGACTGTTTGGTTAAAAAACAGTTACTTTTGCTGTTCTTATTCGCAGCGACGTCAATATGTATAAAAACTATACATGCAAAAAAAAATGAAAAGAGGAACTCGGAGATAGTGGGTGCGACCTATTAACCGCAGAAAGCATGCAAGGTAATTTCTATAATTTATATAAAGAAATACGAAATTAGAATGTCGATTATTTTTTCATTACACCCGAATGATAGTGGTAATGTTTGATGACTTGCTGAAATTAGTGGGCCGCATTTAACCAAACATTCAAATAGACCATCTATTCCTGCAGATTGTAGACTTTTAATTACTGTTCGGCAAATGATAAAAACCAACAATTTCAGTAGATAGGGACGTAGTTGACAACATAAACATAACCTTTTCATCTGAAGGTCAAGAATCTTGAGTTTTTGCATGTCGCCAACTTACAGCGGAAAAAATTCCCTAACTTCTTAAGTCTGCAGTAATTTTATGTAACAGAGCAAATAATATTTAAGACCATACATTTACAATACAACAGTACAATTGCGTTTATCTGAACGTTACTGAAGTTGTGCCTTAACGTTGGTCAAACTGTGGATTCCCACAACATAGAAGCTAATTTTATAAATAGCGAAATTTATGACTGTTCCTTATATGATTGTGAATTTTTCTTTGCAGTAGCATAAGGTTCACAAATAGAAATGGGAGGTAAGTCGTCTAAGAGGTCCGTGGACATCACCACGACGCCGAAGAAAGGCGACGAGGAATTGGTGACGGAAGGCGAGGGAAAATTAGAGAAAATAGGCGACGCCGACGTGAAGATAACTTCAAATGGTGCCGTACATACGGATCTGGAGTTTGCGGTGAGTGCTCCCTAACTTTTTTTTTCTATTGAATGTCAAGCGACTTCCTGACACTTCATTTGAATCACAATCGCCTGTAATCTATGCGTATTGGTTACTAATATGTCGCTTGCTTCGGAGGGAATACCATTATTCCTTAAGTGCTTGTAATGGCGTAGGGCATATTTCAATATTAAGTGAATACGGCTTTGTAGTTATTGAAATGCGATTTCGTGTAGGGTAATGTTTTGGGAATAAATTGAATATTAATGCGTAAGAGAGAGATAGAGGAACTGGATTCGATTTCTTGGTAAACGGAGACACTACTATCGACAGTTTCCATGTAATTATTTACCCACGTTGTGCTGTGGTCGGCCACACAAAAAGAGGAAGTGTAACACTGATATGTACTCACTGCAGTTTTTTAATCGCTCTGTGGTAGATATTTTTTTATCATCTGTTTGACAAAGTGATTCACAGCATGAAGCATGGGAAATGTTGCATGTTTACCTGCTCGTTTATTAACAGTTTAGAAGTTTAAAATAATGTAAACGAACATTTTTCTTAAACCCTGAGATGAAAGTTAATGGAGTACCTATAATATTTTAAAGGATACGTATTTTTTCTGTCCCACTTTCGCTTTGAATTGAGATTGAACTACAGGATGTTCCGACTAAGAACCGGCACAGAACAAGTGCATATAGGCCCCAAAATATTGCAATTTAACCAAATATACCTATTTACAAGGTGACACACAGGCGGAGTTACAGGTCTTTAAGTAGGGCCAAAGTGGGGCCAAATATTTCGAAAAAAATTCTTTGACTATGAGTTCAAGTAAATTAAAACACTACAAGGTGTTCATTGAGGGTGAGTCAACTCCAAAATTATACCGAACTTTTTTGCATTGATCGAATTTAAAAAGAATGATAATATCCCGCGCAGAATTTAATTTAAAATACATTTTTTTCCTTGTTAAATATTAAAGAACTTTAATGTTCTTAAGAAAAAAAAAACGAGATTTTAATAATGTTTATTAGAATAAATCAAAAAGTAAGTACATAGTAGGCTTTGCCTTTAAAATTTGACAGTTAGTAATAAAACTATAAAAAAATAAATAAACTAAAGAAAATGTTCAATAACAGTAACACTAAAATGAGGCGGTGCCCCATTATGCATAAATCAAAACTTTAGTCTAAGTTGCCACGGTAAATCTTCGACATAACAGGGTTCTCAGCGTCAGGAAAACCTGAAAACCTGGAAATGTCAGGAATTTGAACTTTGTCGAAACGTCAGGAAAGTGCCAATAATTGTCAAAAATCAGGGAATTTTTATTGTCGTCAGGGAAAATTTCTGAATGCTACTAATGCCGTGTCTAAATTCTTTATTTAATGAACGCACCCAGTTGCCTATTTCTGTTTGTTTTAATCACACGTACCCGCAGATTGATATAAAGAAACGGATATATCTGGATTGTATAGCTGTTTTTTTTATACATATTCATCTCCTGTTTCAAAACGTATTCAATGGTGACGTTACTTATGTAATGCACCAAGAAAAGTATAGTTTCAAAACGTAACTTCATCAAATATTTGTTTCTCGTTTTTACATCACACTCACACTTTTTGATTATTATACAATTTATTTATAACAAAGCTACATTAGATTTGGATTAAAATAGAACGATTATTAGTGGTAGAAATTATTAACAATATATTTCTTGTTCATGTTTTTGTATATATATTTTGAAAATATGTGAGATCTGCAACAAAAACATGGAATTGATTTTAGCAACTGCAAACCAAAAACAAATAATTACCTACATATGTTCGTGTGAGTGATAGGTTTAATGAAATTTGGAGAGAAAAGTAATTGGATTATGCTTTTGTAATGTAATTTAAGATGTCTAAGAATACGTTAAAATTTGTAGAGGTTCATACAATAATCCACAACCACTTCCTTTTTAAATAAGATAAGAAATATAAAATATCAACCATTTTAAACATAAAATCTGAAAATTTAAATCACACCGATTTTGAAATCTCTATCTAGCAACTGCTGCATAGACCTTAGCAAAGCATCTAAAGAGTTCAAGCCGGGCTCAGTGGACATTTTAATTACGGTTTAAAAAGCGACCTGTGTGATGTTACTGTTTCAATGCAATAATGTTTTGAACCGATTTGAATACATTTAATGGCAAAACACAGCTTTAGCTGTTTTTGTATACCTAGCTGTTTGCTCAGTAGTAAAATCTATTTTTATTGGTTTTGTTGGGTTTGTTTATACATATTTCTATATTGGATCTCTTAAATATATATTATATACATATTTCTATTAGATTTCTTAAATATTTATATTTGTTAATATTTAACATAGTACAATATGTTCAATGACTGAAATAAATATTTCTAATAAAATTAAATATCCATGTCACTTATTTGTCATCGAATGGGCTCATTTATGCCTTATCATTTGACTTGTCTTTATTTTGGTTTAAGTTTTAAAATATATGATATTTTGTATGCTTTTTGTCAGGGAATTTTAAAAAAGAATGTCAGGGAAAACCTGGAAATGTCAGGGAATTTGGTTCTGAAAAATTGCTGAGAACCCTGCATAAGCTGTTTTTTTTGCGACGAAATGTGTTCAACCCGGTTGAAAACAATATATTTATGCGTTGAAACAGTGACGTCACACACGTCGCTGTTTAAACCCTGTTTAAAATGTCCACTGAGTCCGGTTTGAGCTCATTTGATGCTTTGCTATTGGTCTATGCAGCAGTTGCCTAAAAAGTAGAGATTTGAAAATCGGTGTGATTTAAATTTTTAGATTAATATTTAAAATGGTTGTTATTTTGATACTTCTTATTCTTGTTTATTTAAAAAGGATTTGGTTGTGGACTATTGTATGTACCTCTGCAAATTTAAACGTATTTTTAGACATTCTGAATTACATAATCCAAAAGCATAATCCAATTACTTTTCTATCTAAATTTCATAAACCTGTCGCTCATATAAACATGTTAGATATTTCTTTTTGGTTTGCAGTTGCTAAAATCAATTTCTATATTTTTTGTTGCAAAATTCACACATTCTCACAATATATGTACAAAAACATGCGGAAATAGGTACTGTTAATAATTTCTACCACTAATAATCGGTCTATTTTAGTCCAACTCTAGTGTAGACAATAGTGTAAGCAATAATTAAAAAGTGTGAGGGTGATATCAAAGAGAAATAAATATTTGATGACGTTACGTTTTGAAACTATACATTTTCTTATAATAATAATAATAATAATAATAATATCTCTACCCCTCATTCTAATCTTAGCCCAGAAGTCGGAGACTTGTGCGGGAGAGGGGGCGGCATATTATTATTAAGCAGGCCGCATTTGCGCCCAGGAACGACTTACGTTGGTAGGCCCTAACCACTATTCAGTGCAGGAATGAGGGAAACCTGGAAAACCTCATTAATTAGGGGGGTGGTCAAATATCAACCGGCATCAATCTCTCACATTGACCCAAGTTAACATTATTCCACCCTACCATACCCACAGAGAGGGTGCCAATCCTCTCCACGAATATAGCTTATATACGGTCTACCGGCAGCTGGGCTCGAACCAACTCCGTCTAGTCACCTCGATTCAAGTACTAACGCCTTAAACCGCGCGACCACTGACCGATCCATTTTGAAACTATATATTTTATTGGTGCAATACATTAGTGACGTCACCATTGAATACGTTTTGAAACAGTCGATGAATACGGTCCGTCACAAAAAAACAGCTCAAGTCAGGGGGGGAGTATTTTGCAGAAATTAGCTTTCGCCATTTAATCGATCTGACAACATAACTCCCAATCAAATAACGATCAATAATACCGGCCTAAACATTTTTCTTATCATGTATCAAATAATTTTATTTGGAGATATAATTTTTTTTCGAAATATTTGGTGCCACTTTGAAGACCTGTGTGTAACTTTGTCTATAGTTTGGTTAAATTGCAATATTTTGGGGTCTACATGCGCCTGCTTTGTGGCGTCATAATAGTTTATGGATTTATATGCGGCGGTTCTAGTATTTTCAAAACATTAACGTAATGAATTTAATGAAATACACATTTTCAAAGTGGAGTTGGCTGCCATTCAACTTTTTACCATTGAAATTTGAAACTGTTTAAGCAATGCACTTATCGTTATCGCATTGCTTGTTATGTTTATTCATACATAAAAGTTAAATTTAGGAAAACCGATAATCATTTTTTACTTTAGTTACAGATGAGTAAAGAAAATGGTTTATTGCTCAATATAATAATTGAATATACAGGTTTCCGGTTTCCCAAAACATCCTCGTACTGTAACGTACGACAATATTGTAATCTATCACCTGCTGCTGTTAACCTAAAAGTATTATTAGTCATAGTATTGTGGCTAGTGCGTTTCGTTTTTCTGTGCTTGCTTGATATTTTTGAGTGTACATTAACAAAAATGGAGCACTAAACGCCTTACGCAAGTGTACAAAATTTGAGTTCTGCATCTCGAACGGTTCCTGAGATATCATCAAATAACTGAAAAATAAATCTTTTCTTTGACATTCTATATCTCGGAAACGGTGAGCCAGAAAATTACACCGTTTATTTTCCTACACATATTTTGACACCCTGTAACCTGTTCTTAGAAATACGTTATATAACGTATACGTAACGTATTTCTGAGAGTTTTTTCCAGTCCACTTTACATTGTGCTTTTTAAATATTTAATTGTGGTTTTTAGTTTCCATATAAAATATTTAGCAGGTATTCCCATTTGTTTGTATGTCAACGTTCTTGTCACCATCGTTATCGCTTCAATTTTCTGCATCGTAGTTCAGTTTAGAAAAGACACTAAACCAGCGATAATTAATTAATAAAAAATAAAAGTATTTATTGTTTATCATTTAACGAAATTGCTTTTATTGCTATTATCAAGGTACAAACAGTTGTTTATTGAAGAGAATTATGATTAAAATTATGACAATTATACCTAAATGTTTTTATATTTATTAAAATTGTAAAAAAATCATATAAAAATTAATTTAATAGCCGTATATGAAATAATTTTGTATATGTTTTAATAAAATGTAAAGAAAAAACTTTTAGCGTGATTCGTTTGTAATTTGATTTTTATGTCAGTATTAATGAAGTAAACAGTACATTTTTTTACCCTGTACCGTGTGACAACATTGCAATCTATTACCTGTACTAGCTATTAAAAATTTTTTGTTTGTAGTAACAAGGAAAAAAGTAACTATTTTTAATATTTTCAATATATTGTCGAGTGTATAATACATAAAACCATTACTATTTTAAATAAGGATTCTAAATGGTAACTTTTCCCATCACTTTGTAATCTAAAGTAGAGTTAAATGATTATGTCAACTTGTGTTGACGTTTTCACTAGTTATTGAAGATACAGCTGGTCCTTTTGCATTTCTAATCATAAATACGTAACATATCGGGTTTTTTTCCACATATACAGGGTTAACTATGACTAAGTACAAATATTTTAAGAGCAGGGGGTACAGAAAATTAAGAATTAACGGAATCGCCCTTCAACAAAATTCCAAACTTATTTATAGAGCGAAAACAAATTTTCTTCGATATCGTTTACACGCTGACAGAATCAGAGTAGGCAACCAGCAAGCAATGGTAAAATTCGCTGTTATGTCATAATTCCATTCCTGTTTACGTTGTAGTTTTGTGTTCTTCATTTTTAGTGTCTATATGTGTCGGGTACATATCTGTGGTGTTTGGTACACATGCGATAACTCCAAAAATATTTCAGAAAGCGCATTTAAAGATTCAAATGGATAATGTCAGAGATCAAATTTTAGTAGAAAGCAAACATTGGCTTTCAAATAATTTTGTCTGAGTGTTTTAAGTATAATATAAGAAAAACGCGTGATTCGTTCGTATTTGATTTTTATGTTATAGAAATAATGACACATATCATATATATGACTCAAACGGCCAAACAAAGTTGACATGTTTGTGACGTATCATGTTCAGATTAAAAATTTTTCGTTTGTAGTAACAAGGCAAAAAGTAACTATTTTTAAAATCATGTTTGACAATGGAGTTAACAGAAAAAGTACATTTTTGGAGATATCATATGTATCCCAAATACCACAGATATATTTTCCCACAATATAGTTCGCTGGTTTGTTGTCCTAGTTTATGGGGCAAGACTGTCGCGGGTGCATTAAAAGTTTTCTATTATCTATTAGTACCTACCCATTCAACTTCGTTCGATTTTCTTATAATAAATATGCATTTTATCTAACTGTATCTACGGGAAGCGTGTTTCATCGGTAGTGGGTGAAAATGTAGTTTTGCTAGTTTGCAACGAAATAATGAAAATAACGAATGCAAAATACTGGAGATAACTGGATTAACTGTTATCTATCTATCTACGGCAACCAGCAAGCAATGGTAAAATTCGCTGTTATGTCATAATAGTACTTGACATTCTTGACAGATGTAAGCTTTATGTATGGATCTAAGCCATCTCAGTCGATGCTTATCATAGGCGCCGACTTTCCGTAGGAAAAAAGGGTTTTGTCCCACTTTTTAAGCATCGAGCTAAAATTCTGGAATAATTTTTTTATTGTCTTTTAAGCCTCCCAGTGCACGTGGTTAAAATTGTTGTACTTTGTCATAGTTAACCCTATATTTGAACAGGTATTTTCTACTAAATGATTGAAGTCCCATATTAATAATAATTATATGTAGTTCAACCATGAACAATAATTAATAATTTTTAGGCGCACCTACTTGATTCTAGCACGTTATAAATAACCGTATTAACCGTGAAACATGCCATTTTGGGATAGTCAGAGGATGTCCGGTTGCCATGTATAGAATATCGGACGCCTTTGTTTTCGTGGTCTGCAGGGATTTGCGCTTCACAAACTATTTTTTTTACATTGATGTTGCAGGCGGGGACATGCGCTATACTCAATACTGCAGAGATAACGTGCATGAAAATGTTAATTAAACGAAAATTGCAGTGCGTTATTTTGTTATGCCCTAAAATAATTATAATCTGCTGGTCAAATATTTAATTTTTAAAACGAAGTTTATTAGTTTAATCTCTCTGCTTCATAAAACACATTAAGATAAAATTTTAAGTAACTGAGATTGTAAACAGTTTTCCTGGAACTCAATATTTTTATATAATTTTTATCTGGAAATGGATTTCTGTTTATTATTATTTGTTTTTAAAATTCTACGTTGCGATTTAAATAAAATTGAGCCCGGTACCATAAATATATAAAATGTAGACGTCTCATCGACCTAATTAAAATAGATTGGTCGTAGGCTTACACTTTTTTTTTAAATGGCCCCAGTATTGGTAAACAGTTGCATGCTCTAGTTGTTAACCATTGTTTTATTGCTTTTGCATCGGATGATTGTACACATTTTTGCGGCTTTGAAATGAAATGGCGATTTTGTAATTATTACGAAAAAATGGAATCGGTGGATATGTAAAAAACAGTAAGAAATCATATAATAATAATGGTTGCAATTGTAGCAATTTTGACTTATAGTTTGTTGTTTTAGTTTTTTTTATTGGTTATACAGGGTTAACTACGACTAAGTACAAAAAAGTTAACCATGTTCTCAGGGAGGCCTCAAAGACAATAAAAAAATTAGTCCAGAATTTTAGCTCGATATTTAAAAAATGGGGCAAAACCCTTTTTTCCTACGGAAAGTCGGCGCCTATGATAAGAATCGACTGAGATGGCTCAGATTCATAAAGTTTACATCTGTCAATTACCATGCGGTCGTCTTTTTGTAGCGTTTCTAAATGTAGAAACGACAAAAATTAACATTCTTATTAGTAATAATAAAAGGTACTGAAGCTTACTGGTAATTAGGCCATATTTGGCTCTTTTTACCTACTAACTTACACTACCCTCCACCCCTACAATCACAAATATCCATGGGTAGGACAGAAAAATTCTTCTGCCCCGTGTTAGATTCGAACCAACTTCCGGCCGCTCGTGCTTCCCTGGCAGCAACTGTTCGTCGCCGCCTTGGCCGCCCGGCTACCGTCAGCCCTATTAGTAATAATACCTGATAGATAGGTAACAGTTAATCCAGTTATCTTCAGTATTTTGCATTCGTTTTCCATTATTTCGTTATAAACTGGTAAAACTACATATTCGCTCATTACAGCTACTCGCTACCGATAAAAGACACTTCCCGTATTTACAATTAGATAAAATGCCTATTTATTATAACAAAATCGAACGAAAGGAATAGATAATAGACAAGTTTTAATGTAACCGCGGCAGTCTTGTCCCATAACCTAGAAAACCAAACCGGCGAACTATATTGTGGGAAAGTATCTGCACCCAACACAAATGTCTTTATTTAATAACTATAAAACGTTTAAAAATTGAAAAGGCACTAAAAACTGAAGAAGAACACAAAATTACAACGTAAAAACAGGAATTGAATTATGACATGACAGCGATACCGACTGAGCGACTGTTGCATGGTTGTAGACTAAGCAACCAACTTGCTTGTTGGTTGCCTACTCTACATTGGCGGCGTTAAATAAGGATTTAAAATAATATCGAAAAAAAATTTGTTTGGCTTTATAAATAAGTTTGGAATTTTTTTGAAGGGTGATTCCGTTAATTCTTATTTTTCCCTATACCCTCTTAAAATATTTGTAGTAAGTTAATCTATTCACACAGCATAGAAATGCCATTTTAAAAATTTATAGTGAAAAAATACGACTTCGTGAATATCTTCAAAATACGTTTTTGTACTTGTTTTGATGATAAATATGTCAAGCAACCCAGTCGTTTCGTATACAAGGTGGTCCGTTTTTTATGGCTCACCGCTGGTATCCGGAAATCGTAAAATACACAGCGTGGCTCAATTATAAAAAAGTTGATTTTGATGGTCAAACAAATCCAAGATATCGGCTGCCGTTGGTGAAATATTGTCATCAAGAGACATCATTTCTCAAACAGGAGGATTGAAATTTGGTACTGAGATACGAGAAATCAATTTTCGTCGAAAGAAAATTTATACGGCCACTATTATGGGTTATGCACAACATTCAACTGTTTTTTTATGGGCGCCATATTGAATCTTGACAGTAACAGATGTAGAATAAAATAGAATAGAAGAATAACTCATAAAATTAAAAATTACATTAATTTAAATTTAAATAAAAAATCTAGTTCTTGATGCAAAACAAAAATCAACATACATTTTGGCAGATTCGACATTTGCTAACTTTGTTGTTATTGTTGGACTTCTCACGGGTATTTAAATATCTTAAGGGGGAAATGGGGAATGCACATTACACAATCTTCTATTAAATTATAAGTATTTAGACATTTAGAAATGGTTCTGCAAAATTGTACAGGGCCTTATAATTTTGCAGTGGTGTTCCAATATTTAAATGACGTTTTCCAGATATTTAATTGGATTGGCACTCAACTCATTTTTTACTTTTTTTTCTTTGGTATACTCTGAAAGATTAACTTTATAGTACCTGAAAATATAGGTTTTCTACAGAATTTCTGCTGCTTTTAGATCTATTTCACCAAGCATTTAAAACGTTTTCGGCATCATTAGATATTAAGAATGAGAGCTTTGTGTGCACGAAAACTTGTGTCACTTGGAAGTATTCATGTATGATTTGCAGAATATCTGTGTATTTTGTTTGGTTAAGTATTTTGATTTACGTCAAGAATTAGATTTTTTATTTAAATTATTATATTTTTAAGTTATTCTTCTCAAAATCTGTTACTGTCAAGATCCAATATAGCGCCCATAAGAAAAAAAAACAGTTAAATGTTGCATAACCGAATCTACAATTTCTTTCGACAAAAAAACAATTTTTCTTATTCTTGTCCCTCTTGAGAAATAATGGCATTGATGTTCTAAAATTGCTATATTACAGCAACGGCCGTAGATATCTTGATGGTTTTTCTTAATAGTCATCAAAAGGTGCAATTTTGCTCTAATTTTAGTAATTTTCTATAGATTACAGTTTCTGACATATGTATGTATTATTGGTGAGCCATAGAAACGAACCACCCTGTGTAAACGAAATTTAATGCAAAGTCCTTTGAAAGACTCGTTTAGCATTCCTTCAGCAACCTAGTAACCCACAACTTCAAAAGGCATAAATATATTCGAGTTACGATTTGCATACAGATCGTCCCATTGTCCAAAACTTTGTATTTATGGCTCGCATTCGGCATTCAGTACAAACACGAAATTATATGGAATCCGGTCTGAATTACTTTCAGGTTGGAGTATTTTTCAACCAGAATTTAAATAAAATTGTTGTGTTGTATACCTTTAACTTTAATTCTCCAATTTGAAATGTTTATGGGATATATTAAACCACAATTAACGATAAAATTGGAACTGGACTTTTCGTTTAAAAACTTGTTTTAGTTAGTTTCGGCTTCCTAAAGTCATCATCAGGGAAAAATGAATGTTATTAACTTACTGTTTAAGTTCGTAGAGTTTTTATTAAAATTAACATTTATTCTTAAAGAAATGGTGATTAATAATAATAATAATATAATAATATCTCTATCCCTCATTCTAATCACAAGGATTAGCCCAGAAGTCGAAGACTTGTGCGGGAGAGGGGGCGGCATATTATTATTAAGCAGGCCGCATTTGCGCCCAGGAACGACTTACGTTGGTAGGCTCTAACCACCATTCAGTGCAGGAATGAGGGAAACCTGGAAAACCTCATTAATTAGGAGGGTAGTCAAATGTCAACCGGTATCAATCTCTCACATTGACTTAAGCCAACATTCTTCCACCCTACCATACCCGCAGAGAGGGTGCCAATCTCTCCACGAATATAGCTTATATACGGTCTACCGGCTGCGGGGGTCGAACCCACAGCAATCCAGTCACCTCGATTCAAGTACTGACGCCTTAAACCGCGCGACCACTGACCGATCAAATGAACATGAACTAATCAAGGATATAAGTACAGGGGCTATTAATTATAGTAGTAGAAAAATACATTTCGTTGTCCCCTAATAAATATTCGAAAATTGAGTATGTAGTTGTTATTGTTAGTATTTTGTTCTGTCATTTACAAACCACCCTGTGTCATATTTGGCTGTATCTTTATATTTTGTTCTAAAAATGTCACCCTTGCTCTATGGCCCATTATTAATGGCACCTGTATATCCACCTTGTATGTGTAAGTACTATGGTTACTAACTTGGAAAATACTTTTCGTAAAATCGTTACATAATAATGATATTTTGATTGTCATTTCAGTCTTTTAGGGACATGTGCTTAAAACAATCTTTTTTTACGCACATTTGAGTAAAAGTAAAATAAAATTACTGAATTTTTAATTATTTATTTATTATAAATATTAATAACACAATCTTTAAAATTGAATAATTAGGCATTAGGTGAACATATTTTTTTTTTCTTCACTTTGTATAACTTTAATATTGGAGTAAGATAACACCTACATCTCGGTGCTGCTGGTACAGGGTTTTTTTTAATGAAAGTGGTACTTCCTTTCTCTCTGAGAATTTTTGCTATTGCCTGATCATTTTGTACGGAATTTTCTATGTACCCCTCTGCTGCAGAAGTAGAATGCCAAGCGCCCTGTCTCTTGAGAATCGATATGTTGGCTCCTGCATCTGCAAGGAAGGTTGCAGAACATCGTTTAAAGCAGTGCCCAGATATACTCAGTAACATTGGGTAATCTCAGAAATTCGGCAATCTTTTTAGGTATTGAACCTATGTTATTTATACCCACTGCTTGTGTAGTACATTTTAAATTTCTGTACGTGATGAAAAATCGGTTGTGATCAATGGTGGATGGACTTATACTTGAATATTTGCGGAAAATTTCCAAAAGATTGACTTTCTCTATTGGGAACAGTCACTTTAACGAACGACATATCATCTTCAACGTTATCTGTACGTATATAAGTTAATATTTTTCTCCTACAGGCTCCAACTATACCAGCAATCAAGACAACTTTTTTGAAGTACCTTTCATCATTTGCCTCTTTGATAAACCTTTCAACCTGTTCCTTTGGGAAAGCAATAACATTATTGTGGTTTAATGTTCACAAACGTTCACAGGTTTTTCAAGTAATTCAATGATGAATCAATTTCCAGGTAATGACGTTGAACTTCTATAATGGTGTGTATTGCGAATTTTCAAGGTACTCAGACAATCCTCATTGTATAACTTGCTATGAGGTCTTCTTTTAGATAGGCAGTTTTCATTGTTTTGCAATAATTTATTTCAATTACCTCATTAGGAAATTTTAAGGTAAACATTGTGTTACATTACTATGCCATTTTTTATATGCGGGTGTTCTTGGAAGACACTTGTGTGAAGGCGATATCGGAATGAATTTAGAAATGTAATACAATATGTAATTTTTAATGTGTAATGATGCTCTACCACTAAGAATTGTAGTTGGCAATTTTATTTATATGAATAAATGGAGTAATTGTGAAAGTGAAACGCACAATTACAAAATAATCATCATCAGTTAAGCATTTAATTGTGTTAATTTGTGCATAAACCATTGTTCTCACCTTTTTAATTTGCTAAATAGCTTGGCGCGTCTATAACGCAGGCATAGCAGTAAAGTGGGTCTTGAATTCTGTTATATTGTATTAAAATATGCAAGAGATAAACATCCTGTGGCGTGTAATTCATCTGGGAAATTAACCGTAATTAAAACAAGCGACTAAAGGCATTTAAACCGCCAGACCACGATGTGTACAGCAATAGGCGTTATTGCAACGGATTTTTCTCGACCTACAAAAGATGGCTAAGTGTAAAATAACTATGTGAAATTTTCATATGCATAGGGAAAAATGTTAGAGGAAAGACCGCTATTATTTTATTATGCTTTATCATTTCTCAAAGTTAACAACGGAAAAACAGGGACACCCTGTAAATAAGTTATAAATCACCCTGTGTATACCTATTTCATTCGTATTTATAATAACATTGTGAAAACACAACTCAACTCCATTGATATTATACAGTATGCGCCAAAAGTATGAAATAAATTCAATAAAAACGAAACAATTATTTTTTGGGAAAAATCCTCGAACAGGTCGATTTTTAATTTAAAAAATACATATTTTAGCGTAAAATGCGATTTTCAAATGTCATTTGTTTTCGAGTAATGACGTCATCGATTTTTTTTTAAATGGCAACACCATATTTTTTCCTTAATTCTGAAAGATCGTTTAATTGTCTATCAGACAGTACTTAAATTTTGCTCTTACATAGGAAAGTTTTCGAGTAAATGACGATTGAATGTTAGAAAACGTAAATTTTATCCATAAAAAGTAACAATTCTGAGGTATGTAAAATAAAATACAATTGATTAAATTTTATACTTAAATTAAATGTTCTGAATTGCCATCCACCAACTTCTTGACAATGCGCAAGTCTGTGAAGAAATTCTTCTTGCACATTATGAATGATTTCTGGGGTAACTCTGCGTATTTCGTCCCGAATGCGATTTTGAAGTTCCTCTAAATTACGTGGTTTATTAATGTACACTTTTGACTTTAAGTATCCCCATAAAAAATTGTAATTTAATCAATTGTATTTTATTTTACATACCTCAGAATTGTTACTTTTTATGGATAAAATTTACGTTTTCTAACATTCAATCGTCATTTACTCGAAAATTTTCCTATGTAAGAGGGCAAAATTTTAGTACTGTCTGATAGAGAATTAAAAGATCTTTCAGAATCAAGGAAAAAAATATGGTGTTGCCATTAAAATAATCAATGACGTCATTACTCGAAAACAAATGACATTTGAAAATCGCATTTTACGCTTAAATATGTATTTTTTAAATTAAAAATCGACCTGTTTGAGGATTTTTCCCAAAAAATAATTGTTTCGTTTTTATTGAATTTATTCCATACTTTTGGCGCATACTGTATTTCAACTGACATTTTCTATCGCGCCTTTTAAATGTGTTTTGATCTTTTATAATCATTATGAGGACATTATGCAATGTTAAAGCTATTATTCTGATAATTAGAATAGAACGAGTTTGTGTATATAATTTTCATTTAATGCTCGGTTTAATGCTAAAAAACCTGTTGCCGGTTTATTTTGTAATTAATTTTTCTACTCCTATGAGCAGAGGCACTCCAGTGCGACAAAAATTAATTAAGTTTCAGCATCGTTCGCAAGAACACGTATTCTTGTTGGCGATAGTGTTTTCATGTGACAGCGTAATCGAGGAAAATCGTGAATGGGTGAAATTGATCGAGTTTTGAATGCTAAACTAACATAAAATCAGTTATTTCTGTCACATGCCACACAATGAAGCCCATGAAACGCACAAGTTGCATGTGTAATAAATTTGGATACATATTTTTAAGGAACACAGCTGCTTTAGCTGTTAAGCAGCTGTATAAGATCCTAACATTGAGACTATTTTTTATGCAAAATTTTTAGGAGTGTGCTTTGCAAGCTGTTGTATTGATTTAGCATTATTTTATGGTAGCTTTTTACTTGGAAATAAATATGGTTGCTTTATTAGGCTTTAGAGTATATGGTACAACATTACACGACAAGTATATTAGGAAATTGTTTAATAATTTTATTTATTTAATGGGCATGGCTCAGAGAACGAGATGTTTCTAAACTTCTTTCTTTCTTACCCGTTTAACAGTCCAAAAGTTTTTTTTACTCAGTACTCTAGGGTTTTTAGATGGGCCTTTGCTTTACAAAATATAGGTACAACAATAATTATTGTGATATCCATCTATTCACCTTTTTTAGCTTTCCATAATTTCCATTAAAAAATACACACCAGAATACGGAAAATTTAGAAACAATTTTGCCTAGATATATTTGTTTTGGTTGACGTTACCAAATACAACAGACTTCTTCAAGAAAATGGTCCAAATCGAAAAGTTCCTTAAACGTGAAAACAATCAGCTGCTTGCGATTTCGTCAGATTTTGTCTTCATTGGGCATGCTTAAGACAAGAAACCTGCGACTTGAGCTATAACTTTGCACTGTAAAGCAAAGAAGCTAGGTAATGTTGTCGAAGGTTCTACGGATGAATTATTTTACAAAATTCCAAATCCACAGTTTTCTCCGTTTTTCGTCAATAACTTTATGTTTATAATAATCATTATAAAACCAATGAAATCGAAATGATGTATTATAAGAAGCAGTAATAAGATAAATAAATAAATATATAATAAATATACATATATTTTTTAATTAGGTAGGTGCCCACTTCAGATCTGTCAAAATAAAACGGACGATAAAAAATGCATCAGAAACGATAAATGATTCAAATTTCGTACTAATTATACAAGGTGATTCACAAATATTGACCAAGAATTAAACTTTGATTTGAAGGGGAATGCTTCATACAGTTTTTATCTAGAACAAATCGTTAAAAATATGCAAGATGTTAAAGTTGCAAATTTATTTTTGATTTTTTAAAATATTTTAAAGATCAGTGAGCGAAATATTTTGAAATTGGCAATGCTGCGAAAATTTAGATGCTTCAGTGGCGGAGGTGCCGGGTATTGCTGGCATATTTTTCTAAATAAAACAATACGCCACTGTTATATTGTTATATTTTTCTTGAAAATGTCTGGTTTTAGAGTATAATTTAAAAAACGTACTGAAAACTACTTTAAGTTACACTTTTTAATTATTTCGGTGGTTACTCCTTTAATATACAATTTTAACTACCACTAAGTACAAATAATTTAACCACATGCTCAGGGAGATTGAAAATAAATACACACAATACGATATTTAAAAAATGAGGCAACACCCTCCTTTCCTCGAAAAGATCGACACCTATGAGCATCGTCCAAACTGGTTTAGATCTGTCAACTACCATGCGGTCGTTTTTTAGACCGTTTCCAAATGTAGAAACAACGAAATTTAACATTTTTATTAATAAGAATATCTGATGGGTAACAGTGAATCCGTTAAGCTGCAGTATTGCGCATTCGTTTTTCGTGTTTTTCGTACCAATCTGTCAAAACTTCATTTTCATTCATTACAACCTCAAAAGACACATCTCGCGTACAGTCAAATAAAATGCCCAACAAATAGGTACTAATAGAAAACTTTGAACTATATAGAAAAAAAATCACTGAAAACTGAAGGAGAACACAAAATCACAGTGTAAACATAAGATTTCATTTATGACAATGAATTTTACGGTTTAGTGTTGCTGGTTGCCTACTCTCTAAACGTCAAACGTGTGAAAAAAATAACCTCGCAGGGGACGGGCCCCATAGTTGATAAATAGAGGTTTAATATAGTTCTGAAAAAAAAATCGCTTTATAAATAAGTTTGGACATTTTTTTGAGAGTGGTCCCACACCCTGTATAATAAATACCGATCAAAATTGTGAATTGTGAGTGTTGGATAAAGTTTTAGTCAGCGATTTTCTACTGGAGAAGCGTCCGAAAATTTGAATCGCTAATTGTAACTTATTTTTTTAAAGTTGTGTTCAAGTTTGAATACCTTTATTTAAATTAGGATTTAATTTATTTGCATATTTAAGTAGTCCGTACCGACTTTTATTACAAAGATGTGCCCGGTTTTGATAAATAACGTCGACTACCATTGATGCCCCAACGTGACTGGATCACCTGGATGCAATTTTCTTAACGCAGTCCACTTACAGTCGACCTTCCTAAACGAACCCTTTAAATGCATTCGAAATACGACAAACGACAGGACTGCGTCAGTGTAGTTTGTTCCTCCTCACTCCATCGGACCAAATCACCACCCAGGGGCGTCCCAGTGACAGGGGGGGGTCCATTGTCTAAACTAAAGGTTCGGGTTTAGGTTAGTGGCCGTGGCCAAGGTCATCGGCGCGCACTGGTCGTCCGGCACTAACGCTTCCATTCTCCTCTCTCTGTCTCGCTCGCATCTTCCGCACATTTCGAATATATATTTATTTCCTCCGCGCCCGCTTTGCCGTGTCACGGGCGATTCATGGCAGTTGGGGCTGCCGCTAATAGTGCGGTAGCTTTATAGGAAATTGTTACATGCAGGTCTTGTAGCGGTGGTTTTAAATTTCTGTTTGGGAATACGTTACTGGCGAGGGGGCATTTGTACTGGAAATATAAAATGTTTCATGCTACTTCATTATTCATATTCATTTCATTTGTAGTTCCTTAATATCTAAAGTAGAGTCAGTATACTTCAAGTGGAGGCTATAAAATCGTTTGTAGTAACCTTAATTTCATTTGTAGTTCCTCGAAATCTAAAGTAAAGTCACAATACGTCAAATAGATCCTGAGAAATCATTTGTAGTATGTTTTATTTCGTTTGTAGTTTCTCGAAATCCAAAGTAGAGTCACTACACTTCAAACAAAGGTGAAGGAATCGTTATTAGTTGTTTGTAGTAGAGTCACTCTACTTTAAGCGGAGGCTGAAAATTAGTTTGTAGTAATTTTCATTTCATTTCATCTAAATAGAGTCGGTATACAAACGAAAATTGTTTCACTACAAATTATTCTCTATAAGAAACAACCCCCAGACGTTGGTCCTGTAAAAGTCGGGGGATGATTTTTTCAAGGTCATATAAGTACATATTTTTTGAAGTTACTGCAAATGGGAAAAATGTTACCACAAACGATAGTATAAGAATCACAAAGAAGAAATTGAATTTTTAAAAGTCGGATAGCCGTCATTTGATAGGTATAGTGTAAAACCCCTTGTTTTTTTGTTATAATATAATAATCATCCCGTCCTTAAATTTTTTATTTTTAAGTTTAGAACAGAAATGCCGAATAAGTAAGGTGTAGCTAGCTGTCATCGAGACAATTTTTCAGTAAGAATTTTCGTATTTAAACTTGGATAGAGAAATAACCTGAAGTACATTTTAGTTCTCTTCGATAGATATATGTTATTTTAATTATAATACCCAAATGATTACCTTCTAGTTCATAACAAGGCCCCGGACCGATTCACAGTCGGTAATTGTTACCTATGAGATGCCTTCGTGAATAGTACATCCTCGGTCTGGGGGCTTGTAATACATCAGTTTGACAGGATGATTGACTTGCCATGTATAAGCTAATTTTAATCATTAAATGTTAGTGCCTAGCACCAGTTTAACGTCAAGTGTCGGAGCCAGAGGCGTTCTTTGGATGTGAATACATAATACCTCATCTCGGGATGTACCAGGCCAGGCTCTATGCGTGGAAATTCATTTAACACATCAAAGGCCTTCATCTCTTAGATTCGTCAGATATCATCTGTATTGTTTGGCTCGGTGGTAAATATTTATAATCGTGGTACTAAATATCAAAATGACGAGACGTAAAAGATTCGTTCCTTTGTGTTTACTGTTTGAGGTGGCTTCTGGAGCATGTGGATGGTTGGGATTTTCGTTGGTCATAATAATAATAATTCAGAAGTCGAAGACTTGTGCGGGAGAGGGAGCAGCATGTTATTATTAAGCAAGCCGCATTTTAAAGTATCTCGAAAAATACATTAAAGGTTTGATTGTTATCGCGTCACTTGTATCACGTGGAAAGATATTTGATTACCTTCAGAATACTTGATCGCCCTGGAAATCTGTAGAAAATGTTTTTTTCCTTTTTTTTCCTCTGTATAGATTGTTGTTTGTCTCATCAAAAGCGCCAAATATTGGTCCTTTGACTGGGGATTTGAGCTTGGGGAATAATGTCAGATAGGGGACAAACCAGATAAGTACAAGAGTTGAGGAAGAACTGTCATATCATTTTTCTATGCAAAAGTTACGAGTAACAAATGTCGAATGAGCAGAAGCATCCTTGTGGTTCTTTTCACCACTCCACCAAAGTTCAAGTCTATTTCTTTGAACGCTTTCACTCAATCATAGCAAATTTACTGATTAAAAAGTCGCGATCGAAACGTGAACGTCTCGAATCTTGTACACAATTCTAGGGTGGGAACGCGATTTATCCAGTTGCATTTTGAATACACGTTAATTGCCGTCAAAGTGGAGGTGATGGCAAATCTCGTAATGACTAACAGACTAGTTTGTGCTTGTGTTAATACTATCTTAACTACTAGTCATAGAATTTTAAAGCATGTATATGATGCCAAGAAAATTTTTAGCGTTTAAATTCGTTTGTATTTGAAACATGTATTTTACATTTATAATACGTCGGCTTTTGTAAATATTGCAGCGTAAATAGGTACTTCTACATTTCAAACCAAAAAAAAATATACATACTTGTCGTGACTACATTTTATGCGAGGACACTTCTGCATAAATAAAAGTACCTGCTTTGTTGCCTTGTTTATATTATGTTTATCTTTTAAGGTTAATAGCTGAGCATTTTTTACCCTCTCTCTGTCCTAAATACTCTCATGAATGTAAAAGAGCGTGAAATGTTGCGACATCATTTCATGTTGTACGTATTCTTAAGCATTCGTTTGTTTTATTTACTGCTGATGTATTCGATGTTTCTAATTTCCCGATCAGTGTAATAGCTTTATTGTTTCGCAGGATAAAGACGCGGGGGAGGCACTCGAGGTGGAGAAAGAGAAACAGGACGAGGAAGTAAAGGAGAACGGAGTACCGGAAGTGGAAGAGACCAAGACCCCGGACACAGAAACCAGCGCGGCGGCGACAGACGAAACCCCCACGACAGAAACAGCACCAGAAAGCACCAACCCAAGTGGAGACAGTAAAACAGAAGAAACACCTGAGACGAAAAAGAACAAAGAGAAGACGAAAAAGAAAAAGTGGTCGTTCAGGAGCATATCCTTCTCCAAAAAGGACAAGACAAAGCCCAGCAAGGAGTCTGATAAGAATGGAGACGTTAAAGAGGTTTCAGAAGAGGTAAGTCATAGTAATTAATATATTTACTCTTTAAGGTGCAAGCTTTTGTGCGTCAAGCATTTCTCCTATTTGATTCCTTGAAAGATTCAGTCATCGTCGCCGATTTTGCAATTGTCCCCATTCCTTTTAATCGCGTTATGAATACCCGCATGCATAATGTATATTTTTCAAGTACGAAATGCTTGGAATATCTTTGATTGATTGTGCCATCATCGTCATTATCATCACGTCCTTCTGGTACACGAAATAGCTTCGTATAAAATTGGATCGTGGCCGAAAAGGATGAATGGACACTGTTAATTGTGAATGTAGGTTCCAGACGGTATTCCGTGCAGACAGTTAAATTAATATATGTCTCTTTAAATGCCTCTGCATGTATATGTATCCGTTAATAAAATTCGTATTTATCAGGATGTTGGAAGGGCGGAATTTAGTTCTTTATGTTTCCTGAGCAAATGCAATTTCCTTCAATTGTGTAGTTGTGACGAGAGGTGGTTTCATTGTCACGTGGTAAAGTAATTACATGTCATCGTTTATTTTCTTTAGCTTTAGGACATTACATACATAGGGAATAGTCAAATTGAACTTACAAGCTAAGGTTAAATATCACAGATTAGCCAAAATATCAATGGTTTTGCTTTCAATTCTTCCTGGCTTACAACTCATGATATCAATCAAACACTGAGAAAATGATCTCTATAAAAATTGTAGACAGGTAAGAGTTAACAAACGTTGACCTTAAATTTGACCTTGAACTTTCCTTCAAAGGTCACATGAAGTGTTTATTTTAACAAAAAAATTCTAACCGGATCAGATATAGTACTGGATATTGATCTACTCCCTAATAGAGTTGAGAGATACAGGAGAATTGATATCCTACGAAAATTATTCGAAGTGATATTGATTGATATTGAAACCAATCTTATTTCAAGTTGTTTCTTGTTTACTATCTCAGTTCTGAGTCATCATCGAATAAATGCATAATTAATACAGATATCGACGTTGAATCATTTTTTAAGTTGCTTTTTTTACTAACATTGACAGAATCAATGTTTTACTCGGTATCAACTTTGGATCTTTTTCGTAGGTATCATTTTTGCAATATCTTTCAACTCTGATGAGAAACTAGAATAATATTCAATGCTGTGTCTGATTCTTGAAAGTAAAATAGCTTTTCTGTTAAAATCATACGTTGACTTGCAAATTACCTTGGAAAAGAGGTTCAAGGTCAAGTCCAAGGTAACAGCTTTTGTAGAGGTCGTTTCTAGGTATTTGGAAAATATGTTATAAGCCTGGAAGTATTGTAAAGCATAATTGGTATATTTGTTAATCTATAATACGAGTGTATGATCTTAATTTCATCAACTTAGAGAGATTCTTGGATTGGTGTTCAAGATGACTTATTCAGGGTGTTCAAAATTATCTATTTTCAGAGTTTCATCCAATGTCACCAAAATTCAAATAATACATGCGGTCCTATTTTATCTAGATACAGAGCTAAAATTGTCACTGTTTCATTATCAGTACCTAAAAGCATATTACTTGGGGTAAATTTAATATATTACCAGCCTTTTGTGAGCTATGACATAAATTCAATCATTTATATAAAATCGAAGAAGAGCACTGGGCTCATAACTGAACCCTGCGGGACATCCACCCGTAAAAGTTTTGTGCCAGACCGCATTTTGAGCAACATCCATATTTGATGAATGACTCAATTAGTACTTCGTTGATTATTCATGCAGTAGTTGGAAATATAACACTCTAACTGAGATAGGATGAAATATTATTGTTCCACCAAAATTCATTACTTTTTTTTGTAGTGGCTACTTGAAATTAAAAATTAAATCTATATTGTTTTGGTATAAATTCTCTTGCATTTAACCACATCTCGTAAACAACAAACAAGACTTTTGTTCACGCGAGTGTTTTTGGTAGTGACATTGAAGATAAACGAATTAAAAAGCGGTCTAGATGCTTTAATTTTTAACATTGTGTTACCATGTGGACTTTGCTGCTGCCTCAGTCCGTTATTATACGGGTGCGTTGTATACAATCAATTTAGGAGTGATTATCTTTTGTCGGCTCTCCCCCTTTCGCTATTATTCACCATCCGACACCCCCGCGAGAACGACGTGACAACATCGCTCATTCGGTTATAAAATATCCTCCCCAGAAGTGGAACAATCAGAGAGATCCTACTGTACACGGTCCTCATTGAAGGTCCGTGTTTAATTACGAGTCTGGTTAGGAAAGGATTGTTTTGGTGTACTAATTGATAGTTGGAATTAGCCAAATTGTATCCTTTTTCCCCGATAGGGATGGAAGCGTAGCGACAGGGATGAAAGGGTAGCGACAGGATCGTGCGGACAGTATTTGTAAAGGGATGGTTAGTTAGTCAACCTAGGCTTTAAGAATTTATGAGATAACCCATCAGTACTACTTTCCAGATATTTGCTCTAAGCGTTGTCCAAAGCTAACAAGTTAATTCGTCTTTTTAGACAACAAACATTAAAAATGTAAAATTCAAGGGTTTTATGCAGGAGGACCAAAGCAAAAATAAAATGCGGAATGCCATAAACTATATGAACTGTATTTTGTTTTATGTGGTCTATTTCTTCCCTATTTTTTTTTCTTTTAAAATATCTGTGTAAATTATGTGAATATACTTCAAATATCTACATAAATAAAAACCATGGTAGCTAAGATCAGGAGATCGTTGTGGCCACCTTTTAGGACCTAACTGTCCAATCCATTTATCATTAAAAAATGAATTACTTTAAGAAGTTGGTTCATACTTGTACTTATCTAAGTATGATTATACCTTCGTTATTGCGCAGATAATATTAGGGAATGAACACGTTCTCAGATAATTGTTGTTTACAAAATAAACAAAACGAATGACTGCGTCATGGGAAAATGTTGATATCTATACCGCCGCGTCGCGCGGCCTTGAAGTTGTTCCTAAAGTCGGTGTGTGCATCTATCGCCTGATAAATCGTCGAGTTATTAATAAAACACATCGTAAAAGACGCCACTCAATTCCTTGTTCTAGTGTCGAAGGTCGCAGGGTTCTTTGACATCTGCTATCGCTGGTAAACGGCTACCAAAGATATTGTTAAATGCCGGCCGTTCAAAGTTAAAAGTTATATAAACATAAAATATTTGTGAAATAAATTCAGTGAATGCCTGTTCTGTTTATTATGTTTTATCGGCACCTCTCAAAATAATTTTAGAGTGAAAAATGACGATGTTTGTACTAACTGAAACATTTAAAAATATAAACTTCCAGTACATTTTTTATACGGGTTATGTTGGCAGTGCCAACAACGGTCCATAGAAGTAACTGGTTGGTGTAAATATACGGTAGAGGTTAAGGTGGCTCATATTGTTATTGCTTCCTTGTGTCTGGAGAAAAAAGTTTGTCAGATGTCCTATTTTTTTTTAATTCTAAATGTCCAGGTGGTTTGTTCAGTATTTGTGGTGGTAGAGGATCATAAGACAATGTAGCTCTTGTTTTCTGGCTAGTATATGGTTTGTTAAGGTGTTGGTGATTGCTTGTTTTCTTCTAATGTGCCATCTAGTTTAGTTAGTAAGGGTACCGTTTTTTCCAACTTCGTAATAAAACTGATGTCCACTTATATTCCACTATGTGATCCAAAATCCTTCTGTTATGTCCATGAGGTCATACCATGGATTTTTCGTCAATATCCACATGTTTCTTGATTTTAAATGTCTTCCAGATGGTATGGCGAACATATGGTCTGTATTAAAAATGTAGTAAGGTTCCTTGTTTTCAGCTACACAGTGTGTAAACACTGAGCTCTAATATGCCACTTAGATTTCCTTTTGCGAGGGCACCTACAGAAGGGTACCTTTTTGTCGAATCAATTTAATCTTAGAACTGCTGTCTTCAATATTTCCATGATATGACAACCAACCCAGAAAATATTTAGCCATCGGCAATAGCCATGGAACTATGAGCTTGTACAATTCCAAGCTGTAAATTACGAAAAATCCTTGGTCCGTTCAGATCAAGTAGAACTTGCCTACAACTGAAATTTTCCACTTGCTTTGTGTTTAAGACTGTAGAAGAATTTACAAACTTGCTATAAATTCTGGAGCTCTAGTGCTGGAAGGATGAAATTAGATATGCCTAGAAAGTTTGTTTCAAAGTTTTCCCAGTTAGCCTGGAAGTTTTACACACGCTTTTCTGGTTGATATCTAATGAATATTTAAATAAAGTTAATGTAATGACAAATTGGGTCGTTCTAGTAACTTATAATTACTTAAAAGGTCTTAAGGGTCTGGTTTTTCCACCTCATAATAAATTAAAATATATGTATTAGTAAGCGACAAACATATTTAATTGCCAAATAATCCATTTGTCAGTTTGATAAATTATTTATATTTATACCTAAATGCTTTTAAAGGAAAATTAGTCTCTTTGGGATTGTTTTGTCTGAACTTTTAGTAAATTCAGTCGTAAATTTATGACTCCTGTTATAAATACGCATTGAGTTGTAAAGCCTTAATTAGATTTTGATTTTTTTCTTTCATTGCTAAGAGCCGACACGTCCACATTATCACTTGTCGTTAAAACTGGTTCTTTCAAAATTGTCAGTCATAATGTAATCTGCTGCAAGAGCGTCTTCATAGCTAGAACACATATTCGGTAGGAATTAATCACACGAATTTCTTAAAAAATTCAGTCAAATAGACATATCGCGCCATGCATCAAACCGGTTTGTTCTTTCGCCGACTCTGGGCGCACCTTTACTCTTGATTCCATAACGGATCGAATGAAATAGACAAGAAAACAGTCTTATTTTGCATAGAAGACATTCTTATAACCTGTCCAGGTGGATCGATGGAATACATTTGAATTGGAATGAGATCGGAATAGATCTACTTTAGAAAAAAGTGATCTGAAAAAAATGTAGTATTCTAATACCTTTATTAATGGTGTTTTATTTACTTGTACCTTTTGCTGAACACACCCTAAATGCATAATGTATCTGTATCGACTGGTAACGTGCTTTCACTCGTACGTTACAGCTAGACTACCTGAGGCTATGACTGGATTTATACTACGTTTTGTCCCCGATACAAATCAATAGAGGTGTCAGATTGACTAGACAAGACTGCCTGTCGTTCTATTAAATTAAATCTGACTGTATCTGTTCCAGTGGCGGCTCGTGGAGTTAGTAATAGGTGAAGCGTAAGGATAATAATACTTTGTGGCGAATTTTGTATTTTTGTAATACAAAATGTACCTATCAAATTCACCCATCTGCTTTTTAAATATAAGATCTGTTCTACGGTTTTTTAATGCTAGATGATGTGGTCGTAAAATGGTTCTACACTTATAAGTTCAATTAATAACACTTTTACTAAAGTCTCGTTTCCGTCATTAAGTTATGTAAATAACTTTTTCATTCTTTTTAAGCAAGAAAAGCTTTCGAACCGTTAGTAGGGAGAAACGTCAGGATTACACGATAATAGTGTCATAAAAGAATTTTTTTGAATATCGCCGTATCAAAAGCACACAAGAAACTTAATACTTAAGCCTTGTGTTCATGGACGCGAAAGTCACGGATATTTGTACGAATTTCGCAACTTTTGTTTTAATTATTTATGGCGGGAAAATCTCAACTGTTGACCCAATTTTGTAAAAGTAAAACAGTTCAAATATTATTGCTACTTTCATTATTATATGGTGTTAATAGGTTTGTTTTCAGCTTCTGACAATCTACCATGACATTTTTATGATGAAAATAATAGAAAATTGGAGACAATTTCATAAGGACAAAAAGCTTTAGAATACATTGCACTATATAGACACTATTCACTATTGGTTACACACACACTGTCATTATAACGGTCACACATTTACACCTATTAGGTATATCATACCATACTGCATGTTTTGTCAAAATTTAATATGTTCTTCGATTCACATTCAATATTTATTTTAAATAGTTTTTTCGCCATATCACTATTTCGTCTTTTTCTTTCATTTATACGGAAATTAACTTACCATAATTCATATGTCACGCATAATTCGCAAAAACACCCTTCTATATGCTCTTCACTATTTTACATTTTGCAGTTGTACTTTGCCACACTCTTTATTGCACTATACAGATACACTACTCAGACATTCTTATCAATGAACTAGTTTCAGCCGCATCACTTACACTCATATTTTAACCTCGCGCCCTAAACCCTTCATACATGTCATCATCCAATATTCCTCACTTGTTAAATTACGGCGTTTGATTTTGAGAATACGCTGTAGACCGCAAATGAGACTGATGATTTACAGCGGATATTCATTCTAAAGACATAAGTTACAAAATTTATATTAGATTAAAAATAATTTTAAGTGATACGCACAATCGATTGTATATAAGTGCAGCGGTGCGTCACTTGCGTCACCAGGGGAGCCGCCACTGATCTGTTTTCGCTGCGCCGTCAACACTTTTCCGGCATCTGCTTTATCTAAATCATGTAGTATGTATTCCCTTTCTCCTCATGTGAAAAATTTTACTGGTAGGTTTTAATTTAACTTCCCCCCACCTAAATGTTTTCATTTGCTACTAAAATGCAGCTCGTTGTCCTGTCCCATTAGACCAATTCGATGTGTTATTCAGGCTGTTTATTAGTTTTTTTGTTACGTAATTCGTTCTAGGCAAACATCTATTGTCACTCCACTTAACACCTCACAACTGTTTGTTGCTCTTTTCATAAAAAAGTCGTTATTCATAGCAATGAGAAAGCGGCGACATGTTTCTTTTGTGCTGTACTTTGCGCTGCATACATACAGTAATTACCCGGCTATTCTTAACCCTTTTGTTAGACACATTACCCTACTTGCTTTCCCTGTTCTGTAATCCAGTACAATCCTTGAGTGGGGGTAAATTGAGTGAAATCTGGATAAGGCAAGGATTTAGAAAAGTTTACGTAATTAATTCGATTGGTAGATGTCTTGTCAAGATCATTTTTTGTTTCAGATCTAGAAGGGACTACAAAAATATCTATAATTCTGTTGCTGCTGTGTTTCGAATTGCAAAATCTCGTATACCGTGCCTCATTGAAATCTTATAAGAGTACAAACAAAATGGAATAAAACACGCTCTACCTAAAAAAATTCTGAAATCATAGGCGCTGTTGAATTTTCTAGATCACGTTACACTATTATATAGATTGCTTATTTTCGTGGTCCTCTATAACCTCTTCGAAGGATTGTATTTGATTTGGGAACACCCTGTATATTCGGCTTAATAAGAAACAGATTGTCCGTTCGTCGAAAATGCGGGCAAAGGCATAGACTTCAAATGACGGTGCGTAAGCGTTGGGGCGTGCTTTTGTTTCCTACCAAAAACAGGAAAATTGTGACAACAGCTGCCTCTCTAAGGACATTTGGCCTGATCCCGTAGTATGATACCGTCAATAGTGCATGTAGGAGGGCAGCTGTCGTATTATTTTCATCATCGGGTTCTTGCTGCTCAAATTTCCGCAAGTAAGCAATACTAGAAGCTTTGTTTTTCTAGTAAATACGTATGGGCATTATAGGGTGTTTTTAAAATAGGGTTCCAAACTTTTACTAGGTGTTGAACTCATTAAAACAAGCTAAAAAGTTCCTATTAACATGTGGTTTAAAACTTTTGGCAGTGGGAACTCGAAAATTCAACCACAATAGATGAGATCTGACCTATTTCTGCATTTTTAGGATTGCTTCTTCAGGTGGCCTCCTTTAAGTTGAGTCAAATATCTAACTATAAAAATTATTTTTTGGTATATCTAATTATTCTGCAACTGATTTTTATAATCTGCTGTTTCCTCAACATATTGACAAATACAGATTGATAGAAAATCAGTAATAAATATAATAAGAGACACGTAGAACAGAAATTTCCTTAAACAAATCCTTGTAATGCATTTCCGGTTTTACAGAAAATAATCTTTGCTTAGTTATTTTAAAGCCGTTCTTTTTTTATTTAATTGATGTCAGTCATATCCTGTCATTATTTTGTTTATTGCAGACTCAATTAACTCCATGAATGTGTATCCAAGGTTTAGGTGCTAGGAATGTTTCTTATACATAGATTTAATATTCTGTTGGTCTGAAAAAATGTATAACATAATAATAATAATCTGATTTATTCCCAGAGACAATATGTACAATTGTATAAAGATGTGTCAAAGAAAACCTAAAAACTAATACGACAAGCCATAAATGCACATACAAGTAAAAAAGAAGTCAAAATACACATTTTCATCCAAAATATTCATTCAAGCTATATGGACCATCCAATAAGAAAAATTTCAGTCGTTTTTTAAACTGACATAAGGTATTACAGTCTTTTATGTCACCTGGCAACTTGTTAAAAATCTTGAGGCCCAAACAGCTTGGTGAATTTTTAGTGACATTAGTTTCCTAAAAGGTATATAAAAATCTTGTCGGTGGCGGGTACTAATCTGACGAAAGTCGTTATTTGCTAGCAAAGATCAGTTGCTTTATTTTCGTTTCTTATGAAATGCAGAAAATGTAGTACATTGTTTACTAAATGTAGAGTCTTTCTTAAACATACTTTATCCATCAGAAACTTTAATAATGTGCTGTAATATGTGGACACAATAACAAATTTTTCATCAATCATTTCTGGGTTATGCTATAATAATAGTAGTAATTTAGTAATTTGTGTGGTAGGTTGAGCTCAAGACATCAGGACAAACACGTTCACATAATCAAAAAAGTTTTAGAAGTAAAATTTATTTGTTGTGAAATAAGTAATCGATAATTATTGTAGCAGTTGGAAAAAAGGAATATTATTTACGTACATGCTCTTGTAAATTATTTTGTGATAAAAAATACGAGTACCTAATTACCATGTATACTGTAGTAACATAAAAAACAATTTACTGAAGTTTTATTATATTATAATGGAACAATTTAAAAATATCGACAGATATTTGACACAATATTCAGAACGAACGAATCTGTAACGGAAGACTGCGCCGGCGCAGCGACCTCAATGCTCCAAAAGCCTCAACTCAAGTCCAAGTTTTTATCGACAAGTCTCAATAACACCATTGTGCATACGTAAACTACATTCAGTACATTATTTAGCGTTATTTATGTGCAATGAAATACCATTAATATTTATTTGACAATTCATAGTTTTGACGTTTAGCGATGTTAGTTTCTTTTGTGCAAGTCTGTTTCAAGGTTACACGCATTTTACGTGACAAAACAATGACATTTGGGTACGTTTTGGAGGCGTTTTTATGTTAAATTTTAAAATGTTTGAATGTTTATTTTTCAGAATGTGTTCATAATTAAGTATATTTCAATTTATACACAAGTTTTAGGGGGATTGACTACTAAAAAAATCATAATTAAAGCGATTTCCTGAAAAATGGAACACCCTGTATATGAATGGATGTTAATGATGTTATCATCAGATTCTACGTGCCATCTAGAAAGCCATCTTTAGTCTGTATACTAAATTTTGTTATGATAGTTTCTGAGATATAATAATAAATAATAAATGGTCTTTATTTTCAATACATTATAAGCACTGAAAGTCTTAGAGGGAACACCCGGTATAAATCCAAATAATTTCTTTGAAATCTTATCAACATTTTTTAGTGTACTGCATTGTCAATATTTAACTCAGTTTTTTTTCAAGTCATAATGAGATGAGCTTAACGACCATTTTTACAACAAGGTCGTGCCATCGACATCTTACGATAATTGGCGTATTTAGAAGCGACACCCCAGTTGGAGTTTTATGGAAATTAATCGACTGGCAAACATTTCGCCTATAGAGCTAGTAAATCCGTGTCAATATCAATTGGCGGGGCTTAATTTGTAATCTTCTTGGGAGTCCGGGATTTTCGTGGATCGTTGGCGGGCAAAAAACGTCCGGTTTCGGGATGCGGTCGCCATGGATACCGCCGAGAGCGTCATATCGATCGATGCAGCGCCGCTATTGCTCCCGTCGCCTCCGCCAACGTGCCCGCCAGCCTCCCGTGCAGCTCGCAGCGGAATTTCCGGAATACCTTTTTAGGAAATCACGCGCCCCATCCCCTCCCCCCTAACCCACAAATTCGTCTATTTTCTACCGGATAGTTTTTTAACACGACGGCCGATATATCAAAAGAATTGGGTGATAATTCTTTAGTTATTTCTGTGGCAGTGGCGTACGCTGATTTGTACAGGGTGTCTGGGTAAATGTGGGAAATATCTCGGGTGCAGATAGAACATGAAAAAATGAGATGACATGTTCCTATACATTTTGACTCAACTTAAAGGAGGCCATCTGAAGAAGCAATTCTAAAAATGCAGAAATAGGTCAAATCTCATCTATTGTAGATGAATTTTCGAGTTCCCACATTTTCAAAAGTGAACTTAGATATTTATAGAATGTTTTCATTAAATCAGGTTAGTAAATTTAGCTAGATTATTTTTTTTTAGATTATTATTGAATAGAGCTTTGTATGTGGAATTGTCGAGGGAATTGTTCATTAGCATACCTAGATGTTTGGTATCAGAGCATACATATAACTTAATTGATAGGAATTGTAGGAGATTTGATATATTAGCTTAAAATACCTTTCTAATACAGTAAAAAATTATGTTTTCATGTCCTATCTGCACCCGAGAGATTTGTTGTGGTTTTATTTGTCACTTTTTTTGTTTAATTGAGTATTTTTGCCAGTGTAAACTTTTAATGGTGTTTGTAGAAAAAATAGTATATGATAAATGTGCTAAGAGTGATTTTATTTTGTTCGAAGGAAACTGCGTTCTCACAAAATAAAATCTCAGTAGCAAAAATACCAAATTAAATAGAAAATTTGAAAAGTTGTTACCCTCAAAACCTTCTCTTCTGTACTTTACTGTTTTTTTAGGTATATTCAACGTCGATATGTAGAAAAAACAAAATACTTCTCCTAACTCTTTGAGAAATTTCAAATGATCTTTCCACTTTCTTTTATCCACATTTCAACACTTTAGAAATCGTCATGGTTTTCATTAAATTCAAAAATTCTTTCTGAATGGGTAACCTTGTCATTAATAGGAAACACAATGATCAAGTGGATTTAGGTCTGGCGACCGAGCAGGCTAAGACGTTATCCACGACCGCCTGTTAACTTATTGGGAAATTTTAAATCTAAATAGGATTTAAATGAAGATAAATCACATACTGAAATTATACTCCATCTCGATTCTCTGCAACTACAAGCTCGAAATAATGGTATTATGACATAAATTGCAACTTCAGACGTATTTTATTTTCGACGTAATTTATTTGCAGTGACCATCAGCATAGCACCGATTATTATCTGGTCTAATATCAAGGAATTAATATTTTGGGTACTTATTACATGCACAACTAATAGTTTTTTCAGATGCTACTTTGAGTATTCGCTTGTACTAATGGGGGTCTTGATTCTGACTCGTTTTGTTTTTTCCAACCTGCGGAATTGTTTGTCCAAAACTCTAAAGTGTTAACAGCAAAGCGAGAGTCGAGATTTAACGACAACGGCTTTTAGAACAGATTTTCCCCACCGTACTTAATTACGGGAATTCATTATAGATGAGGCACTCGCCTGTGTGGATGCTGTAGTCATTATGTGCCTTTTTTGGTCCCATTTTCCATGAAATATAACAGCCGGGACGGATAAAAACGGTTAAAAATAACGTCTTCATCGCCGTGTGCCAAAAAGATAAAGGGGCGTGATGATATTAATAAATGTTAATAAATTTAATATTAGGGGCTTTCGTGAATGCTATTTTACTAAATTGTATTCGTAGATAACCAGGGTACAGTATACATATACTAAAAGTTGGACCACTCTCCCTCCCCCACCACTGTTCTCCCTTCTGTCGACTCACTTCTGCTGTTCTACCAACTGAATATTGACGGTCGATCATCGGCTATTTATTTGGGTCTATTTGATGATACTCAGTGTTCGGTAAAACCGTTGTATTGGGTGCTACCGATAAATTTCGAGGAGTTAATTTTATTGATCAGTAAATAGTGGCTTGCCATGGATCTTACTATTCAGTCGATGATTGTAATGCTAATGCGCGGTATAATATTTCGTATTTTTACTTCTTGAAGGATCCTGAAAGGTAACACATTAATAACACAGGTCCACAAAAAAAAGTGGTGTGTTCTGAGACTCCCATTATATTTTTTCCATGTATTTTTCCCGCTGAACACGAATCTGAAGTCAAAATGGGGGGTCGCACAGCAAATTTTAGAGAAAACCCATAATCACGATAAAAATCACATCAAAATTTTACACAGGTCCACAAAAAAAAGTCATGTGTGCTGGGAGTTAGACTATATTTTTCCTTTGTATTTTTTCCCGCTGAACACGAATCTGAAGTTAAAATTTGGGGTTAAACAGCAAATATTTGAGAAAACCTAAACAAATCGATAAAAATCACTTTCTCGTAATTTATTCTGTATGATACTCTCTATAACTGAAACAATAAAAATGCTGTGAATTACTGAATATTTACTATTTTACAGCTATAAGTATACCAAGGTAGCTGTAAAATAGTAAATATTCACTAATTCACAGCATGGTTCATTGTTCAAAATTACACTTTCATGTTATTAAACACAACTGTGTTGTGTACTTTATTTTACAAAACTTGCATTTCAGATGTGTTTCGATATTCCAATTTTCCGTGCTTTCAGCGGAAGGCAGACGGTTTTATATGCCAATTTTCCATCTGGAGCGGTCTGTTATTAAATTCCTTAGAAATGAGTTTCTTGTAAAGTCGCTCGACATTGTTAACATATTGGCTTTTTGAATCGCTTAACGTTTTCAAACAAGACCTCATCGTTATGTAAAGTGGTAAAAGATAATACATAAGCTTTGCAAAATATTAAATGTATAAAACTTTTTTATTTTATTGCCATTTTTTTTTGTAAGAACTAAATATTTTTTATCGGATTTAAGTTGTGTATTGTGTTTTGTTTGTATCTATAATTACTGTAACATTTTTTCCACTAAGTATATGTTTCGCAGGTAGTTGGGACACGTTCGAATGTTATTTAATTGTTACATCGTGAGATTGGTCTCCCATAATTAAAGATAATATTATAGTGTTCAGGAAGTTTGTTTTGCCTCTGGCATTTTAAATAGTCAACAATAAGGACGATTTTTGAAGGTCGGATAATAATTGGGGGAATTAGTGTATAGTTTATTTCTGATTCGCTGTTTCACACTACTTTATTAAATATACAGGTTCACAAAAAGTTGTCCACGCCAAAATACAAGACAATCAGCCCAAGTATGTATCCCATTTTAGTCATAATAACATTTACGTTATTTCAAAGTTAAATGTTATGTTTCTTCACCTTATATTTTGGTGGTATGTGTCACCCTGTAACTGTTAAGAAATAACGGCGATGTTATTAAGAAATTCTGTTAAATTCTTTTTTATATGTGTCTATTCTGGAATGCTTTTGGATAAATTTTAACGCCAACGCCAATGTTAACATTTTAACCTTCAATTATTTAACCCGATACTATATTCTGTAAAAATTTTAATTGGTTTATTTTAACCAAATATGTTAAAATTTAACGGGACCAAAATAGATGGTGTTAAAATTTAACCTATTGAATACGAGTATAAATCACGATTGATAATGATATAATTAATCTCTATTTATAGTGGTTTTTAGGCATTCACGGCCAGTGCTGTAATTTGATACATGGTGATTTTCCGGGTTGTTATGCCGTGACCTCGGTAACTGGTAGCTGCCAGAAACAGAGTTAAAATGCACATCCCTAGCATTAGCTGGGATTCTTTTACCTGCCCTGGTTTACATCGTCGTTATTTCTTAACAGTTGATACATACTACATGAATTTAAAGTGATGATATAAAACATTGAGGATAATTTAAAGTTAAATCCACGTGTTATCCATTTAAAAAAAAAAGAAAAATTACTTTAACTGATATTTTGCTTTGTAGTCGACAAATTATATTTTGATAATTAACCGTTTCCTCTCTTCTATGACTAATATTGAATTATGACTAAGTATTGTTAAAAGTTCCGATAATTTTTGCTTAGTAATACAGTACTGCATGTTACTAATTATTCTATTTCAGTCAAATAAATAGTTTTTATCACTTTTAACATTTGTAATAAACAAATAAAAGTAAATAGAGCATGAAATTTGCGCTGGACTGACTCGGTATGGTAGCTATTAAGACAAAAATTTAACCTTGTACGTAAAACAGTTTGCAGTTGAACTTACGTGTTTGTCTCATTTATTTTTAATGTTTCCCAACCTTCGCGTAGTATCGTTTCGGATTGACGTACATTTTGGGAAAAAATTGAAGTTATATAATAGTTATTTATGCAACAAGTCAAAAAGTTGCCTGACGGCATCGTTGGACAATTTCACGTCGCGTGCAATAAACACTTCACAATATTTTTCTACGTTCATGCAAAAACAAAAAAAAATGTTTTATTTATATGAAATCTAGGAAAATATGACGTCGATTTGAACGTTTATGTTTGTCATGATAAGAAAATGTTGTAGTAGAATGACAGATGAATGCAATAAACATTTTATTGCACTAGTGCAATAGAGAACCACTTGTTCCACTAAATATAGTTCAATAAAGTTTTGTTTTTTTGCATGAACATAGAAAATAGCTATTTATGATATACGTGTTAAAAGTAAGATTTTATTTTGTGAGTGAAGATGATTAAAAATAAAATCACTTTTAACACGTATATCATACACTATTTTTTCTACAAAACAATCGGAAGAACTTTAAACTCAATAAAAATAAGAAATCAAAAAATTCCACACAGATCGCAATGTTTATGAACCAAAATTTTAGTAGCAACCAATTTACTTTTAACACTAGTGTTAAAAGTAACTTACTTTTAACACGCGTGTCAAAAAATGACATTTTTAACATCAAAAATGACAATTAAAAAGCCCACTTTTAACAGTTTTGTAGAAAAACATTTTTAATAGTGTGTTATTCAAATTTATGACAACAAAGCTTTCTACGTGTAGAAATATAAGTTTCAATCAGATTTCTAATATTAGTTATTGTTTTATATCATATTAATTAATTTTATCACTTAATTTTGATTAAAATGTATGATCCAGGGGTAATGTAATAAATGTAATAAATCGATCGATATTAGATTATTTTATGAAATTTTTTAAAAATTATTTTCAAGAGGTAATCATACTTCTAAACGACGGTAGAAATTATGAAAACTTTGTATCTGTCGTAAATATATTTATCTTACAACAATGTCTGTAAGTTGAATCAAAATTTTAATTATTTTTTTCTAAGAAACCCTTAAATTGTGATATTTATAATTTCTTTATCTATGTGGACTATTTCATGGAATGGAGGAAAACCCATAGACGATATCTGCGACAAGTTGGCAGACTGGTTTTTTTCAATATTATGTGTGTAATGTCAATTTAAAAAATCTTAGAATTTGTAGGTTCATATGTGAAAATGATATTCGTATGCTGTTCGTGGGTATAATGTTTTAATGATATTTAATTAAATGATATCTAGACTAAAATTAATTTAAAAAAAATCTTTAGATAATTATTTAAAGTAAACCACTAATTAATACATTAAAGAAATTAACTTGGTTTGGAACAAGAATTAATACAAAATTCTGTCATATATCGCTGGTTCTCCAAAATAGTGACATATTCACAACAATATCGATTTTGAGAAAAGTCGGAAATTCAACCAAAATATGTGTCATATTATCATAAACAAGGACTTATTATGTTAACTTGCAATGCAACCAAGAGATGGCGCTGCATGTCATTCTTTTTATCATGTATCATTTTACAATGTCTTTAAAAAGTATTAACAATCCAAAAAATGTGTGTATTTTATCATAAACAAGGACTTATTACGTTAACTTGCAATGCAACTAAAAGATGGCGCTGCATGTCATTATTCTTTATAACATGTATCATTCTAGAATGTAAAGAAATATTAACAATCCAAAAAATGTGTGTATTTCATCAGAAACAAGGACTTATTATGTTAACTTGCAATGCAACCAAGAGATGGCACTGCATGTCATTATTCTTTGTATTATGTATCCTTCGAGGTCTGTAAAAAAATATTAACTATGCAGAAATTGTGTGTATTTCATCAGAAACAAGGACTTATTATAAACTTGCAATGCAACCAAGAGATGGCGCTGCACGTCATTATTTTTTTTAACATGTATCATTCTAGAATGTCTGTAAAAAATATTAACAATCCAAAAAATATGTGAATTTCATCAGAAACAAAGAGTTTTACGTTAACTTGCAATGCAACTAAGAGATGGCGCTGCATGTTATTATTCTTTCGTATTATGTGTCATTGTAGAATGTCTGCAAAAAAATATTAACAATGCCATTCTGAAAAATTTGGTGTTCTGGAGAACCAACGATATGCATTCTAGGAATTGAGTTTTCATGCTCTTCATTTTTTAAAAAAAGTGGTTTATTTTTATACGATCCAAAAAAACTAATGAATTGAAAAGTAGTGGTTATTTTTGGTCTGACGTTAAGCAGCTTTTATTTCATCTCATATTCTAATTGATAATAAAATTGATTTAAGATTTTACGAGCTATTTGAAGAGAGAAATAATCTATTTAATACTGGTTTTATGTTCGTATTTAATTGATGTAATTTGTGCTTTCTCTTTCAACAAAAAAGATGTTTGTAAATCACGCAGTAAAAAAAAACTGATATCTTTTAAGTTACACACAATCTGAGGTCGATTACATATTTGGACACGGACCTACTCTACAATTATCAGTAATTTTGGAATGTTGCTTTCGTCTGAAAAGGGTTCACAGACGCCACAGAATGATTTGGTAATCGCTTAAAACTTTTCGGTTCTTTATCGCTGCAACATTTCCGGGGATTTGCGCTATATGTACATTTGCAGGAGCCCGGTAAATCTTTTTCAAACAGAAGCCGCGTTCGGAATAAGAAATTCATTGTGTGAAAAAATCCATAGTCGTTATTTTTTATTGCCACTGAAACCGCACAACTGTGGGCATACGAGAAATGAAAGCAATTCGACCTACTAAAATTCGCGATGTTGGGGTCCGTTGCTACTGGGCGCCTGCGACCTACTGCCGTTAATATGAAAGTTTGCCATACAGGGTGTTGGTTAAGTACGTGGGCGAACTTTGAGGCGATATTTTTGGTGATTGTGAGCCGAAAATTGTATACAGGCCGTCCTAATCTCTCGGGCGTGTACAGGCGACGTCAAAATAACGCTAGTACTTCCTATAGTATGTCTCTAAAAGGTTGGGAAATTTCGGAGCTGGAGATACTGGTGACCAAAAAAAGTCGATTGAGCCAAATATGCCTTATCCGAATGTCGCTGGATTCAAAAATACAGGGCGTTTAACGCTAGAATTTTATTTTGAAATATCTCAATAACTTTGAAACCTGTCGGAGTATTAAAAAAAAATTGGCACAATTATGTTTTTTGGCACGGAAAATAAGAATTTTTAACTAATTTTGACGTCACTAGTAGAGGGCGCCACTTATGGCACATCATGTTTCTTTTAAATGGCAGAACTTTTTGCTGTTTAGTGTATCCATCTGTCTATTGAAACAATCGATTCTCCTACCTGTTATATCTGACAAAGGTATACCTTGTTGAAGTCGTTAGGAGTAACCATTTTTGAAATAATCGTATTTGAAATATTCAGTGCAGCGATTAGAAACTGTTATCGTTTCAGGTAAAGTGCCTTTTCTACTGAAAATACATCAAAATGTTACTTGAAAAAGTTGTTCAGAACGGTAAATTATGGAGACGTGCAAAATTTCAAAAAGATCGGCCTGCTTTGATAAAATCATTGTGCTTTGTTGAAAAATGGTTTCAAAATCAAACACCATTAAAAAAATATTACAAAACTATTGTTAACTTTTCTCCGCTATAAAACACCTCACCGTGAATACTATTTGAATATGATGATTTCAAAGAATCGTCCCTTAGCTTCTCTACACCTACCTACCTACCTACGAAATTGTAGGAGTATCTTTTTTTTGCTTGTCGATATTTTTTAATGTTTTAATTCCGTAAAGCACATTGGTGACGCATACGGTGTAAGAATAAATCGAAGAATTTTTTCCCGTTCCTTATTCGACTTGGCACTTCCTCGACGAGTTGTGAGTCATACTCGACTAGTGCATTGTATGGGGCACTCCCATGTCGTCTGCAGTGCCTTAGCGGCTAACATTGTATAATATAAAAGTATATAATATGTATTCGATGTCGGAATTTCTTACCTACAGTGCGGACCCATATCCATACTCCACGCTCCTAACGTATTAGACCTTTAGACATTATTCTTTATTAAAGGCGCCGTATTCTTTAAATAGTGTTTTCTGCAAATGCAAATAATTTCATACATTTAAGAACTGAACAATGTAGAGCTTAGCAAATAACAGGAATGTTATCTCATGCCACCTGCGAATATTAAAAAGTACCGAAGTAAAATCAATATACAGGGTGTCCCTAAAAGATCTTTACAACGCTCCACCAGATACAGTGCGGCTCAAAATAAGTCGATTTGGCTAAACTTACCTTAGTTCAAAGTTGCCCCGTTTAGGCGCTATACGACCCTGAAGTTGCAATTTTGAAATCTTTTTTTTTATAAATTTAAAACGCCTTATACGATTTTGCTAAAATTTGGTACGTTGACGTTGCTCTATATTACAATAAACCCCATATCAAAATTATCAGTAATATCAATCCATTGGCGTGGAATTTGGTTTTCTTTTGGTAATTACACCTTCCATAATTCTACGCTAATGGAAGAAAAGATTTTTCAGTATAAAATTTATTTTAAGTAAATTATTTCCTACAAAAAAGGTACTCTTGATAAGACTCGATTACTCTCGTGGTTTATTCGAAATTTGAAATTTTAATCAGTGGCAGCAATTTTGAAAACATGAACTCAAATAAATAAAGATGTCACAGTAGATGTTCAGTGGCCACCATTTACACGCATACAAAGATGTACACGACGAAGAAAATTGAAATGTACTGTGCATAATTTCTTCATCCCCTCTAGGAGTAAAATTGCACTCTTTAAAATGTATTTTACGATTTATTTTGAACTGCTGACGTATATGTAATGAAATGTACTATCAACTTTTAACATTAGTTATTAGTTCTTTCACTTTCCAATTGAGATTTAATGAAATTTCTACTCAAAACATCCAGAAGTTTAAGAACTATTTTGAGAGTGTCATTATTATTGCAAAAGCATGTACATTATAGATCTGGTTAAATATGATATCGGAAGAAAACAATAATAGATATAAGAGTAAATTGTGATAACTTTATTTTTGAATTATGTGGTAGTTTCACGTACGCGGAAAATTAGGACACCCTGTATATCTTTAAATATTAATTTCATATTGTGAATCTTACGTATTAGCTTGCTGGCCGATTAAATTCGCATCTTTATATGTTTCTTACCCCTTAATTTAAGTTAAATCTGACAATATTTAGGCAGTTCCAGGAAATTATTTTTAGAATTTTAAAAAAATATAAAATTGCTGACTAACCAGCCACATTTTCCGGTTAACTGTGACAAAAATATAATAAATTACTTCTAGGAATAATGAAACTACCTATAATTTGCGATATGCAGTACAGTATAAATAATTTTAGTATATAATCAAGTAGCCGGGACTACTGACGCGACGTATCGTCGCCACACGCAAACTCGCAGTGCCTAGCCACGCTATCAGAGGGCGACACATACCCGATTCGTGTATTGTACAGTCTCACTTATATTTATCTTCACACATAATTATGACTCTTGCAAATGCATGGGGTGGGGTCCTTTATTTTAAATTGCGGTTTTATATCTTGTTAAGATAAAATTATTATTTGAATGAAATTGAAAATATAGTTGTGGCTGATTATTTAAATTGTTTAGGAATAAAACTAGTAACATAACATATGTACAGGGTGGGCAAATTTCGATGTTAACTATAGGAGATAGAAAAAATTACCCCACCCACTCTCGATATCTTTTTTGACAGAAAATTAATGGTCAATACCAAAATGACTTATCGACTTTTGTTTTCGAATAATAAACAAAATATCAAATTTTCCACTTTTCGATTCATGTCTGTAACTTGGTTGTTTGTAAAGTTAGAGAAAAATAATTAATACGTTCTTCATACACTTTTTTAAGTAGAGACCAGTGACGTACATAATTTTTTTTGTAACTATTCATTTTTGAGTTATAATCTAAAGTTGTGTTGTTTTGAATACAAACCATAGGTGGCCTGCGAACCATCATACAGCCTGGATAAAACTGCTTATTGAATAATTTCCAATATTTTATCCTACTTTGGAAACGTGCGTTGGTTCTTGTTCGGAAAATATGTAAATCCGCGTTTATCAAAAAGTTTCAAACCTGAAAGTGCTTGGCAACACGCTAGTATCAATGTAAACATGTTTGCCTATGCATCGTACTCGCTACGCTGCCGAGATCGGCTCTACCACGTGGGCGATCAGACGCCCGCAACCATTAAATTCTATCTTTGTCTGTCCCTGTGAAGCCGACGACCAAGCTGGCTAGAATGAGCACCACTATGACCTGCCTCAATATCAGTCGAGTTGCTTGCACAATGCATAGTCCCGATGCAAGTACGTATTAGATTGTATTGATTTATTTCGGCGTTAACTGATGCGTTATGAATCCCGAAAACGTTTGTGTACAGGGTGTTTCTTTAGTAGAGGTCAAAAATCCAGGGGCGCATTTGGTGGCCAAAAATAAGGGTTGTTTGTTATATAAATGTGGCATCTTAGAACAGCCAATGTCGAGCTACAGCATGTCAAAAATTAAAAAAAAATCAGTTTTTTATGTCTAAACCGCTTAAGATAATTTAATCAAATTTGGTGTGCATATTTAGTCCGACAGTATGAAACAAAAAATTACCACGTGGCGGAGGTGTGTGTGTTATTTGTCATGAAAAAATGTATTACCTTGTATAATATTACAAATAAAATGGGTAGAGATTTTGCATATATCAGTCCCGCCGTCTAGCCGACATGGTCCACAACTAAGGCCGGTTGACTAACTATACTTATATAAACACTGGTAATATACAAACGAAATGACAATTATTGGGAAACCTACTCTGTTAAAAACCGCTCCCCCCGGATTCTAATGATAACAAGCCAAACAAATTATTATTTCTTTTGCTTTAAGCCGTTGATCGGGTGTTGATTGAATATTATTTAAATCGTGAGTTTCACTGATTAATAATGGTTCAAGCCGATAAGGACATTTAAAATTATGTTGCTGTTTTTACTACAGGATTCGAATAGTATTTTAACTGGATAAATTGATGGTACCGTTACTAGACATCTAAATTGGTCTCTATATATAACTCAAGAACTAACTGACGCTAAGGAAGAAGGGTGTACTTCACAGATTTATATTTGGATCTAGTAGCACTCCCAAAAATAAAGACCCAATGCACAACGGAAAATGTCAAGATGTCTAATATTTTCCTAAGTACTTCAAAAAATCTCATTCCAGTTTCACTGTTGGTAAATTTTATTTCAGAATGCGTTACCTGTATGTCAGGGTAAAATTCATGTCTGTGCTAACATACATACTTGCATTTTAATTTATAAGTGCATTTGTAAAACAGTAATTTATGTTGCATACCCACTTCTTCACTTTCCTGCGATATTTAAATGAATTATCTCTGCAATTGCTTTCTGCTACATTTAATATTTTCATACAAGATGGCAGTACTTCTCTCTTTATTAAATATGCATCTATTATCCTATAATGTATTTTATAATCGAATACCTAGTAATTAGAGGTAATCTTTTCGTTTTGTAATTTTAATTATGATTGAATTATAAGCTTCGGTCGATGATCAGTATTACGAAGGTGGTAAGAAACAACGTTACTGTTATAAAATAAATAAATTTACTTACACGCTGAACAGAAATAAGCCTAAGATATATAGGCATACCAATTCCTGACATTGACATGCCGGAACATCTTTTTGCGACGCATATTTCAAATAGGCTCAAGTAGGCGAAATGGTTTAGAATTAACATAAAAATAAGAGTATTTATTACCGATGTTTTGACTAAACTTCCTGTTCTTGTTATATTTTTATCGGAGTTCTCACATAAAATGTAATGTACTATAAATAACGAGCGATTTTAGTCGGTAGGTATTTTTTTTTTGTATTTTTAAAGATGAACTGATAAAAATTCAAAGGTGAATGATAAATATGCGATAGATATGTCTGCTATGTTTTCAAATCATGTTTACCGTGCTTTTAGTTTGAAATATTTATTGCAATATATATATATATATATAAATAAATATAGATAAATGTTTGAAAACGTGTATTATTCATTGGGAAATTATATAGTGTTGATTGTTCATTAAACTGATAGCCTGCAGGTGACACACCACTTCATCTGAAATTAACAGTTGTACTTTTCATATACAGTGTGGGTGGAAAATTTCTTTAGATTGTTTAAATTAATCTGGCAACGTCAGCATCACTGAAGAACGATCTGGTCATTTTGACCTGGATTATTTAAATTCACTCGATAAGAAGTTTATGAAGGACTGGAGGGGCCCACAACTTCGCCAGGTAAGACTTGGATTTTTTCAGCAATTGTCATCTTGCTGGACAGTGAATCTTGAATATCCGCTGCCATAGTCGATTTCCAACCACCATGGCACTTTCTGGATCAGGAGCCCAAGAAATGCAGCCACTTTTGAAAACGTTTTTGAAATTGCGTTGATGCCTACATGTTGTGTAGTGCATTTTCCAGCCACAGATGCAAGAAAAAATCTCCCACGGACAATTTTAGATTGCCGATTGATGTATTTTCAACACATTTTTACAGCATTAACCGAAAACGCTTCCTCCATGATCGTGAAATTTCTTGAAATATTTGTTTTCATATCCGGAATGAGTACGTATAGGTAACTGTCTTTGTCTTGGGTATGAGTGATGTCCAAAAAGGTTGGTTTCTCTTCAGTATCTTTGCCTTCTTTGGTTTATTTCTTGGTTTTACTTTCATATATGAAGTAAGCTTACCATACTTCGACATATCAATATCTTTGTGAACTTTCAACATTGATTTTAGCATGGATTATTTTGTCCACATCGAAGAGACAGCAAAGCGTTTCTCCACATTGAAAAAGTAGGATAGTACCACCAGTGTTTATATAAAGTATAGTTAGTCAACCGGCCTTAGTTTTGGACCATGTCGGCTAGATGGTGGGACTATAATATGTGCAAAATCTCTTAAACGAGTCCTAGGCAAGTCAGTAAACAGACTCAGTCTGACTTTGTTTTTAAAATAAAGTCAGTTTGACCCTGTTTACCGACTTCTGTCAGTTTGACCCTGTTTACCGACTTCTCTAGGGCTCGTTTAAGAGATTTTGCACGTATCATAGTCCCGCCATGGTCCACAACTAAGGCCGGTTGACTAACTATACTTATATAAACACTGGTACCACCTCTTCTGTAATAATTATTCCTTCTCCTATGCCTCTTTTTTCGCCAGTTATCGAATTCCACCAATTTCTTCTCGTACACATTTTTGCTTTTCGCACAAATTTTGCAAATGTTTTCACTCTTGTCGACAAATAAAAAAATGCATGTCATAGAAACGATTCCAAGACTTTTTAATATTCAGCTGACAATCAATATTCTTGATTAAAGTAAATTTGTCAAATATGACGTTTTTCAAAACCCTAATTTTTCACCTGCTCTCACACGGCTTTCACTCTCCCAATTGACCGGGTTTGGCCGTGATTGTCGATAAAACGTTAATTTACATTCCAGCCTTTAATCCTCTTGAACAAATGTAATCTATTTTTTCTCGTGAATTAAAGGCTTGTTAATTCCCTTATATAATGAATAACTATTAGAATTCATTTTTGCAACACCTCCAAGTTGTGTAAGTGACTATCTAACCGACTTTTAGTGGTATTTATTGTATGCCAACTAAAGAACACCCGGTGTGGGCTATTTTCCCGAGGATATGAGAGTTCGGTGAGACGTTACATTGGTAGAAGTACGTTGCTAGGCGGCGTTAACTGTACCTTCAATCGTAACGCTGGTAAGGAAGCAGTACTAGTGAAAAAGCGCATACGCATATGTGCATCGACCTTTGGCTACGTCCCACGGCGTAGCATTCCTCATATTAATTTATTATTACAATTTATTTATTATTCGCTGTGCAAATTGCTGGCACGGCCAAGGCAAGGCGTCGCGGAGAGGAATAAAGTAAAAAAGATCAACCCGTTGGACGGGCTCGGCTCGTAGAGCAGGTCTAGCTGACTCGATCCGAATTTTCTTTTATTTTACCCCCTTTGAATTCTATAACCGTAGTTGAGTGCAGGTACGAGAACTTCAAAGCTGAAGGATGAGTGGGCGGCCGGGCAGATGCTTCTCGGGGAATTGGATTTACGTTTTACGTATACAGGGGCCTAGTCATACTTTTATATTGGGTCTAGGGCTGGTTTCTTCGCCTCGTATTGACCAAATAGCAAATGTAGTGGCTTTCGATCAAATACAAATAATAGACATTTAAGATGGAATTGGAAAAAAAAAACATTTAGTAACCAACAAAAATACAAAGTACAAGTTTTACACTATTTTTTTAGTAGTAGTAAAAACATGATGATTGGTATGACATTCTCGCATTTGCCTTTCGACTGTAATATACAGTATGCGTCAAAAGTATGGAATAAATTCAATAAAAACGAAACAATTATTTTTTGGGAAAAATCCTCGAACAGGTCGATTTTTAATTTAAAAAATACATATTTTAGCGTAAAATGCGATTTTCAAATGTCATTTGTTTTCGAGTAATGACGTCATCGATTTTTTTTTAAATGGCAACACCATATTTTTTTCCTTGATTCTGAAAGATCGTTTAATTCTCTATCAGACAGTACTAAAATTTTGCCCTCTTACATAGGAAAGTTTTCGAGTAAATGACGATTGAATGTTAGAAAACGTAAATTTTATCCATAAAAAGTAACAATTCTGAGGTATGTAAAATAAAATACAATTGATTAAATTTTATACTTAAATTAAATGTTCGAATTGCCATCCACCAACTTCGTGACAATGCGCAAGTCTGTGAAGAAATTCTTCTTGCACATTATGAATGATTTCTGGGCTAACTCTGCGTATTTCGTCCCGAATGCGATTTTGAAGTTCTTCTAAATTACGTGGTTTATTAATGTACACTTTTGACTTCAAGTATTCCCATAAAAATATAGTTAAGAGGTGTAAGATCTGGCGATCTTGCAGTCCATTCTATCGGTCCGCGTCTGCCGATCCACCTTCCAGGAAAACAGTTGTCCAAAAAATCTCATACAGGGCGCGCATAGTGCGGAGGTGCACCGTCTTGCTGAAACCATATGGTATCGTCAGGAATGTCAGGGTCATTATCGTTAGGAAAAATTACTGCAAGGGCTGGAACAAGGTCATTTTCTAGAAACTAAATATCTTTGTCCTATAAGGGTTCCTTCAAAGAAGAAAGGCCCTACTATTTTGTCGTCAAGTTTTCCAGCCCACACATTTAATTTCTGAAGGTGTTGGGTATGTGCCTCTGCCATCCAATGAGGATTTTCCCGACTCCAATATCTGCAAGTTTGACGGTTTACTGGTACCATTCAGACAAAATGTGGCCTTATCTGAAAAAAGTATTTGCCGGTGTAAATTTCTATTTCCTTGGCATAAATCCATTAGAATTTCGCAAAAGTGTAAGCGGCGATCATCATCTTCATTGAGTTCCTGCACAAGTTGAATTTTGTAGGGATGATATTTTTCCTTCCTCAAGATACGTAGCACTGTGCTCTGACTAGTGTCATTGTTTAATGCAACCAATCGTGAAGAATTATGAGGATTATCCACCATACTTATCTTTCTACCTTACTGACTGTTGATTGGCTGATAGGGCGATCTGGATATTTTTCATTAAATAAATCGCAAACTTCCTGCTGAGTTCTAGTCATATTCCCGCATCCGATAAGAATTAAAATTTCAATTCTTTGAGTAACAGTTAAATGTGCCATAATACTTTAAATTGAATAATAATTTCTGTCGCTTACAATACTTATTAGAAAGTCGGTGTGACAATGACACTTTGCAAAGATTTTCACCTACGTGACCCATAAAAACTATGGAATTCGAAAAACTAAACTTGATAACGTTTTTGCTTTATTTTAATTGATTTACGTTTTCTAACATTCAATCGTCATTTACTCGAAAACTTTCCTATGTAAGAGGGCAAAATTTTAGTACTGTCTGATAGAGAATTAAACGATCTTTCAGAATCAAGGAAAAAAATATGGTGTTGCGATTTAAAAAAAATCGATGACGTCATTACTCGAAAACAAATGACATTTGAAAATCGCATTTTACGCTAAAATATGTATTTTTTAAATTAAAAATCGACCTGTTCGAGGATTTTTCCCAAAAAATAATTATTTCGTTTTTATTGAATTTATTCCATACTTTTGGCGCATACTGTATTCCTGGACTGACTTCAGAATGAAGGACATTTTTCTAAAGAGTAAAGAACTCATAAATAATAATTCATATTTATGATACTACTATAGTCACATTCGAACGTTACTGACAGGAAATAATAAAATAGTACTCGTTACTGCGTTTAAAGTAATAACTATAACTATGTTAATAAAAAGTGTGGGTAAAAGTGTAGGATTATCTCAAAAATCATAAAGGCATCATCATTATAGCATCTGATTTCACATTAAACTACTTGTTTTAATTTGAAAAATAATAAAAGTAATGAATAATGATATTTAACAATATATTCATGTAAATTAATTTATTGCTATTTTCTATTGATTTAATTTCTCCTTAAACATTTTAAAAAATCCTTATTTATCACTGTTTATTGTTTTTCAGAATAAAAAAGTACATAACACATTATTTGGAATCGCAATGAAGCGCTGAATAGAATAAATGAAAAGAAAAAATGTAAGTGTGCTTTACCATTGTTGACGGGGTATAACATAATTTCAAGGAAGAATGTTTTCTGTATATTGAAGTTTTATTTAGTATCGAGATATTACGTTATCTAGATAGGTATATATTCTAGTTGACCCAAAAATTGTAACAGAAACTTATAATAATTTTAGGACATTGAAATATTTAGCAAATCATAGATTCAAATGAAGATAGTTTATATGCATCACCTGGGACGGACTTGTACGATGCAGTACCAGTTCGGCATAGTATCCTACAAATACTGTCTATATTTTTTATATTTCTTTCGACCTCCATGGTGAGTACCAGCGAGTACTTAGCGGGACCGGTTTGCAAACGTGTATCCCTGCACCTGTCATACTATTCCACGGATTTAATGGAATTAACGGCAAGAACACAACCCGACCACAAACTTCACTTTATATAACTTGAAGGTGTTCCAGAGAAATAGAGTTCTATTTCTCTGAGGTGTTCTCAAACGTAAAGGTTAGTTGGGATATTGACGTCTTTGGCAGAGATTTTCCTATGAAGTGTTCAATTGGATTTTTCAAATGAATTTTTAGAATGTCTTCAAACGTAATGGAGGTTTCGTATTGAAATTGGATGGGCTTATGCTTTGACAGGTCATAAAGAATTGGGCTTGATTAGGTTTTGAGAATGTTATACAGGCGTGTGATATTAAAACGGGAATAGTTTAGGTTATGGTTTTTAGGCTTTAGAATTTTGAGGTTCTTAAGGTATGAGTTTCTTAGGTAAATATTATAATTAGGTAGATAATATGTTCAAGAGACAACAATTTCTCTAGAATTTATACATTCACGAAAATGGCAAGTAATAATAGCCTTGTTCGCGGTAGCATTCGAACTAGTTCAGGATTAATTTACGGATGAGAGCAAGCGCAGTTTGCATTTCTGACGATCAAATTCAAACTGCGCCTGAGCACATTCGTAAATTAATCCTGAACTAGTTCGGAATCGCTACCGCGAACAAGGCTAATATTAATATTTTCTTGAAAAGGAAAATGTTTAGCTAATTTTAATATGAAGTATCTACGTTTAGTATTCGTTTTGTGCAGAATTAACAAGTACATCATAATGTATTAAGGATAATTTTCATAATAAATTCAACCTGAAATTTTAAAGAAGTCTTTATGATGAATTTAGTTTTTTGCATTTTAATTTCATTATTAAAATGCCGCAAAATCTTAATCGTATAAAAGTTGCGATATTGTGTTGTATGTAGTGTATCGAATATCTTATATAACTAATCAAACTACTATGTAAAAATTATCCAAACATAAGTCTACAAAATTTCAGGACGTATGTGTTGATTACATTTGGTTTTATTGGCAGGATTCATAACAAACAACGACAACGTCGTAATTTTTTTAATGTTTAAAATATATGATGCGAAATTGTAAGTATCCGAAATATGCAGATTGTTGTAACGCCTATAGAGAGAAGAAAGTTGTAATTCATAACTTCCAAATGATACTGGTATTTTAAAAATAGGTAGTAGTTCCAACAGGGGTATGTTTTCTTGGAGAATACAGAAATGTCGCATCCATTCTTAGAGGTGGTAAATACCACACAACGAGATTGGACTGCACTGGCTTTACTCAGAATGCCTGGAATGTGAACCTCTTTTAGCTCTGCGACCGTTGTTGTCTTTTACCAAAAGCTGTCTTATTTAAGAGTTTAATTTTTTATTCCGTTTCTGCTTAGGAAAATTAAATTATTTAGTATTTTATTTCAAGTATATTTTTTATTATTAATAATATTAAAATTGGTAGGAGGGAAATTAGTTTAAATAAAATTATGTTCTGTCAGTATACAGAGTGGACCGTTTCTCATGGCTCACCGTAAAATATACAGGTTGTTGTAAATTAGAAAAAAAGTTGCGCTTTTAATGGCCATTAAGAGAAACCAAACGGGTCCAAGATATCTGCTGTCGTTGCTGAATGTTAAAATACTGAAAATAACGATTTTGGAAAATACTATCTCGCGTCATTATTTCTCAACAGAATGAGCTTGAAATTTGGTGCAGGGGGATAAGAATATACGAGACATCGATTTTCGCTCAAAGAAAATTTCTACTGTCAGTAGTTTCGTTTATTTATTTATTAATTTATGTACATTGTTCAACAGGTACGAGTAACCCAGTTACAGAACAGGAAAACAGTAGAATATACATATACAGGGTGATTAATTAAGAATGGGCAATATCTGAACTGGAGATACTACACACCAAAATATGGCGATTGAGCCAAATATGCCTTATCCGAATGTTGCTGGTTTAAAATATACAGGGTAATCAATGCTAGAATTTTATTTTGAAATATCTCAATAACTTTGAAATATGTCGGAGTATTAAAAACGATAACAGTTTTCAATCGGTGCACTGAATATTTCAAATAGGATTATTTCGAAAACTGTTACTCCTAACGACTTCAACAAGGTATACCTTTTTTAAATACAACAGGTAGGAGAATCGATTGTTTCAGTAGACAGATGGATACATTAAATAGCAAAAAACTTCTCCCATTTAAAAGACACATGCTGTGCCATAAGTGGCGCCCTCTACTAGTGACGTCAAAATTAGTTAAAAATTCTTATTTGCCGTGCCAATTTTTTTTTAATACTCCGACAGGTTTCAAAGTTATTGAGATATTTTAAAATAAAATTCTAGCATTGAACACCCTGTATTTTTTAAACCAGCAACATTCGGATAAGGCATATTTGGCTCAATCGCCATATTTTGGTGTGTAGTATCTCCAGTTCAGAGATTGCCCATTCTTAATGAATTACCCTGTATGAAAAGTAAAAGTTAAAAAATACAAAATAACCATAAACAAACAAACATTAAAATTAGAATCTAATCATTTTAGGTAAAGATTTTATGTCATTAAGGCTGCAATTAAAAATATCTATATTGTTTACGTTACAAGTATTGTTACAGATTACTCTGAATTCAGACTTCAAACTCTGGAATCAGACTTTAAACTTTGAATTTAGACTTTAATCTCTGAGCTTACACTGCTAACAAAATTATGGGACAAGTCGTAGCACTCAGAGCGTTCTCTAAATAGAGAATTGAGATTTAGAGGACATAATGTACAGGAAAAAATGAAACTACGATATTTGTCATCAATTATGAAATTGTACAACACCCCGTATAATTTTACTGTTTTTGATTCTAAAGTCAATTTAAGGTGCGAATGTACTTGTTTGGAAAATGGTTTAGACCACTTAATTTTCTTAGTTAGACCTATTTTTGTTTCTGGATCTAGATTGCCGTGATGTGCTAACATCAATTTCCTGATTAAATTTGATTGTACCATTGTCATGAACACAGTATTATTTACTAAATAACGTTGCGCCTTTGAATTACACCTGAAATGCCTGGCAAACAGTCGCAGTTAGTCGTCAGCGGTGCCACTATTTATGTACTTGTTTCGAACTAGTTAGTTCTTATCAGCATATCACAAATGAAGCCAATAACTCGCAACCTTAGCTGTTCACAATCTGTCACAATAGTTAACAGAACATGAGTACGCAAGACATGAAGAATTATCCAAGCAGTACAAGCAGCAAGCAATCCACTGTACTGAGAGTATCTACTATTAAAAGCCCCAACCATTGCCATATTTTTAAAAGCGGAACTTTAGGAAATAACTACTCTGTGAACTAATGTTCTGTCTATATATAGCAAACAACCACGGTTAGTCGTAAGTGGTGCCATTCGACATATATCAGTTTCGAGCTTGTTAGCTCTCATCAGTATGCCACAGGTGAAGATATAAGTACGCGAGGCGTGGCATGTAGTGTCTACATTTGGTACTCACTGATTACTCAATGCTGGGCCTCAATAAAGCTAGAAGCGGAAAGCGACCCACTACATTGTAGATACTATTGAAGGCCCTATTCGGATATTAAAGTTCTGAGAGTTTAAAGTCTGATTTCAGAGTTAAGAATCTTAAAAAAATTATAGACGTGGCTCTTCTATGGCTTCGTACAATTCAAATAACACATATGTTAAACTATAGCTACACCTAATTCCTTGTCTAAGAAACTCTTGCGCCGTTATTTCTTTACAGTTACAGGGTGATCCATGCTACAAAAATTTGAGGTGATGAAATATAACACGTAACCTTGAAATAACGTAAATGTTATTATGATCAAAATGGGGTACATACTTGGGCTGAATATGTAACACTACTATTTTATTTGAAGAATAATTAAAAATACAATAATTTAAATAAAAAATCTAGCTGTTCTTGACGTTCCTAACGTACTCAAAATTGAATCGTTAGCTTTTTCTGTTTGAAAAGAGTGTACTTGAAACTGAATAATGTCTCCTGTATATTTTACTACTGCTGTTGCAATAACAACGCACACATATATGGTCTAACTCTTACTGTTTACTCGCTAAAAATAGATTTTAACGTGGAAACGATATAAAATGCTATTATTAGTCGAGCGCATGTAAATAATAATGTTTACAGCGTATTTTATTCGGGGGAAGGAGGAGGAGGAGGTGTGTTTCGGATACTCGGTTGGCGGCGGACACGGACACATATCCTCGGCACCTGTCTAGGCGTTGATACGTTTGGCATCCCTCCCTGAAACGTTATAACTGGCCTTGGTAGTAAAATTAAATTTCAGCCACGAACTTACTTATTCGAAAAAATGCACGTAATGTCACCCGAGGCGCTACGCAGTTTCCCGCATTTGCGCCTGAAAATTTACGATCGTTATAGGTGGGCAGAGCGAATACTAAAAATACAGCTGTAAGCTGGATTTAACTGAAGGTGGGTTTTGTTTTAAAACTCGAAAAAAATAATAATAAAACGAAAATCAGTTTTGTCGACGGCTATATTATAATATACATATACATTATTCGTTTCTTCAAATTTTATATCAGCAAATTCAACTGATTTTGTCGCTATTGTTATTAATTATGAATAGCATTAATTTGTGGTTTTAATAATAGTTATTTATAGTACAAGTGGGATATAGGCATTATTATAAATGAGTGAGACGAGGACGTAGTCCGAATCGTGTAATTTTACCAATGTAATAAAAAATGCTGTCTCACGTGTACTATATAAAATTTTATCGAGATCTGCAAAAAATTTGAGAAAAATCCTAAATCAGATCCAGTTTGTAAGTTTTGATTCAAAATCAAGAAGCAAAAGCATTGTTACGGTAACCTGCCAAACTTGTTATAAACAAAATTGAGTTTTTGTTTTTACATTTTCTTGTGAATATACGAGTAGTAGCATTCATCCAAATAATGAGTGATTCAGAAACAGAAAACTTGCCTCTTGAAATTGAAAAAGCTGCTGCAACTGCAGTAGCTTCACTTTTACCAGATAAATCGAGAACCAAGTGCCTACGAACAATTTTATAAACGATTCACTAATTGGTGTGCATCTAAGAATATAAAATATGAAGCAAAAGAAAATTTATTAGTATTTTTTGAAGAATTATCCAAGCAGTACAAATCATCTAGTCTTTGGGCGTTCTATGCTGCGGCAAAATGTTGACATCAGTAAATTCAACGATTTAATTGCTTTTCTGAAGTGGGATACAAACCAAAAAAGTCAAGAATATTAACGAAAAATGATGTTTCAAAATTTTTACAAAATGCCGATGACACAAAATTATTGCTAACAAAAGTAAGAGCAAGAAAATGTTTGCTATTTGAAATTCATAAATGCATAATTTAAGGTTGCCTTAATTATCGGACTTGGAGGTGCATGCAAAGCGGAGAAGTTAACTAATTTCCTGTTAGAAAACGGAAAAAATGAAGGAAACATTTTTCATATCTTTATACCGGATACGAAAACCAAAGTTTCCCGAGAATTCTTTATCGTCCTAGTCATGTCGATCATGGAAGATTTTTTGTTGGTTACAGAGGTGGTAAATGCATGAAACTTGTTGGTATAAATACTGTTAGTGTAATGCCAAGGAAGAATGTTTTTTTCCTCAATTTATCGCAACCTCAACAATATACAGGGCAGTTTTCGACGATTATCTGCTTCACTTCTAGCCAACGCAGGAACAGACCTTGTATCAAAACGGCATGGTGGTTCGAAGTCCAACACCGTGTCTGAAGGCTATATTGATACGTCTTTTAAAAACAAGAAAAAAATCGCCACAAAAGTTAAGCCATTTTTTGATGCTTCAGTATTCGGAATCGTCTGCATTCTGATGATGCTAGAGACTACCAGCGCCCAGCGATGTAAAGGTTGAAAATACGTCTACGTCAATAATTTTTTTCTCGGAAAACGGCTAAATTTTTTTACGACATTATGATATTTCATGAGGCATCTATGCCCAAATTTTTCTGGATAAGTTATAAATCATCCTGTATCCTCGTGGAATACTATTATTAGAGTAGGCAAACGTTGAGAATAATTTTTATATATTTTCCATTTTATACTTTACTTTAAAATACATCATTAATTGGTTATATTAAATTTGTCCAATTATATTAATATCTCTGTTTTTCTTTACACGCAACTGTACTTTCTCAGCGCGCAAGCTGCATATTTTTGCATATCTATATATAATATGATACGCCACATGGAAACTCTAAACCTATGATACGGTCGGATACCGATATATTTACATATTAACTTTTTTGTCCTTTATAAATGATCTGTCATTTTATAGGCATGTTCGCATCCTAACTGTTCCCAATCGCTTGTATGTGTCTGTCTATATAGTCTAAGAGCCAGTGGCCGGCAACCTATAAGTAAATGATTATACCTGAAATTTTGCAAAGTGAGTCTCTTATACCTATCACTCATGATGTGGGGACTCGCTAAGACCGGCGAGGCCGACTCAAGAGTTACTCAGGTGCGAGAAGTATGAAAATGTAACCAACTTCGTTATTAAATTAACAAAGCTGCCGTTTGAAAATTTTAAAATATACAATTATTATTATATAAAAATAACAAAGGCAGACGATTACCGTGCTTCTAAGGTCATGGCAGACACTTGTGAAATTGGCAAAAATTATAAATTTCAAAAGTATTTGATTAAGTCTGATTTTTGACGTTAAAAAACTGTCAGAAATGTCAAGCATTGTAATCGACATCACCAAATCTCAGAACCTGTGCCAGAAATAGAGGTTATTTGTTACTTATATTATTTTAATATAGAAAGGTGCTAAATATAATAAATAATCAAAATAAATGCCTAATTTGTTAGATCTGAAATTTTAAAATTTTCAAACGGCAGCTTTGTTAATTTAATAACGAAGTTGGTTAAATTTTCATACCTCTCGCACCTGAGTAACAGTTGGGTCGGCCTCGCCGGGCTTAGCGAGTCATCACCTCATGAGTGATAGGTATAAGAGACTCACTGCAAAATTTCAGGTATAATCATTTACTTATAGGTTGCCGGCCACTGGCTCTTAGGCTAATAAATTTTCTTGGGTATGTTATATGCCTAGTAAAAGTGGATACGAAAAGAAAAGATAGCTAAACTTCGGAAAAATATCTTGATCAAGTTGCAATGTACAGTGTCTTACTGTTTGCATCCATTTGTGCAAAAATAAAATATAACATTTATAAAAGCAAATACCTGTCACCAAGTCAGTCATTTTAAATTTTCCGACATTCAAAATACGGCCACTGATCTCGCTCATCATACAACTTTTTCAACTAATTAAACACAGACATATAAGTTGTATTTCGCATTGTAAAGTTGCCAACAGCTGATACTGACGCAGTTCTACTACTACTTTTACTATGGAAAAGAAATGCTGACCGTTCGCAGTCCTACTAAGAAAAATAATCCTATTATCTCGGCCAAGACACTTGGGACTAGATTTATTGGCTTGTTGATGCGAACGTCGGAATTGGGTTATTGTTGGCTGCCGGGAAAGTCTTTTTAATACTATTTGTAAAAATAAAAGGCTTTTTGCGGTGATAAAGGAAAGAAAACAGTGATAGAAATTGTTATTAGTAGGTTTCCTAGAGAAATGCGGCTAGTTGACCGTATAAATTAAGTTATAGTATTAGTCAGACTACTCGGTCTACTATAATTTCGCGTTTTGAATAAATTATGATACTAGTATCCGATAAGACGTCTAATAGTTTTCTCTAACGCCTGACAGAAGTTCATTGAAATACCGGATGGTAATAAAGTTTCGAATGATATTCATCATTTCCTTATCTTTTTTAAATTGTTTGAATAAAGAACTGAAGAAAGTCCATTGGAATATTTAGCAACAGTTAATTTTTTTTCAAAGAAGGAAGGTCCTAAGATACGACGTCGTATCATTCCAACACATACATTTACTTTGCCTTGACGCTGGCTATGGCATTTTTTAACCCAAAAAGGATTATTTTGAAATCAGCACCTCTGGTTATGATATGACGATCACTTTGGAAGGGTGGCAATTTTCTTTTGCTAACAATTTTACGACTGTGAAATGATTTGAGATAATCGGTTAGCTCAATAGTTATTTACATCCATATTTGTACTGTTGAATATCCAGATGGAAAGTAATATTTACCAGGGTGGTACCATCTAGGTAAATGTCAGCATTCATTCGAAATTCATTGTTCATTAGCATACCTAGATGTTTGGTATCAGAGAGCATATACATATATGACTTCATTGATAGGAATTGTAGGAGATTTGATATATATTAACTTAAAATATTTTTCCAATACAGCAAAAAATGTTACAAAAGCTAATAATAAAGAATATATGGGTAGATATTGTGGGTGTAATTCAACGCTGGTCGGGGCTTTAGTCCGCAAAGTAGTTAGTTTCACACAATATTGTTAATACTTGAAAATATATATAAAAAAAAAACGATTACATAAAGGGTAAACATTATTTAAGTAGGTATTTGTCATGTTTAATTAAAATCTCATTGACAGGTTAAAATCACTTTTGACATTGTCGATATTTAATTTAAAATTTTTTTTATTTATTGGTATAATAATTTTTATAGTTAGATATTTGACTCAACTTAAAGGAGGCCACCTGAAGAAGCAATCCTAAAAATGCAGAAATAGGTCAGATCTCATCTATTGTGGTTGAATTTTCGAGTTCCCACAAGTTCAAAAGTGAACTTAGATATTTATAGAGTGTTTTCATTAAACCAGGTTAGTAAATTTAGCTAGATTAATTTTTTTAGATAATTATTGAATAGAGCGTAAAAAGTAGACTTATTTTATAAATTTTAACAAAAAATCTAAGGAAATTATATTGTGCATAAATTTTAACACCACCCTGTACCAGTCCACGATAAGGCGTAACAGTTTTCCAACGCTGACAAGTTCATTGATATACGTACGGAGCCGTTGCATTAATAATTGTTGCATTTGCAAAAGACATTGTTCGAAACAAGGAAGTCTGCGCCGAAATAAAAATAAACACCTATATGTTTCACCTACGCTTTTCCGCCAGGTTGTATTTCTTCTTAACGAGATGATTTTTTACGGTCGTATCGCGTTTTTCCTAAGCCAAACGGTCAATTTAGGTCAGCCAGTTCATTGTGTCTTGAGGGTATATGCACTAACTTGCATCGCATGATATATTTTCACCTAAAAGTTTATTCATGTGTGGAGTTACTTTACATGGTTTAATTGAACGCAGTTGAAAAACGTACAGGAAGTCAGATCGATTGCATGCAAAATGAATAGCAGATATTTGAATTTTTGTTAATCGGATGTAATTAAATTTTGTTTTTGCGTTTGAGTCGCACTGAAAAAGGGGGTTGGTTTAGGCGTTGCGATTCTATGGAAAAAGTCAGGGTGGCATAAAAGCGGTATTAGAATTATTTCGCATGTCTTTGAAGCTATATTTAGGATTTATATCAAATTCAAATGGCTGCTGTTCCTGTTTTACGATAAGTAGTAAAAAGGCGGACGCATTTATTATATTTTTAAAACTGAAATCATCTGTCTATTCATAGAGACATAATATGATACATGAAACATGCAATTTTGATCTCGATTTCATCAAATATGATAGAAGGGGGTGGTTTTTTTTTTAAATTAAAAAATATATAAGTACTAATTTTATTTTTTTTTGGACAAACATTAGTAGTCAATTAAACAATAAAAAATGTATAGAGGGTCCTTGGCATATTTTAAGGTCTTTCATTTTTTAATTGGAACCTCCTCTAAAAAGTTCCAACCCCATAAACATCTATTTTTTTTTCCATTTTATTGTCAAAAATAGTTGAATATAAACACACGAATTTTGGCAGTAAAGCAATACTTGTAAAATGACATTTTACTTCCATGTTTATTTTCCAAACTTTCTTGTACTTTAAAATGTCTGAATCGAAGTGAAATTTTGTTAAGGCAGCTTTGTTTATTCAGAAACTTTTTTTGCCTCTTACAGCAGCCTACTAAGAGTAAATTACATAAAAGTTGTTGATTTCGTATTTTGCAATTATAAAAATATTTTTTTCTGAAAAACTAAGAATGTTATGAAATTTATATAAGAAGCAGAAAAGTTTGTGTACAAACAAAATTACCTTAGAATTTCATTTTGGTTAAGACTTATTTTACTCCCTTATAACAAACTGGGAAAATGGGAAATGTGCCAGTAAAGTATATGTTTATAAATATTATGCTACTGCCAAAATTCATTTGTTGATATCCAACCGTTTTTGAGGAAACTATCTCTGAATTCTTGGTATGCACTTATACACCACCCTGTGTATTCAATTGAGGGGTTGAAAGAACATGAAATTTAAGACGATTTTCTGCTTTATACCGTTCGTCTATTTTTTATTTTTGAAAGGCGTCAATGATTTTTTATTATATAAGCGACTTTGTTTTGTTATCTCGATGCTTTTGCAGTTTTACAGTAGGTACAAAAGACACCACCCTGTGTATTAAATTGAGGGGTTGGAAGAACATGAAATTTAAGACGATTTTCTGCTTTATACCGTCCGTCTATGATTTTTTATTATATTATAAGCGATTTTGTTTTGTTATCTCGATGCTTTTGCAGTTTTACAGTGGTACAAAAGAATTCATTTCTAAATGTCTCATCTGTTTACTAACATACCCGCAATTGTGCCAAAATGAGAAACTCGTGTCTATGTTGTACGAAAATACACGTTTTCGGTGTATAAATATTGTTTGGGATATTTCGGAACACGTCAATATGCGAGTTTGGAAAATAACACTGAGGACTATTTTTTGTAATCTTTTGAAAAAAGAAGCAGTGATGACAGCCGTTTTTTGCGAAAATAGTCACTTATTCAAGTTACAAAAATTTGCTTACACAGAACATGTCCGTAGCTTAATCACAAAAAAAAACATCTATAGAAATTAATAGATACAAAACAAAACTTATGCATTTTTCCTAAACCAATTTGTTATTAGACACATTTTAATAAAATGTCAATTGATTTAAAAAAAAAATCAAATTATCAGAAAATGCAAAGAAACGATGCGACAAACTCGAATTCGAAATTTTTTTTTTATCATTATGTACAATTTTGAGCTATTTACTAAAATGTATACTTTAATTACTCGAAAAACGTAAGATTCCATGCTACATTGATAAACAAACAAATTGCAAGTCGAAATATACCACTATAATTAACAACCAAATAAGTTAATAAAGTTAATATTTAATAAGACATCTACAATATTTTTTCGTTTATTTGCATTTTCTGATAACATGTACCATAGTAATGTACATTTTTTACACCATCAGAAAGTAGAGATTTCAACGAACAAAAAGCCTACCGACTTTTTTTAAAAAGCATATATTTTGACGTGGAATTTTCGATTGAAACTTAGGGTGCTTCTTCGAGATTCTAAGTCAAAATAAGGTGAAAAACATAAATATTTTAAATCAAAAAGATTACAGTGTGTGGGACATAAAAAGGTGTTTTCACCAAATTTATTGAAAAAAAATTTTTTTTTGTAAATGAAAAATAAAAAAGCAAAAACTTGGTTATTTGAATTTTTCACATAAATTTTGAGGTTATGTGAAAAAAAGTGTAAATACAAAAGTTGTAGATCTTTTTATTACCTACAACTTTGCCATTTAACTTTTTTCCATAGGACTTGTAGTTTTGCCAGAAATCGAGATAAACCGTTTTTTACCCTTAAAACTCATCCCCTTCCACTTCCCGACCTCAGATCGCCCGTAAATTATTTTTCTTTTCCTTTTTGTTGTATTCTCATCCTTTTCCAAAGGGTTTCATCCCACTATTATTTTTTTTGGTTTCAAAAATTATCTACCCTGGTCTATTAGTCACTTTTTTTAATATTTTAGGTTGAAGTTCTATGATGACTGAATGTTTTTTAAACGTCTCAAATTATTGTTATTCGGATTGCTTACGAATAGTAATTTTAGAAGCCCAATAAATTGCGTTTATTAGTGGCACTCGATAATTTCCATGCGAATGTGCATACAACAATCGTATCGTGTGCCGGGGACAAAGTCCGTTGAGGCTGCGGTGATGCACCTCATCTCCGCTAATAATGGAATAAAAACGGTTCTTCATTCCCAGACGACTCGGTGGAATTCGCGATCTCCTTCACCGTCGAGAGCCTTGCTCGTGTGGGCTCCATCGGGCCAACCGGCACATGGGGTTGTCTGAGACGGGACCAAGCCTAAGAACACGCTATAAATACAACCAACAACGCCGGCTCCCATTCAGTACTAACAAATTGCTAATTTCGAACAGTTTGAGCCTTCACCGAAGGAGTTAGAAACGAGCCCCAGTGCGCCTAGAAGACGTTGTACTAGCCAGTTCGACTGCTTCACGTGTGGTAGTTTTCGAAATCAGTTTTCAATAATTTTTGTCGTTATGGAGGCCCAGGTAACTTTAGCTAGAGACGGACTGTCGGTGTTGTATTACGGTTTCGTTTCTTTGGTGATTGCCCTTTTGGTTAAAGTTGTCATGAACGCTTACGGACGATTGGAATTTGGCAGGGTATTATTCAGTCAATTTTAAGTGTTCACTCCCTTAATATCTTAAAGTACGGGGTTGTAGCTACTAACATATTTTATTTGCATTTCAAATGTTCGTCAACAGTGCCACAAAGGCACTGGGTACCATAAAGCCGACGCCATTTTTGGTTAACGCTGTCTGTATTTTTGAATTTGGTTTGCATATTTAAAGTGTTTTTAATTTCTCAAAGTGTACAGTTTACACGTTTTCATTTTACTGAAATTTTTAGCTTTAGAATCGTTCTCGCAGTTTGATGCAGTTTGTTTAAATTTTTATCTTATTTTCATCCTTAAATAAAAAAGAACACTAAAGTATTATTAATATAACTACGTTTAATATATTCTGTATACTACATTTTTTAAATTTTTCTCTGCAAATTACTGACTAATTATTTTTTTTTAATATAAAAAAAATGATCAAATATTTTTGTTTAAATTCGATATTCTTCTGTATGAGTCATTGCTCAGATTTCATCAATATCAAAGAAATATAATACAAATTGTAGATAATGTAGGTCCACTTCTTTTATGATCTAATATTTTTGTTTAAATTCGATATTTTTTTGTATGAGTCATTGCTCAGATTTCATCAATATCAAAGAAAATTATTATAAATTGTAGATAATATAGGTGCACTTATTTTATGATCAAATATTTTTGTTTAAATTCGATATTCTTCTTCTGTATCAGTCATTGCTCAGATTTAATCAAGTTAAAAGAAAATACTCTCAAAATTCTTATTAGCGTAAAGCCAAACTATAGCAATTTTAAATTTGTTGAAACTGAATCATTGCCTTTTCCTTGTGGAGGAAAACGCGTTAGAAAACGTGACTACTCATTTAAATACGGTGGATTGTAGACTTTCGTTTTGTTTTCCATTTTGTCAAAAATACTTGGTAGGAAATATAATGATAAAACGGAACAATATTTCTTTCTTGTTGTAAATGATTTGACAATCTACAAACTGTTTGTATATTTGACGCAATGAAGATATATTTATTCGAATCCTTGTCAGAAAAAAAACAGCATGAAATCATTAAAAATTGCGTTTGAAAACGACTCATCTAAAAAAGAGGCATTTGCTTCAATTTTACAGTATCCACAAACGCAAATTTCTTTCTTTGGGAAATGTTCTGGAAAAATCTTCGAATGATTTTTATTTGGTATACATTTAGATTTAAAAATTGTATTAGCATCTCAACTAGGCGATATGATGTTTTATGGTACCTTATACGATTTTCTTAGTATGCAGCAGGCGTAGAAAGTGGTAGTAAATATAATGATAAAATACAACGGAAAAATATTGTTTTCTTGTTATAAATGACTGAAGGTTGTAAACTGTTTTGTACTCTGGAGATAACTTGCATATTTGACGCAGCGAAGATATATTCTTTCGAATCCGTTTCAGAAAAGTATGAAATCGTTAAAAATTGCGTTTGAAACGGACTCCGTTAAAGATGCATTTGCTTCAAGTTTACAGTATCTATAAACGCAAATTTCTTTCTTTCTCTGGGAAATGTTCTGCAAAAAACCTTCCAATCATTTTTGTTTCGTATATATTTAGATTTAAAAAAATGTATTAGCATTTCAACTGGGCGATATGGTTTTAAAATTGATCTAATTACCTTTAGATGAAATGTTTCGCTTCAGAGATTTTCTTGGTAGAAACAGGGCGTAATAATAGCGCATAATCAACTCTGTATTAAAAATTCGTTTAGGACAATTGGTATACCTCATTATTATCTACTAATTTTAAAGTAATAATTGTTATTGAGTCCACGCGCTGGCTTTGAATGAGTTGAAATTAAAAATTAGTTAACAATTGATTTTGAGTGCCACGTCGTCGCGATTTCTTTGTATTTTAGTGATGAGAACTTGAACATTTTTTTAAGGTGCCACGTCTTTTAAAACGCGAGGGTCTCATGCCGGTTTTAAAATTGTATCACCTTGTAATGGAGGTTAGAACAGTTTGAAATAGAACATCCCTGTACATTTTTACACATTCAAATCATTCAGTAAGATCAGTGGAATCTTAATAGAATCGCTAAATAAAACGATAGTTTCTTTGCTCATAATGTCCTTTAAGGCTGGCTCTTCACGTTTTTTATTAAAACATCTTAAACCTACATTGTTTTTGAGGCTTTTCAACAATCAACTGCGTAGTTCATTGTACAGTATTTTAACGTAGTACGCGTCAAAATTCCCTTTCAAATTGGATACGTAGAAGGTAGATTGCCAAGCAATAAAATTTGTACTTCTGTAAAATGCTACTGATAATATTTTTCAACATACAACGTTTTTAAAAATGGAAGTCATATTTATCGATTCTTACAGCTCCAGCTAGTCGTTCTGAATTAGTAGTCTTTCAGGCCCTTGATGCAGTAGGTGCATTATTGTTCTGGACAAGCCAGAAATATACGATAAGGCTAAACGAGAAAGTAGTGTAACAGCCAAATGGGACAGACCAACTATCCAAAAAAATGTTCATAACGATTTTGCATTCGTGTTTAATTCAACGAACGCGTCTCGTTCTGTATTTTTAAATCATACTGTGTATATCCACTAATATAATTTTCCAAGTTGCTTAACAGTGAAGTTTTATATTTTAATTAGCTGTTTTAATGTACGTCGATCATACGGAAATTCTTGGTATACACGGTTCATGTACTTTGCAATTGTTTTGACTGTTGCTGTTATTTTATCTAAATATAAACCAGGATGTCGTCCATTAACATGCTTTTAATTCTTCTGCAGTTATAAACAATTTGCTATCCCAAATAACAATCGACATTCCTTACTTTAATGTAATAGAGGCATTTTAATGTGTATTGGAATAAAATATTATTAAAAACTTCAATACACTTTTTAAAATTCAACTGGTATAGTGTAATCTTTCCTTTTATTACTTGAATGTAACATGGAAATCAACTTTAATTTCCAATTTATCCTCTTATTAAATTATCAGCTCTGGCAATTTGTATTAATTACTTATAATAGTACAATGCTGCAGCATTGGTCAAAATGCGTGGGGCATCCATCAAACATGAAAATAATTAATAAATTGTCCCTTTAATCGTTTCAATCTAATCATGTTGTAATTAAATAATTTTGATCGTCCATTTGGGGGCGTAGCATGTCAATTTAAACTGTTGTTGATGTATTTACAAACACATGATAGAAAATTGGTTCAATTGAAAATTCAGAAGTGCATACAGTGCATGCTGTTAAGTCCTACGTGTTGTTTTGTATTCTCATTCAGTAAATTTGTTTTGCATTGGATTGTTTACTGTCTGAAGATGTATGGAAAACTAAAGTTCATGAAATTAAATTGAATTAAATTTAAAGTGATGTTTGTAATTAGTTTACGTGTATCCGTACTACTTACAAGTCCTTTTTTGAAGTGGAATTAACTTATATAATATTTTAAATTCAATTTTTTATTTTCAGAATGCCGAAGCAACATCCCCAGCATCTGAAGTGCCAAAAACCGAGGAGCAGAAGACTCCCCAGGAACCAGAGAAGGTAACAAACGGTGAAACTCTGACCGAGGAACAGCCCAAACCCGAAGAGGTCGCAACACCAGCCGCCGAGGCGGCCAAGCCCGAGGAAGAAGCAAAACCCCCAACAGAACAACCTACCGTACCCGCTGTAGAAGAACCCAAAGTTCCTGAACCTGTAGTAGAAAAACCCGTTGAATCCGCTCCTTCTCCCGTAAAGGAGGACGTTCCGCCAGTCGAAGAGCCCACTCCCAAGGCTGAAGAACCCAAACCCACTGAACCAACTCCTGTTGTCGAGGAGACCAAAGAGGTGCGTAGCGAGGAGGTTCCCCCTCCCTTACCTTCCTCTAACCCACCCTCCCCGGTGACGGTATTTGCTGAATCCACTAAAGCCGACGCTCTACTAGCTGATCAGGTCCCATTAGAAACTCCCGTATCAGCTCCCGTTGTCGAGACTATTCCTGAACAAGTCGTCGCGGAACAAGTTGTAGACTCTGTTCCCCAAGCGACTTCTTCCCCGGTGGTGGAAAATGTTTCCGAGTTGGAGTCAACACCAATTGTAGAAAGCAAGGTGGAGTCAGTTTCATCGGACAGTTCTGCTCCAGAACAAAGTAAAATCGAAAGTGAACCTAAAGTTGAATCTAATGAAACTGATTTGAAGCCTGTTGCTTCTCCTGTAGTTGAACAAGTAACCCCAGATAGTGCTACGCCTATTGAGACTGTAATAGAACCCACCAAAGAACCTGAAACTATCCCCCCTGTTGCGGAAACGCAACAATCCGAACCCTTACCTGCTGAAGTTAAAGTAGAACCACAGGAAACGGTTCTTGATCAACCAAAGTCACCTGAACTTTCTGTCGAACCTTCAGAAATAGTTCCAAGTGAAACTAAATCCTCTGAACCTCAGGAAACTCCTGAAGTTCCTCTACAATCTTCCGAAAGTTCAGAACCTTCAATTCCCGTAGAGGAAGTGAAACCTGCAGATATCCTTCCAGAAAAAACTGAGTCCCCAGTTCCAGCACCCGTTGAACCTTCCCCTGCAGTAGTACCAGAATCTCCTTTGACACCAGCATCTCCCCCTCCTTCTCCCGCGGTCGTTTCTGCATCAGAAACCTTACCCGATCCCATCGTGCCTTCTCCCGAGCCCACATTAAGTTTACAGTCGGAACAGGCGGTCTCGCCAACCCCAGAACCCGCTACTGAACAACTTCCCGAACCCGTTTCCGAATCAGTGGTAAACGCAGATTCCCTACCCGATATCTCGACGGAATCTCTTCCCTCTCTGCCGGAACCCGTATCGGAAAATCTGGCAGAACCGATGTCTTTACCCCCCGTGGATTCAGTTCCCGAACCCATAGCGACTGATTCTGTCCCCGATTGTCCTGCTTCTGACATCCACCCTCCCACCGACAGTCCGGTCCTCACGAACGGAAATGCCGATGGACTGCCGTCACCAACTGATGAGGTTTCCCCGCAAGCAGTCAAAGAAGGACCACTGAAACAGGTGAATAGTGAATCCTAGTGGAAAGATCCTTGAATTAACCTAGACTAGACTGTCCCCGTTCTCTTCGTTTTTTATGCCCTCCTGTGGTTGTTTTGTGCTAACACGGAAACTGAATGTCCCGTAAATTATTAACATGTCGGCCCTTACTAAAGCCTGCAAACTGGTTGTGTTTCTTTGTTTCTAATACGTCCTGGTTTTGTTCTTGAGTATGTTTCGGCCTTGTTTGTATTATAAGTGGTTAGATGAGTCAAACTTTGCAATTAAAACACTAGATGGCGACGCTCTTGTTGAATCCCTGTTATCCCTGGCATTCTAAGAGAGAGGCGCCAACTAGTAGTTTAATTTCTAACTTTGACCGATTATCTGGCTGTATTGTATATAAACGACGGTTTGAGACGTTTATAATCCTGTTGGTTAGAAAATTTTGTTTACTAATTGACTTGATTGTGGATAACCAGAGATTTTATCTTTGCAGTCCATTTTAAAGGAATAAGTGAATTGAAATGGTTCGTGTGTGGATAAGATCTCTTACGGTTAAATTAGTTTTATTTCAAATGATTTTTTTCAGGTCGCCGGAGAGGTTTCCAACGAAAGCGAGATACGACAGGATACTGGAGATAAGGCAAGCGCTGAGCCAGCAGTAAGTTAATATAAACAATTTTTCTTTTACATTTGACGCAAACCCTTTATTTTGAGACTAATTATTAATTCTGTTTTTTTACTTTATAAATTATTTCTTTTTCAAGGGTAATAATTTAAAAAAATTGATTTTAATTAGAAAATGTTTGGACGTGATTTTTTCTAATCATTATTTTGTTGCAATACAAGCTTATCTACAGAGTGTTCCGATTTACGTGGCCAAGCCAAGTTCAAATATTTTTCATTAAATAGGCACATATTTGAAAATTATTGCTTATTTAAAGTTGAAAATCTAAGAGTGCTGTGACTTTTTTTTCGTTTGGTAGAAATTTTTGTAAAATTATTTGAATTTTATAACATGACGTTTGATTCATAGCAATATTTTAATTAAATGTATTTATTATACAGGGAAAAGGTACCATAAATTAAGTTCTGAAGCAACTGTCATTTTGATATACAAGATGTCAAAGGTGATTTGCCATTTGTTAGATAAAAAATAATGTATTTGTTGAAATGTGGTGTTAAATTTTGACTTCATAGAGGTCGCTAGCTATGACTTTTGCTCAGTCGAATTTTATTATTTTTGAGGTTAGATTGTTTTACAGCGTATTTTGTATCTTACAACGTAAAACTCGGTTATTCTTCAATGTAAAGGGTACCCAGAAACAAATAGTCAATATTTTATGTATAGCTTTCTTAGGTCAATACAAACGTATTATTTTTGAGGTTAGTTTGTTTTACAACGTATTTCGTGTGTTATAACGTTAAACTCGGCTATTGTTCAATGTAAAAGGTACCCAGAAGCAAATTGGCAATATTTTATGCATAGCTACCTTAGATCATACAAACTGATCCAAGACCAACTATTTCTTCTTTAAAAAAGGTACTAGCCTTCAAATCGAATTTTTTATAGGTATACCATTTCTGGTATATGTGAAATTTTGAAGTAGTTACATTTTTGTCAAAAACAGTACCTACGTATTCAATGATGTCGAAATCAAAATTATATGAGATGCCCTGTAAAAAATTTAATCTCAAAAATGTATCATAAAATGTGTATGAGAAAGGTATAGGGCAGTCCAACGCCCTAACCTAAAGTAATTTCTGTAAAAGTAAAATTTCTGCTTGTTGTTATATGTCAAGTTGTTGTCTTACAACCGCCATTTTTAAAGTGATTTGACAGCATGTTACGTTGGATTATTACCTAGCGACCTCTAGCAATTTGTCAAAAATCTAACCTAAATAAACGTATCATAAAATGTCATTGGAAATGATCTTAGCATAGTCATCTAGCAAGTGGTCTAAAACACATTTAACATGATACTAAATTTCAAAGCATTACAATGTTGCTAGGAAAAAATGTAGTGAGAAATTGATTATAAAACATTGTTGATGCCTTGTTCCTTAAAAACAAAAGAAGATAGAGACCCATGGTCCATGGAAAACAAATATAAATTTGTTATGCTTGTTTTATCGGTTCCTAAATTTATTCCGAAACATCCTATATATAACTTTGTGAAGGGTGCATTGTGTATTAAAAGTGAACATTTTTTCCCCTATTGAAAGCGAAAAATAATGAATAAAATAGAATTGTTTTTGATTGTGGTACATTATAGTACATTGCAAATAAAAAAATCACATATTTTTCATAGATTAGTGCCTAAAAAATTGAGTATCTCTTTTATTAAAAAAATATTTGGATGTCATATTTGCTTACAGATTTAAATTTTTTTATGTTTGTGAATGCGAACACTGTATATCCGATTTGAATCGATTTTGTTTTTGAAACGTAGTAGAACTAGCAATTTTTTTCTTGCAGGAATCGGCCAAGGTGGAGGAATAAATTTCTTGTGCAGTTGAAATGTTTTTTTATACATAAACTTTTATTACAAGTTAAAAAGGAACGTTAACGGATCATTCCCGGCAGTGACCGTAGTTTTTGACCAAAAGAAGAAAAACAAAACTGCCATTTAAATTAGAACCTAGAAATATGATTGTCTACTGCGCAAAAAAAGTAAAAGTTGAAAGGTTTTAATACTCCTTATTAAATATTTTATATTGTCTTTAGTGGAAATTTTGGGACAATTTTTTATATGCCGCCCCAGCGGCTTTTTTATCATATACAATTGTAAAATAAAAGAGTTAGTGTAGTTTTTACTGTTTTTAGCATTTTTTTAGAAGGGCTTATTAATTAATCTTCCTCGTTTTAAAATCCTATGTATCACATCACTCCGTTTAATACAGATAACCAAATTGTTCCGATTATTAATAACGCATCTGTAAGTATATATTTTTATTTTATTTTAGCTTTGAATAGATTAGATACATATCTAACATTAAGATGCGTCGAAGTTCGCGTAATAGCTTTACCTGTAAATCTAATAAGTGCTTTGAAAAAGCATTGGAGCTATTACGTGACTTTCAACGCGAGCGCGATTTGTCTGATTGTATAAAAACGATAAAGATTTTAAATTATAAATGTGTAGAATAGCAAGTCGGCTGTCCTAAAGTTAACTACAGTATAGTATACAGTGTGCTTCATGTATTTTCTGCTTCTGGCAGCTACCTCGCACTTGTTTGATATTTCCTTCGAAGGGTGGCGTTTGATTTCACACTTCGCTTGCCGATTTTCGAAAACATTTTATTTAAACACCATCGATTTTAAAATTCCGACCTCCCTAATACCAAACGACTGTGAGAACGATTTGAATGTATAGTTGGTTCCGAAATTGATAATAATAATAAAAAAAAACATTTGTACATTACACAACGAAATTAATTTTAACTCTTGTTTGGTGTCTCAAAATTTTAATGCGTTAGTATAGTTTTAAGGAAAGAATTTAGTTTTGATTGTACCAACTTGAAACTATATTCTCCGTCCACAGCTCTTTGATATTTCGCCACATTATTATCCCCCGACTTATCAAAATGGCTGTGTAGGTAAATAAAAATTTCCATGTATGTGTGAATGTGTTTATAATATAAATATATAATTAGGGTGTCTCCTACTTTGGTTTGTTTCATTTCGAGTTTACCCGTATCCCTTTCGGTTTGCTGAATGCAATGGCAGATCGAACTTCCTCATCTCGCCTTCAAACTAAATACAAAAACTGATAAAGTTGTAATAGGAAACTTACAATAGTACTTATTTATACTCTATAGACAAGGGTAAGTTGGATTTCAAAAGAGTAGTGCCATCTATTATTTTCACTCCTAAGTTTGACTGCTTGCTTAACCATATAAACAAGGGCATTATACATTGTGACGAAAACAACTAAAACAATCAATATATTTCAAAGAAACATAAAATACACAACAAATAACTAAAGTTTGCACAAACTTGTAACAGAATTGACATTTCAGTTGTTTATTACTTCATGGTTGTCAATTGGAGTTTTTGACGATTGTTGATGAGTGAAAAAAACATTTCATGTCCCTTATTATAAAATCAATATATTTTCATTAAAACTATTACTAAGATGGTATATTTCACAAAAACAGAAAATGCAAAAAATCTAGCAACTGCAGTTTTTACTGTTTCAACGATTTTTTGTATGGGTTTATTAATCTTGCTCGTTTTAGAACCCTATATATAAAAGCTCCTGTACACGTTTGTCCAACTAGTTGGGCCAACGTGTTCAAGACCATTTGGTGTACTTGGTCGTTGGCTGGCCAGCCGAATGTTGTCGGTATTTTGTGCACACATCAAAAGATCTTGGCCCAATCCGCCAACAGCGTTCACACGTTGGCCTCTTCTTCAGTTTGTAGTTACCGTTAAGCGGAAAGGGTAGTGTTGCGGCATAATAATTGTATTTACGAGCTACGATGGCAGTATGAAAGTGAGTTGAAGAGTATAGATTTGTACCAAAATGAACCAATAATATGGAATGATAAACATAAAAATAAGAACAAATTGCCGCGGCCGCGATAGTTTCTACATTCATGCCCGTTGAATGGCCAGTACAGAATGAGCAACGCCAACGTGTAAACAGTGTCCTCATTTTTGACCCAAATCATTGGCCCAACTAGTTGGCCAAACGTGTACAGGAGCCTTTATATATTTTGTTTAATACAGATAACCAAATTGTGAATATTAATGCAGCTGTAAGTACAAATTTTTTATTTCATTTGAGTTTTGATTAGATTTGATACATATCTAACAGTAAGGCGCACGTTGAGCTTTGCGTAATAGCTTTACTTGTTAATCTAATAAGTGCCATTGAGTAATAACTTTATTCAATGTAGTGCTTTGAAAGAGCATTGGAGCTATTACGTGACTATCTGCACGAGTGCGATTTGTCTGATTATATAAAAACGATAAAGATTTTAAATTATAAATGTGTAGAATCGCAAGTCGGCTGCCCTAAAATTAGCTACATTATAGTATACAGTGTGCTTCATGTATTTTCTGCTTCCGGCAGCTAGCTCATACTTGTTTGATATTCTCTTCGCAGGGTGGCGTTTGATTTTACACTTTGCTAGCCGATTTTAGACAAATTTTCTCCAAACCATCGATTTTAAAATTTCAACCTCTAATACCAAACGACTGTGAGAACGATTTGAACGTATAGTTGGTTCTGAATTGATAAAAGAAAACATTTGTACATTATACAACGAAATTAATTTTACCTCTTGTTTGGTGTCTCAAAATTTTAATGCTCTAGTCCGGTTTCAAGGAAAGAATTTAATTTTGATTGTACCAACTTGAAACTATAATCTCCGTCCACAGCTCTTTGATATTTCGCCACATTATTATCCCCCGACTTATTAAAATGGCTGTGTAGGTAAATAAAAATTTCCATGTATGTGTGACTGTGTTTATAATATAAATATATAATTAGGGTGTCTTCTACTTTTGTTTGTTTCATTTCGAGTTTACCCGTATCCCTTTCGGTTTGCTGAATGCAATGGCAGATCGAAATTCATCTCGCCTTCATAAACTAAATTCAAAAACTGGTCTACTCAGTTGTAATTGGAAACTTACAATAGTATATTTATACTCTATGGACAAAGACTTCAAAAGAGTATTACCATTTATTATTTTCACTCCTAAGTTTGACTGGTTGCCTAACGAGGCAATTATAACAAAAACAATATAGAAAAAAACACAAAATATATTTGAAAAACAACAAATAATTCAGTAACTAAAGTTTGGGCAAGCTCATGACAGAACAACTTATATGTACGTTCTTTATTTTGACGATTGTTGATGAGAGAAAAGATGTGATTCAAAATTTTTACACCCCTCCTAGAAAATTTATTTTTTTTCCTTCCGTGTATTAAGCTAAAAAAACGAAACCTGCCATACAGTATCTACCAATATGCACTTTTCGAAAAAATTTCAGCTTTGGAGTAGATGAAATAGTCAACCTCTAGGACATTTAAAAATTTGTTTGTGGTTTGAATTTTTTTCATTTAAAAAGGATGTCTAAATACGATTTATTTACTAATTTTGAGATCTCTTCAGTTTTCATTGAAAAGTTAAGGATGAAGAAAATAAATGTCTTAATGAGTTCAAGCAGCAAATGAAGGAATAAAAAACATTAAAGAATGAAGAAATAAGTGTTGAATATTTTTTATATTTATTTTAAAAATGCTCAACTTGTCTACTGTTTCTTTTCTTTTATTTCTAATTCTATTGGTCATCGAATGGTCGGTCGAAGATCCTTCTTTTTCATAAATTAATAAAAAAAAAATACAGACAGTTGCATCTATTCTATAGAGCACCTGTTTATATTATTTATAAAATTCTTATGATTTGGGTTTGATCCAAACTTTATGACAAATTAATCGGTGAAAATCAGAACTATATATGCCATAAAAATATGAAATTACAAAAACTGTAATTAGAATTTGGGAAAAACATCTTATATGTATAATTGTTTCATGCATTTCAATGTGTTTCCAAAATTGAATTTAAAAAAATAAAAACCTACATCTTACTCATTTTCAATAAAAATCACGATTAAAAATATTGATATATTTCATAAAAATATAAAACAATAAAAATTCCAACTAAGTAGAGTTTAAAAATAATTTTTTATTAAATACTAATTGTCTAAGCTCTAATCTTCTTTAGGTGTATTTCATATTTTCTATCATATTTCTATTTGAGACTTATTGTAATTCTTTTTGCAATTTACTTAAATCGCTAATTAAATTATCAATTTGTTCTAGATTCGCCTCGAAATTCACAACATTTCTATTTAATTTATCTCCAATTTTATTAGTACAATGTAAGTCAACTTGGAGTCGCGGTTCTTGCAAGGTAGCTAAGTCCGAAGTACCTAGAATCCATTTTAATCTCCAATCGATGTTATTCACTAAATTATGACCATTTCGTAAAATAAAATCTTTTGCTAATGCTTGGAAAATATCATTCTTTCTAATCGTGTAGCAATGTGTAATTGCTTCTTGTAGCTCGGTGGTTAAATCTTTAGGTAAGTCTAAACAATCGTCTATAACACTCTGACGATACAAGTTTTGTATGTATGCTCGAGCTCTCTCAAAGTCCTCTTCTGTCCATTCTACGTCTCCGTTTTTGTAGTTCTCGAAGTTGGTGCTTTGTTTTTGCAACAGATCATTTACGCATTCATGCAAAAACTAAAAAAGGGCATTTAAAATTGCATATTTGAAATATTTAAACCATGTACTTACTTCATGTAAAGAAGACGAATTTGAAATTTTTAAAAGATGAGTATGGGGAGCAATATTACTCATTTCCAATGTTAAATAACAAAAACATAAATTTTACCTTGACAGCTGCGCCTAACCTAACTTTGTTGAGCATATATATCACAGAACAATGCAAGCACATACGGAAACAAGTTTAGAGTTTAGTACTTTCCCTTTACTTGTGAGGTGAGTATGAAGTGAGATAAGATTATCTAAGCCACTCAGTTTAGCTCATCATGTAAAAGGAACATAAATTGGCGAATTTAGCGAAGCGAACGTCCTTTGTTGATAATCTCAAAATTGTCAAAGTTCAGAATGTCTAAGAAATACTACTGATTTTCACTCACCACTATGTTGGTAATTATTTACAACAGCGTAAAAATCTCTAATCTTAACAAAAAAAATCCTACCCCAATCTTCGAGGGTGCTGATCACGAATCTGAAGTCAGATTTCGGCGCTCGCATGTAGATTTCGAAAAAAAAATTTTACTTAAAAATAAATTCATTTAATAACAATAACCTCACTTTTAAAAAGTCACAGAACTGACAGAACTTAATAAAAATAACTTGTGAATGCGGCACAAAAGCTGGATTCAGAGTGCAGAGTGCCAAGCTCAAGACTGAGGTTGTGCTGAATCTGTAAGGGGGGAGGTAAAAATTCTCAGTTTGGCTTATTTCATTACTGCAAACGGAACGGCACTCATCTAAGCTGAGGTAAAAATAACTGAGTATTATGGCATATGGAAAGCAGCATATCTATGGAACACAGCACTAACAATGTTTACAGAATAAATACATTCTGTAAACTTTGGCACTAAGGACAAAAATACACAATGAACAATTTTAGCGTGCTCCGAAAGTTACTCGACATGTAGAATATTTTTTTACAAAATTTATAATTGAACAGTATTTTATTTCAGTTTAAAAGAGTTCTTATACAAATAAATTATTGTAAGTACTTTGATAATTACATACTACTATTAGTTATAATATGGATACTTATTGCAAAAGTGAATACGATAAAACATCATTAAAGCCCGTAGGTAATAAGTTATCCACAATTACAAGCTCAAGTTAGTTGAGCAAAAATAAATGATATTTTTAGACATCAGTAAAAATGTTGGTTCAACAACTCGGTGAGAATCGAAGTCATATATATAAGTAGACGCACTGGTTGTTATAAAGGATCGTTAATTTTTTTCATGTTTGTATAACAGAGCCAATATTTTTTCACTAGTGAATAAAGTGTAGATTTTTATTGCGTGAACAAACCGTCAATTATAGAGTGATTCTGGAATTTTGGAAATCTGTGGCTAGAACGCACTCCCACTCTTTATATTTTGTGCTCCCACATAAATGTCTACCTTATCGACATGCCGTATTACCGTTTCTCTTTCTCTGTCAATTGTCAAATACGGTAATTCGTGTTTGGCGTTGCGGCCGCGGCTTGTTTTTTTTCCAGAATGGCCGAGTATTTGGCTTCAATTTTTGGTACAGAAAAGGACAAGTGAGGGGTTTCATTTTCTTTAACATTCAGTCTTTATAATTTGCTATTTCTAGGGTAAATTGCTCCTTTTATTTCAAGATTGGAGCCTGCAGACACGGTGATCGTTGCTCTAGAATACACAACAAACCAACGTTTTCTCAAACATGTTTGCTGCAAAATTTGTATGTAAACCCTCAGAATTCAGCGAAATCAGCAGATGGCAGTCATTGTAAGTACATATTTAATGCAGAAGTACATTTTTGCTAATACTTCTATTCTGTTATACAGTGGTAGCAAATGTGTCAGACGAGGAAATGCAGGAGCATTATGACAATTTCTTTGAAGATGTATTCGTCGAGTGTGAAGATAAATACGGTGAAATTGAAGAAATGAATGTATGCGATAACTTGGGAGACCACCTAGTCGGCAATGTGTATATAAAGGTAAGTGTATGCATTTAAACTTTCAAAACCTGTGTCTTTCCTTTAGTTTCGTAGAGAGGAAGATGCAGAGCGTGCCGTAAACGATCTAAATAACCGCTGGTTTGGTGGCCGTCCCGTATATGCAGAACTAAGTCCGGTAACCGATTTCAGGGAAGCTTGTTGCAGACAGTACGAAATGGGAGAATGTACCCGTTCAGGCTTTTGCAATTTCATGCATCTCAAACCTATTTCCAGGGAGCTGAGAAGGTGCAGAGGACAAGTTTGTACCTCAATTACCATGTAACGTAAAATTTCTTTGCAGGTATTTGTATTCACGTAGGAAAGGGGGCCGTAGTGGAACTCACATCGGCGGTGGCAGGGCACGTACAAGGTCCCGCTCTCCTAAACGAGGACGATCTCGTTCCAGGGACAGGAAAGGATCCCGGTCACCTAAGCATCGTTCCGGCCGTAGTGGGCGGTACTGATAAATACGTATTAATGATAAAAGGTACTACATGCAGATCTACGTTATTATTTTGTTCATCATGATAAGGTTTAGTAATGTAAAGTTATTGAGGAATAGGGAACAATTTTTAATTGATAAAAGGACAAAAGAAAGACATTTAAAAAATTCAGTTTGCAGCAAATATGCGTATAGTTTAATCTGGCAAGTACAATTCAAACTGAAGATTAATAGTGACTGTTGAATTCTGTGTTGTTTTCATTTTGCAATTAGTTCGGCCATATCGATAAATGTATAATATCGCGTTTTGTAAAAAGATTTTGAAATTATTATATTTTTCTGCAATTTCTAGTGTTTCCCTTTAACAAATGTAGAAAACCTAGTTTTTACGTAACATTTTTTTTTTGTGACTTCTTAATAAATTTTTTATTGCATCACTGTTTACTTTATTTGCCACTATGAATGTCTTGAAATAAATTGAATTGTCAATTCTTTACAGCATATTTGTTTATTTGTAGGAGGTTGTTTATTTTTTATCCAATAGTATATGTTATGGAGGGCATGTTCAAATAATACGCTAATCATAATAAATGAACATTTTTCTAAAATAACATCAATATGTTATATTTGTACAATTTGTATGTTATCAGTATTTTAGTTCAATATTTTTGGAATGCAATATTTTTCATTTGAATTACATGTTTTTGTTATTCAAACTTTTATGTTAGGCAAAATTCAAAGAAGGGTTTCCCTTTTTGTGACAAATTTTAGACAGTGCACGTAGAACTTTACCAGCGTTAAGTAAAGCAAGAATACTGGGATCACATTAAAGTCGCCCAGCAGCTGTATCTTGGAAGCTCTTTGTCCTAGAGCTACCAGAAAATAAATGGTAACAAAAGTGACCGCAAGAAGTCTATTAACATTATTTTGCACTTTAAAATTTTACCGCTAGATGACTAAATCCAAATCACAAAGGGAGATTTTCTCCATAGAATCAATAGTTATTGCTTTTGGACTCTTGTATTGACACTTTAAAAATGATTTATTTGCCATTTTGCTTCACCTCTTAAAATGAGAGGTATGGAGAGGGTGGAATCGTATTGCAGGAAAAATGTAGTTTTAAAATGAGACCAAGTTCGCTAAAATCATGTACTTTTTCATTTGGATGGAAATTAGAAAGTGCAGAAAAATGTTAATAGATTTCTCGGGGTCATTTTTGTTATTAATATTTTTTCCTGGAGCCATAGGACAACTAGTTTGATAACCAAATTGTAATCTGTAATAATACTTAAGTTTTTATTTAAGCCTAAACCACTAGATGGCGTTAATAGGGATATTTAGATACAGTGACTCTATGCTCCATTGCTCCTTGTATAAAGCCACTGTATATTTAGAAGTTTACCCAATTCTTTATGAAAAGTTAAATTGGAGACTATATTTTTTATTTTACTATTTCATTACTCATAAAATTGTTTCAAAAATGACACAAATTTAAAAAAAAAATGTTGCATATCGAAACAAAATTCAAAATTTCACTAGCACTTGATTTTTTTCTCATTTCATTAGTAGAAATCCAAAATTGACTTATCTGCAGATCAAATGAAAGCCTAGAATATTTCCTTACACCAAAATAATATTTATATTCTAGATATTTTGATACCTCAAATTTCAAATCTGTTTTTTTTGCAGATGGATTTTTAATGTAATAATTTTAAGACAGCATGTAGGCCATCTAGATCGAGATATCATTGCGACTGACTTCTTCAAGTCTGACTTTTCATCGTTCACGCTTTCTTAAAAAGTTCTCCCTTCTCTGCTCTGCCTAAACGTTAATATTAGAAAGACAGGCTATAATTTTTTACAAAAATGTTAACGATATAAAAAGCTTTAATTTAAACGTTATCATTTTTTATTATATATACTACTTTTAACTACTCTTTTGTGACAGTTTAAGCAACAAACTTCTTTTTCATGCACTCTAAGATCTGACTGACACAAGATGATTTGATTAGGTTTTTAATTTTACATGAAGCGGTTGATATATTCTTAACTCTGAATTTTAGCCGGAAAGCACAAAAATGTCGTAAAATAAGAAAAATTTAAGGCGCTGTATTCTTGAAATAATGTTTTCTACAAGCAAATAATTTTAAACATTTAATAACTGAATAATCTAAAGTTTAGCAAATAACGGGAATGTAAAATGAGTAACTAGCTACCAAAAAAATTATAACCTCTATTTATACATTACATAAGGTTGAAATAGCAATGTACATCTCTGCCGTCTTCATTTCATGACGTCACACTGTTGTCAAAATATATAGGAGTTATATTGCAATTTGAACCTAATGTAATGTATACATAGAGGTTATAATTTTGAACAATTTTTTTTTCGAAAACTACATGCGAGCGCCGAAATCTGACTTCATATTCGTGATCAGCACCCTCGAAAATAGGGGGGCAGGAATTTTTTTGTTAAGATTGGAGAGGTTTACGCTAAAGTAAATAATTACCCAAGAACTTTATTTATGTCTACATGTTTTATTTTGCAAAATTTCGGCGACCTTTTATTAATTTATGAGTTCTAATTTAATTAATTTTTTATAAGTTCTCAATATTAATACTTTGTGTCAATATTTTTGTTTCTATGGTATATATTTACCTTATTTGCTCATTTATGCTGTCAAACAAAACCAGAATCTATTATCTAATCATTCTTGTGTAATTGATTCTGGTCTCTTGGCAAATTTGCTGCGGACGCCTATGTTTTCTGCATCCCAGAAATTTGTGTATTTAATGTTCATTAAAAAAACACTACGATTCTGTGGCCTGTGATGGAAAAACAAAATATTTTATTGGTTTTATGTTGGCAACATCCCACAAAAACTCTGAAATACGAAAACAATAAAAAACAGACTACCGAACCGATAGTCGTATTATTAATTAGTGATAGTAGGGTTTGTTACTTTTGCCGTGTTGTGCGAAGTGATGTGCGAAAAATGAAGTTAATATTAATGTTTGAAGCTGTTGACGAGGTAAGGAATTATATTTAATACTTAATACTGTCCTGTTTATTTCATTTAATATCTACGTGTTTTTTGATAATATTGCTGTTTTTTCGAGTTGACACGTTCGCGTACCTAATACACGTGATCTAATACAGATCTACACAATCAAAATAAAATGGGTATAATAACAATACTTAACAAATAACGAACTACAAACTACAGTACAATATATGAAGGGTAGGTTCAAGGAGAATAGTCTAAGCACGTTTCTAAAAATTTAGAAACACTGCAAATTAGAGTAGCCACCTTTTTCATATTCTCAAGATCTCAAGTAAGAACATTGTAGTTTTTGAAACAACTTTTTCAAATGAAATCTCGGTGGGAGTCTAAAACAAAATGTTGCTCTTATACAGAGTGATTTAGAAATACTAGGAAAATTAGAATTCGTGAAAACAAACGATGTAGACTTCAGATTATGCAAAATTTGCTGAAATGATTGATATAATGTATACAGCATTCATAGTACATGACAAGAATTTATATCTGTAGACACAGAAAATATATATTCTGTGCTGTAGGGTATGACTTCTTTGAAGCTGCGTTAATTTTCCTTGTACAGCATAAGAATATCTTTAAATTATTCTGTATGAAAATGCTTACTGCAAATTATTTAGTTATCTAGATAAAGAGTTATCTTTTCCATTGCATCTTCCATTCCGTTCCATTCTTAATTAAAGTTCATTTGGGACAGAATGGAAGGTAACAGATTCGCTAATTTTCTATTTTCATTTTGATTTTACAAGTAATCATAATATAAATTGTGCCCCGAAATTATAACGCAACATAATTTGAGATTTGACATAAAAGTATTATTACAGTAACATAAAATTAATAAGGGATACTTCTTTAAATACAAATAGAAGCCAAAATTTACTAACAAGCACCTCCGATATTATGGAGGGGGTAACCACTCTACCAAAAAATGTACATGTATTGCGAAAATCGCATGATTTCGTGGAAATCACTATGATTTTCGGTGATTTCCTCGCAATCGCTTACGATTTCCAATTAGTATAATTTCCAAATATCTAACAGAGGTTTGACGATTGTTTGGTAACACATGTTGAACATAAGGTCAATAATAACTATAGATGAAAAAGATAAATTATAAAATAAAATAAAAAATGTTTATAATGTACTCTCTATTCCTTCGAATGTACAATTTTATTTTTCTATAAATAATTCTCTCACATGTACCAATTGGCTACTCTTACTTTTTATCTTTTAAGAATTCTATGTACAGGGTAATTCATTTCATATGCCCAAATTCGATATTTCGGAAACGAGGAACAATATAAAAAAAAAATTAAAAAAGTAACTTTACTTAAGCGCCGTATCAAGGCCACCTACGACCCTTTATCTAGGCGCGACCTTATATTTTTTGTCTAGTTAAATTTAATATTTCGATACCTACTTTACGCTAAATAATTTGTCTTCAATTGACAAGTGCGTGCCACTTGATTTGGCATTTTTGATTTTGGAGGACACTTCAAGCACAAATACCATAAATACCATAGTAACAGTAATAATTATATGTCAAAATATCTATTACCTAGGATATGGAATAATGAAACAAAAAATTATCCCTGTATGTTGCAATGTATACATTTTTCAATACAAATTTAAAGCACCTATATATCATACCTGAAAATATTTTAGGAAAACTATCTAGATTTGGGACATCTTATCATATAAATATTTCTTTTGCAAAGTTGTTAGTTTTTAATTAAGATATCTGATAATCCCGAATGTATGTTGATTTTAAAATTTGTCAAAACAGAAAAAATAAAATTTTATTCACATACAGGTTAACTAGTGGGGAAAATGACATTTTTTTCCGTCTTTAGAGGATTGTAATTTAGAGGTGACGAAACTTTGACAAAAAAAACTGAAGTTGAATTTTTTGCATCAATTTAGAAACAATACTGTAAATATCGAATAAATACATTTAGTTACAGATTTAAGACAAATAAAACAATGAGTACGAAAAATTTGAAAACTATATTTATTTTAAATAGGTATAGATAATCAATATTATTATTTCAAAATGTCAGTGAATATACACGGTTGGAAAACGGTGAGTCCATCTGCCGTTACATGAGAGCGACAAAATAAAGTATAGAAATCCGTGCGATAGACAAGGATGACTATATTGACGACGTTTTAAAATCTAAATAGTCACCGCCCGTTTCGCCATTCAAAGCAAATAAAAGGGAGAGTGAGTCAATCGCACGGATTTCTATAGGTACTTTACTTTGTCGCTCTCATGTAACCGCAGATGGGCATCACCGTTTTCCAACCGTGTATATGTCGCTTTCAAAAGAAGTAGCACAAATGGTACTAAACTATGCTGGGGCTAAAATGTAAAGATTGATCCAAATATGCCTTAGGTCAGAAGTTAATAGTAACTGTTACAGAGTGTCAAAATAAGTTTTTATTTTTTTTGCTTAAAAACGGGCCCGTGAAAAATGGCAAGAACCAAAAAGTTTCCAAATTGAACATTAAATCCCTTTCCTAAAAAAGACCAGAGGCTGGCCGAAAGAAAGTTTGAAGACTGAAACTGATATTTAAACATACTGAACAATTGGATAAAGATATTCCATTATAACGAAGAGTTCTCGGAAGAATTATTGTCATTTTATTACTTTTGTCACGAAGGATTGCGAAATTTTTGACACCCTAGGTATATTTGAGTAAACTTCATTTTATTTGACTGTATAATCAACCCTTGCAAGGATGCGAGTGATAACTGAGACACCCTGTATACGCTGACTCAAACGTTTTTCAATGTTTTTACGTTTGATTGGCTGAAACTCGTTAACAACGCTGTTAAATTGTCAAATTTTATTAAATATTTAAATCCCTAATGTTAAACAACATCCGTATAGTACTGCATGTGCCTGTCTCACAACTCCCTACTCCGATTACGCGATTTGGGCGATTGCGGGATTTCGGTGATTTCAGGCGATTTCTGCGATTTCATGTTAAAGCTGCGCGATTTTGGGCGATTTCCACGTGATTGCGGCGACTGCGAGCGATTTCCAGTAAAAATGTACCTACATGTATTGCGGAGAGTGGTTACCCCCTCGGATATTATTTATTCAAATGCTAGAAAGGTGGCAAGTCGGCTATCGCCGACTTGACCTTTCTTGAGTAGGGTTCGGTTTTTAAACACCATGTATTTTTCGATAATTAGTGCGTTAAGAGACCCCCGATGGAAGTTGAGTAAAAAAAATGTCAGTTCCCATAATTGTGAGATTTTTTTAACGTTCAACATTTTTCCAACACTTTGTATATAAAACCGTCTTTCGCACATCCGACAACCCATCCGAAGCAAAAAAAATAATTTTATTCCATGAATTTTGGGAGTTTCAATATTGGTTCAGTTTTCTTAAACACCCTGTATTGTTCTCATTAAAATAGTTTCCATATAGACCATTGTTAAAAGTTTCATCAAAGGAATATTATAACTCCTGAAGGTTTTTCGAGAATGGTTCGGTTTTTAAACACCCAGTAGTTTTTAATTAGTATAGTTTTCTTACAGACCATTGTGAAAAGTTTCATAAAAGAATATTCCATGAATTGTGAGGATTCTTAGATAATGGTTTGGTTTTGTTAAACACCCTGTATTTTATCATTAGTATACTTTTTTACAATCGTGAAATGTTTCATAAAAAATATATATTCCATAATTTTTCCATAAATTTTTCATTATTAAATTTTTCCTACAGAACATTGTAAAAGTTTCATCAAAAGAATTTTTAATTCCATGAATTTTGTTGATTTTTAGAGAATGGTTCGGTTTTTAAACCTCCTGTATATTTTCATTAGTATAGATTTTTACAAACTATTGTATAAAGTTTCATCAAAAGAATTTTTAAATTCCATTAATTTTGAGGATTTTTAGAGAATGGTTCGTTATTATTAAACACTCTGTATTTGCTTCGTTAGTGAGTGTCATAATAAATCCTTGATGGAAGTTTAATAAATAAAAAAATTTCCATGAGTTTTGTGAGTTTCAATATTGGTTCAGTTTTCTTAAACACCCAGTAGTTTTTTAATTAGTATAATTTTTTTACAATCGTGAAAAGTTTCATAAAAAAAATAAATTCCATAAATTTTGTGGATCTAGAGAATGGTTCTTTATTTTCCACCCTGTATTTTTCGTACGTATGTATTTATATCCATAATAATATACCAAAGTATATATTTTTATAGTTTTTACAAACTATTGTAAAAGTTTCATCAGAAGGCAAAAAAATTTTTAAATCCACGAATGTTCAGGATTTTTAGGGAACAGTTCGGTTTTTAAACACCCCGTATTTTTTCGATAATTAGTGCGGTAAAACACCCCCCGACGGAAGTTTCGTACAAAAAAATTTTCAGTTCCTTAATTTTGACATTTTTAACGTTCGACATTTTTCCAACACTTTGTATATAAAACGGTCCTACGCACGTCAGAGAACCCCTCGAAGCGAAAAACCGAAAATTTCCTCGAATCTGTAATTTTTATTTTTTCTCGTCAATTTTTATCGGAACACCCCGTACATCGAGCTTTTTTGAGTCACCCCGTATATACGTGTAGCGGACGGAAATATTCACAAACCTAGAAAAAATATAGACTGCGTCGGTTCATGATATAGGTCACGTGACAGGTGCCGCGTTTTCTAGGGACCTAAGGTCCAGAAAATGGATATTTTATTTGCTTTATGTTGGCGGTTGTGCAAATATGATGGCTGCATTGCAATATGAAATTAACTAACTTGCTGTCATTTTAAATGTCATTAAAGAATGTGACATTAATGTGACCAATCACAGTAAACAAATGAACTTCATGCTACAATACAACCAACGTAAATTGGCATAAAAACCAAGTTTTAGCGATTCTGTACCTTCTAGGGCAGCCATGAATTTGCGGTCGCTGGCAATATGACACTGGCACGGTCTATATTTTTTCTAGGTTTGTGGAAATATTTGACTGCTGTTTTATGACTTACGTCATTTTGACCCCGTCTTGGTTAGGATTTTCGCAAATTTCGATACAAAAACGAATTCAAAACCCGGCGCTCGCATTACACAACGTATCTAGAGACTTCAAATTTACCGTTTTCGGCCTTTGGGGGGCTCCGGTCGGCTCATTTAGCGAAATTTTCTGCGATTTATTCGGAAATGTCACCGCGCACTCGCCATTTGACGTTTCTGTAGTCGACGAAAATTTTTGCTATTTTCACTATAAAATCGAATTTTAAACCTAAACCTGAGGCACACGACACATTGTAGAAGGTTCAAAGTGTACGTTTCGATATGGCTTTATGGAAATAAAGGGGTACTTACTTTTCAGAATCTAATCGTTTTGAAGGTTTTGTGAAGACCGCCATTTCCCAGGCTCTTCTCCCCGGTCTTGGATCGGATTTTCGCACATTTCGATACAAAAATGAATTCTAAACCCAGCGCTCGCATAACAGAAAGCATCTAGAGACTTTAAATTTACCTTTTCCGACCTTGGCGGGTCTCCGACCGGCCCGTTTGGCAAACGTTCCTAAGTTTTATCCGGAGCTGTCAACGGCACCGCACCGTCCGGCTAGCCGTTTGACGTTTCGGACGGCCGAGCGAATGCGAATGCCGCCGAACGTATAGTTGGCCAAAACTTTCGTTATTTTCACTATAAAATCGAATTTTAAACCTAGACCTGAGACAGGCGGCACATTGTAGAAGGTTCAAAGTTTACGTTTCGATATGGCTTTATGAAAATGAAGGGGTACTTACTTTTCAGAATGTAATCGTTTTGAAGGTTTTGTGAAGACCGCCATTTGCCAGGCCCTTCTCCCCGGTCTTGGATCGGATTTTCGCACATTTCGATACAAAAACGAATTCTAAACCCAGCGCTCGCATAACAGAAAGTATCTAGAGACTTTAAACTTACCTTTTTTGGCATTCGGGGGGCTCCCATCGGCCCGTTTGGCAAACGTTCCTACGTTTTATGGGGAGCTGTCACAGGCCGTGCACCGTCCGGCTAGCCGTTTGACGTTTAGGACGGCCGCGGTCGAGCGAACGCGAATGCCCCGAACGTGTAATTGTCCCACATTTTCGTTATTTTCACTATAAAATCGAATTTTAAACCTAGATCTGAGGCACACGACACATCGTAGAAGGTTCAAAGTTTACGTTTCGACATGGCTTTATGGAAATGAATGCGGGAAAATACGAAAATATCGAATCCGAAATAGTTGGACGTTTACCCATATCTGACTGACGTTTCTCGAATTCCCGGCTATATCCATCTCTTTTTTCGAAATCCTTGGGAAAATAGAAAAATGGCGGCCGCGGACCTCCGGAAAAACGGTAAATTCGTCCCGAAAAGAGTAAATAGAAGTCACGAAAATACGCCTAACAGACGACCCAAGGACCGAACTCGACTCCGCGCACCCGGGCTCGCCGCTGCGCGGCTCGCGAAAAAAGCCTTTACCCGGACACTTTGCCACTTTTTCTAGAGAGAGAAAAAACAACGGATTTTAATATATAAGAACTAGAAAGGTGGCAAGTCGGCATTCGCCGACTTGACCTTTCTTGAGTAGGGTTAGTTTTTTTTAAACACCATGTATTTTTTCGATAATTAGTGAGTTAAGAAACCTCCTATGGAAGTTGATTAAAATAAATTAGTCAGTTATCTTAATTTTGTGATTTTTTTAAAGTTCAACATTTTTCCAACACTTTGTATATAAAACGGTCTTTCGTACATCCGACAACCCATCCGAAGCAAAAAAATAAATTTATTCCATGAATATTGGGAGTTTCAATATTGGTTCAGTTTTCTTAAACACCCTGTATTGTTTTCATTAAAATAGTTTCCATATAGACCATTGTTAAAAGTTTCATCAAAGGAATATTATACTCCCATGAAGGTTTCTGGAGAACGGTCGGTTTTTAAACACCCAGTAGTTTTTAATTAGTATAGTTTTCTTACAGACCGTTGTGAAAAGTTTCATTAGAAAATATTCCATGAATTGTGAGGATTTTTAGAGAATGGTTTGGTTTTGTTAAACACCCCGTATTTTTTCATCAGTATATATTTTTTACAATCGTGAAAAGTTTCATAAAAAAATTAAATTCCATAAATTTTGTGGATCTAGAGAATTGGTCTTTATTTTACACACTGTATTTTTCATAAGTATGTATTTATATAGCTACATAATAATACCTAAGTAAGTATTTTTATAGTTTTTACAAACTATCTTAAAAGTTTCAACAAAAACCAAAAGAGTTTTTAATTTCAAGTTTTAGGATTTTTAAAATGATTCGATTCTCTTAAACACCCCGTATTGTTCTCATGAAAATAGTTTCCATATAGACCATTGTTAAAAGTTTCATCAAGAAAATATTATACTTCCATGAAGGTTTATAGAGAATGGTTCATTTTTTTTAAACACCCAGTAGTCTTTTAATTAATATAGTTTCCTTACAGACCATTGTGTTCATAAGAAAATATTCTATGAATTGTGAGGATTCTTAGAGAATGGTTTGGTTTTGCTAAACACCCTGTATTTTTCATTAGCATAATTTTTACAATCACATAAATTCCATAAATTTTGTGGATCTAGAGAATGGTTCTTTATATTACACCTATATTTTTCATACGTATGTATTTATATACATAATAAAACCTAAGTATATATTTTTATAGTTTTTGACAAACTATTGTAAAATGTTTCATCAGAAAGCAAAAAAATTTAAATCCACGAATTTTCAGGATTTTTAGGGAACAGTTCGGTTTTTAAACACCCGTATTTGTTCAATAGTATATTTTTCCTACAGAACATTGTAAAAGTTTCATCAAAAGAATTTTTAATTCCATGAATTTTGTTGATTTTTAGAGAATGGTTCGGTTTTATTAAACCTCCTGTATTTTTCATTAGTATAGTTTTTAACAAACTAATGTGAAATGTTTCATCAAAAGAATTTTTAACTCCATGAATTTTGAGTATTTTTAGAGAATGGTTCGTTATTTTTAAATCGTCTGTATTTCTTTATTGCGATATTTTTCCTACAGAACATTGTATAAAATTTCATCAAAAGAATTTTTAATTCAATGATTTTGAAAAATTTTCCATGAATTTTGGGAGTTTCAATATTGGTTCAGTCTTTTAAACTCCCAGTAGTTCTTTAATTAGTATAGTTTTCTTACAGACCATTGTGAAAAGTTTCATAAAAAAATAACTTCCATAAATTTCTAGATTTCTAGAGAATGGTTCTTTATTTTACACCCTGTATTTTTCATAAGTATGTATTCATATACATAATAATACCTAAGTATATATTTTTATAGTTTTTACAAACTATTGTAAAGTTTCATCAGAGAGCAAAAAAAAATTTAATCCACAAATGTTCAGGATTTTTAGGGAACAGTTCGGTTTTTAAACCCCTGTATTTTTTCATTAATATAGATTTTTACAAAGTATTGTATAAAGTTTCATCAAAAAGAATTTTCAAATTCCATGAATTTTGAGGATTTTTAGAGAATGGTTCGTTATTTTTAAACACTCTGTATTTCTTAATTAGTATATTTTTCCTACAGAACATTGTATAAAATTTCATCAAACAGAATTTTTTAATTCCAAGAATTTTGAAAATTTTTAGAGAATGGTTCGTTATTTTTAAACACTCTGTATTTTTTAATAAGTATATTTTTCCTACAGAACATTGTATAAAGTTTCATCAAAAAGAATTTTATTAATTCCATGAATTTTGAAAATTTTTAGAGAATGGTTCGTTATTATTAAACACTCTGTATTTGCTTCGATAGTGAGTGTCATAATAAATCCTTGATGGAAGTTTAATAAATAAAAAAAAATTTTCCATGAATTTTGGGAGTTTCAAGTCAAGTATGGTTTGGTTTCGTTAAGCACCCTGTATATTTTCATTAGTATAATATTTTTACAATCGTGAAGTTTCATAAAAAAAAAAATTCCATAAATTTTGTGGATCTAGAGAATGGTTCTTTATTTTACACCCTGTATTTTTTCATAAATATGTATTCATATACATAATAATACCAAAGTATATATTTTTATAGTTTTTACAAACTATTGTAAAAGTTTCATCAGAAAGAAAAAAAAATTTAAATCCACAAATATTCAGGATTTTTAGGGAACAGTTCGGTATTTTTAAACCCCTGTATTTTTCATTAATATAGATTTTTACAAACTATTGTATAAAGTTTCATCAAAAGAATTTTCTAATTCCATGAATTTTGAGGATTTTTAGAGAATGGTTCGTTATTTTTAAACACTCTGTATTTCTTAATTAGTATATTTTCCTACAGAACATTGTATAAAATTTCATCAAACAGAATTTTTAATTCCAAGAATTTTGAAAATTTTTAGAGAATGGTTCGTTATTTTTAAACACTCTGTATTTTTAATTAGTATATTTTTCCTACAGAACATTGTATAAAGTTTCATCAAAAGAATTTTTTAATTCCATGAATTTTGAAAATTTTTAGAGAATGGTTCGTTATTATTAAACACTCTGTATTTGCTTCGTTAGTGAGTGTCATAATAAATCCTTGATGGAAGTTTAATAAATAAAAAAAATTTCCATGAATTTTGGGAGTTTCAATATTGGTTCAGTATTTTTAAACACCCAGTAGTTTTTAATTAGTATACATAGTTTTCTTACAGACCATTGTGAAAAGTTTAATGAAAAAATATTCAATAAATTATTGTGAGGATTCTTAGAGTATGGTTTGGTTTCGTTAAGCACCCTGTATTTTCTCATTAGTATGATTTTTTTACAATCGTCAAAAGTTTCATAAAAAAAATAAAATCCATAAATTTTGTGGATCTAGAGAATGGTTTTTATTTTACACCCTGTATTTTTCATAAGTATGTATTCATATACATAATAATACCAAAGTATATATTTTTACAGTTTTTCTACAAACTATTGTAAAAGTTTCATCAGAAAGCAAAAAAAAATTTTAAATCCACGAATGTCCAGGATTTTTAGGGAACAGTTCGAATTTTTAAACACCCGTATTTTTCGATAATTAGTGCGGTAAGAGTCCCCGACGGAAGTTTCGTACCAAAAAATTTTCAGTTCCTTAATTTTTACATTTTTTAACGTTCGACATTTTTCCAACACTTTGTATATAAAACGGTCCTACGCACGTCAGAGAACCCCTCGAAGCGAAAGAACCGAAAATTTCCTCGAATCTGTAATTTTTATTTTTTCTCGTCAATTTTATCGTAACACCCCGTACATCGAGCTTTTTGAGTCGCACTGTATATAAGCGAAGCGACTTGAAGTGTGCCATATTGTCTAGCTCACTGATACCACCTATTCATTCTATTTATGCAAAGTTCAATGCAAATAGCAATAGCGGATGGAAATATTTGACAGCTGTTCTATGGCTTCCGTCAATTTGACCCCGTCTTGGTCTGCCATATTGTCTAGCTCACTGATACCACCTATTCATTCTATTTATGCAAAGTTCAATGCAAATAGCAATAGCGGATGTAATTATTTGACAGCTGTTCTATGGCTTCCGTCATTTTGACCCCGTCTTGCTTAGAATTTTCGCAAATTTCGATACAAAAACGAATTCAAAACCAAACGCTCGCATAACACAACGTATCTAGAGACTTCAGATTTACCGTTTTCGGCTTTTGGGGGGCTCCGGTCGGCCCATTTAGCGAAATTTTCTGCGATTTATTCGGAAATGTCACCGCGCACTCGCCATTTGACGTCGCAAATTTTCGCTATAAAATCGAATTTTAAAAACAGATCTGAGGCACACGACACATTGTAGAAGGTTCAAAGTTTACGTTTCGATATGGCTTTATTGAAATAAAGTGGTACTTACTTTGCAAAATGTAACATTTTGAAGGTTTTGTGAGGACCCGCCATATTGCCAGGCTCTTCTCCACGTCTCTGTTTGGTATTACGCAAAATTCGATACAAATTGGAACTCAAAACCCAGCGCTCGCATAACAGAAAGTATCTAGAGACTTTAAATTTACCTTTTTTGGCCTTGGCGGGTCTTCGAACGGCCCGTTTAGCGAACGTTCCCAAGTTTTATCCGGAGCTGTCAACGGCACCGCACCGTCCGGCTTGCCGTTTGACGTTTCGGGCGGCCGAGCGAACGCGAATGCCGCCGTCAAACTTTCATTATTTTCAGTATAAAATCGAATTTTAAACCTAGATCTGAGGCACGCGACACATTGTAGAAGGTTCAAAGTTTACGTTTCGACATGGCTTTGTGGAAAGGAATGCGGGAAAATACGAAAATATCGAATCGGAAATAGTTTGACGTCTACCCATATCGGACTGACGTTTCTCCGATTCCCGGGCGATAAGCTCCGCCTCCGCTATATCCATCTCGCTCGCCGAGAACGGCCGGCGAGGACCCTCCGAAAAACGGGAAATTTACCTAGAAAAACGCGAAAAACGGCCCGCCTAGCGCCTCGTCGCGACGGAGAAAGGACGAAAGAAGCCTCCCGGCCCCGCGGCGTCCGACAGGCTCGCGCGGCTCGCGAAAAAGCCTTTACCCGGACCCTTTCTCATTTCCGCACGCGCGGTGGGAGCGAGAGGAAATCACGCATTTTAATATAATAGAACTAGAAAGGTGGCAAGTCGCCATCGCCGACTTGACCTTTTTTTTTTTTTAAACACCATGTATTTTTCGATAATTAGTGCGTTAAGAGACCTCCGATGGAAGTTGAGTAAAATAAATTAGTCAGTTCTCTTAATTTTGAGACTTTTTTAACGTTCAACATTTTTCCAACACTTTGTATATAAAACGGTCTTTCGTACATCCGACAACCCATCCGAAGCAAAAAAATAAATTTATTCCATGAATATTGGGAGTTTCAATATTGGTTCAGTTTTCTTAAACACCCTGTATTGTTTTCATTAAAATAGTTTCCATATAGACCATTGTTAAAAGTTTCATCAAAGGAATATTATACTTCCATGAAGCTTTCTAGAGAACAGTCGGTTTTTAAACACCCAGTAGTTTTTAATTAGTATAGTTTTCTTACAGACCGTTGTGAAAAGTTTCATTAGAAAATATTCCATGAATTGTGAGGATATTTAAAGAATGGTTTGGTTTTGTTAAACACCCCGTATTTTTCATCGGTATAATTTTTTACAATCGTGAAAAGTTTCATAAAAAAATTAAATTCCATAAATTTTGTGGATCTAGAGAATTGGTCTTTATTTTACACACTGTATTTTTCATAAGTATGTATTTATATAGCTACATAATAATACCTAAATATGTATTTTTATAGTTTTTTACAAACTATCTTAAAAGTTTCATCAAAAACCAAAAGAGTTTTTAATTTCAAGTTTTAGAATTTTTAAAATGATTCGATTCTCTTAAACACCCTGTATTGTTCTCATGAAAATAGTTTCCATATAGACCATTGTTAAAAGTTTCATCAAGAGAATATTATACTTCCATGAAGGTTTATAGAAAATGGTTCATTTTTTTTAAACACCCAGTAGTCTTTTAATTAGTATAGTTTTCTTACAGACCATTGTGTTCATAAGAAAATATTCTATGAATTGTGAGGATTCTTAGAGAATGGTTTGGTTTTGCTAAACACCCTGTATTTTTCATTAGTATAATTTTTTACAATCATGAAAAGTTTCATAAAAAAATAAATTCCATAAATTTTGTGGATCTAGAGAATGGTTCTTTATATTACACCTATATTTTTCATACGTATGTATTTATATACATAATAAAACCTAAGTATATATTTTTATAGTTTTTGACAAACTATTGTAAAATGTTTCATCAGAAAGCAAAAAAAAATTTAAATCCACGAATTTTCAGGATTTTTAGGGAACAGTTCGGTTTTTAAACACCCGTATTTGTTCAATAGTATATTTTCCTACAGAACATTGTAAAAGTTTCATCAAAAGAATTTTTAATTCCATGAATTTTGTTGATTTTTAGAGAATGGTTCGGTTTTTAAACCTCCTGTATTTTTCATTAGTATAGTTTTTAACAAACTAATGTGAAATGTTTCATCAAAAGAATTTTTAACTCCATGAATTTTGAGGATTTTTAGAGAATGGTTCGTTATTTTTAAATCGTCTGTATTTCTTTATTGCGATATTTTTCCTACAGAACATTGTATAAAATTTCATCAAAAGAATTTTTAATTCAATGATTTTGAAAAATTTTCCATGAATTTTGGGAGTTTCAATATTGGTTCAGTCTCTTTAAACTCCCAGTAGTTCTTTAATTAGTATAGTTTTCTTACAGACCATTGTGAAAAGTTTCATAAAAAAAAATAACCTCCATAAATTTCTAGATTTCTATAGAATGATTCTTTATTTTAAACCATGTATTTTTTCATAAGTATGTATTCATATACATAATAATACCTAAGTATATAATTTTTATAGTTTTTTTACAAACTATTGTAAAGTTTCATCAGAGAGCAAAAAAAAAATTTTTATCCACAAATGTTCAGGATTTTTAGGGAACGGTTCAGTTTTTTTTAAACCCCCTGTATTTTTTCATTAATATAGATTTTTACAAAGTATTGTATAAAGTTTCATCAAAAAGAATTTTCAAATTCCATGAATTTTGAGGATTTTTAGAGAATGGTTCGTTATTTTTAAACACTCTGTATTTCTTAATTAGTATATTTTTCCTACAGAACATTGTATAAAATTTCATCAAACAGAATTTTTTAATTCCAAGAATTTTGAAAATTTTTAGAGAATGGTTCGTTATTTTTAAACACTCTGTATTTCTTAATTAGTATATTTTTCCTACAGAACATTGTATAAAGTTTCATCAAAAAGAATTTTTTAATTCCATGAATTTTGAAAATTTTTAGAGAATGGTTCGTTATTATTAAACACTCTGTATTTGCTTCGTTAGTGAGTGTCATAATAAATCCTTGATGGAAGTTTAATAAATAAAAAAAATTCCATGAATTTTGGGAGTTTCAATATTGGTTCAGTTTTCTTAAACACCCAGTAGTTTTTAATTAGTATATATTTCTTAGAGACCATCGTGAAAAGGTTAATAAAAAAATATTCAATGAATTATTGTGGGGATTCTTAGAGTATGGTTTGGTTTCGTTAAGCACCCTGTATATTTTCATTAGTATAATATTTTTACAATCGTCAAAAGTTTCATAAAAAAAATAAAATCCATAAATTTTGTGGATCTAGAGAATGGTTCTTTATTTTACACCCTGTATTTTTCATAAGTATTTATTCATATACATAATAATACCAAAGTATATATTTTTTATAGTTTTTTTACAAACTATTGTAAAAAGTTTCATCAGAAAGAAAAAAAAAATTTTAAATTCACAAATATTCAGGATTTTTAGGGAACGGTTCGGTATTTTTAAACCCCTGTATTTTTCATTAATATAGATTTTTACAAAGTATTGTATAAAGTTTCATCAAAAAGAATTTTCTAATTCCATGAATTTTGAGGATTTTTAGAGAATGGTTCGTTATTTTTAAACACTCTGTATTTCTTAATTAGTATATTTTTCCTACAGAACATTGTATAAAATTTCATCAAAAATAATTTTTTAATTCCATGAGTTTAGTTGATTTTTAGGAAATGGTTAGGTTTCCCTACCCTCTGTATTTCTTAATTAGTATATTTTTCCTACAGAACATTGTATAAAGTTTCATCAAAAGAATTTTTAATTCCATGAATTTTGAGGATTTTTAGAGAATGGTTCGTTATTATTAAACACTCTGTATTTGCTTCGTTAGTGAGTGTCATAATAAATCCTTGATGGAAGTTTAATAAATAAAAAAAATTTCCATGAATTTTGGGAGTTTCAATATTGGTTCAGTTTTTAAACACCCAGTAGTTTTTAATTAGTATACATAGTTTTCTTACAGACCATTGTGAAAAGTTTCATGAAAAATATTCAATGAATTATTGTGAGGATTCTTAGAGTATGGTTTGGTTTCGTTAAGCACCCTGTATTTTCTCATTAGTATGATTTTTACAATCGTCAAATTTTTCATAAAAAAATAAAATCCATAAATTTTGTGGATGTAGAGAATGGTTTTTATTTTACACGCTGTATTTTTCATAAGTATGTATTCATATACATAATAATACCAAAGTATATATTTTTACAGTTTTTCTACAAACTATTGTAAAAGTTTCATCAGAAAGCAAAAAAATTTTAAATCCACGAATGTCCAGGATTTTTAGGGAACGGTTCGAATTTTTAAACACCCCGTATTTTTCGATAATTAGTGCGGTAAGAGTCCCCGACGGAAGTTTCGTACCAAAAAATTTTCAGTTCCCTTAATTTTTACATTTTTTAACGTTCGACATTTTTCCAACACTTTGTATATAAAACGGTCCTACGCACGTCAGAGAACCCCTCGAAGCGAAAGAACCGAAAATTTCCTCGAATCTGTAATTTTTATTTTTTCTCGTCAATTTTTATCGTAACACCCGTACATCGAGCTTTTTGAGTCGCACTGTATATAAGCGAAGCGACTTGAAGTGTGCCATATTGTCTAGCTCACTGATACCACCTATTCATTCTATTTATGCAAAGTTCAATGCAAATAGCAATAGCGGATGGAAATATTTGACAGCTGTTCTATGGCTTCCGTCATTTTGACCCCGTCTTGGTCTGCCATATTGTCTAGCTCACTGATACCACCTACCTATTCATTCTATTTATGCAAAGTTCAATGCAAATAGCAATAGCGGATGGAAATATTTGACAGCTGTTCTATGGCTTACGTCATTTTGACCCCGTCTTGCTTAGGATTTTCGCAAATTTCGATACAAAAACGAATTCAAAACCAAACGCTCGCATAACACAACGTATCTAGAGACTTCAGATTTACCGTTTTCGGCGTTTGGGGGGCTCCAGTCGGCCCATTTAGCGAAATTTTCTGCGATTTATTCGGAAATGTCACCGCGCACTCGCCATTTGACGTCGCAAATTTTCTCAATTTTTACTATAAAATCGAATTTTAAAAACAGATCTGAGGCACACGCCACATTGTAGAAGGTTCAAAGTTTACGTTTCGATATGGCTTTATGGAAATAAAGGGGTACTTACTTTGCAAAATGTAACATTTTGAAGGTTTTGTGAGGACCCGCCATATTGCCAGGCTCTTCTCCACGTCTCTGTTTGGTATTACGCAAAATTCGATACAAATTGGAACTCAAAACCCAGCGCTCGCATAACAGAAAGTATCTAGAGACTTTAAATTTACCTTTTCTGGCTTTTGCGGATCTCCGAACGGCCCGTTTAGCGAACGTTCCTAAGTTTTATCCGGAGCTGTCAACGGCATCGCACCGTCCGGCTAGCCGTTTGACGTTTCGGACGGCCGAGCGAAGGCGAATGCAGCCGAACGTGTAATTGACCAAAACTTTCGCTATTTTCCTATAAAATCGAATTTTAAACCTAAATCTGAGGCACGCGACACATTGTAGAAGGTTCAAAGTTTACGTTTCAACATGCATTTCTGGAAATGAATGCGGGAAAATAGGAAAATATCGAATCCGAAATAGTTTGACGTCTACCCATATCCGACTGACGTTTCTCCGATTCCCGGGCGATAAGCTCCGCCTCCGCTATATCCATCTCGCTCGCCGAGATCGGCCGGCGAGGACCCTCCGAAAAAGGGAAAATTTACCTAGAAAAACGCGAAAAACGGCCCGCCGAGCGCCTCGTCGCGACGGAGAAAGGACCAAATAAGGAGACTCGCCCGCGGCCGCGTCCGCGACGGCCCGCCCGAAAAACGTGGAGCGGAGCGAGACCGGCCTCCGGGCGGCTTCCGGACTTCCGATAAGGGGCGTTTTTTTCGACTTTTGTCTCGTTTCCTCGCGAAAACGGAAAAGTAACGCCGGCGGACCTCCGGAAAAACGCAAAATTCGCCCCGAAAAAGGTAAAAGAACCCACCGAAATACGCCTAAGCGACAACCCCAGGACCGAAGGGCGCTTCGCGCCTTCGGCTCACGCGGCTCGCGAAAAAGCCTTTGAGGAGATACTTTGCCACTTTTCCGCACCCCGGTGGGAGCGATAGGCAATCGCGCATTTTATTATAGAGTAACTAGAAAGGTTGCAAGTCGGCATTCTGCTACGTGACCTTTATATAGTATTGTTAGTTTTTTTTAAACACCATGTATTTTTTCGATAATTAGTGCGTTAAGAGACCCCCGATGGAAGTTGAGTAAAATAAATTAGTCAGTTCTCTTAATTTTGAGATTTTTCACCGTTCAACATTTTTCCAACACTTTGTATATAAAACGGTCTTTCGTACATCCGACAACCCATCCGAAGCAAAACAAATAATTTTATTCCATGAATTTTGGGAGTTTCAATATTGGTTCAGTTTTCTTAAACACCCTGTATTGTTTTCATTAAAATAGTTTCCATATAGACCATTGTTAAACGTTTCATCAAAGGAATATTATACTTCCATGAAGGTTTCTAGAGAAAGGTCGGTTTTTAAACACCCAGTAGTTTTTAATTAGTATAGTTTTCTTACAGACCGTTGTGAAAAGTTTCATTAGAAAATATTCCATGAATTGTGAGGATTTTTAGTCAATGGTTTGGTTTTGTTAAACACCCCGTAATTTTTCATCGGTATAATTTTTGTAAAATCGTGAAAAGTTTCATAAAAAAAAATAAATTCCATAAATTTTGTGGATCTAGAGAATGGATCTATATATGACACCCTGTATTTTCTCATACGTATGTATTTATATACATAATAAAACCTAAGTATATATTTTTATAGTTTTTGACAAACTAATGTAAAAGTTTCATCAGAAAGCAAAAAAATTTTAAATCCACGAATTTTCAGGATTTTTAGGAACATTTCGGTTTTTAAACACCCGTATTTGTTCAATAGTATATTCTTCCTACAGAACATTGTAAAAGTTTCATCAAAAGAATTTTTAATTCCATGAATTTTGTTGATTTTTAGAGAATGGTTCGGTTTTTAAATCCTCTGTATTTCTTAATTAGGATATTTTTCCTATAGAACATTGTATAAAGTTTCATCAAAAGAATTTTTAATTCCATGAATTTTGAGGAATTTTAGAGAATGGTTCGTTATTTTTAAACACTCTGTATTTTTAATTAGTATATTTTTCCTACAGAACATTGTATAAAGTTTCATCAAAAAGAATTATTTAATTCCATGAATTTTGAGGATTTTTAGAGAATGGTTCGTTATTATTAAACACTCTGTATTTGCTTCGTTAATGAGTGTCATAATAAATCCTTGATGGAATTTTAATAAATAAAAAAAAATTTCCATGAATTTTGGGAGTTTCAATATTGGTTCAGTTTTCTTAAACACCCACAATATTTTAAGTTAGTATATTTTTATTACAGAACATTTTGAAAATTTTAATAAAAATATTCAATGAATTATGGTGAGGATTCTTAGAGGATGGTTTGGTTTCGATAAGCACCCTGTATTTTTCATTAGTATAATTTTTATAATCGTGAAAAGTTTAATAAAAAATTAAATTCCATAAATTTTGTGGCTGTAGAGAATGGTTCTTTATTTTACACCCTGTATTTTTCATAAGTATGTATTCATATACATAATAATACCAAAGTATATATTTTTATAGTTTTTACAAACTATTGTAAAAGTTTCATCAGAAAGCAAAAAAATTTAAATCCACGAATGTTTAGGATTTTTAGGGAACAGTTCAGTTTTGAAACCTCCTGTATTTTTCATTAGTATAGATGTTTTAAAACTATTGTACAAAGTTTCATCAAAATGAATTTTCTAATTCCATGAACTTTGAGGAATTTTAGAGAATGGTTCGTTATTTTTAAACACTCTGTATTTCTTAATTAGTATATTTTCCTACAGAACATTGTATAAAATTTCATCAAATAGAATTTTTAATTCCATGAATTTTGTTGATTTTTAGGAAATGGTTAGGTTTTTAAACCTCCTGTATTTTTCATTAGTATAGATTTTTACAAACCATTGTATAAGGTTTTATCAAAAATAATTTTTAATTCCATGAGTTTTGTTGATTTTTAGGAAATGGTTAGGTTTTTTAAACCCTCTGTATTTCTTAATTAGTATATTTTTCCTACGGAACATTGTATAAAGTTTCATCAAAAGAATTTTTAATTCCATGAATTTTGAGGATTTTTAGAGAATGGTTCGTTATTATTAAACACTCTGTATTTGCTTCGTTAGTGAGTGTCATAATAAATCCTTGATGGAAGTTTAATAAATAAAAAAAATTTCCAGGAATTTTGGGAGTTTCAATATTGGTTAAGTTTTTTAAAAAACACAGTAGTTTTATAATTACTATACAAAGTTTTGTTACAGACAATTGTGAAAAGTTTCACGAAAAAATATTCAATGAATTATTGTGAGGATTCTTAGAGTGTGGTTTGGTTTCGTTAAGCACCCTGTATTTTCTCATTAGTATGATTTTTTTACAATCGTCAAAAGTTTCATAAAAAAAATAAAATCCATAAATTTTGTGGATGTAGAGAATGGTTTTTTATTTTACACCATGTATTTTTCATAAGTATGTATTCATATACATAATAATACCAAAGTATATATTTTTACAGTTTTCTACAAACTATTGTAAAAGTTTCATCAGAAAGCAAAAAAATTTAAATCCACGAATGTCCAGGATTTTTAGAGAACGGTTTGAATTTTTAAACACCCCGTATTTTTTCGATAATTAGTGCGGTAAGAGTCCCCGACGGAAATTTCGTACCAAAAAATTTTCAGTTCCCTTAATTTTTACATTTTTTAACGTTCGACATTTTTCCAACACTTTGTATATAAAACGGTCCTACGCACGTCAGAGAACCCCTCCGAAGCGAAAGAACCGAAAATTTCCTCGAATCTTTAATTTTTATTTTTTTCTGGTCAATTTTTATCGTAACACCCCGTACATCGAGCTTTTTGAGTCGCACTGTATATAAGCGAAGCGACAGTGTGCCATATTGTCTAGCTCACTGATACCACCTATTCATTCTATTTATGCAAAGTTCAATGCAAATAGCAATAGCGGATGGAAATATTTGACAGCTGTTCTATGGCTTCCGTCATTTTGACCCCGTCTTGGTCTGCCATATTGTCTAGCTCACTGATACCACCTACCTATTCCTTCTATTTATGCAAAGTTCAATGCAAATAGCAATAGCGGATGGAAATATTTGACAGCTGTTCTATGGCTTACGTCATTTTGACCCCGTCTTGCTTAGGATTTTCGCAAATTTCGATACAAAAACGAATTCAAAACCAAACGCTCGCATAACACAACGTATCTAGAGACTTCAGATTTACCGTTTTCGGCTTTTAGGGGGCTCCGGTCGGCCCATTTAGCGAAATTTTCTGCGATTTATTCGGAAATGTCACCGCGCACTCGCCATTTGACGTCGCAAATTTTCGCAATTTTTACTATAAAATCGAATTTTAAAAACAGATCTGAGGCACACGACACATTGTAGAAGGTTCAAAGTTTACGTTTCGATATGGCTTTATGGAAATAAAGGGTACTTACTTTGCAAAATGTAACATTTTGAAGGTTTTGTGAGGACCCGCCATATTGCCAGGCTCTTCTCCACGTCTCGGTTCGGTATTACGCAAAATTCGATACAAATTCGAATTCAAAACCCAACGCTCGCATAACAGAAAGCATCTAGGGACTTTAAATTTACCTTTTCCGGCCTTGGCGGGTCTCCGCTCGATCCGTTTAGCGAACTTTCCTAATTTTTATAAGGAGCTGTCACCGGCCGTGCACCGTCCGGCTAGCCGTTTGACGTTTCGGACGGCCGAGCGAAGGCGAATGCAGCCGAACGTGTAATTGACCAAAACTTTCGCTATTTTCACTATAAAATCGAATTTTAAACCTAAATCTGAGGCACGCGACACATTGTAGAAGGTTCAAAGTTTACGTTTCAACATGCATTTCTGGAAATGAATGCGGGAAAATAGGAAAATATCGAATCCGAAATAGTTTGACGTCTACCCATATCCGACTGACGTTTCTCCGATTCCCGGGCGATAAGCTCCGCCTCCGCTATATCCATCTCGCTCGCCGAGATCGGCCGGCGAGGACCCTCCGAAAAAGGGAAAATTTACCTAGAAAAACGCGAAAAACGGCCCGCCGAGCGCCTCGTCGCGACGGAGAAAGGACCAAATAAGGAGACTCGCCCGCGGCCGCGTCCGCGACGGGCCCGCCCGAAAAACGTGGAGCGGAGCGAGACCGGCCTCCGGGCGGCTTCCGGACTTCCGATAAGGGGCGTTTTTTTCGACTTTTGTCTCGTTTCCTCGCGAAAACGGAAAAGTAACGCCGGCGGACCTCCGGAAAAACGCAAAATTCGCCCCGAAAAAGGTAAAAAGAACCCACCGAAATACGCCTAAGCGACAACCCCAGGACCGAAGGGCGCTTCGCGCCCTTCGGCTCGCCGCCGCGCGGCTCGCGAAAAAAGCCTTTGAGGAGATACTTTGCCACTTTTCCGCACCCGGAGGGAGCGAGAGGCAATCGCGCATTTTAATATATTAGAATGCTAGTGACGAGATCAGTAAATCAGGTGTAGGCAACCTTCTCTGTTTATGGATCTTGGTTGGAACCAGACGTAGCTATATCATGTTGATTAGAGTTAAGAAAAATTAATTCCAGTGCCGGAATCAGCTCAAAACGCAACAAATCCAAATAAATGTCTGCTGTCAAATTAGTAGTAGAGTATAGGGATAGTTTACAGGAAATAAGTTGCATCACTTGACCACTGGTAGACATCGGGGATCACTTCTCAAATATTTATCAAATTCTCTATTTAAAGTCCAACGGAGGCAAATCTGATAAACGTATGGGCCATATTTAGTATGTTCATTATTTCCAAAAGTTGGATTCAATTTCATCAAAATTCAAATTCCATATGGTTTCTACGGGGCGTTTTAACAGTATATGCATATCTGATTACAACCGTACCCAAACATATAAATATAAAAATTGCACGTGGGGAAAATAACTCTCCAGTCTCCACAGGCCACATATGACATAAAAATCTAATACATTTTATTCCCTAGGTATAAACGCTCGGGTCGCAGGTCATTGTTAATATATAGTTTGAATCTGGATCTCGAATTGGTGCCCCGCTCCAATAAATTATCCCCCTTCTGATTTATGAGCACCCATTCCGCAAAGAGAGCCACCATGACTTGCTAAAATTCATACCTCGGCATTACAACAAGAATATCTTGATATTTCCACCGTATAGTCGCAGTACAATGTAGGCAGGTCCATAATTAATCCTCGACAAACAACAATAGATCTGATTGCGGGTCATATGCCCGGAGTGTTTGATTTTAATGGATTGTTTGATTAATTTTATTCGATGCTGTAATCAAATCGCCATGCAAATGTCGGTGATTGTGCTGACCGAGGTTTGGCCTGCTGAAATACATCTGTATTTGCAAAACCCTTCAGTTATCTTGTAGTTGATAAATAGGCCTAATATGCAAACTACCAGGCCTAGCGGAATCCTAATGACAAGTGCTAAATTAACTTGGGAATCCCCCGCATCATCTCATATACACCACACATTATAGCGAAGGGTTCGCGCATATTTCTCAATTTGGTTTTTGGGGTACCTGTATACGGCATCGTGTTTAATGGGCTGGTTTAGTTTACTTTACGTAGTGGAAATTTAAATAATAATTTAATTAAATAATGAGGAGGTTGCATGAATTTTATATTGGTTTGAAATGTATGTACAGGTGTAAATACTGTGTAGGTAATGCTATAATTATTAGTGGTGATGTGGTGAACTTGCGGTATTGTTAAACTTAACTTATTCCTTTGTATACAATATAGATGCGCTTGAGGTATTTATAAAAATGTGCCATCTAATTTCACATTAAACTGTTTTAATTTGAAAAATAATAAATAAAAGTAATGAATAATGATATTTGGCATTTATTAATTTTTTAAAATTAATAAATTTGTATTGCTATTTACTTTATTTATTGATAAATGATAGGAGCAAATGCAGAACATGTTATTTGGAATCGGAATTAAGTACTGAATACAATAAATGAGAAAAAATGTAAATTTGCATTACCATTGATTTTCTAAACGCCCTGTATACATTCTGGTAGCTTAATAGAAAAGTAATTGATTTCGATTAAAATAATACACTCACTCTTCTGCACGTATTTGGAATAATCATGCAATTTGCATTGATGATCCCATAGAACTTTATTCTGCGAATGTCCAATACATTTGTACCTACCAAAGAAAGGTAAAAAAAAAGAAATAATAAAAAAATCCAATAACTTTCCTTTATTCATGTAACGACAATCTGTTTCAAATCTTTTACACCTCATCTTCAGATCAATAAAGGTTTTTTTGATAGATGGCGTTAGTTGTAAAATTTAAAAAACTTTAATATAAAGTTATTAAAAAGCGGGACCTTCACTTATTCTGTTCTGAAATTTTAGATTGATATTGTGAAGTAAGTATTCATTAAATAATGTGCAAAAAAATCGAAGGTAGATTGTACAACCGATGGTAATACTTGTACTATTTCTTTCATCTTTTTAATGAGCAGGCTTTTGTGATTTTGTTTCAAATATTGAAATTTCAGGTCATGTATCGTTCTTCTAAAAACTGTATTAGATAATTTCGGCATGTCATCATTCTCAACTATTGCAGCTTGTATTTTCTTTAGTGCCGGTATTGTATTTCTAAAGAAGAATCCATTAATTTTTCTGCGAATGGCATATTTTACATGGTAAATCGACTTCTATTATTTCCTACTTCATGTTTCCACTTTTTTCCTTGGATATAGTAATAGCCTTTTTGTTATCTAAGTATGAGTCATCCTCTAGATTTTTGAAGATTGGGTATGGTCGAAGTCGAATCAAGCTAGGCTTTGCTATTTTTTATCACCTCATCTTTTTGTTAAGTATCCGACAGTGTTGACAAAAGTCCATAAGTTCTCCCCTCTACCGCGAAAAGCTTGTGACTGGTCGGTTAACTACGAGGCTTTACGAATAAAAACATCGCGAATGACCAGATTAAAAGCAGATCATGATTAATGATTGGGTCTCTAATGGACTTTCATTAGAGAATGACAAAATGCCGCATAAGCAGCGCTGTATTTGCGGCTGGTGTGAGGACGGCATGAATTGGATTTTCTAGTTGTTACATAAAAAGATTAAAAAGGGGAAGGGATTATCAGGGACCTGCTATAATACCTATATGGCTTAGCGAGGTGATTCCGCAGTAATAAAGTCGATACAGGGTGTTTTCATGAAATTGTCTAGGACAAACGCCATTTTGATTAGAATAATACATTCTTTGTTTTGTACGTTTTTGAAAATATAATGTAATTTCCCCATTGTTATCAGCGTAATACAAGACGTAATATTTAGATCTTGAATGGATATTACGATCATTGTCTGTCGCAGATAGGTATGTCTATTGTCTTGCTTTGTTCGTCTTTCACTAAAGTAATGGAATGATCTGAAGATTCCGAATTTATTATATATTTGATATTCATTGCTAGGGGGTAACCACTCTTGTAAATCTTGTCACAAATCTTGCAAAATTCCTAGAAATTGTGCAAAATCTCAAAAATCCCGCGAAATCACGCAAAATTTCGCGTCATCTGGGGACAAATTTTCCCGTAAAGACTATTTTTACCGTGCTGTTAATTTCACATTTTTATTATCAATCTGAGAGTTTTAGCCAATGGCGTAAAGCGCCATCTTTCACGTCTGGCATCGATTTTTTTTACGGTTTCTTTCTTGTTGTACAGGGTGTGACTAGGATCGTGTAAAAATCAATTTTTTTGACTAAGAATGTCACAATTCTGAGCAATCTTAGAAATATTCTTTTTTCTTCAGTTAATACATCGATGTTTTTGAAATTTTTTCGATAACTTGCATATACTGTGTCTGTGGAAGGTTAGGAAATAAAAACATACTACCACATATTCACGTCTATTACCCTGGCATTCTAGAATACGTAATTAATTATTTTTTATCAAATGCGAAATCCTTGGAAATTTTCTTAAATTGTTCGGAATTTGGAAATCTCGATTTTGCGAAATCATGTCACAATTTTGATCCCCCTCGATTCTTTGTTGAACGAAACCATGTTATATTTTAACACCCATTTGTAAATATAATAAATAACACATTCTATAAAAACACGTACGCATCTGTATTTTTTTCATAAATCTGCGGTATCCGTAACATTTTTAAGTAAAAATATACTGCTGAATTCATCACAGGGCTGAATTTTAATGTTTACTCTTTATGGATGAAAGTATGGGACCCTAAATCGATTGAAAATGAATTATTTACTTTACACTTGTGGTCCACTGAAAAAAATTTGCATTTGGAGTTCCGAATGGGTGAATAAATTATTTTGAGAGGATCCTATATTGAAGCTGTTCTCTCTCTCGTCAATGCGGCTAATGAAATGTTAGAATTTTTTTTGCCCCACATTATTGTCAGAAGAATAAGAGGGCTTGCGATATCAAATTTATACATAAATTAGAATTATTAGTGGATTTCACTGCAGCCAAATATTACTTACAGAAAGAGGACTATCTTAGAAGTAAATTTACATCCATTCCAAGACAATCGAATTAAATAGCCGCTGATATTTTTCATTTACATACATAGTCGATCATATTGCATATCATGTGACTAAATTTATGACTTTATAGACGGAGCCATGTGTGAATGAGATAATCAGAGATATTTTAACTTATACAGAGTGTTCTGCGAAAGAACCGATACAGAGCATTTGCTTGTAGGGGGTCCCACAATATTGCAATAATAATATCTCTACCCCTCATTCTAATCACAGGGATTAGCCCAGAAGTCGGAGACTTGTGCGGGAGAGGGGGCGGCATATTATTATTAAGCAGGCCGCATTTGCGCCCAGGAACGACTTACGTTGGTAGGCCCTAACCACTATTCAGAGCAGGAATGAGGAAAACCTGGAAAACCTCATTAATTAGGGGGGTAGTCAAATATCAACCGGCATCAATCTCTCACATTGACCCAAGCTAACATTATTCCACCCTACCATACCCACAGAGAGGGTGCCAATCCTCTCTATGAATATAGCTTATATACGGTCTACCGGCAGCTGGGCTCGAACCAACTCCGTCTAGTCACCTCGAGTCAAGTACTAACGCCTTAAACCGCGCGACCACTGACCGATATTTAATTTAATTTATTTTTTTAATTTAACCAAACAAACCAATATACAAAGTACTTGTCTATAAAATACCAAAAACTGCCTGAGAGTTACATTAGGAGGACGAAGTTCAGCATATTTTCGTGTATGGGATCACAATTATATAGAGGTCATTTTATTGACACCAAAAATTCTGATTATATCATAGCAACCTTCATGTATGTATGCTTTAATATCTGCAGTATTTAGTTACTTATAATAATAATAATAATAATAATAATAATAATAATAATAATAATAATAATAATAATAATAATAATAATAATAATAATAATAATAATAATAATAATAATAAATTTTATTTGCCCAACAGAAAACTTCCACTTACAGGACAAAAGTTATAAAAAATGGTGTGCTAAGTGAAAACAAAAAAAAAATGTTAGTAGATAGTAACAACAAAACAACATATTTAAAATATTACATATAAGCAAATAGGTACTTGAATAAGAAATTAATATAAAACACAGAAATACATGGTTATTATAAGCAAAAATAAATTAAGATAAAGAGAGAATGTAAAAATAACTTATAATTGAAAGGTGTTAGATACAATTGATTTTAATGAATTAATACCACTATGGTTAATGTCACAATGACCAGATATCATATTAAAATTAAGTGACATAGTATATACTGGTGATTTTTTAAGAATATTGGTTGCTGGTATTGGCAAATAAAACGTGTCAGTCTGCCTAGAACCAAAACTAGCTATTCTCATATTAAAACGTTCCAAAAGTAAAGAGCAATCAATGTTGTTATTAAATAGTTTAAATAAGAATATAATACTACACATAATACGCCTCGTCTTTAGTGAAGGAATATCAAAGGGATCATAACCCTGTCCAGGATATACACCAGTAATTTTAAAAGAAATATATTTTAAAAATTTGCGCTGAATTGATTCCAAACTAGAACATTGATTCTCATAAATAGGATACCACATCAATGATCCATACTCCAACTTAGTACGCACCAATGAAAAATACAATGTTTTTAACGCCGCTCGTGAAACACTTACAGTTTCTAATAATGAAACCAAGTACTTTACTAGCCGATTTTGTAATGTTATTGATGTGTTCCGAAAAACTCAACTCACAGTCAAAGAATATTCCTAAGTCTTTAGTTCCATTACATCTTTCCAAGATAACATAATTCAGCGCATAATTAAATATAATCGGACTTTGTTTATGGAGAAACTAATTACCTTACACTTATTGATATTTAATTTAAGTGAAAATAACCTGCACCAATTTACAATTGCATCTATCTGAGACTGCAAGTACAAACAATCCGCAATACTATTTATATTACAATAAATTTTAAGGTCGTCTGCATAAAGAAGTTTATGGCAGTCAACAGAATTCATGAGTCCATCAATAAATAACAAAAACAAAAGGGGCCCAAGATTTGATCCCTGCGGAACACCCGATACAGCTAAGAAAGGCCTTATATACTTCTTCCGTTGTAAAAGTGTCTGGGTTTCCGGAAAAGTAACCCAAAATGATTTTTTTGATATTTTTTTTACCTTGTTAGCTTTACACCAATCTTCAAACTGTTGATTATGAATAAAATGTTGCATTGCATTCTGTTTTAGTCGCTTTTGATTCCACTTTGCTTTTTTTAAACATTCTTGCGAGAATAAAACGCAGTCTAAAACTTTCTTACAATGGATAATATTATTACTTTTCATTCTTTGTCTTTGTCATTCATTGTCGACTACAAATTAAGTGGAAGCTTCTTATTGTCGATATCAAAAGAGTATTTTACCAAAGGTATTATATTCGTCTTGGTTTTAAATATGTCGAGTGAATTGAAAGGTCATTGTTAAGGTCTCATAAAAATGCATCGATATTTCAATAAGATAAGGTAATCATATCTGAATATTTTATGGAAAATAGTTCCATCGTCGTAAAGTTTTCCTTCTTGAAGAGTCTCTTTGTGCGGAACTTTGTTAGGAATTTTGAAATTATTCCACAAAGGGTATATATGTAGAAAACTCAAATGTTGTAGAGGTATAACAAACATGTTTTTATCCAGTGGCGCCTCGAACAAGCTTATTCGAGTCTTCAGTAAGATTTTTGTTGTTCTTATATTTGCTGGTGGTTTACTAATGAATTAAGAACGTTTGGATTGTATTGTTTCACATGTAATTCATACAACGTCTCCGACAGAGAACGAGGTGGGTATATTTTGCCTTTATCATTATTACATATACAAGGTGATTTAGTGATAATGTCATTAATTTTAACCATGTATTTGGAAGACCTAACGAAGATAGAAAATCGAAAAAAAATTCACCCTGTATAAGACCACGTGACGCTGGCATATAAATATATCATGACGAGGCACGTGAAGCCATTGATGTGTTTTCCATTATGTTTATCTGCCAAAAGCCCTTAATAAACAACGATTGTATCAAAATTTGAAAAGGGATAGGCAATAATATCAGTCACCCTTATGGTAAAATAGTTGTGTGCGTTGTCGTGATATTGTTATTATAGCCGACCCCACGGTGACCGTTGTTCAGGGAGAGAGAGTAAAAAAGCAAATAATTCGAAATAAATCAAACTTATGCCTACTGATCTGTGAGAACAGTTGGGGATGAACTTCAAAATGAGTCTCAGGATATGCAGCAATAAGAACGAAGCAATCCCGCCCAGGATCGGACTTAGGATATTTGATTTTATTAAATTATTAGTTTTTAAAACACTTAAGGTATTACTTTATTTTTTTGTATTGAACGAATTGCAACACTGAATATTACTACGATATCTTTAAAATAGCCTGTTATATTGAAGTATATTATTCTCTTTGTTGACGATTTTCAGTCAGCACAGGTTTTGGGGAGAACTGGTTTACGTTCAAGACATTTAAAAATCGGAGCGTCATTATATTTCAATGGAAACAACTGAAATTTGGTACAGAGAGATAAGAATATATGGAACAGCGATTTTCATCGAAAGAAAAATTCTACGGCCACTAGATTTGGTTATGCAACATTCAATTGTTTTTTTTTTATGGGCGCCATGTTGGATCTTGACACTAATAGATATAGAATAAAATTACTAACACGTTAATACGTAACATATACTATTTTATTTGAAGAATAACTGATAATATTAAAAAATTTAAATAAAAAATCTATTTATCACAAGAACGTTCTGACAAATACATAACTATTTTATAAACATTTCTATGACAGCTTATAAAACATTTTAGCTAATAAAACTAAAGTGTGTTATAATAATTGTTTAGTAATGTTCCTTAGAAATTCAAACAGCGCTAAAGAATTATAATTATTATTGCTTCTTAGATGTGTGTTATCGACCAATAAAACTATTGTATTAAAATATACTTGGAGATAATTTTACTTCTAAGAGCAAATAACTATATTATACACTGTAATACAGTTATTAAGTAATGATAGTAAAAGTAAAACTAAAATAAAGTAAAAGTAAAAAATACTAGTATGACAATCAACAGAAAAACGTTTATTTTGACTCAAACGTACAACCAGTCTATAAAACAGATTTGAAACAATAAAATAGCGAGACCTTGTTTGTATCATAGTGAACGCTAAAAGTCTAGTTTTAGCTCTTGCTTTAGATTTCGTGTTTATTGTATAAGAATAAACATGTCAGGGTTTGTTTTACAACGGTTTATCTCCAATAAAAAACAGAGCTAATGTCGTGATTAAAAAAACAAAATGTTCACAAAAACGAGACTACAGTGTGACTCCAGTCAGCAACTGCGGCTGTAGCTGCTGCACTCCACTTCGTCTCTTTGTTGTATATGCTCAAATTAAATTCCGAATAAAAATTTCCGACGTAGCATTTGTTCCTGAGAAATCAATGTACAATTTAAAAAAAAGATCATCAAAATCAAATGAGCGGTTCGCGAGGAAGCCAACTTTAAAATTAGGGCTACTTTTTAGTGGCCGGTTTTTTTTACCGGTGAGTGTGGCTTTGCCGGTGATATAAGGCTTTTCTGTTCGAAATATCTTTGCTGGTCGATACATTGATAATGTCGGGTAGATTGTCGCGGACCATGAATGAAAGAGTTATCGTTCAAAACTGCCGAAGACGGCACTGCATGGCGCTCCACGTCCGCCTGTCTGGAATACCCTCCGACGCTGCGACTACATTCCCGAGGGCCCCCCATGCCACTCACCCTTCCCGGCATTACAAAATGCAGCAAGAATCAGACACGCTTCGCAGGAACTCTAAAATAGAAAACAGGGCGATATTGCGGTGTGGTAGGGATATTATTTGAATGAGCGAGTCCCCATTGTCTAGCCCTCATTTTACTCACTTTAAACAAGGGGATGAGCTCCTTTAGTCTTAATAGCACGAAATGAAAATCATATATCTTGTTTAATGGGTTGTGCTTAATGCGTGTTTTGATAAGCGAATCGCGTCTACGTACCTATGTATAGGGGGCGCTGTTACGGAAACATCAGAAAAACAATCTCAATCACGGAAATTTGAATTGCTTTCCTTTGATAGCTTGCGTGTGTCTTCATTAGCTCTTTATTTCACGACGCAGTTGTGAACATTTATAATGTATCAGTCGTTTTGCAAAATATCGGAAAACATGTAAATACAAGGTGTTTCGCATAAAAATGTCACAATTTTAGCCGATTTCGTAATATTGAATAGTCAAAACGAATATAGTTATGATAAGTTATGATGATTTTAATGTTTTTGAATGAACCACAACTATATACTAAATATTTCTCAAGAAACTGGATTATCAAGAACTTCTGTACACCGAATTCTTAAACGTAATCTACTACATCCACATCGCATTCAAACAGTGCAAGAGCTATGCTTTAAGATTTGAATCGACATGGTCTTTTGCGAGTTTCTCTTGCATCAGGATATTAATTTCCACAAGTAAATTATTTTCACTATGAGGTTTGTTTCACTCGTTTATATAGATATTACCATGATTTGTGTTTAAAATTTATAAAATTTTATTTATAATTTATATATCTTTTAAAACAAATAACTATTAAAATCAGTTCTGTTTCTTTCCTCCGTTATTTTTTCCAAACGTCGCGCTCCTAACCCTAAATCGATTTTGATTGACATTCAAACTGCTTCCAGATTTTCCTTTTTAATACACTTTCAATATTTTTACGTTCCAATCGTGTTGGATAACGCTTTCCTCTGTATTTTTCTGTATCGTCATTTTTTGTGTTGAAGTTCAATGAGCGAAATGCTTGCCAGACGTACCGCTGTGAATATCGATGGAATTACAGTATGTAGACGGTGGGGTCGGCGAACTTTTTTCTTCTCGCACACGTAAAATGTCCCTTTTTATATGTTGTGCGCCTATAATTTGTTAGGTAGGAGAAATTGCTGCGATGAAATTTGTCGAAAACTTCAGTGTCAACAAGAAATAATATCTACACGATCTTTTCATAGGGATTGTATGACTACTGTCATTTATTTTATAGAAAACAGTCAATATAACCCTGACATTCGATCCTAACTCTTGGATCTTGGAGACTTCAGTTTCTCTTTGTGATTGTTTAAAATAAATTTAAGTTTTTCAAGTCTTCGCTACAAAAACATTTTTTTTCTACGTTCATGCAAATAACAAAACTTTATTGAACTATATTTAGTGGAAAAAGTGGTTCTTTATTGCACTAGTGCAATAACATGTTTATTGCATTCATCTGTCATTCTACTACAGCGTTTTGTCATCATGACAAACATAAACGTTCAAATCGACGTCACATTTTCCTAGACTTAGTGTCATTTTTTGATTTTTGCATGAACGTAGAAAAAATATTGTATGCAACTCGTACAAAAAGTGCTTACTGCACTCGACGTGTTGTCCTACTCGGCCTGACGGCCTTGTTGGACAATTTCACGTCGCGTGCAATAAACACTTACTTTTTGTACTTGTTGCATAAATAACTATTAATTTTTCCAAGCTGTAAAAAGAACTGAATAAATGAAGGATTTGGAGAAAGTTTCATATTTAACTCATATAGAAACAGATTCAAATCAAATCATTTATTGGCTGGTATCCATACGTTAAAATGTGGGAAGCAATGTAAGATACATATAAATAACACCAAAACAATATTCGTAACAAGTAAACATTGAACCTTCATATAAAATGACAAAAACAGTAAATAAATGAAATATTAAAAAAAGCAATTATCTGGTTATTTGTGAGGTTATGTTCAAAACAGTTGCCGAACAATTCAAACGGTCTTGAAACGTTTTCCTCAACCTCGTACACCAAGAGTAATGATGAAATAATGTCAGTTTTTCTTTAAAATACGAATACAATAACCAAAGGAATATTAAAACAAAATTTTAACATGTCCTTCCCTGCATTGTAAAAGAAACATGTTTTTACATTGCACGTAAAATGGTTTTTATATAATTTGTAAACAAAGGGGCACGTAACTCTACCACGCCGACATAAAAACTTAATTACGTATTGTATTCTGTGTTTTAATGTAACGTAATTATATATTGTGGACTTTAAATGGGCAGGCTGTACATAGGCAAATATTGGCTGTGCGGCTACCAAAATTCAAAAACACACTCCTGTAATTAAATAATGCGGTTTCCAGCGCACATAACAAAATATTTCTACGTTATTTGTGTACAATATTTTATCTGTTATCTCTGCTCTTGCCCATTATTGTTCAAAATATGATATATACAGAACGCATCATGTATTGTATTACTGCGATAAAGTTATACGTCTCTATTTTTTTCTTTATTAACATGGTTTTTCTAATTTTTACATATAAAGTAACATTTTTTTGTTATTGAAACAAGTGTCAAAACGTTCTACTCTAACTAGTTACATAATAAAAACCATTATGCAACTGGTTACGAAAAAATCGTTATGTCACTAATTGCAAAAAAGAATTACAAAATACAACAGAAAAATAATAAAGTAACTTATTTAAGTCAGTAATTTTATAAATAACACTTTATTAATTATTTATTAATTATTTTTATTTAATTATAAATATTCATAACGCAGTTGGTACAGTTAGTGAAACTAATTCCAGAAGAAATCTTATTTGTTGAACTACTACTACTCGGTTCTCCAAGAATATCACCGAAAATTGTTTTTTTATTTTTCATAGAATTTTCAACATATCCTTCTGCAACAGAATTTGACATCCAGTCGCCCGCCGCTTTGTTTTATTTTTAAAATATTGGCCCCGGAATCTGCATGTAAAGTGGCCGAAGATCTTCTGAAACAATGCCCCGTCAATAATGCACAATTCAGCAAACCAATCATTTGAGCAATCATCTTTGTTTACTGTGTTAGAAAGGTATTTTAAGCTAATTTAAATCAAATCTCCTACAATTCCTATCAATGAAGTCATATGTAAACATTAAATTTACCTAAAAAGCCACAACCTATAATTTATATTTATCTATTTCCTCGGGTCCTTGGAAGAAATATTTACTGGTTGTTTTCCTTTATCTTTTTTTATTATCGTCCTTATAAATAAGGCAGAAGGATTTAATGACGATGTGAAACTTTGTAGCTAATGTATACGAGTAGTTCATCTATAAATCAACCAACGACCGTATAAAAACTGTTATTATATTAATGTAATATAGAACTTGGAAAGGTTAGTTGAATAATATTTTCTTTTGCGATTGTATTTTTGTAAAAAAAGAAATGTAGTTATACTCTCATTACTGAATATTTTATTGGGAAGAGAATATAATGTCTCTAGTAAAATTCATAATTCAGTTGTTACTGCTAGCACAAGCTAATGCATTATTTTCAAAGAAGCAAATAGTAAAGTTTATTATTTTTGTAAAGGTATGAGATCTGTAATCTTTTTTAATGCTTAAAAAATCAATTTAAGTAGTACCCAGTACAGAATATAATCATCATGTCATTCATTGATAGTTCTTGGTATATTAAAATATGACTTCATCATCAATCATCATCCTCATCGAGACCATTCTGAGAAAAATGTGGTAATCGACAATTTTTTTTCTGTAGCAGCGGCACAGTGGCAATAATCTACTTATTATTATAGTAGGATCAGATAATGTTCATTATAGTATTTCACAGTGACTACCAGGCGGCCAATGTAAGTAACCACATGCATAATCATCACATCAACTATTAAAAATGCCCAGCTACCATCGATTATTATTATTTGCCCAAAATAAAAGTCACCCTGTATATTACAAATAAAATAATCATATGCGCCATTGTATTATCTTCAATTTTTGTTTATTTACACTTTTTTGTGTTTAACAACAACATTGATTTATTGGATCAAGCGCATTTTTACACACATTACTTCAACGCGTCTTAGGGAGGCCATGCAAAACAATAATAACAAGAAGCCATCATCTTATTTAATATGGAGTATTGTCAAATTAAGCTTATTTTTTAAAAAGATTAAGTTTTAATAATGACTTATGCACATTCAAATGCTGGAATGGTCAATATGGTTTACATTTATTGCCTTGCAGATGGAAATGGTACTGAGGCTAGATGAATTTATACAGGGTGTCTGTGAAAGGTTGGGAAATCTCGGAGCTGGAGATACTGGTGACCAAAAAAAGTCGATTGAGCCAAATATGCCTTATCCGAATGTTGCTGGTTTAAAAAATACAGAGCGTTCAATGCTAGAATTTTATTTCGAAATATCTCAATAACTTTAAAATTTGTCGGAGTATTAAAAAAAAATTTGCACAATGATAGTTTTTGGCACGGCAAATAAGAATTTTTAACTAATTTTGACGTCACTATTAGAGGGCGCCACTTATGGTACATCACATTTCTTTTAAATGGCAGAACTTTTTTGAAGCTTAGTATATCCATCTGTCTATAAAAACAATCGATTCTCCTACTTGTTGTATCTGAAAAAGGTATACCCTGTTGAAGTCGTTAGAAGTAACAGTTTTCGAAATAATCCTATTTGAAATATTCAGTGCACCGATTGAAAACTGTTATCGTTTCCGGTAAAGTGACTTTTCTACTGAAAATACAGCAAAATGTTACTTGATAAAGTTGTTCAGAACGGTAAATTATGGGGACGTGCAAAATTTCAAGAAGATTGGCGAGGTTTGATTTTGAAACCATTTCTCAACAAAGCACAAAGATTTTATCAAAGCAGGACGATATTTGAAATTTTGCATGTCTCCATAATTTACTGTTCTGAACAACTTTTTCAAGTAACATTTTTTATTATTATTATTATTATTATTATTATTACAATATAAGAAGGGCAGAGAAAAAATCTATTATGCCCAAAAGTAGAAAACTTATTCTAAGAAATACATTGCAAAGACAAAATAGTAGAGTACACAAGTAAGTAATAGTACATAAGTAAAGAAATAATGAAACAATGACAAAAAAACTACTTAGTTAACACACTAGACACAAAGCGATCGTACTTGCTCTTGAAGGCATTAAGAGATGGGGCACTTACGATGTCATCAGGCAAGGAATTCCAATGGTGAAACGTTCTGTTCGTTAAAAACTGCTGTCTAACCGTTGTATTGTATTTTTCGTTCAGAAGTTTCATAGAATGCCCTCTCAGGCGTATATCTTCATTTAAAACAAATAAGCAAGACATGTCGACGGAGAAAAGATTGTGGGTAGATTGCTGTATTTTCAGTAGAAAAGGCACTTTACCCGAAACGATAACAGTTTTCAATCGGTGCACTGAATATTTCAAATACGACTATTTCAAACATGATTACTCCTTCGACGACTTCAACAAGGTATACCTTTGTCAGATATAACAGGTAGGAGAATCGATTTTTTCAATAAACAGATGGATATACACTAAACAGCAAACAAGTTCTGCCATTTAAAAGAAACATGCTGTGCCATAAGTGGCCTCCTCTACTACTGACGTCAAAATTAGTTAAAAATTCTTATTTGCCGTGCCAAAAAAACATAACATTGTGCCAATTTTTGTGTTAATACTCCGACAGGTTTCAAAGTTATTGAGATATTTCAAAATAAAATTCTAGCATTGAACGCCCTGTATTTTTGAAACCAGCAACATTTGGATAAGGCATATTTGGCTCAATCGACTTTTTTTGGTGACCAGTATCTCCAGCTCCGAGATTTCCCAACTCCAAATCCAAGAATGTTCAGAAATGTTTTTCAACGCCTTTTGGACTTATTTCAGAAATGTATAAATCCTGGGAGACCTGCTAACCTACAATTTTGCCACTGAATTTTGCAGGGAATTTAAAAAAATGTTGACTTGTTCGCTGGTATATTGTTTATCGACAAAGCTAATTTTTCCAGGGATGCTATAATGAACACACAATAACCACGTTTGGTGATGAAAATCCTAATGCCATAATGAAATCCCGATTTCAACATCAGTTTTCTTTGAATGTATGGGTGGGTATTATTGGAAATTTTCTTGTTGACCTTTACTTTTTACCAAGAACTTTAACCGGTGCTTCCTACAGACATTTTTTTTAAACGTTTTACCTGAACTACTTGACGATGTTCACCATCATCATCATCACCATATTTTAGTTTGACTGCTCTTGAATTTTTAAATGAAAGATTCGGTAATAACGTGATTGGACGAGGCATTCAAGAACCAGGCCACCCAGATCACCCGATATGATCCTTTTTGATTTTTTTGTTTGTGGACATTTCAAGATATTATTTTAAAAGATTCACATTGAACCTAAGGACCACTTACATCAACAAATTATAGCTGGCTGTGATATGATAAGAGTTACTCCTAGAATTTTTGCACCACGTGTTCGAGCTGCAATTTCAAGATCTGAAGTATGTATTTTGGCTGAAGGTGGCCATTTCCAACATTTATTGTAATAAATCGTAGCAAAGTAATTCCACTGTTAATTAATTAATTTGTTATTATTTTAAGTAATGCAATGAGTGCCTATCGTAAAAATGCACTTGATCAAATAAATCAATTTTGTTGTTAATCGGTTTGGAATACAAAAAAGTAGATAAATATACAATAGCAGCGGTCTATAAGAACGAAATATCTGTATATTTCGCTACTTATCACAGTAACGATGTAAACAACTAAATAAATCAATGAAAATGTGCTTATTTTGACAGTTCGTAATCACGTAGCGGTGCAGTATTGCTCTTTGAAGTCTTCCCGAGCAGAGGAGCATCAAAGACTAGGAATTGCCTTAATTAGCTTTATTATGGACGGACTATACTGTGCCATTGCTCCTTACGATGAGGTCTAATACAGCTTTGCAGAAACTAAAGCCAATAGTTACCATAAATCGTACAACCAGCAACCACAGAGATATTTCGTGAATTTTGCGCCGCGACAGGCACGTATAAAGTAACTTCCGCGGAGCCGTAATTAATGCTTATTAATTATTGGTGTTCGATGCTTTATATTCGCGGTCGCAGAAAACGTGCTCGACATTACAAATAAGTGGCCGGCGTGAACAATTAGAATGGACGTTTATGGATGGTCGTGTCGTCGTTCTCATTTAATAATCGTATACAAGCCGGTTTTATTGTCATTTTGTCGGAGCCAACGAATTAACATTCAGATTTTATGATTTGGCGGTGATTATTTCCTATTTTAGACTAAAAGCGACATATTTATATACCGTAAACAGTTTCAAATATTTTTTTATTCAAAATCAACACAATTAACCATTTGTCTGCACCAATTGTATTAAAATAATAACACAATTCGTTGAGCAACATTTTTGATCTTTCATTAATAATTTGCATAATACATCTTCTGTTACAGAGTCAATTATTTTAGATAATGTTAGTTTTAATGATCCTCAAACTATTGTTAATGCATTTGCCAGCTTGTTCCAATCAGCTTATACAGGGTGAACTTTAAATACGTAGAAATATTTTAACCAGCAGTACAGTTCACTGTATAGAACACATAGTTAATAGTCTTTTTACAACAAAATCAGGAATAAAAAAAGTCAAATTTTAAATAAATTTCGTGATTTTTCAATAGAAAACTTGTTGAGGACCGCTGATTCGGGAGTCATGGTGGATGTGCTTTCCACAGCGTTGCCAGTGTTACACTAGAATTTTTAGACATGTCAAAGAATGACCGAAATATTTTTATTTATGAAAATATTAATGGCCATCTCCTCCCCTTTGCCATTTCTATTTCTCCAATAAATTGAAAATATAAACCAGTGTGGCGGCTCATATATTCAGATATTAATATACACTCTGTATAAATTAACATATTTATTTTGTATATATTCATTTCATATTTTCATTAGTTCTGCACTCACATATTTCTTTACACACTGTATAAGTTAAAAGATTTCTTGCTTTATATAAATTCACTTCTCATATCTTTTCCTTAGTTCTGTTCAATTTCAACGTCTGTTCTTAAGTGTTAAATGTAAATACAATGTATTGTATTGTAAATAGTATAAGTAGACTACCGGCGCCGGCGTCCCATAAATCTTAAGGGTTTTGCATGGTGAAAACTAAGACACACTTGTTTAGCAGACCTTTCTAGGAACTACCCAGTACCTACATTATCGGACGCCGGTCAGTCACATTTTTGTATCCATTGAATTCAGTCATAAACATCGACTCAAACATTGTGGGTGTCGACCGCAAGATTAATAAATATATTAGTACACAATACACTGTCTTTATTGGAATCACACCGCCCCACAATAATTGGTGACCCCGACGTGATCGTAACGCCCGACGTGATCGTAACGCCCGACGTGATCCGCAACAGCCAACGTGATTTGCATCGGACAGTGTACAAAAAGTGCGTGTAACGGTCTTCCTTAAGTTATAAAAAACTTATAAGAATAACAGACTCCAGTTTTTCGTGCTACCAGTGACTAGTCTAGTGTTTGTGCAGTACATAAGTGAGGATTATGGCTACACATCAAGAGCTAGAAACTCTAAGTGCACTGTCTTTATTGGAATCACACCGCCCCACACCAGATTCTCTATTCACAATCATATTATCTAGAATTTGTTTATTATCCATTTTCACTACACTCTGACTGATTTATCACAATACGTTATTTTTATCACTATCACTGAACACTACTTACTTAACAAATATACTTTTAGCATGTCAACCTTTTCACTTTTTGAATAATGCGCCATATTTTATTTAATCACACTGTATTTCACAAAAAATATTAATTAAATACACAAGACACTTACGAGAAAAACACTGTCCGTGAAAATAATAAGACGATTTAAATAAGTTTTATACGTTAGTGCGGCAACTCTTAAAACAGATGCCTCAAACGGTGCATTACTTAAAGAAGCTATTACCTTAGTTCGGTTTCAGAAGATGCAAAAGTATCTCATATTAACTTTCAATTTACGAATATTGAAATTATCAAATCCCTTTCCACAAATATTACATGTTTTGATTGCACTTGCCTGTGCCACAGCTTATTCCTTTGTCCTGAACCATACTAGTGCAGCGGTATCAACATCAACATCTATCTCTATCAATCCTAGAGCCTAGAGGATGGGGCTTGTGCGGGACAATTCGCCTACTGCTCCTGACACCTACCTGTTATCTGTGCCTACATCAGTTTCTTTTTGCATGCGATTGACGCTGCTTTTAAATATTTTACTTTGCCTTCTCTTGATATTGAACGCATACATCAAGCTAGTTATTTTGTTATTTCATGTTTTGTGTTTATTTTTAAAATCTGTTTCACCCACTACGAAACTACGAGATACGAAATGATTAGCACTGATACGTTGTTTGAGGTTATGTGGTGGAAATTAACTCTAAGATGTTGTGTGAAAATTATAGTTTTTTGTTATTCTTCATAAAATGATTTAAGGGGATAATTTGTGATAATCTTAAGTAGGAATTTAAGTAACTTCTTAAACTCTTTAACTGACAGTATCGAACTTGAGAAAATTTATATTTTAATCGTTTATGATAATTTTACTTTACTTATTGCTAAAAACTAGAAACAATGGTAAAACTTGAATTTACTTTAACAAATTATTTATCTTACAGAAGATATGGCAACCTCGTCTTCAGTAAATCATATGGTTTATTTTATTAGGTTAAGTCAGTGGTCTATCTGGTCAGCGGTCCTCAAAATGTGGGTATTTTTAAAAACAATTAATATTTCCGTAAATATTTGAAATTTTAAAAAATGACTCACTAGACATATATATGACGAACTACACCTGCAGTTAAAATATTTGTACTTATTTAAGGTTCACCTTGTATTTCTTCTTCATTTGATACAGTTGACTTAGACTCGAATTGTCATACTAAAGATGGTGTTTTAAAAGCTCTAAAAAAATTAAGAATAAGGTCCTGATGGATTTCCGTCTTTTTTGCTGAAAGATTGTGCAATTTTTTGGCATCTTTCTCGATTATTATTTTTAATTTGACCCTTCAAACTGCAAGTTTTCTATGTGAACTAAAATAAAATTTGTCCTGTCTTCAAAAAAGGCTATAAAAATTTGGTTGAGAACTGCATACTTGTTTCAATCTTGAGCAATTTTAGCAATTTGTTTGAAGATGTTATTCACAATATGTTAAATCACATGAATTCTTGGCCAATACATCTAGGTACTTTAACCAATCTTGTTTGTATTACTGATTTTTTTTCTAATACGTTGGGCAGGTTGATGTGGCCTACACAGATATGTCAAAGGCTGGATCATATTATTCTCCTTCGTAAATTCTCTTTTTAAAGTTATTTGAATCTTACATTTCTAATAGATTTCTAAGCATACGATATCGTGGTTGTACTTCAACTGAAATACTTGCTATATCACTTCAAGGTTCAGTTCTTGGCTCTCTACTGTTCAATATGTCCTTCTATGATATCTGTTGACAGCCTTCAAGCCAATATTATATGTCTTGCAAATAAAAACCTTGATTTCATTATTAGAATTGCTAAATAAATGAAATCTTAAAGAGGTTTTTACCACGCCTTACCCACGTCAATGGTCTCAAGACTTTGACTCACCATGTATAACGTTATTTGTTTTTGTAGTATATAAAAATACGTTATATTAATGTCTTTACAATAATCTGTAAAAAAAGTTTGCATATGCGAATATTACGCTTTACACACGTCAGTGGCTTGTCTCGCGATTTTGAATTACCCTTTATAGCGCTCTCTGTGATTTTAGCATTTGGCTGTAATCATGTAAGCTGTGTGCTGGGTTATTGAGTCGAATTTTTCGTAATCAACTTGAAATTGTATCCATACAACGAGCAACACTGGCGCATCCGCCAGAATTAACAATAGCTGAAACGGTTATAGAGTTTTACAGAAGTTTGTTAGTTGGGCATTACCATATGAAGAAACGCAATTAAACGTTTGAATTTGTATATATACATGTATTTGTATGTAAATTTAAATTGATATACTGGACAAAGCTTAAAATCCCTGTAGATAGTAAGGTGTGAATTAAAATAGAGATTCAAATCAAATATGCAGAGTATTGCTGTTTTAACTTGCGAAGTACAATGCTAAGTTCAATCGTTCAAATACACTGAAAAAAAGGCCAGTAAGCTTACAAATTTACTTTGTAAGAATATCCTTATAATTGTCTTAAAATAATTCTAAAAATAATGATGATATTACACTGACACTTGTAATTTTACAAGAAAACTGCAATTTGTACATTTATAGAATATATTGTAATACATTTACAATCAACAATGTGAAATCCATTTTTACATTGTAAAATTACTGAACATACCAAATTTAGGTACTAAATAATTGACTGTAAAAATATGCCTAATGTGTGTGAAGGTACTACTAATTTTAAAACGCACTATACCACTAACCGTTAAGAGCGTTGGGTGGTGACTCCTTCATTATTTCTTGCTTCATTTGATGATTTGATGATTGCAGCGTGTACTTAGGACCTAGATACTTACATAATTAATTTAGTGAGTAGTGACTAGAAATATAAATATATCTAGAGTGACAAGTGAGTGTTTTTAGTGCTATAAATAGTTTTGTCTAGTGCTAGTTTATGATACTCCTGCCGACCATCTGGCATAGGCACAGTGCACACACAGCCAATTGAAATAATAATTGAGTTGTGGTTGCAGCGGTAGGCTTGATAGTAATGGATAGCTGCTGTGCAAAGCAGCATTTCCGTGTTAGCAAGGCAGCTGTACGCTGCGGTCTTTGCTGAAGATCCCAAATCAATTATAAGGAAAGCATTGAATTAGTAGCGATTCTCCTGGCTCTGTCTGTTTGCCTCCGAACTAATTTTCTGTGTGTCTTGGATTTTTTATTATCTTCCGACCCGTATAAATTACAAGAGAGGGAACTTTTGCTTTGGTTATTTTTGCGATTTGCTGTCTCAATTTAGTGGTATAGTCTAAAGTTAATTGGCAGGTATCACATTGAAAAAAAATATGGTTGATATTATTAATGAAGTAAATCATTGGACAAATATTTATTAAATATAAACTAATCTTTTGTTGATATAACAACATACACTTGTTGATTAATTTATAACTGTATATTGAATCAATGTGTTGGCATGTATTCTAATTAGTGTATACTCGCGTCAAGAATTCAGACGTCTTACGTCACGGCTGACGTTACACATTTGTTTTTATTGTCAACGTAATTTTCGATATTTGGTCGCGTTAAAAACAATAATTTTTTGCAATTTAGTGCAATATTCAATGTAAACTTTAAGTGTAGTATATAGTTTTATTACTATCAGCTGCAGTTTCTTAAATATTTTAATGAAAATATAATGAATTATTCATTTGTTCGTATTACGTAAGTCGTCTGAATTCTTGTCGCGAGTATATTAAATATTTTTACATTGGTCAATCTTCCAAGTATTGTATCTTTTTGAAAAGCACCGGACTTCAAAAGCCGTTGAAAAACATTTTTGAACATTTTTAGACTTGAAGTAGGATGATTTGGAAATTTGCCCATATAAATTGGCCTAGCCTCAGTACCTTTTCCATCTGCAAGACCATAAAGGTAAACCATATTGACCATTTCAGCATTTGACACACAATGTTAATTAAGATGACGGCTTCTTTTTATGTTGTTTTGCATAACCTCCCTATGATATGTTTAAGTAATTTAAGTAACTGTGTAAAAATGCACTTCATCAAATGAATCAATTTTGTTGTTAATCGGTTTGGCATACAAAAAAGTGTAAAGAAATATAAAGTGAAGATAATACAATGGTGCCTATGATGAACTATTTTATTTGTAATATTATACAGGGTGATACATATTGTTACGAAAGCTCAGCTATCTTTTTTAGCTGGTTAATTATGTTCCTGTTTTCGTTAGAATTTATAATTGAAGCTCACCTACCTCGTTAGTTTGTAAATTACGTTTCTGTTTATGTTAGAATTTATAATTTTTGTGATGCCTTTATTTTGACGTTTTCCGGAATATTCCAGGCTATATTCTATTTGTTTCTCGACACGTTCACGAGATCTCAGAAACTTCGAGAACTCTAGAAACCTATATAAGCAGAACATTTTCGACCGCTGCAGTCAGTTTATATTGAGCAGTCGAACGCGAATGACTGAAACGTCAAAGTATTTGACAGTTGTGTTTCAACGATAACCTAATTACGAGGTTACAATATATTTTGGCAAATAATGATCGATGATACGCCACTGGTAAGTTTCCAAAGCTAGTAATTTTTTATTTCATACCTGCTGTTAAACATGCACACTGAATTTGGTTAAATTATCTCAAGCGGTTTAAAAGAATTAATTTAAAATTAAAAATTATTTCTTTTTTATTTTTGATACCCATCTGGCTTTTGATTGGTACGTATATCTGAATGCTTTACCAATACCACAAATGAAAATAGAAATGTATTTTTAAAAAACTGTCAAAACTGTTTCTAAAGATATCTAATTATATCAAATAAATGTACTAGTTCTCGTACATTTGTTTTTGTTTTGTGTTATTTTGTTTGTATGTTTATGCTTTATAATACTTCAATTAAACAGAAATTGCTACAAATCAATTATTACAGATAATATCTTAATGCGTTTTGTTCAAAGCAACTGACTGTATAATATTTATTGCAGATAATAGAAGAATTTCTAGCAGAAATGCATTTCGGACGAGTTCTTTATTGTAACCGAAAAAATCTGATAATTTTTCATCTTAAAAGTCCGTACTTTTCAACGAGTTCGTTTAGGAAATTACTTGCCACCTACAATTAAAAAGATACATTACCGTCTTCACCTTCCTCTACAACTCTTTCCTTAAAATAGCCTCCAACGCAGTTGTTAAGAAAAGCGTGGACGATGAAATATTATTCAGAATTAAAAGTTACGCCTACGCTTCCGTTTCTTTACTCGACAAAATTTCGAAAGGCTAGTGAAATATTAGAATGTCTTGTGTGGGTTGTTAAGTGGACTAGTACAATATCTTTTCATACCGCACATTTGAAATTAATAGAAGTGTAAAAAAATAAAAACTATACATCTATATTAATATTTGTTGTATTATAAGATAGAGGATAGTACTAAATTATGTTTGAGTTTGAGATTTATAAGTAAATAAAAACATTATAGCTGTAGATATCACATAGTGAGGAAAATAATTTCATTAATTATATATAATTTAAAAGCTTACTCATTATATTACCAACAAAAATAGTAGTTATTAAAAATTATGTAATTTGGCAGAAAATATTGTAGTACAGTATGTATTTGGTATATAACTAAAGGCACTCGTATTCGGGACACCCTGTGTACAACTGACATATTAATTAATTTTCTCTGATCCTTCATCTGATACTCCAACAACAAACCAGTCATGAAATGTTTATCACTTGTTGAAATGGGAGTTGCTCATTTCCATAATTGCAAGACGAAAAAGAGTTCGCTTAAAATTTCTAATTAATTTTTTCTCCATAACAGCTCTAGCATAACTTTCGGTTTGACAGATATTTACATAAACATGCTACGTGTATGTTATAAGCGGTAGATGTAAAAAATGAGTAATATTAATTACACGAACTCACATTTGCTGCGGCAAACTTCGAAATTTACATGAAGCAAAATGTTGTGACATCTAAATCGAATCCATTATCTTGTTTGGCATAAATAGCATAACACATTATTGCTAAAATTTAAAATCGATTAAAAAATTAATGCTTTATGTACTTACATTAAAACTTGTCATTGCAAAGATTGTATTTGCTGATGGTCCGATGACCACGACCATGTAAAAACCGCAAAGAGTAACAAAAACACGTAAATGTACACAAATACATACATACTGCTACACCTACCTAATGACACATATTTACCTAATGAGAAACAATATATTGGAGCACAAGAAAGTAGCTAGTATTCAAGATTTAAAAAATATATTGAATTATTTTTCTTTTCCTTACTTGTTTGCATTAAAACTTACTAAGGAAAAGATTTTGGTACTTTCTGAGTGCTTGCTGTTCTTCCATCAAACATTCTTTTTGTTTAAAGCGAGGTACTCGGCCCGGCGACCACGACTAGGTGGATTTCCTCCGTCAATTAAAGCCACAAGGGGTAACAGAAACACGTAAAATACATACACACTGTCACATGTTTACCGCCAAGGCATTACATCAGTTGTTCAATGTGGTTCAAAGAGGATTCGGTATAATATTTTGTCTACTCGAAAAACTGTCTGAGAGAAAAAACAATTAGATAGTACTATTTTAAACTATAATATATCGAGATGTTTACAGTATTCTGAAAACATCCTTTTCGATCCTTATTCTAAGATTTGATGTTTGGAGATTATATAACTACAGTATTCAGGTTAAATTTTAGAGTAATGTTTAGTTTTATACGTTGTACAGTAATGAAATAGATGAATTTGTCGGGTACAGATATTTCGGGGACCCAACAGAGCTGCAGCAGTCGTACAAGATTTTATAATTAAAGACTAGGTACTTTACTACTTACCACTATGTGTATTTGGCACATATATTGCCACACACTGCAATTTTGTTGTTTACAATTGCATTCATATTTGCAATATTTTTTTTCTGACTAGCTAAATCAATTTTATAAAGATATAGTAATTTTAGTAGTAGTAGTAACAAAATATTCATTTGCAATCATTATCCAAATAAATGCTTCCTCTTGAACGATATTTTATCATTCATTGACAAAGAACATTTGTTTTCCGGGAGGAATGCATTAGTCAATTTGATACGTGGCAACAAATGGTTGTTTGATGATAAGAAATGTTTTCTTGCACAAGCGAGAAAATAAACGCTTCCTGGTTGTTTTTTTATGGGACGAATTAAGCGAATAGGACACGGTGGTTGATTTCGCCTTCAGAACTTGCGTTCTTCTGCGCTGAAAATTGCTTTCCCATAATAATTTCCGATGGGGTGTTTGTCTTACTTTTATATAAGGGCATCGCCTTGGGACAATTGGAATGGAATAAAATTTTGCTTAAGAAATTGTGCAGCATCAATTTTAGTAGAACAGGTACTTCACTAAAATTTATATTTCATTTGTTTTGGAGTTATTAATTATATAAGGGAATTAACACGAGAAAAAATCAACACTCGAGGTGTAGCCGAGAGTTATATTTTTTTGAGAGGATTAAAGGCTGGTTAATTTACCGAATGTAATTCAACGTTTTATCCACGACCACGGCCAAAATCGGTCAATTAGGAGAATGAAAATCATGTGAGAGCAGGTGAAAAAACATGGTTTTGAAAGATTTTATATTTGACAAATTTATTTTAATCAAGAATATTGATTGTCAGCTGAATACTAGAAAGTCTTGGAATCGTTTCTATGATATGCGTTTGTTTATTTGTCAACAAGAGTGAAAAAATTTGCTTATTTCATGTATAATATTTAACATATGTTAGAGCCCTTGACAAAATACCGGCTATAAAAGGATATAATTTGTTTATGGAGATTGAGAAATTACCCTGGGCACATATGAAAAGGTATATATGTATTTAAATTTTTCGAATTCTTTTTTTGAATAATTATACATTTAAATCACAAATTTTTATATCTGTTAGGGTGCGTGTAGGGTGTCTCAATTAATTCTGTTTCCCAGTACGATGCGAAGTATGATTTCCATAAAAGAGTTGGAATTATATAATATAATTGTCGGACGACCACATTTCACTTCGATGGTACAGAGTAGACCATTTTTATTGGAATTATATATATTTCAAGAATTTGGCAATAAATTAAGCACTTGTTGGTAGTTGTTGCTTAAGATAAACTCCAAAAAAATTAGACATACAAAATAATCAGATACAGTAGCTTCTGTGGGTTACTTCATTAATACCCATAAAACATTGTTATTCGTTATTTATGGTATAAGTGTTAAAAGTGAGAGTTTATTTTGTGCGAATGGAAATTCGAATAAAATAAAATCACTTTTAGTACATATACAGGATGTTACAGAATGATGTTAAGAAAATATAGGGGCAGATATACAGGGTGATTAATTAAGAATGAGTCATCTCTGAACTTGAGACACTATACACCAAAATATGGCGATTGAGCCAAATATGCATTATCCGAATGTCGCTGGTTTAAAAAATACAGGGTGTTCAATGCTACTATTTTATTTTGAAATATCTCATTTAACTAATTTTGACGTCACTAGTAGAGGGCGCCACTTATGGCATAGCATGGTTCTTTTAAATAGCCGAACTTTTTTGCTGTTTAGTGTATCCATCTGTCTATTGAAACAATCGATCCTCCTACCTGTTATATCTGACAAAGGTATACCTTGTTGAAGTCGTTAGGAGTAACAGTTTTCGAAATAGTCCTATTTGAAATATTCAGTGCACCGATGGAAAACTGTTATCATTTCAGGTAAAGTGCCTTTTCTACTGAAAATACAGCAAATTATTACTGGAAAAAGTTGCTCAGAACGGTAAATTATGGGGACGTGCAAAATTTCAAGAAGATCGGCCTGCTTTGATAAAATCTCTGTGCTTTGTTGAAAAAGTTTCAAACTCAAACTTCGCACCCTGTATTTTTTAAACCAGCAACATTCTGATAAGGCATATTTGGCTCAATCGCCATATTTTGGTGTGTAGTATCTCCAGTTCAGAGATTGCCCATTCTTAATGAATCACCCTGTATACTATATTATGAAGGCGGTGGAATATTACAAGCTTGATGCTTTTTTGGAGCGAAATGGTGAAGAATATCCACTAAAAAAGTGCAAAGTATTGACCAGGGAACAAGTCGACAAAGTGCTAAAAGAAAATAGCTTTTAAAACCAGCACTTTAAAATTACATTTTAGACAGTGTTAAAAATTATATTATTACTGACGTTTATAGCAAAAAATTTCGGTATAGAGCTATTGGTTAACCTTATTTGTACCATAAGACCCCTTTTATGCACGCGTTTTTCTCCACTCAACGCGAAATTGAGAAAAACGCGGCATATTTCTGCTCCATTTTATGCACGCGTATTCTATCAGTTGTCGCCAGTTTCATGCCACACAGTAGTCAGTGAAGTAGATACATGAAAATGGATCCATGTATATTGTATTTGTGCTATAAAAAATATGTAATAGAAGACGTAAGAGGCGTTGGGCAGTACATCCAATTAATAGAAATAGAATTCAACAAAGTGCATTTTATATTTTATATGGAGATTTACAAAAAATTTTTTAAATTAGGGGCCATCCATAAATTACGTCACACGAATTTTAGGATTTTTTTACCCCTCCCCCCCTGATGTGACATCACACATTTTTCAAATTTATGTGTGTTTAAAAATAATCAAAAGAAAACAGTTATTTTTATTTTTTTCTTACTTTTATTATATAATCTTTAATAAAATCAACATATATTAGATAACAGAAAAAACAAACGACTAGTTAGAAAGCAATAAACGACTAGGTAATTATGTTAATTAAAGATACAAAACAAAATTAATCATCTTGTGTCCATGGATTTTGGACTTTGTAAATTTTTAAAATTTTTTATTCACATATAAATTTTGCGTTATGGATTTTGAATTTTAACATGTGATGTCACAAAGTTTTTGACCCCCCCTGCCCCTTGTCACACTATGTCACATTCCGGTAATACCCCCCCATTAACATGTGACGTAATTTATGGATGACCCCCTACTTTCGTATGTCACAATCATCTTTTGATGAATTAATTATACAGGGTGTCCCAAAATAGAAGGCCATACCATTAACCACATATTCTTTGGACAAAAATAATGCGACTTTCCTTATGCCATTTTTTTTGGGGTCCCTATTTCAATATACAGGGAGTTAAAGTTACATTTTAAAAAACAATTTTTGTCAATAATCCCATTGTTTTGTAAGATACACACTTGAAATTTTGCACGTACTTTTATCTTATTCCGGCATACTTATCATGTAATTTTGGTGAAAAAAATCGAAGGGCGAATGGAGGTAACTGAGGGATGCAGTACCCTTTATCCCCTCCAATTATTTCTAAGTACGCCTATGCAGCTTTTTTGAATTATCAAACGTAGAATTTTCTTCTCATCATTTTACATCTTTTGTAATTTTTTGTTTAAATTTTCAAGTGAAACTGAAATTTTGTGAATATACCTATTATTACAATGCCTTGGCAACTTAGCAAATTGTAATACTTACTGAATTAATATTTGCTAATTAAAACAAAATAAGAATATCTTTCAAAAGATAAGGTTTTCGTTACTTAAAAGGGCACGTACATGTGTTAAGGAGGGTGGGCAAGTAGAACGTTTGTTAAATTAGTAGTAATTAATTAATTAGTTTATTTAATGTTATTTAGGTAAAAAGTTATTATGTTGATCGTTCATTATTACTATTACTAAATAAGACTATTTTTTTTTGGTTGATAAGAGAACTGTATTATAGATTTTAATGCCATATTATTTTTTCAATTCATAAAGTATTCCTCCATTCTATAAAATTAAAAATTATCTATTTTTGACAGACAGAACCACTGGACTTGCGACAAAGAGCGCTTTGTATAAAAACGCCGATATATTTTCGTGTTTTTTCGGAGCTCGTACGCCAAGCGTTCTGTAAAACCATCGCGACAGAATTGGAAACGCGAGAGCAAATAAACGCGCGTTAAATGCATAAACGTAGTAACTCTGGTCATGGTATCTGGAAACGCGGCGTTTTTTGTCAACTCCGCGTTGAGAGGAGAAAAACGCGTGCATAAAAGGGTCTAAAGCCATAATTAAAAACGCGAGAGCAAATAAACGCGCGTCAAATGCATAAACGTAGTAACTTTGCTCAGGGCATCTTGAAACGCGGCGTTTTTGTCAACTCCGCGTTGAGTGGAGAAAAACGCGTGCATAAAAGGGGTCTAACACAGGTATATATATTTTTTTGAAAGGTTTTGTAGTAATACTATTCATTTTAGACATTTTTCTTCATAAGAGTTTTTCATTGGTTTTTAGTTAGATATAAAAGTCCCTTTAGTTATCGGTACTTACAAGTATATTCCAGACACCCTGTATTGTTACATACAAATATCGTCATTATAAGCTTATTGTTTGTCCTGTGCATGCAGTAGTACAGTTACATTGCGAAAATGATATCGTATCTCTAAACTCACCGTCTTAAATGTTGCAATATGCGATCCATATTAAGGCCATCTAGTGGAGAGATTAAACTGACGCTGTACTGTGGCTTCCATCTAAACTGTATAAAACACGCGGGATATATCTCAAGGATATAGCTGCTCTTCTTACAAACACCTCCTGTAAGTAATACCTGAGACAAATTGCGCTCATTACGTACAAGAGGGTCCTTAACTGCTCGGATGGAGGAACGGACAAAGATTAACAGTCCCACAGTCGAGATTTTTAAGTGCAATTTTGCACAGAATTTTCAACTTGCTCAAAATTACCCCTTAACATTTCGGTGACGTACGGGTAATCTTTTGTGTAGTTGTGTGCTGCCTTTGCTGAATATTCGATGTTGAGAACTTGAATATGCGTCAGCTGACATAGTTTTTTTATAACTATGAACTCACCAGCTTTTATAGGTATCGAGGTGCAGGATGGTAGAAATTAAAAAAGTTGTCTGGCAGAATAGTTTGTTTATTATTGACAAAGTTTTCTTCTAAATATGGGATCATTAACTTATAAGCATCGATGTGCTGGATGGTAAAATTTAAATTAAAAAAGTTGTTTTTGGCTACACTGGGAGAATAGTTTGCTTATTACTAATACAAATTGGTTAAATATCTGTTGGTGTGAGTTTGTTTTATATAACCCAACAAACATTAAAGTTCAAATTACGTCTAAATCGGTTTAAAAAAATGTATGACCTATTCCGTATAGGGAAAGTTTACCTATATTTATTGGCCTTTTTTCTTATGCGGGGCAAAACTAAAGTAGTATAGAATAATAATAATTGGTCGGAAATAATTTTATTCCAATAAGATAACTGGACTTTACAGACCAATTTTATGTTAAAGTATCAAAATATAAAAAAATATAAAAAAAAATCAAAAATGCGTCCAAAAATGATATACCTACAAAATTAAAAAAAATCGCATCTACATCTACCGTATCTACAGCATACTTACCTTGTGAATGCAATAAACATTATGTTGGAGAAACTAAAAAGACAGGAATTTAAAAAATCAAAAATTTGCGAACACGCATGGGAAAATGGTCATAAATATATTAGAAAAGAAGAATAATGCAACAAAAAGAAAATTAAAAGAGATCGAGATTGTTTTTTTGAACGGAGATAAGCGTGTGTCAGACTGTTCAGTAAACATTGATCATTGTTGGCTACAGTTGTATCAAGAAGAAGTAACAATAAAATAAAAATTATTTAACTTCCCTATGGAAGCAGATATTAACTGCCAAACTTGACTTACTTTTAATACATTTACAAATTTTGAGAACGAAAACTGAGATTTTCGAAACATCAAAAACTACGAAAATGCGCAATAGAGACTAATTAAGACGTACTCTCATTACAGTACTTAAAAGCAATATGGTCATCTATATCATATGAACCCTGTTATGCCAGAAATATAGTCGAAATGACCTAAACTAAATGCTAAATTTTACTTTAATCCGCCTCTGCACAAACGATGTACAGAGGCGTACCAGCGTTTGAGACAAACTGACGGGTCGCTCAGCCTGAAATGGATGCGTGACATGTTATTTCGATTCAAATACTTTTGCAGGTCTATCTAAGCTGTAGTTGTTACGTTAAATACAGCTTATTTTACAACTTTTGCAGTTTTTGTAATTTGTGTTAAATTATTCTTGTCACAGTTTCACACAGCTATTTTCTGCAATATTTACATAAGTAGTTTGCTTACTGCAGATAAGTAAAGTAAGTACACTTGCCAAATGGGAGTTTTTTCGATAGCAGTGAGAATATGGAGCTTACACAAGGGGTGCCACCGTAGGGTGAAAAGGGAATAGGCTTAGGAAAACAGTTCTGAGGGCTCGACAAACATGACAAGTGGCATCCAGTCCGAATTTTCCATAATATTAAAAATTATGGAAATAGCCGCCATCGGTTCAAGCGTTTGCCAAATATCGATTTAAATTTGGGGGCTTTATAGACAGACGAAAGCTTTTAAACACTCCGATGTAATTTAGTTAAGGAAAGATAATATTAATTTGAATAATAATGACTCTGTTCTTTTGTTCTGCTTGCCAATTTGGCCGAGAGACGGAATAATGGGTTTTAACGTATAATTTAAACTCTTTAAAACATCGGTATTGTGGTTCCCGTAGACTTGTGTAGGTATTTCATTAAAAACTTTTTTGGGGCGTTCCTGTGAGGGCGATGATCCGAATTCCACACGAAATTTCTACACGTAAAAGATAGGTATTAAAGAATCCATCTGCATATTTTGTTAATTAAAATTATTAAAAGTATTTCTTCGGTATTGCACAGCATATTTCATCAAGTGTCAATAATTTGTTTTTTCTAAAACTGTCATCAAAAGTCGACAATTTAGTTAAATTTTAAGTTGGCAGTGTCATTTTTGTCACCTAGCTGCGAAATATTTTTATGTTTTAGAATGCCAAAGTATTTTTCGTTGTAGAGCATAAAGCAAATGTCAAAATAATTTGTAATTTTTTCGAAACTTACTCATAGTTTTATTAATTAAACAATATACATTTTAAGTAATATAACCAGTGTCGGCTCGTGATAAAATGAAACGGGTGTTTTGCAAATATTTACACACCTATTTTTTGAAAGTCAATTCAATCTTGCGATCCTTCATAGAAGCAAATTTGTCTATAACCTTCTCGTTGAAGTCATCAATTTGTGAAATAAATATTTTCAATGGAAAGCATTGATAGAGCTGTCAAACGATCCTGGGGCATTGAATTTCGAGGGAAGGTCTTGATTCTTTTTAAAGTTGAAAAGCTTCTGATGTTGACATGGGCGTTGTTGCAACAATTTCTAATAATTTTTTTGTTTCCCGAAATATTTCGTCTAAATTATTTTGTGTTTAATATTAGTTGTCTCTAATAAAGCTAATTTCATTGTATTATGTAGATGGCTTTTGGAGTTGTGATTTTTTATTTTTTCAGTTATGTGCACCAAATCTGTCACCACTACCTCCGTCCATGCTTTATCACCGCCAAAAAGTAAAGTCTAAAGCAGTGCCGTGTATAAGTTTCTAGATGAGGCAAATAAGTTGCTATTTCTCAGTAAGCTCAGCAAAATAATTTTTATTCTTGGACGCAAGTACCACCAAATTGTGATAAAGGAATTTATCATGAAAATTAGTTCTTTTGAGGGATTCATATTCAGCAATCCTAAAAACATAAACATAAAATGGTTTTGGCCATTTGCATGCCTATTTTTTTTATTTGATCTTGAAATTACCTTGAAGCTATCTGATTCGCTCAATGTGCTAAATATGCGATGGTTTTGTCCTGTATAACTATATTGATTTGGCCTTAGAATGCCATTGAAGACGAGGTGGAGTAAAATGAGCCCATAGTTCGAATCCAGCGGCCTCAAATATGATCTGGTCCACCTGCATATACATGGTGTTAAAAAAAGAGTGTAAAATATTTAAGGAGGTAATAGTATGAACCGAAATAAGCAGAAAAGTCCATCCATACCATGTGCAACGAGTACAGGCCTTAAATCCAATAAATGATCATCAAGCACGTTTGGTTTTTTGCCGCTGGTTTCTACGTCATGATGCTGAAGACCCTCGTTTTCTTGCAAACATTCTTTTTACTGATGAGGCCGGGTTCACAAGAAATGAAGTGTTTAATTTTCACAATATGCATATTTGGGCCGACGAAAACTCTCATGGTCTAATAGAATCTGAATATCAGACACGTTTCTCATTAAACATTTGGATGGGTATTGTAGGTGACAGGTTTCTAGGTCCTGTTGTTTTACCAAACCGATTAACAGGCGCTGCTACCTCAACTTTCTGCAGAACACACTGTATGAGTTTTTGGAAGACATTCCTTTGAATCAGAGGCAACAAATGTGGTTCCAGCATGATGGTGCTCCAGCTCATTTTTCCATGGCCGTTAGAGAGCATTTACACCAAACTTTTCCACATATGTAGATGAGTAGGAAGGGCTGGGACCTGTTTTATGGCCTCCAAGATCGCCTGATTTGAACCCTCTACATTTCTTTGTTTGGGGATATTTGAAGACATTAGTGTATGGTACTCCTGTATCAAATCAATTAATCAAAAGTGTTAAGAAATCCAAACCAAGAAGGGTGTTTTCGAAAGAGTTCGAATATCGTTGAGACGAAGAATGTTGTGCCCGCTTGGAAATGGACGGAGGGCACTTTGAACATCTTGTGATACCCACTACTCACTAGTTAATTTTTTTATTGGGTTCTCAGGGTAAGTCTCGTTGGGTCTGCCTGTACTGTGGGTGAGAGAAAAAAAACAAACACGGCTACTGAATCTACCTGTTTTAATCCTCGAATAAAATAACAAATATCCACAACGCTCTCGCAATGCACAATGTATATGAATGTCAGTCGACCCTGGTAGAAACGAACAAATGCTTACGGCTCCTCCAGCGGTGGACGTGTCGTTGGGTACCTTTCTGCTAACGGCTGGACCCCTCTCTCTCTTTTACCATCCGGGTCTCGGACACTTACTATTATCAAGTGCACGTTTACACCTGCCGCTCCAGACCTTGAATCGGCTTCACCAGACTGCATATAAAGCAATACTCCCCTTTTTGGGACTTTTCGCCAGACACAAAATGCTGATTTCTAGAATACACGGCTTGCAGCGACAACTCGCTCACTGCCCGCCGTACTCCCAGACTCCCAATGCTCGAATGTCTTTCCCCGCGCTCCCTCGCGTCCAGACACTACACTCAACAGGTGTTTCTACGCCTGCGCACAGCCGCGCACTTAAACTTAAATATAAAAATCCAAAAACATAACAAATGAAAATCGGGCATCACAATCTTCTGTAACTTTATTTTTTGTTTGTTAAAAGCTTCCTTTGTCGGTTTATTCCTAATAAAATAAAATGTTTGAAAAACGATTAGTGGTCCATATCTCCGCAACCGTTACTTTGCGGACTCATGTTTATTAAGACTTTTCTGCTTATTTTGGTTCATACTATTACCTCCTGAAATATTTTACACTCTTTTTTAACACCCTGTATATCTATCTTTCAATTTGACCTTGGATTAACCTTGAATATTAACAGACGGTGAAACGACCGCAGATTTGGATTCACCCAATAAAAATACATAAATCTAGGCCGGTGGACAGAACACTTATTTATTTTTGTGGTGCTGTGTAATTTATCAAAATATTTACGTTTCTCAGACTTCCTTTTGCAATCCTAACGTGCCTCGCGAGTATAATGTAACGTTTTATTTGTTTTCAAACGCAGCGAGATTCAAAATTAAATAAGACTGTCATTCATTAGCTGCGTTAGATATTCCAAAGTATCATTTTATTGTTTAGTTGGTTCTCTTGTCCGTAATTTAATTTGAGCGAGCGACAAATTTATTTTTCTGCTCGTTGCCTGCAGCTACGAACAGGGAAGTAATTGTGTCGGAAAACGTCAACTTTGCGTTGTCAAATAAAGGAAAAAAAGCTTATTTCGCGTGGAGGCCCTAGAAGGAATTAATTTTATCCATATTTTATTTTTTTTTAATTTGTCGGGCTGTATCTATTACATCTCCAGTTACAAGAGAAACGTTGTATAAAACCTCATTCAGTAAAGTTTCGTCTGTAAATGAAAAAATATATACGAGATGTTGAAAATGAATTGCCGTTTGTCTACCAATTTGTTGTTGACCAACTTGAATCTTACCTTTCTAATAGATTGCTAAGCGTACAATATCGTGGTTTTACTTCATTTGAAATCACTGCTACATCTGGGGTAGCTCAGGGTTCAGTTCTTAGCCTTCTACTGTTGAATATGTTCATTAATGATATTTGTGACAGTCTTCGATCTAATGTTTATATGTGGATGATTTCAAACTGTATACATTTGTTTCATCTATAGATGATTGTATTATACTTCAAAATGATTTAGCTAAAGTTAATGAATGGTGCCTTCGAAATAGGTTGCCTTTGAATATTTCTAAATGTTTGCTATTTCAACACAAAGAAAATTGGTTCTGAGACTGTCGCTCGTTGCACTTAATTTCTGGGAGTTATTTTTGACGCTAAATTAACCTTTGTTCCTCATATTAATAATATTATATGTCTTGCAAGTAAAAATCTTGCGAAACACTTCAGACAGGTTTCTATAAATTCTACTCGCATATTGTGCAATGTTATGTATGTTACTATATAATAATATAATAATAATAATAATGTTTATTCAGTTTTTAAAATCCAGAACAATTACAGAACACAAATACATGAATAAAATTGAATAAACAGAGAAAACACAGAAGCAACTAGCGAAGTTACTTGTTTGTGTTGTAGGCACAAATTATTTTAAAAGTCTATATAAGATTCTGCAAATAAAAACATTCAGTAATATTAATTTATACATAATAGGGCAATTTGTCATAGCCAGTAATATTTTAAGTCACATTCAGGTAAGGTATAATTATATATGCATTCATTTTATAAGCAACACTTTATGAACATAAAATAAAACATAATTTGATAATGCACACATAAATATCACAATCAGGTAAGTATACATTTACAAATACATCAATACATTTTCCGTTTAGGTTCAGAAGGATGTAGAAAAGTATCCATCAAAACTTATTTAAATACTATTTGTTATAGCAAGAGTTGACTATGTCACTGAAAAACTGTCCACCTGTCTCAAATATCCATTTTTTTCAATTTAATTTTAAAACTAGAAAACGTAATATGGGTTTCTATGCGAAAGTGAAAAGGGGACAATGCATACAATCTTGGTGCTATATAGTCTACATCTCTTTGGCCTACTGTTTTTTCAGTACGAGGTAGAAATATTCCATCATTTTGTCTGGTATTATATATATGTTGATATGTTGGTAGTATAATTTTTTTATTTTTTATCCATTCTAATATTTTTTGACAAAACAGTTGCCTCACATCACAAATTTTTGCTATATTATATAAGCTATCACTAGAAAAAGTGTCCAGTTTTTCGAATATAATTTTTAAAATCAATTTTTGTAGGACATGTAAGTGACTCTCATTTACACCACCCCAACTCATAATTCCATATGTCAATTGGGACTGCACTAGAGAAAAATATATCGTTTTAAATGTTTTATATTTAGAAATTCTTTTAAATATTTAAATTTTGGTAATATCCTCTAATTTTTGATTAGGTACTTAATTTGCAGGTCCCAGCGCATATGTCGATCTATTTGTACACCAAGATATTTAACAGATATAGTCTCAGGAATTTCAGAATGATTGCCAATTTTTAAGGGTCCGATATTAGGTAATCCAGTTTGGTAAGAGCTGAAAGGCAGGTAATTAGTTTTACTGAGATTTAATGTAAGCTTGTTGTATTGGAACCACTGAGATATCAACGGAAAATCGTCAAATATAATTTGTTGTAATTCCTGCCATGTACTGCCTGTATAGATAACAGCAGTATCATCGGCAAAACTAATAATTTTGCCAACAGTATCTACTCTAAATAAACTATCCATATATAAAATAAATAACAGTGGCCCCAATACAGAACCCTGAGGAACGCCGAATGATATATTTTTGCATTACTATAAACTCCATTTATTTCCAGCTCTCCCTAATCCCAAACAAACTCAATTTATTTATTAATTTCTTATGACACACCGTGTCAAAAGCTTTCGAGAGGTCCAAAAGATACTTATTGTTGGTATTTTTTTGTCTAGTGTTTAGATATAAGATGTTAATTTGTAGATGGCGTCCTCTGTAGATTTGGCCTCTGAAATCCAAATTGACACTCATTCTTAATATCTAAGAACTACTTCATAAGAGATTTCTTAAATATCTATCTTTCAGACTTGACAATGTTTACTCTGCCAGAGGCATTCCTTAATCTGACCTATTGAGTAGATTCAACTTAAATGGTCTGACATCTCGACACATACTTTTTACTGTTATTTTTTCTAAAGTTGCTTAATAATAATTACATTGATGGTTTTGATATTCTTAGCCATATAGCATTTAATATACCTTTGTTTCATCTACAGACTACAGATGATTGTATTATACTTCAAAATGACTTCACTGTAGTTAATGAATGGTGTCTTCGAAACAGGTTGTCTTTAGCGAATATTATCACAGTTTTCTTATCAGTTCTACTAAATTCAAGCCGTCAATATTTCCAGATGCAACAAAAAAACTCCAGTACACTTTTGTTTTGGTACTGGGTATCATGACTTGGAAGCATAGTCTTTCATCTTTAACATGTAGACAATGATGTCTATATTCCACTTATTGCTTAAATAACTATTACAATGTAGAATTTTTAAAATATTCGTTTTTCCAATATCTAATTACTTGTTACGGTCCTAAGCAAAATCGGGAAAAATTTGTTTTAGATGTAATCATGAATTCACATCGGCATTATATCGCTTTCTTAATTTTCACAATTTAGTTATTCTAATAACCTGTTAAGGGAATTGAGGAATTAAATTCGAATATGTTGATAAATAATGCTGGAAACGTGCAAGTTTTTTAACAAAAGTATCTGTTACAAGTGTTTATTGTGTATTATAATTATTTTGGCACTGGTTATAACCTCTTTCAATTTCTAAAACAGCCTGCACTTATAAACATCTTCAGTTTATTTATTCATAAACAAAAAACGTATGTATAAAATCTTGGAACAGAATTTAGAGGATTTTTTACTGTATTAGAAAGGTATTTTAAGCTAATGAAGTGATAATATGATATTGATGACATATTATGTATGCTCTCTGATACCAAGCATCTAGGTATGCTAATGAACAATTCCACAGACCAAGAGCTCTATTCAATAATTATCTAAAAAAAAATAATCTAGCTAAATTTACCTAACGGAGTTAATGAAAACATTCTATAAATATCTAATTTCACTTTTGAAAATGTGGGAACTCGAAAATTCAACCACAATAGATGAGATGAGTTTCTGCATTTTTAGGATTGCTTCTTCAGGTGGCTTTCTTTAAGTTGACTCAAATATCCAACTATAAAAATTATTATACCAATAAATTAAAATTATTTGAAATTAAATATCGACAATGTCATAAGTGGTTTTAACCTGTCAATGAATTTTAAATTAAACATGACAAATACCTACTTAAATAATGTTTATCGTTTTTTTTATATATTTTTAGGTATTAACAATATTGTGTGAAACTAACTACTCTGCGGACTAAAGCCCCGACAAGCGTTGAATTACACCCACAATATCTACCCATATATTCTTTTTTATTAGCTTTTGTAACATTTTTTACTGTATTGGAAAGGTATCTTAAGCTAATATATATCAAATCTACAATATTTAATTTAAAATTCATTGAGAGGTTAAAATCACTTTTGACATTGTTGATATTTAATTTCAAATAATTTTAATTTATTGGTATAATAATTTTTATAGTTAGATATTTGACTCAATTTAAAGGAGGCCACCTGAAGAACCAATCCTAAAAATGCAGAAATAGGTAGGATCTCATCTATTGTGGTTGAATTTTCGAGTTCCCACAGTTTCAAAAGTGAACTTAGATATTTCTAGAGTGTTTTTATTAAACCAGGTTAGTAAATTTAGCTAGATTAATTTCTTTAGATAATTATTGAATAGATCTTTGTCTGTGGAATTGTTCTTTAGCATACCCAGATGTTTGGTATTAGAGAGCATACATATGACTTCATTGATATGAATTGTAGGAGATTTGATACATATTAACTTAAAATACCTTTTTAATACAGTAAAAAATGTTACAAAAGCTAATAGCATAATAGTAAAGAATATATGGGTAGATATTGTGGATGTAATTCAACGCTGATTGGGACTTTAGTCCACGGAGTAGTTAGTTTCACACAATATTGTTAATACCTAAAAATATATAAAGAATTTAGAGTATTTAAAGGATTTTAATAAATATTATTTGTCATGCTTTAACATAAATTTTATATTATTCTACCCTTCTAAACCTGCCTCTCATACCTCCCTAAATGTTTAATCGCTTCTTGAGCTGAAATGTGTCAGGTAGCTTTCGAGGTATCTAACAGGATTAATATCATTATTGTGTGCTGAAATGTTTAAAGTCTGAAGTTATTTTATTTTGATAATATTTATGTTAAAGTCAGTATTATTTCTATTTTAAAGCTGTATTAGCCGGAAGTTGAAGTAATAAATGAGTATAGCATATTTGACACATTACTATGCAATCATACATCCTCCAAAATGCCACCCTCCGAGATGTGTGCTCCTAAATGGCCGCACCCCCTTCATTTTCCATATTTGTCATAGTCCTCGTAGCTATCCAAATCCCATGTTTAATATGGTAATGTATTCTTAGTATCGCTAATATGTATTTATGATGTTATCTCCCCGTTCACGATGCAACCGATCCCAATCAAGATTATTGTTGCTAATATGTAGATTACGGACGAATTTACATTTCCTTTGTTGGGGTGCAGATGGTCCCGTTCGTTATCGAGTGGAAATTAGGATTTATGGTTTTTTAGGGATCGCGTGCCGGCGCATATAGTGATATAAATGTTGGGATTCCATGGTCGAATTCCTGGGAAATCGATTTCACAACGTCAAAAGTCTGGGACTCCCTGTATATAAAATTATTCGATTAAACCTAGTGGTTTTCCTTAATGTAGTAAAAAAGTACATGTACTTAGGGAACAAAAAAAACAATAAAAAATTGCAGACCATGAACTTTTACTTTATTACCAATGTTTTTTACAAATCAGGTCAGTTTGGCACTGTATTCAGTCAAGTGTTCCTATGAATGTTTCTACATTATAATGCCAGTACGTAAAATTTCTGCGTTTACCCGAGCAAGAATGACTGCTTTACATGATGCAGGACATTCTAATTATCAGATATCGAACATGTTGAGCATTCCTAGATCATCTGTTGTACGAATAGTACACAGGTATGAAGAATTAGATACAGTGGAAAACAGACTACGTAGTGGACATCCTCGGGTATCTAGAAGGCCATTACGGGTCCCCACTCTACTTCCAAGGCATCGTGCTGCCCGTCTCCAATGGGCGCGAGAGCATAGGGGTTGGCTTTTACGCCAGTGGCGGTGGGTCTTATTTACAGACGAAACCAGAATTTGGCTGGTTACTGATGACAATCGACAGAGTCTGGAGATAACCAGATCGTCAACAGCGACTTCATATTCCCCGTGAAGTTGCTCCGTATGAAGGTGATGGTGATACCGTAATGTTTTGGGGTGGAATAATGTTTAACCGCCGCACCCCATTAATTCGCATACTACAGAATATGACCAGTCACACTTACACCGAACAAGTTACGCCCCTACGTTAACGCCCATTATCTATCCCCTACGTAATGAATTAGGTGAAATATTTGAGTTTATGAACGACAACGCTCGACCACATCGCGCAAGACGGGTTCAAGAGACACTCGAAGCAGGACATATAGATTAGATTGGCCAGGCAACTCTCCTGACATGAATCCTATTGAAAACAAGTGGGATTTCATTGCTAGAGCCATTCATAATCATATTCCTCCACCTCAGACTGCAGATGAGTTAGTCGTGGTAGCAGAAGATGAATGGAACAATATTTCGCAAGAGATCGTTAACAGCTTGATTATCTCAATGCACAGACGTGTCAATATGCTATTGGAACGTGGTGGAGGTCATACCGACTATTAGTCAAGTAGAGAACTTACTTATTTTTGATTTAATAATTTTGTCAAAAATGTCACACATTTGCTGGTTTTTAATTTTCTAAGTATAGTACCTGCTCAGTTTATCGAACATATTATTGTCACAAAAAAAAAAGATTCAGCAAACAATATACTTTTATAAATGCATTTTGTTTTTCTGACAAAAAGATTTCTTTAACAAGAATGAGGGGGGGTCCAAGACTTTTGACGTTGTGTGTATATAAAAATTATAAGACAGCCTGTAGCAATATTTGGATTAGAAATTACTTATATGAGAAACAAAGAATTGTTTCTAGTACGGTTCTGCTTGAAGCGATTATAAGTGCATAAGTCATGTACTCATGTATATGTTGTACTGATTAGTATATATTGTTAGATGTCTCTTCTAAATTGTTTGCTAAGTACCTAGAGTATGGGAACTTACTACCTCTTTTTAATAAACACAGCAAAATTGTATTTAACATTTAAATATAATTATTTATAGCCACTCGCATTCACAAATTACAATTAAACACAAACGAAAATATTTTATAATATAAAATTTAATACGATACTGCACTTTTTCCATTAATTTTTAAGTCATTAGTCGATTATACCAGTGTAAACACATTTAAATTATTATCAATTTAATATTATATGCTGAGCAACATACATGATTAAAATTGAATTTGATGATATAAATTGCATGACAAATTTAATTATAATATCGTGACATGAAATCTTGTCATTTTTTATAGTAGTATCTGCTCGTCTATCTACTGGAACATGTAAACAACTTTAAATTTAATAAACTTAACTATAACGGCTTTTATCTATGTCAATTGTAAACAATTTACCTATTATTAGCATTAACAAAATTTAATTCGCCAACAACACAAGAAATGTAAAAAATTATCGGCGTAAAGTACACATTGCACTAGTGGCCTACAGATGGCGACTGCATCAGATCAAAAATAAAATCAAATAAAATATCGCATACGGTGATTAGTTTCAAATATTTTTTCAGTAGTTGCCCTTCGCAAATTTAATTTGGAAGTGTGACAAGTGCATATTATCCCGTGGCAGCGTAATACTAAAGACGTTTTCCGAGTAGACAAAATATTATGCCGAATCCTCTTTGAACTACATAGGACAACTGCTGTAATGTGTTGGCGGTTAACGTGTGACAGTGTTTTATTTATTTGTGTACATTTGCGTGTGTTTTTTCCACCTTTTCTGGTTTTTACCGATGGAGAAAATCCACCTGGTCGTGGTCGTTGGCCGAGTACCTCACTTTAAGCGAAAATAACGTTTGAGGAAATGAAAGACCCCCAGCTAGTACAAAAATCTTTGCAATGACAAGCTTGAATGTAAACAAGAAAACAGAAAATGATTCATTTTCATTTTATCATTCACATTTTTTAAATTTCTCGGCGAAAAATAGGGGTAGTTAAAAAAATTTTTCGCTACGTAAGTTTGAAAATTTTTGATGGACGATTCCGTTAATTCTTTTTTTTCTCTATCCCCTCTTAAAATATTTGTCATAGTTACCCTGTATAAAAACGCACATTTTCGCAAATTTCACTGTTCTTCCGAAATTTAAATTATACTCATAATTAAAACAAATGACAATTACATTTTGCTTCCACTTTCAAATAATGTGAATAAATGGTACGGAATTGGGTATGACTACAATGTAAAGCATCATCCCCTCAATCTTCCCCATTTTTATGAGTAATGGGTGTGAAATAACACACATAAGATTGTGTGGAATAACGTTATTTAACGCATCAGAGGTTGACCAAAATTAGGAGCTGGGGTGAGGTCATCATTAAGGAAGGTTGGAAGTAATGCTTTTTCATTGAATGAGTTGGGGATGAGGGTGTTTTATAGCCTGCTTTGATTAAAATAGGAGCACCATACAGGGTTGCTCTTAGCCTGTTGAGAAATGATTTAGGGGGTCAACTTTCGTTTAAGGGAAATCAGCTATGAAAAAAAAACAAATAACAAATATCATTCAGAGGCCTCTCTGAACACAGAAACATTAAAATTTTCCCGCGGAAATGCGTCATTTCCATTATAAATGGAATTTTGTGGACTTTAGAAAAAGGGAAATCAGTTACATAAAAAATATTTTTTGCTGTGAATTATAGATATTTTTCTTAACACAGAAACGCCAAAATTTTCCCACGGAAATGCGTCATTTTCATTACCTATATGGAAAAAATGTAGAAAAGAGGAAAAATGTGACAAATTTTTATTTTTGAATTCTTAATGTATTTCTGAACACAAAAATTCAAATTTGGTAAACGAAAATATAACAGAGGAAGTGTAGTTGAAGGTCCCTGGGTATTCGGAATGATTGCCGATAACTCAGAAGACTTAAGAATGGTAATTTGTCCCGAAAATAAAAGGGATGCAGGCACGTTAATTTTCTTTTTGGAACAACATGTAGAGAAAGGGTCTATTATCCATTCGGATATGTGGAAAGCGTATGAGAGATTCACTGAATATGGCATTAGACTGTTAACCATAGTGTTAAATTCGTTGCTGAAGACGGTACTCATACCCAACGGATCGAGTCGTCGTAGGTTGCAAAAATTCTTTTAAAAGGTCAACATATTCCACCGGACGAAATTGCAGACCGACTCTATGAGTACTTGTGAAGACGCCATTTTAAGAAAAACAGTATAGATCCGATGGATGAGCTCATTAATTGAATAAAATTAGAATAGATATTTCAAATAAATAGTTTCAACATAAAAATCATTATTTTGACATATCCGCCACAATATTGCCACAAAAGATACCTTAACTTTTAAATACATACAGAATTCTTACAAAATCACATGCTTTTTATTTAATGTTTATATTTATATAACAAACATCTATGTGGATATTTGGATATATCTAATATACGCAAGCGAAGCGAGCGCGACCGGGCGCGCTCAATTTTAAAAATGCTACAAATCCACTTACTTTTTATAACTTGAATAACATTCGTTTATTCACAAAACCCTAAAAAACATGAATATGTAAATGATTTTCCTCAATATTTTCTTTAAAAACAATTTCCGCAAATAAAATTATATATCATTAAAGCGCAAATTAGCAGTCAAATCAAATTATCTAATTATCATTTCTATAACAGGTTTCCCTTATTCTAAAGTCAAAGGAAAATGGAAATTTTCCGTAAATTTTTAAATTTTTATATCAAATCAAAGCCACAATTTTATTAATTTTGTATTTCTAGAGCAGTATGTAATATAAAGACATTTGAAAAAGAAATTTTTGAGGCAATTTTCAGTTAAAATATAATATAAGAAAAATTCGAGTGTTCCGGAAAACGAAACATTTCCGCGGAAAAACAAAATTGGTTATATACTAGTAATCTTGGGTAGAACCTTCCTATAGAACAATTTCTTTTGTAACTGATTTCCCTTAAATAAAACTTGGGTTTGATTTAGGTTTAGTTGTGAAAAAAACGTGGGAAAGGTATTGTAAATGCTCTCTTTCTTTTTCAATAATTCGATAATAATTCTATTATACTATTTAGTTTTTTTTATCAATAATTTAACATTAATAAACTTAACCTTTTACTTAACTATAGGGAAACGTTTCAAAATATAAGTTTTAAATGGTTTTAAAATTTGTAGAACCTTAAAATATTTCTAAACGTACGTCTATGGTTTTGACACTTTATTCAGTATCATGTATTATTTCCCTAATAAGTGCTTTGTTGTGTTGAATTTGAACACTATTGTACTGATTTACGACAAAAGTTATTGAGAAAAATTGTGCTTTAAAATATCAAAAGACATAAAAGTTTCAAATCAAATTGGAAGAAATGGGTCGACTATAGAGTTTTAAAATTTTTGTTTAGGTTTTTTCTAAAGATGAACTTATTATGTTATTTTAAAAGTTTTAGCACCTGTTAACAGTTGGTATCTGTAATTTGGAATACCCTGTACATATTTTTGTATACATACATTAAAATACCTAACTCTAAGAGACATTTCTACTACATAATATATGACTGATGTATATAGATGTCTGCTCGCGTATTGTACCTACATATACTCCATTTTACCGTCAACCCTTATATCATTAATTTGATGAAGGTTTACCTATTTTTAGTAAATTTGAATTTGCATCTCGTTCCTTTGTAGTGTTGAAATATAACCATATTGCAACGTGCTCTGAATATTTCTCCATGTACTCGTACTAAGCTCAGTTCCCAGAGAAAGGACGCACGTCACTGAGTACCACTTTAAATTTCATTATAATATTAATTTTAATGAAACACAATACTGCACTGTATAAATCCTATTTTGATTCCCATAAAAACTAATATTTTATGTGGCAAATCCCATCATCTTCTCATAAACCAATAAACTGGAAACTAAAATAAATGTAATGATTTAAAACGTCATGCTAAATTAACGTTAATCGTTTGTTTTTTTGCCTGTGTTCATCTAAACCAGGTCAAAGTCCGAGTTCATTGACAGTACAGTTGGTTTAGAAAGGTAACAACAAGCAACACTGTTGATAGTCGTGCTGACACAAATTCAAGTGCTGTCCAGTAAAGGCGCGTTTAATAACATTTTCAGTGACTGCTGAAACTATTTATTTCATTAAAAATAAATCATTTCAAATTTTGCGTAACAGACATTGTTATTCTTAAAAATTAACCCCTTCCTTAAAGTTACAGTCTATATACTTTTAACTTATTGAAGGGTAAATTTATTTTTTTTTAAATTGTAATTGTTTTTTCCATTTATCAGTGATTTGTTATTAATTAATTTATCATTTTCAGATGTGGTACTAATGCAGTTTTAAGTGGTGAGTAAAAATCCCATTAACTTTTGGAATTTATTTAGTGAAATTTAAATCATCTATTTGGGGAAATAACATTCCATAAGCGGCTCATATTTTATATTTGTAATCTAAAGTTTTGTGTAATTCTCGTAGAAAAACTACACTTTTAAAGCTCTATGCAGAATAAGTAGGTATACAATTATAGTTTTTTTCTACACAAATCGTGTCTAAATTAAATTTAAGTCTACCATTTGCTTTTATTCAATTTGTATGCTTTATGCAGAGTTGGTTATGTATAAATTAAAGAAAAATGTTGTGTACAATATCAATAAATCAAATACAGTATCCGCAGGTTCAAGTTCTGTTTCTTTTGCTTGACTTAATCATGATATAAATTGTAGAGAGGATATTTCAGTCCTCACTCGGTCAAATCAAATCTGCATAAAATAAAGCAGCAAACATTTACATTTCCAGAGTTTGACAACCATGGAAATGTAAATGTCCATATTTACTGCCAGAAATTCTGCCACGTTAATTCTTAGAGTGTAAATAATCCTTGGGACAGATCTGGAGACTAGCCCGTAAGCCTCTTCGTAGTGAGGGGAGCTTCCCTGCTACACGTCCTCCCCTGCCAAATTTTTTAGTACCTCAGTAGCGCAAATCTTCGCCGGTCGCAGTTGACTTTTATAATTAACGTATGAATGATTGATCGTCAGAAGGAAGTCTCTGTTTGTTGTACTGCTGCAGTTCAATTTCCGTCCCTTTAAGAATGCACAGATCTATGACACGCTCCTAATTTATGACCTTCTGCCTTTCAGCGAGGCGATATGTGCCAGTTTAATTAATTTTCTTACCAGCAACTTTTTATTCCTCTATTTTGCGCCGATGGTAATAAATTTTTCGGCGGTGGGATGTGACAAGCGCAAGAGAGAGAGTTTAAGGCAGTTAGATATCGGACTGATATATAGTTATCTGCAACAGCGATAAATTTCCACGACCGAATTTGATGGTTGATATAGAGACGATTATCTTCTTGACAAATTTCGGTATAAAAAGTATATTTTAATTGTAAAACACTGTAAATACTGGTCAGTCGTAATGTCATTAATTTTAACCACATCGGAAAGCCTACTACACAGAAAATCTAAAAAAAATCTTACTCGACCTTTTAAAAGATAACCTAATCAACTCATAACGCCCTATAACACGGCACTCTTGGTACGCAACAAATTTTCTGATGACCAAACCGTATACCGTTCGAGCGTTCAAGCGAAAGAGCGTTGCCATATCAGGACCACATACATAATAATATTGTTTAACATTCAGTGTCTCTGCTCACGTTTGTGTTGTGAACATTGTTGCAAACGACATTTTTTATAGCTGATTATGGCTAGAGTACGTAGATTTGGGTAGATTTCCCAGCTTAGTGACTTGGGAGGGGGCGAATTGTTGGGTTGCGCGAAGCAGATTTGTCGGTGAAAGACATTTCTAGAGAACAGATCCTTACGTATCATAGTACGGTGGTACTACTAGGCGTGGATTCAGAAAGGCCGTGGACAGAGAGCGAGCGGCAGTCGTAGAAGAACCACATAGCATAAAGGCATCAGATCACCCGTTTACCCTGGCCACCAAGATCGCCCGGCCTGTCACCTATTGAACATGTCTGGGACATGATTGGTCGCAGACTGCTGCATTTACAACACCCATCACAGAGTTTAGCAGATCTTATCTATGAAGTTCAGATAGCTTAGGATGAGATACCCCAAGAACTTATCGACAAACTTATTAGATCAGAGCCAAGCATATTAGGAATCATTTGTTCTCAACACCTTATTGAACCAATTTTTGCAGTAGGTTCTCCGATCTTGCTGACAATACAACCATTCCAATAAGTGTCTGTGTATCAAAAATGTCTTTCCAACCGTTCCTTTGTCACATAGTACATAATTCTATCGATTTCGGTAATCCCATATGCAGCCGAATTTAATTCTCTCATGCAGTTAAATCAATTTTTGGGAATTATTAGATAACCCTTAATTACAATTGCGTCTCTTGCAATTAATTTGTCCCGAATAGTTGTTTTGTTTTGTATTTCAGTAGACATATACGGCTAATTTTCGTATCCATTGAGGTTCGAAATGCGCTTGCAAGCTGCGGCGTTAGCTCATAATTTCATTAAAGCAGTATATAGAATCCGCTATTCACAGTCCAAAATGCTATTTAACGAATTTGTACAATAGAGTAAGTGCATATGCGGAACGACAATGAAATATTAAATATAACGTAATGTGTTCTGAGATATCCAGCATCTGCCCGTGTTAAAATTTTGGCAATTATTATATTGAAAACTGTAAACAGTTACTTTATGTTTAGAGTTTTCCAATAAGGATGGCCTAATACATAAAAAAAAAACTTTTAAGGGACATTTTGTATCTCAAATAATAGCTGAGATATGGGAATGGTGAAAATTATTGTTTCTGAGTTTTCACTTCAGTGGCGTACTTGTAATTTATCTACAGTGTCTCTTATTAAAGGACACTTATCACTATTTTCCTTTAAATGTTGAATTATTTTAAGTACAATATTTGTTTTACAATCTACTACACTTTACAAAATAAACATTTTGCCTTATCGAAGTAAAACTTTAGATAAATATATAATTACTACACAAATTTGGTACTCTTAAGAATTTGAAGTAAAATATAAGCCAAACATTTGCCTGAATAATATAAGTGAAATAAAATATCGTTATTACAATTAAGCCCTGTTTGGATTGATTTTTAGTTTATGATCAGTAATTTAATACCGTATACCATTACTGCTTAAAAATGATTTTTCTTTTAATATTATCTTGGAATTCGATAATGACTCTTAAAATTAAAGGAAAAATTTGTTGTCTGAATAATATAACAAAATATCGTTATTATAATTAAGCCCTCTGTTTGGGTTGATTTTTAGTTTATAATCAGTAATTTAATACCGTTTACTGTTACTGCTTAAAAATGATTTTTCTTTTAACTTCAACTTGGAATTCGATAATGAGTCTTAAATAAAGGAAAAAATATGAAACGGAAATATTTCAAATAATATTAAACGTTACGTTACGTTGAACGTAGAGACAGGTGTACAGTTATGTTATAATTAACATATCTAATGTTTTTGTAACCCGATTTCAGAATACAGAATATTGAATATAGGATATTGAATATAGAATATAGAATTGGGTGTAGATGCATCATGAAAAATGTAGTCAAATGTAGTCGAATGTGTTTACATTACTTTTTCAAGTGTCAAATATGGTTTTTAATTTATGGTGAAGTAAGACAAAATTCTTTAGCAGCTTATAGTCTGTACACAGAACGAATTCCCGGTAGACATGTTGCAAATGCAGCTACTTTTACAGTGGTATGCAACGCGGGCGTGATACGGGGATTCCCCGAATAAGTTCCAGGGCCAAGCAGAAGTGTATATTCAAATAATTTTCGAACTGCCCATTTCGATACAAAATTGTCTTCTGTACATCAACATTTTTGTGATTGATATCGTCAACTTTTATTTTTCATAGCTTTAACGAGACTGTGGGTTTTAATCTATCTAATGCTTTTCGAACGAGTGTATTATCAAATAGTATCTTTCAAACAACTGCTACCCAAACAGAAATTGCAATCAACGAATACAAACAGATCGGAAGGATCGTGATACGCTATCGTTTAAAATACTAAGCGATTGTAATCTCATAGGGAAACAAAGAGAGTGCACGCATGACATAGTTCGAATCGATGTTTTCGCAGGAGCTGCCGTCGCGAAATATAGAGCAGTACTCCCACAGGACCTCTTCCGATATTAAATATCAGATGATATTTGAAGATCGCAACGATAGTAATGAATTCTCAGATTGATTTACATACAACACACTCTAGTTCCTCCCCCTTCGCATTTTCTATCAGCCAATTTGAGAGATTGAATACATTAAGAGTTTTTCCGCTTCCCAAACAACTTTGATCGCGGATAGAAAAACGGTTTTTACACGGAAGATGAAAATGGATTTTAACTTTTAATGCTGTTCGGGTATAGGACCGGATTTCGTGCGAGGACCCTCTCGAACACATGACACCGAAAGGGTCCTCGCTCCACAAAGGATTTCAATAGTTCGAAAATGATTACGGGGGATATCTGCGGAATTTGAATTGCGTTTCATATTAGGAGTTGGTAAAGGATCCACGCGATTTTTAATATGTCCAAGTATTCTTAATGTGTGCCCTACGTATTGTGAATTAACAACAAATAATATATTTTATGAGCCACTGAAAATTTGCCACCCACACAAAAAAAACTAATCTGTCTTTAAACTTCATACAAGTGTACATGTATTAATTCAGTAATAAAGTATATTTGATATAAATTACATATTTTGGACATCCAAGAATATTCTTTTACTTAATTCAACACTTTTCTTTCTTTAAATGATCGTAAATTTTTAGATTTACTTAAAGAATATTATGTTAAAATATGAATAAAATATTGTTAATTATACAGGGTGTCCGGGAAAATGTGGGAAATCTCTCGGGTGCAGATAGAACATGAAAAAATAAGATGACAAGTTCCTATAAAAAAATTTCCTACAGGCCCTTCCTACGGAGATATGTGTCCCTGAAGGACGCCGCTGGAAATCGGTTTTTCTTGAATAACTTTTAAAGTAGTCAATATAATTTATTAAAAATTTATTGTGATGGACCTCGTAAAATAGTGTCCTTGAAACATAATTAGCTTTTTTAGTTTACCAGGGGCGGGCTAAGCTTTACAACTTAATGCCTAAGTTTTTAACACCCTGTATGATACAGACTTTAAAGTAATAAATCTGGATAGCTTCAACCTTAGACTAAATAAATGTACTCTTGTTGTCGGCAAAATGAACCGTTTTCGAGAAAGAGAATAATAAACAAACTCATGTTTTATTTTTAATAAAAAGGACCATGATTTCTTTTTTGTTTTTCTCGGCGAAAGTCATTCAAACAACAGGAAAGTTTCATTTTAAGATGATTAATCCGAAAGAATACAAAATTCAAAAAACGCAGTGGTGTCCCAGGAGCACTTTAAAGAAATTATTGAAAAACTTCATAAGACAAAGCTACGACTTGTCCCAAATTGTTATTTACCCATTGGAGTATTAATTTCCACCGGTTGTACAAAAATAGCACTGGGAGGGGTTATTTTAAAAAAATGGCAAATTAATAATTTGTTTTTTTTTAAAGATATGCATCAATATATCTTGGAAACTATTTTCGTACTGATCTGAATTTTTGCATCAACATATACAAAATACTACAGTGCTTCCGACAGTGCCTAGGCTTTAAAAAAATATATCATTTTTCCAAAAATTAATTCTAAATTGAAAACTCGTAAAATATGTATTGAAAATATCGACAGGCGGGCAACTATATGAAATATTATTTTTTTCTATGTACATTATATCCATTCGAATGAAATGTAGATAACAGATTAGAAAAGTTTAAAAGTCACCGTTAACTTTTCGCGAGATAGTATTTTTTTGTTAGCTCTCCCTTCGGTATAATGTTCTGCTCGCTAAGTTGTGTGAGGTATCTGGGGTGGTATCGTCTAGTTCAAAGTCACTTAAGGAAAAACACTACGACCCTTGTTAAATATTGTAGAAAAACTTAAGCGCTTGTAATGGTGTCTGTTGATTCCATATTACACTTTTTTTAAACGTAAAGATAAAAATATATAAAAATTCTGCATCTAGAACTGCGATATGCGATCAACTACAAACATACAAGATGTAGCAATAAGAATTTTTATAGATTGTTTTTGAGATACAGGGCGAAATTTTAAAAACTATCTTTAAGGAACTCTTCGTATCTCAGGGAATAGCTGAGATATCGAAATGGTCCAAATTGCTTCCGATATTCCTTTTTACGTAGAATTCAATAGTGTACTTGTACTGTACTTTTTTGAGTTAAGCTTGGCATTGTAAATTGAAATAAGACATCTATTTTGACTTTTGACATTTCCCATGAAGCTGCATCCCATTCTTAAGACACCCTGTATATTCAGTTTTATTTTTTACATAAAGCATCGGTTTTCCTAATATACGTAACTTATTACATATTAGAATCTGCGCAACTGGTTGCAGAATAAATTTCAATATAAATAAATTTATTAGTCCTTATTAGGTACAGTTTAAATTCCGCTTGTATCAAACCGGGTAGTAAAATTACCATTTTTAAAATATTCAGGGGTTATCCGTGTCTCTATCGGAGAAAATTGTGCCATAAATTAATATATTGTCCTCAGATATCCATGCACATTTGCAATGTAAATGTTATTAAAATTTTCAGCGTGTGATATTTCCCTCTTGAAATTTTTAATAGTTTGGGATCTAATATATTTTTTATAAGACAAATATATTATTTACTTTAGATTTGTCTAAATGTTATAAATCTTCATAAAAACATCTTATTTTGCATTATATATTTTAGTATGTTGTATACTAGATCAACGAAACATATTTTAATGCGTTTTAGTTCCAAGAGAAATTTAAGTAAACTAATAAATAAATAATCATGTTTATTTCAATGCCCGCAATACAATAATTAAAGTCTCATGATTTTAAATAAATTTTTTGTATTTATTTAATTTTAACATTTTATTTTTATATTTTTATTATGGCGGTGGATTGTTTAGACCGGTTTAGGCTTAGGCTTAGGCTTTGGCCCCTCCAACCACCCACGGGGTCTGTAGAGATGTACGTTACGCTACTGAGTCAAGGACAGGTTCAGACCGGTTTTATATTGTCAGGGAGAATAATATTATGTGATCCTTATTATGTTAATTTAAAAAAAAAATTATTCGAGAATTGACTCGCCAACAATGTGATATATAAAGGTCAGAACAGACACCGTTAGTCGCAAAAAGACACTGACAAGAAATTATATCATTTAATAAAAGAAAATATATTTATCTATTTCTATAATTATTCTAATACAGTATTTATTTTTGCAATATACCAACACTATCAGAAAAAATCAATTCAATTCAACTAAAAAAATTAATGTTTTTGGTGAAAAAGTAGGAATTTGTTATTATTCTAAACAACTATTACTGAATTTTAGAGGTAAAATGTAGACATAGAGAAAGAGCGGAGCGGAGGAACTTTGGACGTCTATTTTATGCAAAACCACCCACCCGAATGTCAAAATAAAATCTAATATAATCTAATTGGATGCAATTTTTCGTATGCTATACATTTCGGTTCTTTGTTTGCCGCCAGGGAACATTATACATTAGTGCACTCAACACATTATTGAAAAATATGTTTTTTATTAGGGTTGGACAAAACGTGATTTTTATTTAAAAAATAAAAAATTATTGTTTTAAATAAAAAACAATTTTTTCTTGGCGCAGAAATGTTTAATGTAAATATTAATTTTTGTAAACTCTAATAAATATATTAGTATATTATAGTATAGTTTCGTTTTATTTCGTGCGCCCAAAATTTCGCGAAGGGTTGTCACACTTTAGACCCGAAAATATACAAACAACTCTATATATTCTTAAAACGAAGACTATAAACTTTCTATTGGTATATATTTTGTTGCATTAAACTAATTTGTAGTTCACCTCTATAATTAATATTTTTAATGCATAATTAATGCCTCTAGGACCCGGCTTTGATTAGCCAACCTAGCCAATTCGTGTTAGGATATACATGGAACAGATGTTTAAATGCAATAATACTTTCTATTAACATTTGGGTGAAGGTACTTTGCAGTGGGATCTTGGTCTGTTATAGGTAGTTCTAACTATTGGAATTTCGGGGACCGGCAAACGTGACGAATTAGTAAAAATGACTGTTAAAGATGTTGACGACAAAGAATCCTTTTTTATGGTTAATATTCCTGATTCAAAGACAATAAGAAGTCGAACTTTTATTGTCGCAAATAACATTCAGCATAATTCTGTCAACTTTTTGTAGTATGTAGCCTTGAGAAAGGAAAACACACCAGCACAATTATTCTTAAAATTTAATAAAAGTGTTTTAATCAAGCTAAGAATGAATTTTATTGCTAAAATACAAACGATATTGCTAATTATCTTAACCTACCAGAGTGTCATTTATACACAGAACATTGCTTTCGTCGAACATTGGTCCTTGGTGGAGGTGACATTATACAAATGAAGTGACACGGGGGATGAAAGAGTTCTGCAGTTGCAGAAGAATACATAGATAATAACAATGAAAAAATTGAAACAAGTAAGAACATTTTAACTAGGCCATCAAATAATGTACAAGTAATTGAATGTAGCAATCGCAGTGATGAAAATTTTTATCAGAATATAGCCCTAATATGCCTTCTGGATCAAAATTTTTTATTAAAGATTGTAAAGACTGTTCTTACAACATCCAAATTACAAATGTTAACCAATACATTTCTTACCTTTATTCTGTTTGTTACAATTAATGTTCTAGTTGTAATAAAGTTAATAATAGAAAAGTTTTATTTTGTTGACTGATTGTGGATAAGACTTTGTATGCATTACGGGCAAAAACTGACATTGCTGCTCTCGATTGATTACCAATAACTGTCACTCTCGAACAATATTGTATCACTTTTCGCTCTTAATACACAATTAAAGCTAATTCTATTAGCACTAGAAGAAATTAGTTGGATATGATTTTTTTTTTAATTCTTGAATGTGTCGATATGGCCCTAACTAGTACTTGCTTTAGCTCTGCGATAATGGTGAAACAGGAACTGCATCTGCTTTTACCGAGGCGCAAACTTTATGAAAGTCACTTGATCCGAATAGTTTGCGAAGATCTCCTTACACTCGCTGGTTTTACACCGCAGCTTCTGTACTATGCAATCAATGTTTACAATTAACGACTTTCGGTTCTGATTTGAACTTGTAGCACGCTCTATTTTCATCGAAGTCTACGATGAGTTCCTCTAGGCTAAACGTCGAATTCAAACTGCCAAAAGGAGCAAACTGCGGAATTCCGGGGATAAATTTGATATAAAAAGTATTATTTTCCTTCCATTAAAATTCTTAATAAAATCTTAATTAAAAATCGGATTACTTCAAACAATGCATCCGACTATTAAGAAGGATTTTTAATTAATTTTATTATGCAACTGGATGAAGAGCTCAAGCGGAGATTTTTTAAGGGATATTTTACTAAGCTCGCTCGCTATCCTCGAAGAATATGAATAAGGCGTCAGGTTTCCTTTAGCAGCTTGATAAATGAAAGAGCAGTGGCGCTGTGGTATGTTTTCACTGCAAACCCCACAATGAAGCAAAATATATACAGTGTGTCTATTACCAACAAAATTTGTAGCTTTGCAGTCGTACAAATGTTTATAGGCGTTATTTTTGCAAGAAACATAAGAAAACCACTTAGTATTAAATTTTGGACATTAATTATTAATAAAATTTAAAGTATAGTAGTAAATAAAGGACACTACTAAATAACTTCGAAAATACCTAGAATTGATAGAAAACAAATATATAATGTGTTCTTTATTTTGCCTAAACTATAGTAACATAAACCTTCAAACTTCCTAATGAATTTTGAATGGAAACGTTGTAGTATTTCCAACGTTCCTGCTACTTCATTTGAAAATTGTGTCAGTTGAACAATCAATAACATCTCTTTCAATAAAAATATTGTTTTTCCTAAGATAACGTACATTCATCCACCATGGTCTACTTGAACAGGTTGAACAGTAGGCTATGTTATAATGAAAATTGTCATTAAGGGGCAACGCTAGATGCAAGGCAACTCGACCGTTCTGCTAAGCGCATTGCAACCGTCCGACTTCCCTTCTTTTGTCTTTGCCTGCTTCGTATCTCATTGCCCGATACTATTTGAACGTAAGCGACTCCTTTTGCAGGCTTTAACTTAAAATGCACTTTCTTAGTTCCAAATTTGCAAAGATATTATCAATTATTTTCAGAAACAAAGTGCATTTAAATTAATAAAATAATTCACCGCTTCTAGGATGCCCATTTATTTTGTTCCCTTTACGTTTTAAACCCTAGTTTACTCGTGTAAAAAAATATGATTTAAGGCATCCAATAAACTAGATTTTTTTAGAGGACTAGCGCAGGCTGCATCAAAATCGGATCATTATTACTGGAATTATTTTGAAACTAGTTTTAATATACCTAAAGAGGCTTAATAGAGGCATAAGATGTCTAAAGAGGAGAAATAAATATTGAGAATTACAAAATTTTTGGTAACATTTTTTCGATATAACAATGTAGGTACATTTTAAAACATTTCAAGGTCTAAAATATTATGTTTTGATAAAAAAATGAATTAGTCATCATGCAAAAGCCCAACATTTAATCTCCTACAATTTATAAAAGGTCTAAATGTACGGAATCATATTATTAAGTTTAATCGTGAAGTCTTACAAAACAGACAAACATCTTAATTGTTCATCAACCGTCAAGTTTTCTAGAAGATTCTACATTACCTACGAAAGTATGTACAGGAAGAGAAGCACTAAAAAATATCTGGCTGTAAATCTAAACTCGAATGGTTTGGTCTACGAATAAAATCGTGCTGAAATCTAATTAAAATATTATTTACATGTAGAACAGACGAACAAAAGACAAGGAATACTACTATTTCCCTTTGCACATGTTTCCATATTATAATAACAAACTATTCTACGTGTCCTCCATTTACTTCAACGCATTTTTTAAAAAGTTTAATACATTTTTGTAGAACTAGGAAGTTAATTGCCACATCTCGTGGACATAAGTGATGTGCAACTTTTTATCCTTACACAAACGTTTTGATTATTGAAGTTGCAAAACTTAAATTAGACACGTATATAATATTACAATAAATGAATGGAAACATTGGCAAGAACAGTAGCAACCTACTTATCTTCTCCCAATTAAACTAATGGATCAACAAAGAAGGGCAGAAGCGCGAAGCCTGAAAGAGTTTTTCCTGATGTAATAAATTATAATTTAGACATAACGGAAGTCTGAGATTTATAAAGCGGTACGAGGCAATCAGAAAATATTTCGTAGTGCACGCAGCAATAGTACGTGACGAGAAGCAGTCTCGAATTTATATATTTAGAAACGATGTACTGGGAAAATGCTGACGTGCATCGGAAAAAGTGCATTTAATGGAGTGGCATAAATTATTAATGAACAGTACCAATACTGTAGTGACTTTTACACTTAACTTTCACTCGCGAATATCTCAATTTTATGTAATTAATATATTCATTATAGGACCTGTTTTTGTTTATGTGACATAAATATATGATAATGCTATTTCCAGTTTGTCAGTTCCACAAATAATAAAACAAATTAAGCGTTTATCGTAACAGTACCTGAATTATGTCTGCAAAAAAACCGCCAGTGGAGTGTTTTTTCCTTTGGATAATGGGGCGGCATCTTCATTAGCACGCCACTGGTTAAATCAGCGAGGTTAACATTATAATCAATAATAGGTCTTATTAACTGAATACTCTGTAGTAAATTCCGTTCCTTCGACCTATACAGGGTGTTAAAAAAGAGTGTAAAATATTTAAGGAGGTAATAGTATGAACCAAAATAAGCAGAAAAGTCTCAATAAACATGGGTCCGCAAAGTAACGGTTGCGGAGATATGGAATGTTTTATGTTTTTTAGCCCCTTTTTTTTCTTTTGTAAAAACGTTGTGTATTTTCTTATAATAGTTGGTTGAAGTTTAGTGAAATAAATAGTACGTATTTGACAGTTGTTCTCAGTGCACAAGCTTTCTTTCGCTATGGCTGGTTACTCTAACGCAGAATTAACAGACATGCATTTCATGTATGGTCGTGCTAATGGGGCGTTTTTATGTTGACGCTTATCCAAATCGCCAGTTTTCTTCACAAGGCATGTTTGGAAGAATTCACCAAAGATTGTGTGATACCGGTTCCTTGAGCAAACAGTACCATTTATCCGGAAGACCAAGGTCGGTATCCACTCCGAGAGCAGAAGAAGAAATTCTAGCACTGGTAGAGCAGAATCCAGGTACGAGTATGCGGAGAATATCAGCCGAGGTAGGAATTAGTGGTGCTCTTGTTTGGAGAATCCTTCACGAGCAACTGCTTTATCCATACCATGTGCAACGAGTACATGCCTTAGATCCAATAAATCAAGTACGTTTGGTTTTTTGCCGCTGGTTTCTACGTCATGATGCTGAAGACCCTCGTTTTCTTGCAAACATTCTTTTTACTGATGAGGCCGGGTTCACAAGAAATGGAGTGTTTAATTTTCACAATACGCATATTTGGGCCGACGAAAATCCTCATACTGTAATAGAATCTGGACATCAGGCACGTTTTTCATTAAACATTTGGATGGGTATTGTAGGTGACAGGTTTCTAGGTCCTGTTGTTTTACCAAACCGATTAACAGGCGCTGCTTACCTCAACTTTCTGCAGAACACACTGTATGAGTTTTTGGAAGACATTCCTTTGAATCAGAGGCAACAAATGTGGTTCCAGCATGATGGTGCTCCAGCTCATTCCTCCATGGCCGTTAGAGAGCATTTACACCAAACTTTTCCACATAGATGGGTAGGAAGGGTCGGACCTATTTTATGGCCTCCAAGATCGCCTGATCTAAACCCTCTAGATTTCTTTGTTTGGGGATATTTAAAGACATTAGTGTATGGTACTCCTGTAAATAGCCTGGAAGACCTGCAGCTACGGATTAATCAAAAGTGTCAAAAAAACTAAACCAAGGAGGGTGTTTTTGAAAGAGTTTGAATATCGTTGAGACGAAGATGTCGTGCCTGCTTGGAAATGGATGGAGGGAACATCTTCTGTAATTTTGTTTTTTGTTTGTTTAAAGCTTCCTTTGTCGGTTGATTCCTTATAAAATAAAATATTTGAAAAACGAATAGTGGTCCATATCTCCGCAACCGTTACCTCCTGAAATATTTTAAACTCTTTTTTTAACACCCTGTATACTAAATTCCCCGAACTTAATTGCCACACCTCCTATTTATTGATAATGAGTCTATTCCTGCAATTTCTGTATTTAAAGTGATATCACCTTGTATATCAAACCATCTCACCATTTGCTTTTACCTAGCCATCGTTAAAACAAAAATTCCGGTTTATATTTAGTCCATCCTCGTATCAACTATCGGCATCTTGAGATAACATACACGTAGCCATTACGTTGATACCGAACGGTTTTCTTTGAACCCTAGGTCAGGTTCACTGAGCAAACTGGGACCTTAATTGTGCGAGCAAACATTTTTTCTTGTCCAGACTCTCTGCCAGATTTAATTTAACCCTTCTTCTCTGCCTTCACATTCATTTGATGTGTGTACACAGAACACGTGCTGTAGTTTTTGATCCTAATTGAAAAGGTACACAGGACGGATCGGTCAGATTTAGTTGGACTTTTGTAAGTTTAAGAGCTTCGTTCTCTGGGGGATTGAAAAAGGTAAGGGAGAGATTACGACGCTAAATATATATCGCTGTGATTCTCTTGCGGTGAAAAATTAAATTGCTGTAATTCAAGTTAGTAAAAACATATGTTTCCTTCGTAGCAGTGTTTATTTTCCAACAGTGTAAAAGTACTGTAAGTTGGTTATCAGTAGGATGAGAATGGGGTGGCGGTTGTAGTTGGCAAAGTAGATCAAAGTTTATTTTTATTTCGTTTTATTGAATTTTTTTGTGTATGTTTGAATTTGTACAATTATTACCTCATCGTGATATGTTAAGGAGAGGCCTGTCGTAACTCGCAAGAGACATGGCTTATTTATGCGTTTTACTGAAAAGGGTATTCCAAACTATTTTTTTTTTCTCCTTTTTACAATTGATAACGTGATATTCATAATGGTAGAGTCAGATCTTATAATTTGACTACTAGATTCAGCACTACTTGATGAAAGAAAGTAAAAGTAAATACAAAATTTGTATACATTTTTGAATTCAAGTTTCATATAAAAAATGCTCAAAGTTGTAATTTTTGTACAGGTACAATGTATAACAATATTGATGGTACTCTTTAAAAACAATTAGCAACTTGTTTTGAACTGCTGATACTTTCCACTCATTAATAGAGATCTAATAAAATTTCTCTTCTAAGCTTCCAGAAGTTCCAAAACTGTTTCGAGAGAATGCCATCACTGTTGCAAAAGCTTCAGTGAACAAAGTTAAGTATTTCAGTTTAGTTTAATTTATTGGTGTTACATATACATAAGTATTTACACAAGTCAAAAGAAAAAAAGTGTTATAACACTGAAGACAATGTTCAACATCCAGCATTCAAATTTAAATAATATAAATAATAAAAACAGATAAATATATATGCATATACACATACATACATTCACATAAAACATGTAAAGACACACAATCAAGCAAAACACAAGTATAATGCAAAACTAACGAGAATAAAATAAATATACTCATACATATAGATAGAGGTATACACATATACGTCCAAATCAGCAGAGTATATAATGTTAAATGATTAAAACATATTGTCGAAAATAGTAAAAACATATTGATACGATAAACAATTAAACAGCACATAATTATATTACAATATCATTATTTAAAAATTCGTCTATACTATAAAAAGCTTTATTTAATAGAAACTGTTTTACTCTGTACTTAAAACTTGTATAATTTAAAGCCCTTACTTCGGGAGGTAGCATATTGTAAAATCTAACACCCCAATATCTAGTTGCATTTCTTGTTTTACTGAGTCGATGGTGAAAATTATGAAGCATGTCTCTATTTCTGGTAAAATGATAGTGAATCTCATTTCGTGATAAATATAATTCTGTATTATTCTTTACGTACAGCAAACATTGTAAAATATATATGCAAGGAAGTGTCAAAATCCCAAGCTGAACAAATTTATCTCTACAGTCATCTCTCTAAATTTCAGATCAGATATTATTCTTATCGCTCTTCTTTGTAAGCTAAACTACAAGTTTCTACGAACTAACACAAAATAATGTTTTTGGATCTTGTCTGTTTTAAACTCGTAAGCTATTTGCACCAGCTATATAAACAACTACTCCGCGGACTAATGCCCCGACCGGCATTGAATTACACCTGCAGTATCTGTGTGAACAGTCATTAACCCTTGTCCCTAATCATTATGACATAGGTGAGATGATGACCGACAATTTAACTGGCTGCCCCTAGCAGGTAGTAGCAAATAACTTATATTTCACTTGCACTCAGTTTATATGTGAACATACATATGAAGGAACAGCGAGTTAAATTGTCGGTCATCTCACCTATGGCATACTGATGAGGGCTAGCAAGCCTGAAACCGGTGTATGTCTAGTGTTGTGGCCGACAAGGGTTCTTGGCTGTTTACACAGATACTGTGCAGGTGTAATTCAATGCCGGTCGGGGCATTAGTTTGCGAAGTAGTTGTTTCCTACAGTAATGTAGGTCGCTTCCTGCAAGTCGAGCCGCTTAGGCCGAGCAGGAAGTAGCATACCACTTATATCTCACCGATATCCATCAACTTTTTTAATTAATGCATTGCTCTTGAAAACCTTAGTTCTTTTATATTTAACAAGCATAAAAAAGTGTTTCAAATTAAATTCTGCGCGGGGTATTATCATTCTTTTTAAATTCGATCAATGGAAAAAAAGTTTGGTATAATTTGGTACATGCATCTCCTCTGTGTCGGTTCTCATACGGAATACCCTGTATATATATTTTTATTAAAATCCTCTTCCAACATTCCATTATAAGCTTCGCCAAGATATTTCCCAGACAAGTAAACTCACGATAGCTAATAATATCAACAGTACTTTCGTTATATAAAAATTTCTTCCCAAAAATTAATAATGTGACAAATTTGAATCGATTTCTCTGTTTTGATCGTCCTTTACCAAAACAGAATAGAAGACACACGTCTCTAATAACTCTTATTTTAAAAATGCTTATATATAAAATTGTTATTAGACAAATTTATATTTTATATTACAACAAATTTAAAGTTAATATAAAGCATAAAATTTAATAAAATTTTTCATATCTACAAACCTATAAAAGATATTTTGATCATCATCGTCCAATCTCTATCATTATTGCGAACATTAATCATCTTTTTAAAAATATTTTTATAGTCAATGACGCCAGAATGTTAGGTTGGTTGGTTAAGATTAATTTCCCTCATTTTTATAATGTACATCACGAAACTTTTCCTAAGAACTGAAAGAGCATTGCTTAGGGAAGTTTTTAATAATATGTGAATAAACTCACAGACAAAGGTTTAAATAAAATCCACGTTTAAATTTGACTCTTCTCTTTTACAAAGTAGAAAACCATGTTTATAAAGTTCTAGGTAAGTAACGAATTGATTTTATTGGTTAAATCATTTAAATAATCCATTCATTCGTAATAAAAAAAAGTATAGAAATGTGTGTTATAAAAAGGTTTGTATTTCTTCTACACTTCAAAAAGTATTGCAGAAAAGCACGGCTAAATTAAAAAATATTAAAAAATTAATTATCACACTTGGTACGTTTGTTTCAATCGACTCAAAATCAAGTATTCTCTCACAAATTATCACAACTCAATAAATAGGGTGATTGTATAATTTTTTCAAAAAAAAAAAAAAATTGTTAATTAATGGTGTCATATACACCAGAATGTAATGTTACAACTCTAATAGAAAATTACCATTTGAAGTGTAAAATACTAATACCAGTAAAATCCATATTGAACTTTCCATTTTTTGGTATTATTACCGTGGGTTTTACTAACTTCACTATGTTTATCTTTCCAATTTCATTGTAATATTAAACCGTAACGTTTTCAATATGCCTTCTAATGTGGATGTGAAATTAATGCTAGTCCACACTGTACAATATAAATGTGGGTATGTCGCACCGTTAATTTTTAAATTACATGGAAACTGTTGTAACTCATTTAATAAATAAATAAATCCCGTATACAGGTAAAAGGTCTCCTTTTAGAACGTATAATCAAACAGAACGAACGTGAAAAAACAGCCGGGTCAAATATAAGTTAAATATAAACCTGGTACACATGGAAAGACACATCATTCTTCTGTGCAAAGTAAGAAAATGGAACGTACTTTTTAATTTAGCGTGTTATGTATTTATTTAATCGATCTCATTTAAAATTTCATTAGATTTCCATGGCTGTCCTTCCTTCAGTTAACGGATAGACCCACACCATCTTTTATTTATTTCATTATTTATTCGCAGAGTTGTTTATTTTCAAGAACTATCTCTAAAAATATTTACACTTTATAACAACTACATTTCAACAGTTTTATAATCGTGTCGATAGTGTATGATTTTGTGTTGTAGGTGTAACTTCTGTAAACATTTCAACGTTTGTACCGTTAGTTGCACAGGGTGTCGGGAATGTAAGTGCCACTGACAATTTAAAGGTATGTCAAGTACTGTATGTGACGCTCTCTATAATTTTCCTCATATTCAAGATTAGATTACAATGGGCTTGTTCAAGCAAGGAATCCAGACTGTTTCCAAGCTGTTACAAACGTTTGTGCAACTACTTGTTACTGAAAACAAAATCATAACTTTACTGGTCGAATATTTCTGACAGTTTGAAACCATTTTCAATTCCTTGCTTGAACAGACCTATCAGGAAACTGCTCTATACTAGGTTTATGCATTCACTACAACTAACAATGAAGTTATCGAATAGAATTGTAACTTTAACACCCTATATCTCATAAACTATCAAATTTTGGATTAAATCACGCAGATTACGTCATCATATTTTGGTCCAGACTTTTTAGAGACACCTTGTACAGTATCTTGTTGGTTAATGTTGCCTTATATTTGTGCAACAGTTATTTTCCAATGATATTCTTACTTTTTTTTTTTGCTTCTCTTTTTTTCCTTATCACTGAATCCCAGTATCGTAATTTTGAACAATTATGTAATTAAAACTGATAATAAGTTTATATTTACTGATGTAAACTTAAGTTTTCTGTTAAGGGTCGTGATGGAATAGATTTAAAATTGGTAGCTCTTATAATCCCGCAGTTAAGTAATCATCTTGCTTTTCTTATAAATAAATGCCTGGCGGATACCTTCTGAATGTATTGGTGCAAACATACCTGTCGCGAAAATAATCCTACAACTACCCCAAACTTTCGCCCCATTAATGTCCTTCCAACCTAATCAAAATTCTTGGAAAAAGTCTGAACAGGTCATGTTCTGCTTGATACTCAGTTTGGCTTTCGAGGTCAACATAGTTCTGCTCTTTTAAAAGTTACAGATGATCTCATAAGAGACATCGATAGGAATAAATGTCTCTGTCTCATTATTCTTGATTTTAGTGAGGCATTTGACATCTTAGATTATACGTGCAACATTTTGCATCACATTTATAGACTTCTGCTTTAGCGACTTTGCTGTCACATATTTTTTTAAATTTTCTGTAGGCGCAGAGGGTTATTTTGAATGTTGAAATGTCTAGATTTAATATTATCTTTGCTGGAGTCCCCCAAGGTAGCGTTCTAGAGCTTCTTCTCGTTAGCATTTATCGCTGATTTTTCTAATTATCTTCACCGTTGACAGTCTCATCATCTTTTATTTCTTCTGGCATCTCTGTGGTCCAGATCAACGCCGATCTTTATTTTATCTGTGAGGCATCATTGGTTCATAAGCTTATAAGTTCACTCAATTGTAATTTTTTGGAAATGAAAAGAATGTTATTGTAGATGACCCAGATTTAACCATTTTTTATGGGCATTCTGTTGTTGTAACTGGTAACTGTAATATCGGTTTATGGATAGACAATTCTGTTGGATTTGCACAATATATTGCCACCTTACTTAGAAATCTTTTAGCAAGTTGAAATAGTTTTACATGCATAAAGATCTTTGTACTGAAATAAAATAGAAAATTTGTAACTCGCTGACATTATACACCTTAGCCACCATACTGGATGGTCGTCTATTGGCTTACATTGATACTAAGAGATGAAGAGTGTCTTCAAAATGCTTATATCTGGTTCAATTACAGTCTTCGTAAGTTTGATCATATTTATTCTAGTTTTAAATATTCAATTATCTTGTTTAACTTAGATGTTGTTATAAACTTGCCATAAAACTAGAAGCCTTACCTCAAAGTATATTAAACATGTACATGCTTTTGCAATAATAAAGACACTTCCTCAACACAGTTTTTGTACTTCTGAAAGTTCTGAGTAGAAATTTCATTAAATCTCTATTGGTGAGTGAAACAACTAAGAACTAATGTTAAAAGTTGAGAGTAGATTTCATTAAAAATATATAATTCCTTACTTAATGATGCCAATACCCTCAAATCTATTCATAGTTTTGATACATACGAGTACATTTGTAATATTGTCGTAAAGAAAAAATTAATATTATTCAATACTGAAGCTAAATTATTTTTGACGTCATCGAACGAATTTATGTTTTCAAATTTTTCAAATTCACTCGCCTGTCCCTTAGCCCCTTAAACCGCGCCCCTGGCAGCAACACCAGCTCACTTCCGTCGCGACGTAGGAGAACACTAAAATAATTCGATCGAACAGGTGGTCGGTTAAAACACGTTAAAGGGAACACAGGATACACAAGTGGCGCTACGTTGACTCACTGTTCCACTCGAAGACCCAAGACCGTTGACTTCCGGAAATAAGAAGACGAATATGAAACGAGTTTCTCTCATTCCCCCTTCACGGCTAGTAACGTTCAACCCGAAGTTACGTTGGTTTGGAGGTGACGTCGTGAGGATTGCAGGATTCTGCTCTTCGTATAGTATTTCAGCAGGACGATTCATGTCTCAACAGTTATGCAACCGAGATGGTTTGGTGATTGTGTGGATATTGTGATTCTAGAAAGCAGAGCAAATAGTGGTGATGTGAAATCATGTTGAGAATATGATCAGGTTTTCACAAGTCAGTACGTCAAATTGTTCACCACAATTGAAAATAGAGAAATTACTTAAGGTTTTAAAAATACTTAAATAATTTATTTACTAGTAGTAGAAACGTGGAACTTTATTTAGATATAAGATTTTGTAATTACTTTGCTGTCATGCTATTTGTTTTCTGCAAATGTGTGTAATTTTATGATAGCAGTAAAAACTTTTCGGTTTTTCATAGATTTGATGTGAGTTTCTTCTTCATTTCTATCTATCCACGGATTCTGTGGTCAAAAACAATACAATAACGACAAAATTGATTTATTCGATCTAGTGCATTTTTACGATACTCTTTACATTATTTAAAATGTAGAAGGCATCAGTTATAGTTCTTGGTAAAAAGTAAGGCCCAACGAGAACATTTCCAATAATACCCACCCATACATTCAAAGAAAACTGATGTTGAAATCTAGATTTGATTATGGCATTAGGATTTTCATCAGACCAAACATGTTTATTGTAGAAGTTATTATAGCGTCTTTGGATTTTGTTATTTTTTTTGCAAAATTTAGTAACAAAATTATAGGCACCAAGATAGAAGTAAAACATGATATAGGTATAACCGTTGGTGCTTCAGAATGGACAAAATTAATTTATCATTCACATTAAGAATGCAATTGCAATTGATCTTCCTAGTATTAGTATTTGGGTCTTCTTCAATTTCTCGCAGAATAGCTTCTTCTAACTCAGGCGTTCTAGCACTCAAAGGTCTTCCAGGAATTGAACTTTTTTGACATGAGCATGACTCCGAAAGACATTGAAAAATATTTCTGAACATTTTCGGATAATTTGGAAATATTTCCTCAGTACTATTTTCATTTGCAAGGCCATAAATGTAAACCATATTGATCATTTCAGCATTTGAATATGCATAAGCCATTATTAAAACTTAGTATTTTAAAAAAATAAGCTTAATTTGATAATACACAATATTAAAAAAGACGACGGCTTTTTATTATTGTTACTTTGCATAATAATATATAATTTATAGAAGATTTTTTCGAGAGTATTTATTATTATTTTTACATTGATTTCCTTTTAAAACACATTTATTTTTCCTCTGCTTAAAAACACCCTGTATGTCCATTGGTAGTAACATATGTTGGATTCCACAAACAGCAGCGACAATATTGCTCCTGTGATTCGAATGTTTGTTTACATTTACATGTCTCATTATATCATTTGTAAGTAAATTTGATTTGTCAAATGTATACCTACCTAGTATGTGCATAATATGTGTGTATGCAGGTGAATGAGTTTTACTGCCTGATACACCTACCTGGATATTTTGTCGGCGTTAATGACGAACCTGTAAAAGGCAGATTTACTGTAAATGTACAATTTATACGTTTATATCGGTGCGGCAGAGCCTGGTCCATTTTTATGTAAAGCAATATTTACGGAATTGACGCTTTTAAAACCGTTCCAAAATAGAAAATCAGATTTCCTCGCTTGCATACTTTGTAGCGGAAGTGGATGGATTTAAAATCAATTTTTCCTCATGCCGATTTAATGAAATTTCCTGCTGTTCATATGGGCCGCACACTTTTAAAATTCCATGGGAATCGGAAAGTAAATCGTTGAAACGGGTTAGCGATTTCAGCTGGTGGACTGTAGCCTCTGCCTCTGGGCTCAATATTAGACGGAATTATTAAAGGATTTCAAATGTGATCCCTGTTATTATTGATGATATATCTGCGGAATTGTAATTTGCGATATCGGATTGGCTGTCTGCTGCCATTGTTGCATGTTGACAATAAGTACGGATGCTTTGGATTTATCTTTAATACAGTTGTACACAGTATGCGCCAAAAGTATGGAATAAATTCAATAAAAACGAAACAATTATTTTTTGGGAAAAATTCTCGAACAGGTCGATTTTTAATTTAAAAAATACATATTTTAGCGTAAAATGCGATTTTCAAATGTCACTTGTTTTCGAGTAATGACGTCATCGATTTTTTTTTAAATGGCAACACCATATTTTTTTCCTTGATTCTGAAAGATCGTTTAATTCTCTATCAGACAGTACTAAAATTTTGCCCTCTTACATAGGAAAGTTTTCGAGTCAGAGGGTACTGACCCGAGCCCAATTATAATCAAATAAAGAGATGGTCAGAGATTAACTAGCCCCCGAAACCTTCCTCGAGAGGTCCGGTGAAAAACCACGACAGTTACTTGTCGCTCGTCTTCCGCGTAACATCCGTCTAGACTTCTGTATTGGTGGAACATTCTTTCCCAGTTGTATTATCTTTATTAATATATTTAACGTGGACTTGTTATTTCTAATCTAACAACCCCACATTACGTTTTTTCCACTTCCATTGGGAAGCTCATGTCGAACAATATAAATGTCATAAAATTTACTTTTAAAAAAAAAAGTTATGAAACGAAACAGTTTTCAGGAACACAAAATATCACACATTTGTTCTAGAAAATTGGCAAGCATAAAAATGTGCAACTTTTCCTAATTTAAGCCACTCTGTGTATACCGTTTCCGAAATCCCTGTACTGGACGTCGTAAAAGCGACCACCCTGTATAAAAAACCAACACGCTTAAATTCATATACTACATATTGCAACACAAGAGAATGTATGTTCCTACTCATATATTCGGTTTTTTTTCTAACCAACCTATTTCTAGAAGCTAAAAAGCCTGCACACAATTCCAAATGCATTTAAATCCCGTAGAGTTCCCTTGGATATGGAGATTTTAATTGTGAGACCGTCCATCTTGTTTGTTTGAGCTAATTAGCACTCTACCACCGCATTCAAACATGCTTTATTTCGTTTTTTTTTTTTAAAAAAAGGCGTCGTTACTAACTACGGTAGAATGTATTAAGAGAATTAATTGAAATAGTTTTTACATTATCAAAGGATATATAGGAATTGAAATATATTAACGAAATTAAGAATATATTTTATTTATTTATTTATTACGGCAACCTTCTGCATGAATATGCTTCATTCTGCGCTTCTGCGAGAAATGTGTCGATTGTTCTCTGGTCAATACTTTTAACTTTTTCGGTCGATATCCTTGGTCCTCTTTCAAACAAGCAGGAAGTTTGTAATATTTGCTTACGTATTGATTCTTTATGTTTATTATCGCCTTCAACATGGAGTAATTTGACCAAAGCGTTGAAAATTTCCATATTTTGGACTTTTCTTCAAAGTATGCCAAAATCACTTTTACACTGAACTGGCCACTAACATTTTTCAGATCACACCATCTCAACAAACGATTGTATTTAACTTACTGGGCAATAATAATTCGAAAGTGAAATTTATTAGCAGCTTCTTTGAGTTCTACCGGAAGAAATTCATTTTTTTTATCACTTTCATGTCACATGTCACAAGATTTGAAGTTACCTGTCAACAAACGATCGTACTTTCATTATCTTAGCAACAATTAATTTCATGGACAATTGGATTCCAAAATAATATTTTATAAGTTTAATAACGTAAGAAATGCCTTGATTTGTAGAAAAAATAGTGTATATGTGGCAAAAGTGATTTTATTATAAATAACTATTATTGATGACTTTACCGCAAAAATTTATTGCGTCTTTTATTATTTATTATACCTAAGTAGATATAAGCATTATTTTTTAATCAAAACAGCAGGGGTACCTAAAAAATAGTAATTTTAGTTTATGTACCTATTAGGAAGAGATAGCTTTGTTATTTATGAAGATAATATGTATGTAAAAGGAGATGAGGGAAGAAAGTATTAGAATCGGGAAAATTTATAGCTTTTTTATAAGTGCTCACCCTTTTACTGCGAAACCAGCGTAGAGTGCTGCTGTATCCACCATACAGCTTTATTAATACAGGGCGGCCAAATGAAAACGAAACGGCCATTTTCAACAACTTCGTCAAGATTGTAGAAACACGCTCAGACCCGTAGATTTTAGATTAAAGGGGGACATTCTTTGCTGGTATTTTTGACTCCGCCACTTTCACCCCCAAGCAAGGGTAAACATCGCCCTAAAATATTTAAATGGCATTGGGGGTTGAGTAATATTTATTTTAAAAGCTCTTACAATTCTCATTACAACAGACTGTAGCCAACAAGGATCGATGTTGTATTAAGAAGAAGTAAGTAACAATAAAATAAAAATCATTTAACATCTCTATGGAAGCAGATAAATAAATTTTAAACTGTCAAACTTGACATACGTTTAACATTTTTAATACGATTTTGAGAACGAAAACAGAGAGGTTTTCGAAACGTCAATAACACGGAAGTGCGCGATAGTGATGTGATTTTTGTTATTTTTACTTATCTGCTTTTTTCAGTGTGAGATTTTTTGGTTAGGCAAACATAGTTTCAAAAATAACCCTTGACTGTTCCGTTTGGCGCAAGGGCTTATTTAATTAATCTCTATTATTTTTTCAGAAGTGTGGCAAAAAACCCAAAAAAACTAAAGAAAAACTAAAACTATGCCACAAATAAATAGCTTTAGACAATAATTGTTTTGATGTTAGATATTTCTTAGATTATCTCCAATCTAACTATTTTTTTTATAGAAACGTAGGTATTTCAAATAAAACTAATATTCAGTATTTAAAGATACGGTAAATGATGATGGGAAAGTTGGATTCATATGACATCTAACAAGTATATGAGAAAGTGTTTTCTAAATAAGACCGTTAAAAGAAATTTCACATGCGGTTGTCATTAGCGATGTGAAAGCTTAATAATCCCGGAAATTTGCCCCAGCGATGCGAATTATCTTCTTTTAATGCTGTGGAAAGTATTCTCACGATTTTCTTTTGTGCATTCTTCTTTTATCACTCGTACATTAGCTACATGCATGCGACAAAATGTGTACCTTACGTATGAAAAAAATTGACAATGTTAAAGAAACGCCATATCAATGATATTTTAGAGATACTTTTAATGTGAAGCGAAATAAATTGTCTCATATTTATTTTTTACTTGTCTGGAAACATTTCATTAGAAGTCATGCTTATAACCCTGAATATATTACGTTAAACTTCAGGCAATTTAAATGATTCATTATTTGCTCTTATTAAAAGGAATATATTATTTTATTATGAGAAGCAAAGCAAAAAATTAAATTTTGTTATAACTTACAATAATTCATATGTATGTTTATACCACACCATTTTATTTGTTATGCACTGAAAGAAATAATAATAATGAAACAGTTACTATAAATTTCTGTTTACAATTTTGTCGTAGAATAAACTAAATATAGTAAACTGTGTAAGATCGTTCATGTGGTAAATGCAAAAGTATTATACAGGGTTAACTATGAGGTATAAAAAATTTAACCACGTGTTCAGGAAGGCCTAAAGACAATAAAACAATTATTCCAGAATTTTATCTCGATATTTAAAAAAATGGGGCAAAACTCTCTTTTCCCACAGAAAGTCGGCGCCTATGATAAGCACCGACTGGCATCCATAGTAAGCAGTATTTCTAAATGTAGAAACGACAAAAATTAATATTCTTATTAGTAATAATACCTGATGGATAGGTAAGTAACAGTTAATCCAGTTAGCTTCACTATTTTCTATTCGTTTTTCATTATTTCGTTACAAACTGGCAAACTACAACATTTTCATTCATTATAACCACTCACTACCGATATTACACAGTTCCTGTAGGTACAGCTAGATAAAATACCTATTTATTATAACAAAATCGAACGAAAGGAATAGATAATAGAAAACTTTTAATGTACACGCGGCAGTCTTGTCCCACAATCTAGAAAACCAAACCGGCGAACTATATTGTGGAAAAGTATCTGCACCCAACACAAATTTCTTTATTTAATAACTATAAAACGTTTAAATATTAAAAAGGCATTAAAAAATGAAGGAGAACACAAAACTACAACGTAAGAACATGGTAAACACAGGAATTAAATTATGACTTGACTGGAAATTTTACAGTAGTGTTGCTAGTTGCCTACATTACCTACTCTGGTTCTGTAAACGTGTGACGGACAAGTCGCGTTAAATAAGGGCTTACTTAATATAATTTCGAAACAATGTTTTTCGCTTTTTGGAATTTTTTTGATCGGTGATACCGTTAAGTCTTAATTTTCTCTATCCCCCTTAAAATATTTGTACTAGTCATAGTTAACCCTGTATAGTAATTGGATTGTTGGAAATTTTAATATAATTGTAAAACTTTTTAATATATTTTGTAATAAATGTCATATTGTAAAGTTTGTAATGCAGATATAGTACAAAATAACAATATTTATAGATTGTATTAATTACAACACTTTTAGTAAAAATTACCAAAACTACACAGACACAATTATTATAGTATTATTTACTATGAATTGTATTAAAGTAGTTTTTGTGAGACCGCCAAATGCAGCATGAAGTAATATAAGTCAGTAGCCGCTAGATGTAGACACTTAAATATCGCGCATTCTTGACCTTCGGTAGGATATGACAAATATCAAGCAACCCGCCAGGACTCCAGGAATGTACGTGTTACATCATGTGTAGTCAAGTTTGCTCTTGTTAGGCGTGATATATACGAATAGCTAGAGATCCATCGAGATATTTTATATCTGACCCTGTGGCATATCCACTAATGAGAGCCAAAAGGTACATACTTATAATTGTCTATAAAAAATGTATTGCATAAAAAAAGAAAAAACCGAAGAGACTTTTGTTTGTCGCAAACAAAATTTTCCGTCTTAAAATATTGCTTTAGGTTACTTTCAGAATATCCTTGAAGTAGCAACTTTTTGTTTCACTCAATAAGAAATAAAAAATTTAGGAGAAACGTTCTCGCTTTGTTTGTATTGGACAGCTTCATACATAAAAAATATTGTACCGTGAAATGTTTCAGTGGATATATCTGAAATTATTATCGAGAGTATTTTTGTACAAGGGGATTTGCTTTCATTTTTACGAACTGCTTGCAGACTTTTAAATATGATATTTTTTATACGGTCAAAGAATAATTCGTTGATGTAAGATCATGACTTCCTGCGAGCTACAATACCTTAAAAATCTATCGCTATAAAATGCCGCAGTTGCTGAAATCCATCTCAAAATGCTTCTCGTTTACTGAAAATATATGTATATGGTAGATGCTGTTTAAATAAAGTATATATCTACAATATAAATGTAATATTTATTTTTTCGAAAAGTCGACATTTTCATTAAACCTTCAGTTGACAAAATGATTCTTTTTTGTCACCTAGCTGCAAAATACTGTTATATTCTAGAACAAATGTCAAAATAATGTGTCATGTAAATCGAGAATGCCGATATTAATTGCAGTGCCAATTTATGCCAGATCGTAGCTTTTAATTCTGGGTATTCAATGAAGCCGCTGTTGTAATTGTTTAAGTATTGCGTACGTTCTATTATTGGTATGTTCCGTAGGCTCTGCCGAGGATGGTAACAATTTATTTGCGATTGAAATTTTGAACGCTTCCTCCCACATTGGTTAATGTTGGTAATACAAGTATTTAATAAAGTATAGGTTCATAATAATGTGCCATAATTTTTATTCCAAATTATTTATATTTTAAACAAAACGACAGTTCTCTTGTTTATGTTTACATTTAACTCATATGATCGTTCCTTTTACAAGATAAATCACAACTGAGAGTAATGTAATTTGTACTCAGTTGGCTGCAAAAGGGAATCAGCCAAGTGACTGTCTTGCCTTTTCAGGTATTGAGAGACCAAGAAAGGATCAAGAAAAAGACAAAATGCAAGCACTACTCAGGCTTAGCTTTATTAAGCTCGTGCCTTTGACGGGGGCCTCACAGTTGGCCTCTGCACGTCTAAGGATATTCCGCAAGTGTTGCTTGCACTCTAGGCTGTCCCCTGCATCGGTAGGCCATTGAATTCGCTGTGACACCGTCTCAGTTAATTGCTAGAACGTGTCAAACGTGATCTGCATATCCACTCCACCAGATCGGACCGCCGTTCTACAAACTAAGCCATTTAATGAGTCTGCCCTTCTTGCCGCCTGGCAAGTCGATTCCCATGTATTTTATACATTTGCACAGCAATCAAGGTGCAGACAAAGACCCTCACTCCGAATTAAGTACACATGGTGCGATTAATTCGCGCAAATGGGCCAGCCTGGCTGGTGGGACGCCAGTGGCGTACGCCCGCCGAAAAATTTCTTCAGTGGCGAATTTTTACTACACACCTTACCTAAATGCGATGCTTTGTCACTTAATCTTAATCGATCTTCCGGATTTTGCTATATGACATTCTATAGGGTGATTTTAAATATGTAGCCAAATTTACACAGATGTCAAAATAGATTGGTTGAACTTAATTTACCTAGACATTAAATTGCACTCCCAAACCAGTTTGGGACAGCTTTATAATTTTCATGTTATACGACAATTATGTTTTATTGGTGCTTTCGAATACGTATTTGTTTTATTATAGCGGCAATTACCATTATTTTGTCAGTAACTGAAATATTTTATACATTTATCACAACATTTAGTGAGCTAAATTATGAAACAACTTACGTACGACAAATATATAACTAAATCATTTTTATATTTTTTTAGTAACAGCGCTATAAAAAATATATAATTGTTTCTTAGATGTGGGTTATTAACTTATAAAACCTGACACTGACAGTATTTTTCCCAAGTTTGTGTTTGACAGACCCTACAGGAATGAAGAGACCGCCAAAAAGAAGAAAGGTGCAGGATGTGGAATTTATTCCAGGTCCTTACATATTCGTTATCAGTGGGCAATGGATAGGCGTGCTACCGTAGTACAAACGGAATTAGCAGGTATAACCATAGCCTCCAAAGAAATTGCCCGTAGACATACAACGGACAAAATCATTAGAATCTACACAGATAGTAGATAATCACTACTGATCTTACGTAATCATAACAACTAGATCAACATGGGAATACCATCAGGCACTAGTAGTGGCCTCAGCTAACAGCAGCGTATCTGTATGCTCGGTAAAGGGACACGACCGGTGCAATGGCAATAAAATAGCTGACAAGCTGGCTAGGAGTGCATCGGGTCTGAATATTTTTGGACGTGGTCTCTCTAGTATGCTTCCGTTGTCAGCATTTGTTGAAATTATCAAAGGAGACACCCACAAAGAGTTTATAAAACGTTGGGATGAAACAAATGGCTGTCAATTTGCTAAGGACTTCCTAGAGTTCCCCTGCAAGGATACAGCCAAAAAGTACCTGGCTATGTCTAGAAAAAATCTTCGTCTGATGACAGGTATTCAAACTGGACATTGCTGGCTAAGGAAGCACCTCTATTGCATGAGGAAGTGTGATACACCTCTTTGTAGGGGTTGCGAACAGGAAGACGAGAATATTCCATGCACTCTGTGAGTGCACTGCCATCTCGTCAATAAGAAAGTCCGTGTTGGGAAAGCGATGGCCTACATTAGAGAGATCCCCCTAAGCAACGTCACCACCTTTTTCTCCTTATTAGGCTGGCTGGCGGCTCAGGTGGACTGATCTCCTAATGGGAGGAGGTACAAGGGACCCAATGGGGCCTAAGTGCTGTAACCTTTTTGCTACCCTCCCCTTAATTCCAGATTCCAGATAACCTATAAAACCGTTATAAATATGCTTGGAGACAATTTTACATCGAAGACCAAATAACTGTATTATATACTGTAATATAGTTATTATGTAATGGTATTATCTGCTGTAAAACAGAAATACAACAGAAAAACGTTTATTTTCATTCAGAATTACATTGAGCTATAAAACAAATGTCTTCCTCGTACTTCAATGACTGCCTGGCAACGCCTTTGCATACTGTCTATCAGGTTGTTGAAATAGTCTTGATCAGTTTCTCGCCATAAGCATGGTAAAAGCCCTCTGAGTGCCTGAAGTGTATGTGGGGGTGGTTGATGCGAATCTAAGGCTCTTTGTAGTTGGTCCCATGCGTGCTCAATTGGATTGAGGTCTGGAGAGAGAGGCGGCAGTGCCAAGTTCGGAATACCATGAAATTCTAGGGCATCGACAACAATTCTCGCACGATGAGGTCGCGCATTATCGTTGAGAAATTAAAAATTTAGCCCAATTGCAGCATGAAACAAAGAGATGACATTGTTGATGACTTGTTCAACGTAGATCTCTGTGCATTCATGTTTCCATCAGCACCAACAACTCTGTACGCCCATTCAAACAAATGCCTACTCAAACAGCAACTGCATCACCTCTGAATGGATGAACTTTCTGGATGACTCTACGATTTCTGCGTACCAAAGGAAGGGTCCATACTCGAACACGCGTATTATCCAAAAACCATATCTCGACTGATCTGTGAACAATAGACCTCCATTAATCATACCAATTCACGTGTTCGTTAGCCCATTGCAACCAAAGTCACATATGGTTTTGTGTCAGTGGAACCCTTCAAAAAAATTCATCGTGAACGTAGATTAACATCTCGCAGATTTTTACAAATTGTTTTACGATTGAAACCGCAACACCAGAAGCGTTTAAAAGTCGTTGTCGCATAATTCGACAAGTACTCAGAGGCTCTCTACGGGTGGATACTGTTAGAAACCGGTCTTGTGCAGAGGTAGTAGATCTTGGGCGTACACTCCTCGGTCTTTCAATGACGTTTCCTGTTTTTCTATATCGATGCACAAGCCTTGAAATTACGCTTTCAATTACCCGAAAGAAGTTAGCAACTTCTCTCTGAGGGCATCCCGCTTTGATCATTCCAATGACCTTATTGGCTTCATCTGCACTCAGTTTACGTCTAGGCATTATTGCAAAACAAAATTTTTAGGTTTTAAATAAGAGTTGACTATATAACTTCGAAACAACAACTGATCTAAAATTCTTAAAAAGACCAAGGATAAGAACTAGCCGAAAACTGAAAAAGTTACTCAATGATGAGCAAAAAGAACAACTCACATAAGACAGTAAACACTTTATTTATTTTTTTACTGTGTAGTTAGTTTCACACAATATTGTTAATACCTGAAAATATATGAAAAAACTTTATTTATTATCTAGAACCATTTGGAAAACAAAACACGTCAACTTTTAAAAGAAATCTCGATACTTGTGAACTTTTTTAACTTTTGTGGAGCAGTTTGTTTTATATATCACGTGATAACATCTTAGAGATTTTTTTGTGTGAATGTTTGCCAATAAAGTGATGGTCACACCCCTCGCCCACGTCACTGCGTATTACCGACCTGCAGGGAGGTTTTCTATGCGTTCTATAAACTCGCGATTGAGACACAGATTTGTGTCAAAATTTAATTGCGTGTCGAATGGCACCCTAGCTTTATCTAGCCTTGGATTACGAGAGACTTAGCATCCAATTTTATGAGTAAATAATGGGGAACGGGATGAAATTATGGGGCTGCGAGTTAGTAAAGGCAAGTAATTTTATACCAGAATTATAGCTGAATCTAATCGCTACTAGTAGATACGTGACACTTTATTAATCAATAACGGTTTACCATAAAGGTTTTTGATGTACAGGGTGTACCAGTTAGTCTGCCAAGTTTCGACCTGCTACTGAAAATAAGTAAAAAGGTCGTATTCTTTTATCAATTTTATTATTAAGTTCTCAACTAGCAATTTAGTATTTTATAACAAATCTTATAAAACAACATAAGCTACAAAAATATTGTAAAGTTGTTTATGTAGCAACTATACAACAAAAATTGGTACCATATTATAAGGAACTTTAGTCGCCGTTGACATTTTGAAAGGCTTGCTGAAAACAACTAAAAAATAGTTATATAATAGCAACAAAGTAGGGTAGTTTAACCGGTTCTCTCGGGATCCCCCCACCACTTTGTATGTGTGTATTAGCATTCATTACCCTATGTGCAATTGTACAGTACATGTATGAAGTAATGCATACAATTGCGCTTAACTGGAGTTGCATTGGAGTTGTATTGCATGTATTAAAATTCATTACCTTATGTGCAATTGTAAAGTACATGTATGGAGTAGTGCACGCAATTGCGCTTAAATGCTGTTACAATTGCAGTGATAAATATGATAGGTGTATATTTTTTATTGCGCAGACGGAGCATAAACTTCTAATTATCTCTAATTAAGTTATCGGTAATTACAATTGTGTATATAGGTAATTAGATGTGAGTACATATTAATGCAGTTAGCATTGTGGGATTTTTGTTGCTCCTGGCCATACATTTAGAAGTTGAATGTTAGAATAGTGGTGGTGCAAAAAGGTCAATGCGATTACAACACAAGAGATGATTCCCAACGTTTCAGTGCTGGTTATAGAGAACACAAAAGTCCCAGTGCGAACACCCTTACCTACCCAGGCATCTTGGTAGACATGATAAATTTTAAACATATTCCAACATTATTTAATTAAAACATTTACAATTAATCAACGGCTACATATCGAAGGGCAAATCGACGATGCTCCAGCAGGTTCCTTAATGTATGACTTGGGGCTGACGGTAGCCGAGCGGTCAAGGCGGTGACGAGCAGTCGCTGCCAGGGCAAGCACGAGCGGCCGGAAGTTGGTTCGAATCCAACACGGGGCAGGAATTTTTCTGTCCTACCCATGGATGTTTGTGATTGTAAAGGTGGAGGGTAGTATAAGTTAGTAGGTAAAAAGGGCCAAATATGGCCTAATTACCAGTAAGCTTGATTACCTTTTTTAATGTATGACTTATTTATGAGCGATAATTTATTTTTTACCTACATCCTTGTGAATGGCTGCGGCATAAATTACCCTGAAAGCGCAAGTATATTAGACAAACGAATAGTCAGGGCATACATATTCTGTTACACACATTAATCTCGAACAAAGTGTAAAGTTCTGTATTGTGCGGTAAATTATATCGACGCGCCGAGCTTCAGCATAATAAGATAGCGAGGATGATGGCCCACTAAACAAACTTTATGAAGGGGTGTATGCAGGAAACTTTTGCATCTTACTCACTGTTTTGTCTGGGAAGTCATTTTTTGTCCTGTAAATACACAAAAGCTACAACAGAAACGGCTTAGCTAAGATTTTATTATTACAGTAACTTGCCCACTCTTTGTTTCTTGTAATTAACTTCGCTTGCGAAGTTCTGACAAAAAGATGCGTAGTTTAGACGTAATGCTAGGGGGTGCTAATTTGGAGCGGCGGATTTAATAATAGGGGTATCCCTCATAACTGCCTGCAAAAACTGTCATCAAGATTGTCCTTCGTCTTTACGGGAAGGTAAATCGTGACAAGGATATTGTTGGTGTAGTACATATTTAGCTTTTTCGTGGCGAAGTCATAGCTTAAAAGAGCTGATTTAGACGCTGCAAAATAATAAATCGCATTAGCAGTTTGCGCATTCTTCTCAGGTTGCAGATACCTTGGACTACTCATGCACATAATAAAATATAAATATGTAAGTATGAACTATTGCATTATCTCGATATACAGGGTACTTTTTCTCCAACCGAAATCCTCAATTTAATTATTAATTTCTGATATGAAATTATTCAAACCAAATTTGGATAATAAAGGTGAGTAGGATATATCGACGAACACTTTGTCAAACATTAGTCGCCATATTGTTGCTAATTGATTTGATTTGTGATGGATTGTGGTTGAATTTGCTGAAAACTATGTAAAAATGGAATCTAATGAAGATTTAGGTGTACCTGAGAAGACACCTACTGGAGTGTGCGAATGAGATTTCTTGGAACCTTCTTTCAAAAAAGTCTCGAGACATTTATGAATGTGACCACCAACGTTTTATAGATTGGTGCAAAGAAAAAAACATTAAGTTGTATTTAGAAGATGTATTGATGGCGAATTTCTTAAACTTAGCAAATAAAATGAAGCCGTCAAGGCTTTGGTCACAGTTTTCAATCTTGCGGTCAGCATTGGATATAAAGTTCAAAGTAAAGTGATTTTCTAAAGAGACAGAATGTGGGATATGTACCGAAAACATTACGAGTGTTTACAAAGAAGCAAGTTGATTGCTTTTTGAATAGTGCACCTGATAATTTATATTTGATGATGAAGGTAAACGCTTTAAAAATAAAAGATTAACATTGTTAAAAAGCTTTTTTATAGGTTGTCCTAATATTGGGGGTTGGAGGCGCATGCCGTTCAGATGAATTAGTCAATTTAATAATTGGTAATGTTGAAGATGTGAAAAATCTCAATACTAAAACCAAGAGACCACGTTCTTTTACTATGCTGGGAGACAATTATTTCAGTATTTATCGAAAATATGTTGCTTTACATCCACTCGGATTGGTAAAACAGATATGTTAGTGAAAAGTGTCATCGAATGGTGGTCGATATTCATAAAATCAGTGCCGTCTTGCAAGAACTGGAAAAATTTTTGAAGTTGGACAACTGGAAAGAGTACATTGAACACGCAATACGATGAACACCTGCTACACTTTTAGTTGACGGCGGTAGTAAACTCATTTGTTGAAAGACACGAAGGATGGAGATTGAGCATTGTGGCGGAAGGCTACATTGAAGACTCACTATTGAATAAAGAAAATATTGCGAAAAGAATACTGAAAGTTAATAGTGGTAATTATAAACAAAGCACCGTGGTCATTTCTGATTTCACAACATTTGAAAGTAATATAACTATTAATGAAAACGTGTTGTTGTGTTGTCTCTGTTGAGAATTACTCCAAGAATGAGGCTAGTGACAGTCAGTGGTTTATTTAATTTTAATACTGTTCAAGCTGTGTATTTAATATCAATGTGGACAAACAAACATTATTGTAAATATTGTTGAATAAACTTTTATAAATTAAAACTTGATTGAATACTTTTGTTGCTATGATATTTTTTTTTTCACAGTAAGGCAAATGTCAACCTTAAAGACTCCTGACAGTTAAAGAGTGTCATAGTTTTGTGACGCTTGGAGAAAAATACCTTTACAATAAAGAAATATAAACAATGTAACAAAGATGAGCTGCTATAAAATTCTTTACTGCACTAATTAATTTAGTAAGGATGAGTTCCTGCAATACTCCATCAATTTAAAAGTTTTCCGGAGTGATTCATCCTTGATGGAACGTATATTCCGTTTTAATTTCACTGCAGAGTTCTCATGGAAATCATTTTGTTTGTTGATATTACCCCTGGGACCAAATCTCTGCACCCTTATTTTATTACATGGGGCACATGCTCGCATTATCCCGTACCTCGGGGATGTTTATTAAAAGTTCTTTTCTTGGTTGCGTTCCGTATTTATGTTTACATTACGTGCGGATATTATATATACCCCGTGCTATGAGAGAGCGGACCTTTTCGTTATTATGAAGCCGAAGCTTCTAACTACTGTTGTTTATGACATATGATGGCCGCAAATTAAAGAAAACAACCTCGAGAGAGACTGTTATCTTTCATGAGAAGCCTACACTGGGTGGCGACTGTTTTTTTGGGGGCGTGGCCAGATTAAAACACCGTTTCTAGGTTTATTTTTCCACGAAATTGTCTACGACGAACGCAATTTCGATTAAAATAATACATTCTTTCATCAGCACTTTTACAAAAAATCGTGTGATTTCCCCAGTAGCCCTCTGTTCGTCTTCTGATAATATTTTGGAATAGAATTTCATGTCACCACGTCTAATCTTGTTCTATCTGGAACGACATATATGTTAATCCGTTAATGTAAATAAATTATTCGAAAGTAGGCAGCTATTAAAACCGAAACTTCATATCAGTAACATCTGAAACTTCGATTTAACGTGGATAGTGAGATATACGAAAAGAGCGGTAATGCCCTGTTTGGGGTCATTTCAGCTACAATTAATGCCTCACCAACGTCAGATGAATTAGAGACTGGATTAGAAAAAATGGGTGCAATTTATTGTTTTAATTGTACACAGAAACCAGAAAAATGCTGATGTAAAGAATGGATTATTATTAGAATATGTAGAAGAGCGCATTAAGAAAGAAAACAATAGAATTATTATTAATTATGTAAAATTTTAGTGGTAATTATTTTTTAGATTTGTTTTCGTTCATATGTTTTAGTACTTTTTTCTACGAATGAATAGGTACATGTGTTAGAAAATACATATTCCCTATACAGAGCGTCCCCAAATAAATGAAACATAGATCAAGAGTAAATAATGCAATGTTGCCAAATTTACCTCAGTCAAATGTTGATAGTTAAAGATATAGGATGTCAAATTTAAAATCTTATTTTCGACATATGTAAATAACTCTTTAAAAAATCCAAATATTTGCATACATTTTGGATATCGGGGGGGTTTGAGGGCGAGAAATTCATATTTGTTTCTAATTTTGTTGTCATTAGTAGAGAGGGCCACTCTTTTCTGTCATTTAGTGTATCCATCTGACTATTGAGACAGTCGATTCTCCTACCTCTTTTATTTGAAAAAGGTAGGTATACCTTGCTGCAGTCATTAGGAGTAACCATTTTTTGAAATAATTCTATTTGAAATATTCAATGCACCAAGTAGAAACTGTTTTTTGCTTTGAGGTGAAGAGTCTTTTTCGCTGAAAATACAGCAAAATGTTACTTGAAAAAGTCATTTAGAATGGTAAATTTTGACGACGTTCAAAATTATAAGAAAATTGGCCTGTTTTGATGAAATCTTTCTGCTTCGATGAAACCATTGTGAAAAATTCGGTTTCATCAAACGATATTGACTCGCAAAACGCATCAATTGCCAACATTATTTGAACGTAATTCTTAAGGATGAAATATAAAATCCTAAAAAGTATAACTATAGAAACCTTCAGTTATCAGCTGTATCGGTTTTGAATTTAGTAAGCCTTTATTTTAATATGCAAATCTCGCCTATAATGAATCTGGATATTTGTTCATCATTTTTACAAAAACATGTTTCCTATTTTTCTGCTTCGGATAGCTTATCTAGTTTAAGTTCTTTTCCATGTTACACGCACGCAGTGCAGTAGTTATATATTTTATATAATCTAAATATGTCAGCCGTATAATGTACACACTTGTTTATATTATATATTTATGTTTTCTGTTGTTTTGGATAGGCCAGCCCTTATCCAGAAATGTATTAAATATTAATGGAAACAGAAAGGTATATGCTTTATACTTATGGTAATTATAATATATTAATGCTGAAAATGAGTAAAATCTTGAACAAACACCACACTTTGACCTTTTACAAACCCTTTAATAACAAACAATTTATTATTAATTAATTTTCTTTTCCCGGTATTTCCAAAAGTTTTAATTAATTCCTTTTAAACTTTTATGGCATATGGAGTGGGGGAAATTACATGTCCCATACCAGCCAAATTAAAAGTAATTTAATAAAATACTGGACAAAAGTTTTAATATTCACCATATTGAACAGAAGAAAAGTTTAGTATGAAGTCGACAAACAATATTTTCTTTAAAGCTCTAGAGTTCAAATAATTTTACAGAGACTAGGGCATCTGTAAATTACTTTTGTGTGATCAGAAAAGTAAAAAAATTACAGGATGGTCCACTTTCGAAAGCGGAAACTTTAGAGGCAGGCAGATAACCACAAAATAATATCAGTTTGTATTATGAACTATATTCGAAAAATGCTTCGTTACAAAGATACAGGATGTCAAAATTTTTATCAAAAGTTCCAAATTTATTAATATTTTTAAAACTACTTTAGATAAATAAATAAAATTTGGTACCTTTCAATTGGTAATATTATTTTTTCTTCCACCAGTGGCGTGCGTACGAACAGATCTTCGGGAAATTTTAATGAAAAGAATGGTACGCCAATGTTTTTTTTAGAAACAAAAACTATTTCTAGAATCCCTGTTGATTTTAAAACAGAAAAAGGCTCCGTACTTTTTTTCGTTTGACACACCGTTTGCCGTTAAAAAATTAAATTACCTAATGATTTCTGAAAAACAATTAAGTAAACAAAAAAGAAAATGAGAAATTTACTTAAATAATGTCTATCCTTTATGTCCTCGTCAGATCTCTATTGTGGTTGAATTTTCGAGTTCTCACTGTCCCAAAAGTGAAGTTAGATATTTATAGAGTGTTTTCATTAAATCAGGTTAGTAAATTTAGCTAGATTAATTTCTTTAGATAATTATTGAATAGAGCTTTGTCTGTGGAATTGTTCATTAGCATACCTAGATGTCTGGTATCAGAGAGCATACATATGACTTCATTGATAGGATTTGTAGGAGATTTGATACCTTTCTAATACAGTAAAAAATGTTACAAAAGCTAATAATAAAGAATATATGGGTAGATATTGTGGGTGTAATTGAACGCTGGTTGGGGCTTTAGTCCACAGAGTAGTTAGTTTTACACAATATTATTAATACTTAAAAATATATAAAAATCGAGTGCAATATAGAATATAACAATACTTAATATAAAAGGATATCACGTAGATGGAACAAATTATGAAGGTGATTTAACATTAAACATGAGAAATTGTTGAATTAATCAGTAAGTTGTCACTAATTTTTTTTTGTTGGTTTAAATAATCAGCGTAATTTTATTTCAATCATCTTTGTTTCATTTCAAGAAAAAATGTTCTTGCGGCAACAATCAAACATTTGACATCAATAAAACTGTTGCTTCAAGAGTTTTCTTTTCTCATTGTACGAATCCTTGATAAAATCATTCAAAGCATATTAGCTTTAATCTTCGCCAGTGCGTCTATTTTACCATTTGGACGACCTCAAAGCATTTCTTTATTTCAAATTATCAGCCACACCCAGTGAATTACGTAATTCTTGTCAATACCAGAGAATCGGTTGGCGGTGGACTGAATTTAATCCGGCCATTTTGTCTTCAGTGCGATAATTGTGGGAGCAATTAGAGGTACGTCTAATTGAATGTGAACAGAACTCGGGGCGGTTCAGTGAGCTGTATAAACTTTTGTATAGTTCGTCGATTCATGTTAAAGCCTAAATTAGAGTCAATATATGTAAAACATTTGGGTGAATTTTTGTGGTATTATTAGTAATCAGGCATAATTCAGAAATTATACGAAAAATAGATATAAACTTGACGAAACAAATGTAATGCATGAACGACTATTTCTGCCTGTAAAATACTATGGAAACTTGGAAACTATGTGAACCTGGCATCCGACTTTTAAAAATTCAATTTTTTTTGTGGTTCATATTGTTTGTGGTTGTTTGTAGCAACATTTTTTCATTTGTAGTAATTTCAAAGAAAAGTTATAAAATGTAACATTCCTTTTATTATAAAATAAAGAATGTCACAATTTCAATATGAAACGTCTAGTAACTAGGTATTTTTGCACATCCTGTATAAGTTGTAGTTTAAGTAAGTGTAAACCATATCCAGTGTACCATGTAGTTTTAGATTTCTTCAAGTAAGCCTAAAATGTAAACACTTTGTACGATAAATATTTTATTAATTATGTACTTACCATTGCTGTGAACCAGTTACGTCGATGTATATTGTAATGTTATGTTTTCTACTCTGTATAATATCCTGGAGTAATTTGTTAACAGTTTATTATTTAATTATTATCATTTGTGTATTAAGCTTTGTTGTGGCAAAAAGCAAGGTTAAGGTAACTGTCATAATAATCCAACTAGATTCGAACTATTGGAACAATGTGCTAAGATCTCGAACGAACATTTGACGGAAGTTTCATAGAAACCGAACCAATCAGATTTTAGAGTTTTTAGATCTTTGTAGGGTATAAAACCTACAGGAACCTAAATTCTAGCCATTACGTTCTGAGTTTGTTCGACTGAAGTAATTCCATATTACAGATTTAGTTATAGTGAAGCCACATTTTGAAAATAAATCTGAATTTATTGAAGTCATCAATATACATGGAGGTAATATATTTGATTAATTAAGATTATTATCGATAGTAGATTTCATTTTGAACTATATTGTATGTTAATTTTGAAACTAAGAATATAAAAATACCTAACCTGATCTTGATCTTTGCTAAAGCACATGCTAATTATTTTTATTTTTCTTTTGTCATTTTCTCAACTTTAGAGGCCAATTAAATAAATTAATGAATAAATCAATTGAATAAATTAAATGATTAAATAAATTAAATGAATAATTGATTGAATAAATTAACAATTAATTAAATGAACAATTATATGAACATTTAAATGAATAATTGTATGAACATTTAAATGAACAATTAGAAGAATCAAAATTGAAATAAGAAGGCCATTCTAAAGCTTTGAAATCTAGTTTGTAAGCGGCACTATCCAGGTACCCCAGGAAAGCTGCTGTTCTCGAAGCACTGCTTTGAAAATCCAGATTGTAACGGCCCTGGTCCAGGTACGACAGGAAAGCTGCCCATCTCGGAGTCATCTACAACGTTAACAACGGATGAACTTGTCAACTGCTTCAATTCCACCTCTGTATGTCAACTTCAATTCCACATCTGTGTATCAACTGGTGGGCAAGTTAATAAACTGTGTTTATTTTTTATGTATGTATTTTATTTCACTTTTTGACTTCAGCAAAATTTATCATCCTCCTACAGGGGTGAAAAGGCAAACCGAACAGAACATTCTGTAGGTGGCGCCCAATTATAACATCATTTTAAACAGTTTGCTAGTCAAGAACCCACGACTATAAAAAAGTGCCCCGACTAAAAGAGCAGCCGTCCGCAACATTGTACATTTATCGTTGTAACAAACAATAGGTAACAAAAACATTTAAAAAACTCATCCTCCGACTTTTATAAAACCAAAATCTGAGGATTGTTTCTTATAGAGAATCGTTTCCAGTTGTTTGTAGTGAAAATGTTTTCCTTTGTAGTAGCAAGAGAAACAATATTTTCAATATATTCTGGTGTGAAAAATATATGAAACCATTCATATTTTAAGTGAGTATACTAAACAGTAACTTCTCTCATCCCATTGTTGTACTTGCGGGTACAGAGGTGACAGTTTTGATAAAGAAAATCATATAATTTTGGCAAGCTGTGACAAAATATAACGCAGAGAAAATATGCTTCAAGCGGAGACTAGAAAACTGTTTGTAGCTGTTTGTAGTAACCCTCTCTTCGTTTGTAGTTCCTCTAAACCAGAAGTACACTATACTTCAAACGGAGGCTAAAAAATCGTTTGCAGTAATCCAAACGAAATGAACCGCCCTTTCCATGATATCACTAACTGAAATATTAATATTTAAGTCATTATGATTCTGTGCTGTATGGAATCTTAAGTAGCTAGTTTTGGAATTATTTAAATATAAATAATTGAAATTAAACAAATCACGTAAATTAACCAAAATAGCATTATAGTTGTTGTCAAGTATAATTTTATCTCTATGGGAAATAACTAGAGACGTTTCGTCAGCATACAGTGTTGGAGATACATATTGTAGGAGACAGCTTTCAAGGTCGTTACCATATAATAACATAACATAGGAATGACACCGGGCCAAGGACAGATCCTTGTAGTAAGCCAACAGATAGTTCAGTTAGTGGTGACACTAACGCATTATTATCATTGTTTACTCGACAAGTTAAGTTAATGAACTGTTGTCTATCTTTTCAGAAACTAGATACCCATGTATTTGCCAAACCCCTAATTCCATATTTTTTCAGTTTGTAAAGTAGCCTATCATGGTTGACATAATCGAATGCCCTGCTAAGATCATAAAATATGCTAGCAGGGCACTCATCCACATCAAGATAACCAACTAGGTCTTGAAAAAAAGAAAAAATAGCAGTTCGTGTGGATTTTCCTGATTGGAAACCATGCTGGACAGTTGACAATATATGAAATCGTTCAAAGAATAGGTCCATAATTTTCTACTACGATCATTTTATCAAGCTTTTTATAGACCGGTACAACACTACTCAGTTTGAGAATATTTGGAAACTGGTATTATTCCTAAAAAACTGAGCTCTTCTTACACTTAAACCCTATACAAAGATCGTTTGATTTATACATAAACGCGATTCAAGCTCAACGACTATTAACGTTGTGTGCAACTTTTATGCACATGGTGTTATATGAAAATAACGTCGCAGCGTCATAAAGTTTGTCGCAAAAGAGGGAAATGGACCGAAAGACATCAACAAACGAACGACTGCAGCTTCGGAAATAAAGGACCATCATACATACAAGGAAAACACGGTTCCGAACCGGATGACGCACGATCTGATAAAACAATACCGTACATTGAAAGTTTGGCTCTGTCATCTCGCAGAATGGAGGTATGTTGTTTGCATCGATAGCTGAAATGTGTTTGTGAAGTTTCCTAATGTTATAACAAATGGCAGCAATAAACTTCGTGGACAATTATATTTTAAAATAATGTATGATATATGCTATTAATCAAAATTACCTTCATTTTCACCATAGAATACTCCTTTGGATTTTCTGCTCGCAAGAAACAGGCTGTCATATCGGACAACTCAAAGTGAGATTTCACTCTTGCCAAATTTTGACGATTTTTATAATTTCTAACAGCCAGTTTCATAAAAAGAAAATAAATGACCCTTTATACAAAGTGTACTTTACGTTAAAGCTGGCTTTAAATATCGTTTAAAATGCGTTACGTTCCATAAAGTAGTTAAAAGTAAACTTTGTTTAAAGTACACTTTATCAATATATAGTGTTGGTAATACCGAAAACCAATAGAAATTAAAAGTATATTTTAAGCGGGAAACTCATGAATTTACTGTCAACTTTCAGAATAAAATAAACATAACCTTATTCATTTTTGCGTCGTTGCCTGGCGGTAGAAACAGATTTTATTTCGATATTGATATGGAACCTAAACTGAAAAAAAGGAAAAGCTGTGTGTTTAGTGTGGAAGATCAGAATATTTCCAGTAGCATAAAACCTTAGTGTTAGAAGCAGCAGGTCCATAGGTTGTATACAACCACCTCTGATATTATAATTTATTTTATAGTGTTGACAGATTTCAAAATACAGTCACTACCTGAGGATGAGCTTGAACTCGTATCATATATGTAATTATTTATTATTTATCAAGAAAACGTTAATACTTACAGCAAAATACAAAGGTGTAAGAGTTTCTTGAAGATTATCCACAAATTTATATAGGTTATGCTGTGCTCTTAAAGTCTCCTTTAACCTCATAAAGATCCGCAATTCCGCCTTTCTTATAAAGCACACTTTATCGCCATTTTAACTTTAAAGGAAGCTTTACTTCTTGATTATGGAACTGGCTGTAAGTATTAACAATACTGTGTGAAACACAAACTACTCTGCGGACTAAAGCCCCGACCAGCATACCACATCCACAATATCTACCCATATATTCTTTATTATTAGCTTTTGTAACATTTTTACTGTATTAGAAAGGCATTTTAAGCTAATATATATCAAATATTCTTCAATAGGTCAGATCTCATCTATTCTGGTTGAATTTTCGAGTTCCCACAGTTTCAAAAGTGAACTTATATATTTATAGAATGTTTTCATTAAACCAGGTTAGTAAATTTAGCTAGATTAATTTTTTAAGATAATTATTGAATAGAGCTTTGTTTGTGGAATTGTTCATTAGCATACCTGGATGTTTGGTATCATTGATAGAAATTGTAGGAGATTTGATATATATTAGCTTAAAATACCTTTCTAATACAGTAAAAAATGTTACAAAAGCTAATAATAAAGAATATATGGGTAGATATTGTGGGTGTAATTCAACGCTGGTCGGGATAGTTAGTTCGCAGAGTAGTTAGTTTCACACGACATTGTTAACACCTAAAAATATATACCTAATTTCTTGTCTTTAAGAAACTGTTATTCTACGCAACGCGTAAGAAATAACACCTTCGTTTACATGTTTATGCTTTTTCAGGATTAAATACGAAGCTGCTTCAAGAGTATTGATGATATGAATACTGCTTCTAAATTTCAAAGATAAGTTTGAAATCTCACTAAGTTACATATACACGCAAAATTGTTTAACGGCTCTGTATATTCTTTTCTGGGGAGTCGTTAAAAATCGTATAAACGTCACCAAAATAAAACGCGAGCGACAGCACACGCGGTGACAGCGAAATTGATTACACGGGCAGTTTGATGCGATTTTATTGTTATCGGTAAAATATAACGGGAAAGGGTGTTGGTTTATGTTTACGTCTGTTTTTCATTCTTACTACGCCGCTTTGATTTACTGTCCGGCCGAGATAATAAACATCGGCGAATAAATAAAGGTTTTATACGTGGAATGCAGAACGCTTCCTATAAATTTATAATAATGTTATAAATTCCGGAATAAACGAAAAAATAACAATCGAGTGGATACACCAAGTGCGAACATTTTTTCCCTTTGTTGGTGTGTTTTATGGGGAGGGATCAGCGTATTCATTTTATGGACACAGGAGGGTTCATATTTAATGGATACGAGATATTGTATAGGTATACAATGTTGCACTCTGTTGTGGCTTTATTTAGAACGAAAATGATCTCTTGCCCGCATTTGCCGCATTTTTATACGAATTACCGACTTGTTAAGCTGACTTTATACAGGGTGTTTTAAAATAAAGGCGACAAATTTCAGGGGGTGATTCGTTGTTGAAAATAAAAGGTAGTTTGTTATATAAACGTTGGGTCACAAGTCAACCATTAGGGATATGGCGTTGTTTTTCTCGGAAACGAAAAGCGTGGGAATGGTACAATTTTGTTGAAGTGTTATCATCATGAAAAGACACTTGTGACATATTTTTTCAGTTTTTGAAAATAATTGAAAAGGGTTGAAATAAACTACCCCTTTCAGTTTTTTTAACTATACTTTCAAAAAACTTCCTTAACGACGCAGGAAAAAACAAATTAGGTTACACCGATTCATTTAGAAACTTTTTTCTCTGTTATATTTTATTGATAAAATTAACTGTTTCGACGTTAAAAAATAAAATGTAAAGTATTGTACGTGGTAAGGGTATAACGTTGTTCTTTTAAAATTCTCCATGCAGTAGATGCATTAGTATTTAATTCCTGTGCAATTTTCCTTGTACTGGTTTCAGGATGTGCTACAATAATATTTAGGGCTGCAACTTCTACTTCGGCTGTTCGAACTTCCCGGTGTCGGCCTGTATCAAAACTTCTTTTTTTGAATTCTCCGGATTCACATAGCCTTCGATGAAGCTTAGCAAATATACTGCGATGAGGAATTCTACGATTAGGATACGCTTCTGCATAAAGGCAACAAGCATGTAAGGAATTTCCATTTGCCCGGCCGTACAGAAAGTGCATGTCTGTCATTCCTGCATTTGTGAAAATAACCATTTTGGTTGTATTAACTTACCTAGTATTGAATCCCAACGTACTCCGCAATCAAACACATCACACAACGAAAGGCAAATTATCCCGTAAACCACTCTCAAAATGTTAAAATAGTACAAACTATTTGCTATCTGTTAAAACAACAAGAGTGTGATGTTTTTAATGCAGAATATTTAATACCTAAATTCTTGACAGCAAATGAAGTACTGCGACCTGTCGAATGGAATGTAGTGGAGACTGCGAGAGCATTGTTGCCAGATGTGAAAATTTTCTTCACATTAAAGAATTTTTACATAAAAATCGATCCCTGTGAAGAAAATCAGACTTTATGAAATCACTATAATGTGAAGAATTTTCTGATTTGCTTGGTTTCTTCTTTTCCACAAACATTTTATCTCGGATCACACATTATCGTTTACGAAGCTGTAACCAATTCACAATTACAGTTTGTTTATATTGAAATGAGAATTATAATATTAAATCGTCTAAAATAAGTCAATTCACACAAAAAAATTATATAAAAATTAGTTGAAATTATTTCTTAAACCCATTATAAACAAAATATGAACTTTATTTGCGAAAAAAGTCAATTGAAAATACCACGAGAGAAATTGCTTGCTCAGTTTGAATGAGATGTACGCTCGTTCACGTATTCACTACATTTTGTAAACTAGGTAAAGGGTACTGCACGCAACTTAGCAAACATTATACGACTAGCCTCTAACTGAGGAAGCGTTTTCTAGCCTCGCTCTTTGTAGGCATTTCTACTACGAATAACTAAGCGAAGAAAAATACTATACATTTTTTAACTTTACAGTTCTTTGTAGCACCTATAAATCTACCTTTTTCAACTAATATAAAAATTTTGTGGCAAACTTATTATTAATTAATGTCCAAATGTATACAGGGTGAGTCAGTCATAATGTCATTAATTTTAAGAGGAGATAGGGAATAATGAGTATAATGCAAATACGTGATTAAAAAAAATCTAAATGCATATTTACGCCGAAAAAAAATATTTTCAAATCATTATTTAAACCCCCTTTTCAGACTGTCACTGACCGGTCACAGCCTTGGTCGGTTACAGCTCACAGTTCAACTCGATATCGACCTGAGGCAATGTTGTCAAATTGTAATATTTTCTATATAGTACCTACCCGCCTAGGTTTTAGACTTCACAAATAAACGGTTGTACTGACTATTTTAGAATATCATTTTTTCTTGCTCAGTTCAACTTCAGCCAATAATAATTTAAAATGTTAATACCCAATAAAATCAAATAATTATAATCAAATAATTCTATTAAAAGTTGCAAGTAACGCGGCCCACTCAGGTTTTCCCGTAGAAAATACGGCCTAATCAAACGATACCCGTACACTCGTGTGTCGATTTTTCTCTGAGCAAATGTAGCTGTTATGACAAAACTCCAACGTGTCTAATAATAAACTGAGTAATAAACCATTTACGTACATTACATAAAAAACCTATACCGAATGGGTAAATTATTGAGAAGCTGAAAAGTGTTTCGTGTTTAAATACTAAGTACTTAATAAAAAACCATCGTGTTGTCGACAGAAAACTGTCCAAGACCGAAATGGCACGCCGCTAATCTAAGTTATCGAGAGTTAATCTTGACCTTGACCTACCGTATTATTAGGTCAATAACCTAGTTACCTAGTTTTTGTACTGTTATTTAACGACAAGGAGTAAAACTATTTTTTTTAATCTAGATACATGAATGAATTTTCCTTAAATATTGATTTATTTGTTAATAAAAACAAATGTAGATAATAAATAAATGTTTTCGAATGTTAGGTTATTACAGTTTAATAATTTTGATATTACGTTTTCACTACGTTTTACAAATAAATATGAATTTTTAGTATTACTTGTAAGTACAATTAACCGCACATATAACCAGATGTACAATTTGTAATTACGTACATGTATTGTTTTTTAAGTAGTATGATACTAACCTGTTTACAGCCCACATTTCAAGTAAAACTGCATTTATCCGTCCATAGCACTTTATTATTAAAATTCAGTCGCATTTCATAAATATTCTCCGTATAACACTACCATTTCCACATATTCGGAATTTGTAAAATTATGCGTTGTGAATTTACGCCAAATACGTGAGGTTAGACCGAAATAAACAAACTACTGCTTACTGCTTATATTCTCTCTATCCCCCCTCCAAATGTGTGGCATGATCTACAAATTTGAAGGGGAAGAAATGCGGGAAATGCAGAGTGCTAAATGGAGGTAAATTTGAATAACACGCTGATGTGTTAGACGATATTATGTATGTAAATGTGGCATCCATGGTTAAATACGGCAAGTCTGGGCATTAGATTTTCGTCGGGTGCGTCATCAGAAAGTTCGTAGCGTACCAGGAGCGTCGTGTTACTGATTTTTATAGGGTGATTTGTTTATTTTTTTAAAGGTCCAGTAAAAAAAATTTTTGTCGATTTTCTGCCTTTATTAGGCCTCCCGAATACGTGGTTAAAATTAATGACATTATGACTGACTCACCCTGTATTGCTTTTAAGCTGCATTTCTTACGGGAATTTAGGGTTGTTGCTGAAAAAAACTTGTTTCAAACCTTGCCGACCTTTCGTAATTATTTTTGTTAAATCTAATCTAATCCCGAAGAAACAGAAGATGTAGGTAAAGTTATACCTTGTTTTTATTAGCAACTACCCTAATTCTCCTTAAACAATTTAGTTCAAAATTAATTAGTATATGAAAACCATTTATTTCTTTATTTGTTCGTTTTACAAATTTCCATAAAATTATAGGATCTGGCAACATTGATTCGACTCTTGAGAGAGAGATAGACAACCGCTAGTTCATAACCGTCAATGGGTGACGTTTTATCTAGGGTCGTACTAGGATTTATTTTTCCAGTACAAAATTGAAGTTCAATTTTCTTTAATAATTTGATATAAGATATTTTTTATTCCGAAAATTTCCAGGAATCTGCATTTTATTTTGTCTGCATTTATTTAAAATTATATTTTGTAAATATAATTTCTAATTTCTGTCAGCTAATTCGCCATCCCATTCTAGCAACTTGTGTAAATCACGAACTGCGAGCTAAGAAGTCTCGGAAATCCTGCTACCGCAACACTAAGTCCTGCTACAAAAAAACTGGAATTATATAAAATAATTTAGCAACGTGTTGTACATTATATGAGACCCCCATAAAATACGATAACTAATTTAACATATTTATATCAGGAACAGTAAATTCTCCGCACAGACGACCGTATTTAGCTTATCTCAGACATTTAAAACAAATTTATGCAAGCTGGAACAAGAAGCACCAAATCCTGGCATTACTGTAATAAACTCGGCGGGTCTCATTTGATTTCCAGAATTCGCCTCCCGCATAGCATTATACGTTGCCGTACTATCGCGTTATCCCAAATTGTTAACTGACATACGTAATTTTATAAAGCTCATGGCTTTTCACAGCTTTTATTTCGAGGAAAGCAACCGTTATGTCAAGTGAGCCATGAATGGGACAGATTACAGGTTTTATCTAAATTGTAAACACTATGTGACTTCAGCTGCGACCCATAAATATGAAAATTAAAGTTTAGCATACAATATTTGTCTAGAATTTTGTGTTGTAGTTTGAACGATAGCTCGATCGTTTTATTTATGATCTGTGGTTTTTTCGATATAACCATTTGATATATCGCAAATCTAAGAACTTGGTCTAATTAGGAATAACCACAACTAGCGGTTTTTTCGACATAACTCAAACCATTCGATAAATCGAAAGGCTAAAGGTACTTAGAAATAACTTCGATAATCGGTTTTTTTCTATATAACCCAAACCATTCGCTATATCGAAAAGATTGAACTCGGTTTATAGTTAGGAATAACTTTGTTCAGCGGTTTTTTCAATATAACTTCCAAATCATTCGATATATCGAATCACTTTACTATAAATAACTTCGCCAAGTAGTTATTTCGATGTAACTCTCAAACCATTTGCCATATCGAAAAGTTAAAGTTAATTAGAAATAATTTCGATGAGCGGTTTCTTCGATAAAGCTCCCAAATCAATCGTATCGAAAATCCACACTCGATCTACTTCTAAACATTTCGATATTCGAAGAACTAAGGTCTACTTAGCAATAACTTCGACCAGCGGTTTTTCGGCATATCTCCCAAACCATTCGATATATCAAAACGTTTAAAACCATCCATCTATAGTCTGTTTGGAAATGAAAGAGAGTAATAAAACTTCGAGGTAAGAACCGGCCATGGGCGTGGTAATATTTCGTTTCAGGTAATTATCGGGTAACACTAATGCTAACAGGTAATGGGTGTACATTAGTATATTTTACTGGATACATCATAGGGCAGGAGTCAGTGTATTGTGACAGATCAATCCAATCTTAGAGCTGAATATACGAAGACGTCCTAGTGCAGTAGAGTAAAATTCGACTTGTGTTTAGTGCCAGTGGATATAATATTAATAATAATAATATCTCTACCCCTCATTCTAATCACGAGGATTAGCCCAGAAGTCTAAGACTTGTGCGGGAGAGGGGGCGGCATATTATTATTAAGCAGGCCGCATTTGTGCCCAGGAACGACTTACGTTGGTAGGCCCTAATCACCATTCAGTGCAGGAATGAGGGAAACCTGGAAAACCTCATTAATTAGGGGGGTAGTCAAATGTCAACCGGTATCAATCTCTCACATTAACCCAAGCCAACATTCTTCCACCCTACCATACCCGCAGAGAGGGTGCCAATCTCTCCACGAATATAGCTTATATACGGTCTACCGGCTGCGGGGGTCGAACCCACAGCGATCCAGTCACCTCGATTCAAGTACTGACGCCTTAAACCGCGCGACCACTGACCGATCCAATCCGATTGTTTGGGTAAAATGTCGAGCTTATCAGATTACGTACCTGCTAAACGCGTGAGAAGATTATTATATTAAATGTATTTAATGCATTGAAACACCAAAATCCTACCAACAGTGTTGACGACATCGTGGAAAAGTGTTCCAAAATGACAGGGATTGGAAAATCGACTATCTACAGACTTTTAAAGGAAACAAAAAATGAACAAGATACTGTAAATCCCCTAAAATCATCTACAGGGAGGTCAAAAGTCGTTATAGATGATTTCTTCAAAAATGTCATTCGCAGAAAAGTACATTTATTTTAAAAAAGAAATACCAACGCTAAACAAAATTTTAAGTGAACTTTCAGAGGACAACAATTTGCCAAAAATCAGTAGAAGCAAATGGGCCGTCTTACGAGAGTTGAATTTTTGCAGGAAAAAGCAGAACAGGAAGTCAGTTCTTATCGATAAAGATTAAATTATTTGTTGGCGAAAATCCTACTTAAGATCAATTAGAAAATTCCGTGACGAAGGGAGGAATAATTATTATCTAGACGAAACTTGGGTCAACGAGGGATATACTGTAACAAAAGTACGGCAAGATAAAAATGTAAAAAGTTTTCGACAAGCATTTTTGGATGAACTTTCAACAGGGTTCAAGGCACCTTCAGGTAAAGGGCGAAGATTAATAGTGACACATATAAGTAGTGCCAGTGGTTTTGTAGATGGCGGTTTACTTTTATTTAAATCTAAAAATACAGGTGACTATCACGAAGACATGAACGCTGATGTTTTCGTAGAGTATTTTACACATATGTTGGATCTTATTCCTCCGGAATCTGTAATTGTCATGGATAATGCCAGTTATCATTCACGGCAGACCGAGCGGACGCCTACGACTGCTTGGAGGAAAGCTTTCGATATATCGAAAAGCTAAAGACTTAATTCTACTTAGGAATAACTTCGATCGGTGTATATCGAAAATCTAAAAACTCGGTTTAGTTAAGAATAATTTCAGAGTTTTTTTTTTATATAATTCCTAAATTATGCGATATATCGGAAAACTAGGAACTACTTAACTATCGAACATTAAAGAAAATTAGAACTTTTCTATTTTATCATACTCAACAGGGTTATAATAAATACGTCTTAAATTGTGTGTTTTATTGGTATGTATTTTGATCGCTCTATTTCTATGTTTATCGCAAAAACTTCATTTTGTAAATAATATTATTCTTTTGTTTCGCTAAATATGTTAACTGTTGTATATCAGTGTAGCATTTCATCAATTAATTTATCGTGTTGTTTTTTGTTATACATACATTTTGTAGTGAGATGACTAATTAAAGATAATCCCAATGGTACAATTTTAATAACATATAAAACAAATTATTCTGAGAACTTCATAAGCATAAGTAATTCAGTAAATGCTACATTATGTAACATTATCGACGTAATTGCCGTATACAATAAAACAATATTCGGTTTTAGGAATATAGCTGGAATTGCTGTCGTAATTCTTGATTTAATAACGTAATTACCGGCATTAAATCATTATGTGGTCAAATTAAGATTTCTAATAATAGATAAGCCTGGCAGCTAAATGGAGATGTCCTGATTACAACAACGTATAAGAGGGTAACCATATGAAAATTTGATGATCATCAATTCCGTGGAAGGTTAATTTTAACGAACAAGTACTGTATGTCTGGAAAGAAACGTCACTTATGACTTAGTTAATTGTTTTCTAATGGAGTAAAATTTCCCAAATTTCTGCTTCATGTAAGAATTATGATATTAATATTATTGATCGTAGAAAATTTGAACTCAATAATTTGCCAAATCAAATTGAGTGAAATTTCATTGTATTGATACGAGGAAAGTAATTGTAATTTTATGTGTTATACTACATAAATGCTGTCACAGATATATTTAAATACGATTTATATAGTTTAAGTTATACAATTACAGTTATATTTCTCATATCAGTAAAATGAAATTTCACTCAGTTTGGTGTGAACTTAACTTGACTTAACTTAATATTGAGTGACAATGAGTACACATGTTTTAGACAGAAAAATATTTATCACTTCTTCAGATGTACGCCATCGTATCTCGTTTAAAACGTTGTTGGACTATCATTTCAGCCAGACGTAATTCTTTAAAATAACAGAGTAAATACAAAATGTGGAACTGGAACGTCTACGTCTATATTAAAACAAATTCTCTAACTTCCCTTCTGTCCTGAGAAAGTACTCACAACATTTATTTTCATTCGCCATTCTAGTGACCAGAACAGAAATAATAATATGTTCTCATATACCTCAAAGGTGTCATCTAATACATATCCGAGAAAACGTACCATTTGATAGAATAATTTGTCTTTCCAAGATCATCAAAATTGCATTACTATAAGGAAATATAAAATATAGATGAAGGAGACGTTAAATATTTAATACTGTAACAACCATCGTCTAACGCTTTGTCGTATTAATAACATATTTATTTACAACCATATGTCTAATGTTGATATTTCGAACTTACAGTAAGTTTGTGAGAAACATATTTCTGACTGACATATATCCAGATGGAAAGTGACGTTTACCAGAGTGGAAAGTGATTACGTTCCACCCAAAGTGACAAACGTCACTTTCAACTCAGGTAAACGCCAACATTCAAAATGTTTGTTTCAAAAAATATCTTATTGTACATTAAAACATTCTCAGCGAATATCCTGCGTAAAAATGGTACTGGAGTTTGGCATTTCGCCAGATATTTTTGTGGCAATTTTAACCTGAGAATCTGTAGACTTGTCGACGTATCCTTCCGCTACGGTGGAAGATTTCCATCCCCCTAATCTCTTCAACTGGAGAATGTCACCACCGCTATTTGCCAATAGTGTGGTTGCCGTTCTTTGGAAGCAGTATCTCGTGTATGTTTCACAATGCGGAAGCTTTAGAATCACTGCAATTTTTTGGGAAATTGTCTTATCAAATTGTGGCCAAATGAATGGCGATTGATTTTATCGAATCTTAATTATAAAAAAATTTCATTTAGAACGTCAAAACGAAGTGCAACATATGTTTTAATTAACGTTACCCATTCTTCATTACTCACAAATATTTTTGATTGGTTGGTTTTCGATGTGAACCTTATTTTCCATCATATTAACATCAGTCAATTCAATTTTTTATATATATATATATTTAATTATAAGTGCTTGACTTTTTGAATACATATCTAGAGTTTGTTGTTTAAAAAATGCCAATAACTTCGAAAATTTGGAGATAGCCACTTTATCTTTAATATTTAAAGTAGTTCGCAACATTGGGTAAATGGATCAAAGCGTTGACGGATTTTTGGTTTTAGCAGTTTTGCTAAAATATGCCAGAGCAATAGTTTCAGAAACAGCTTTCTGAACACATTTTTGTTAGCACCAACTCTTGAAAACATCATAGACTTTATCGTACCTTGCACGACTCTTCTTAGATAACAAATCTTTTTCCAAACTTTCAGCGGCTTTTTTCTGAATCGCTCATTGTCTTCAAAAACACTCTTTTGATGGCAATCTATCAAAAATGCAAACAATTTAATTTTGTGTTTGACTTTGATACCATAGTAACCATTGCCAACGTTTTTTTTTATCTATAATCTGGTTATACAGGAATCTTAATTTGTCAATTTCTCACATAATTATTTTTATTACAAAAACCGTCACTTGCATTTAAAAGGTATGGTAGTAAATAAAATAGTATACAAACCTAAAGTTTCATTCTTGTCTCGAAAAATGGCCACATTCCTTTTCCGTTGACAATAATAAAACACTTTCCACCTCGGTATGTAATATACTATTTAAGTTAATATACCGGATAGCTTACATACAGTAATCTAAAAATATTTAATATTGACATCATACATTATCTCTACATTCATTATGTGCGGTAAAGAGCTATAAAATATCTTCCATGTCGTCCAAATGATCATGCAACGCACTTAATTCCCGTAACAAACTGCAACACCATTAAGAATATCGCAACAAATATAATTAATGACTTTTTAAAGTCCATATTTCCTTCATGAGACAGGGTGGATTCGTTCGATGTCTTATTATCTTCTCACATTTTTATTTGTACCTTTTCTGCCTGTTACAGATGACAAATGGTATGAGATGTCAGAATAAGATGTTGTAAAAAAGCGTTTTTGCTCATTTTAAAGATTAATAGATCCCCCATTTGCCGACTTTTACTGTTACATGACGTTACTTGTTTAGTATGAATGCAACAAATCTTTATATCATTTATGAAGCAGTCAGCCAAATGGTGACTTACTGATAACTTGCAAATAGATGGAAAGCACAAAACAATAGAATTTTATATTTATTGTGTAAGACCATAATCACATCACATATTATCATCATCATATTTGTCAAAGTCAAAATTATTTTTTAATAATAAAACGACTTACGACTTGATATTTCTTAGTATTGAATGAAATGTGGTAGGTTTTGTTATAGCTATTGGTTGCTATGGTACGTTGTTTATTATCAATTATTTAATAAACAATTCTACACCAAGACGGGCATTTCAAGAAAATGTACAGTTATAGAAGTAGGATTTTGTGTGAATGCTGTTGAAATATACAGAAAATATATTTCTCTGCACCCAATTCGCTGCGTTCATTCTGCAATTTACATCAGTGCCTTAAAAACACTTTTAACATTAATATCATACAATATTCTTTTTACAAACAGCATCAAAAAGAATTAACCCGGGTAGAAATAACTTAAGTTTTAAATAGCATTGTAGGCACTATATCAAATTTTCGAAGTGGGCACTTGCCAATGATATATAATAACCATGGTGGCAATCATTTTTATATTCATCATTTACGAAAAGTTTAAAAGCTTTGGATTTGTCACTTTTAAACGTTGTGTCTTTTTGCCCTTAAAAAGGTATAAAGAAAATATGGAAAAGAACAATCCATTTAAGGAAATTGATGAAGCGGCCAACCGAGCTATTTTGGACTTATTACCAAGAAAATACCAGATTCAATATGAAATTGCATGCAATAAGTTTGTGAAGTGGTGTGAAAAAAAGGCGTTCCTGGAAAATATACTGAAAATATATTCTTGACCTACTTTGAGGAGAAATCGAAGGTTTTGAAATCTTCATCTTTATGGTCTAGTTATTCTATGATTAAAACTATGTTACGAATAAATAGCGACGTAGATATCAGCAAGCATTTTAAGCTCATTGCGTTTCTGAAGCGTCAAAGAGAAGATTATCAACTCAAAAAATCAAAGATCTTGACCAGAAACCAAATTGAACAGTTTTTGAAGTGCGCACCGGATCACGAGTATCTTATGATGAAAGTAGCTACTATTTTGGGAATATTTGGTGCCTGTCGTAGAGATGAGCTTTTCCAGTAGACTCTTGACAACTTGGAAATTGTGAGCACTTCCAGTTCATTATTGGTTAAAATATCAGATACAAAAACCAAGGTTCAACGAAATTTCACTATCGTTGAAGAATTTTATTTGGATTTTTACCGGAGATACATGGCTCTTCGTCCAGCAAATGTGGGACATCAAAGGCTTTTTCTAAAGTATGTGAAAGGCAAATGTACGAAAAACCCTGTGGGAATAAATACGTTTGGAAAATTTCCTGCTGCTATTACTAAACGTCCGCAACTTCTAAATTCTAACCTCTATACTGGACGTTCTTTTTGGCGTTCGTCGACAAGCTTACTGGCGAATAGTGGAGCAAATTTAACGAATTTTAAGCGGCATGGGGAATGGAAATCTTCAACAGTGGCCGAGGGATACATCAAAGATTCGTTGGAAAGTAAAAATTCGATTGCCCGAAATACAAGGGAGTGTTAAAAATTGCATTTTTAACATGTTTGTAGAAAAAATATTTTTTTGTTCAAACGGTCGTGAAGTCACTCACAGCCGATAGTAAGGTTAACATTTTTTTAATACCTACAACTAAATATACAAATAACTGCTATTCTTTATCAATTGTACTATTAATTTTAATACTGTTTAAGAAAGGTATTTTAAGCTAATATGTATCAAATCTCCTACAATTCCTATCAATGAAGTCATATGTATGTTCTCTGATACCAAACATCTAGGTATGCTAATGAACATCCACAGACAAAATTCTATTCAATAATTATCTAAAGAATTTAATATATTTACTAACCTCTGGAGTGGGAACTTGAAATTCAACCACAATAGATGAGATCTGACCTATTTCTGCATTTTTAGGATTGCTTCATCAAGTGGCCTCCTTTAACTTGAGTCAAATATCTAACTATAAAGATTATTATACCAATAAATTAAAATTATTTGAAATTGAATGTCAAAATGAAATATCGACAACGTCAAACTGATTAACTGTCACTGAATATCATAACGACATACTAAAATAAATAAAAATTAATAAAAAATTTTTACCTTTTATGTATAGTTTTTTTCATATATTTTCAGGTATTAACAATATTGTGTGAAACTAACTACTCAGTGGACACCTGATGAAGCAATCCTAAAAATGCAGAAATAGGTCAGATCTCATCTATTGTGGTTGAATTTCGAGTTTCCACTCCATATATAGAGTATATCAGGTTAGTAAATACAAAAATTCTTTAGATAATTATTGAATAGAGTTTTGTCTGTGGATGTTCATTAGCATACCTAGATGTTTGGTATCAGAGAACATACATATGAATTCATTGATGGGAATTGTAGGAGATTTGATACATATTAGCTTAAAATACCTTTCTTAAACAGTAAAAAAATGTTACAAAAGCTAATAATAAGGAATATATGGGTAGATATTGTGTCCACTGAGCAGTTAGTTTCACACAATATTGTTAATACCTGAAAATATATGAAAAAATTAATTTTAATGTTAATAAAAGAAGGCGTATTTAATTTTTTTCTTCTCTCATAATTTCAACCAAACTGACGACGTCGCAATCAGCTCAAAATATCTAATAGCAATAGCAAAATAGCTCAAATTTTTTAATAAATTTTAATTTTAATCAAAGTCTAACATGACTATGAGTGGACACAATTCCTTGAGTAAATTGAATAATTAATAAAAAAGTTAGAAAAGTGCTGCATATATTAAGTATGCGTTGTGGTATCAGTTTGGTATCTAGAGGAAAATTTACGGCTGCTTTTTAAGAAGTTTATAACATTGATAGGTACTCAGTGTTCGACATGGCTTGTAACTTTCTGCTGCCATTACTGGAACGTAACGTAAGGCGGAGTAGAAAGTTGTAGGCGCTATTTGTTCAGAACTAGCCTATATAAGAGTAAACCATTGAGTTCTCCCAAAGGCCACCGAAGTTTTTATGGATATTGTTTACACACTGTACCCTACCGTATATTAAGGAACTGCCCAGAAGCCTCGACGCAACAGGGTGTAGGAAGCATCGATATTATTTCATAAGGTTGAAAAGCTATAAAAAACTGTTTACTGATACAAATTTTTTGAGTACGTCGAACGAAACATTTAAGTAATAATAAATGAAAAAAAAATTGCAAAATTTAATAATTGGAGGGAGTCAATTGGAAGTCATGCTTGCATAATTTTTTAATAGCAATATAAAATGAAAAACAAAATCCTTTAATGTTACACATGTTCTAGATATCCAAGATATTTGATTAATTTTACCTTAAATTTTAAAAGCATATACGCCCTCGCACACGAGCAGTTAAATTTGTGTATTTGCTTTTATTTCTTAAATATCTCTCAAGAAAACATTTAGGGTATTAGATATCGATTAGGACATTCATCACATATTTATCAATTTTTATTGAAGCTTTATCTTTGGTATACGTATACATTAATATGTGTTTTCTGTCAAGGGAAACGCACTCAGATAAATCGTTTAGTAGACATACACGCAACGTTATGCAACGAAATTTTTAATTATTACTTTCTTATTTTTAAACAGTCCGAAAATTTTAATACACATCAATGCGCCATTCTATACATTCTAATCGTGCAGATAATTTATACAGTGCAATAGTATAATTTGCACATTTAATTTCACTACTTTTGTCAAAAAGGCATTTAAAAATTTTGCATATTATATCAACGTTTAGGTAAAATAGAAAACATTTACATGTTGTCTCACTTTTAGATAGCAGGACTTGACTTCTGTTAACGGTTATTTCGTTAAAAAATAAATACAAAATAAAATTCAACACCCTGTATCTTAGAAACGGAGCTTTTTAAGACCATACTTTTAGTATCAACATGAGGTCCTTTAAGAACTCTTGAAGTCCTGCTGTTTAAAAGGGTGTCCGGAATATGCCTTAATTTTGCTATATGATAAACTGTACTAAATAAAACATATTTGACTTTGACAATTTTTTTTCTCTGACCAACGGTAACAGAATTATGCCCCACGTTGGGCGCCAAATCATTGTTACCTATCGTTTGTTACAAACGATAAATGTACAATGTTGCGAACGGCTGCTCTTTTAGTCGGGGCACTTTTTAAAGTCGTGGGTTCTTGACTAGCAAACTGTTTAAAATGATGTTATAATTGGGCGCCACCTACAGAATGTTCTGTTCGGTTTGCCTTTTTACCCCTGTAGGAGGATGATAAATTTTGCTGAAGTCAAAAAGTGAAATAAAATACATACATAAAAAATAAACACAGTTTATTAACTTGCCCACCAGTTGATACACAGATGTGGAATTGAAGAAGTTGACATACAGAAGTGGAATTGAAGCAGTTGACAAGTTCATCCGTTGTTAACGTTGGAGATGACTCCGAGATGGGCAGCTTTCCTGTCGTACCTGGACTAGGGCCGCTACAATCTGGATTTTCAAAGCAGTGCTTCGAGAACAGCAGCTTTCCTGTCGTACCTGGATAGTGCCGCTTACAATCTAGATTTCAAAGCTTTAGAATGGCCTTCTTATTTCAATTTTGATTCTTCAATGAAAAAACTTTTCAGCAAGGTTAAACAAAATATTCCAACTTGAGAAATAGAAATTCTCAAAATTTTACATCATTCGACGTAACATCAATAAAAATTTATTGATTGATTGATTTAATTGTTGATTATTCAATTATTTAATTAATTTAATTATTCATTTAATTGTTCATTTAAATGTTCATTTAAATGTTCATTTAATTGTTCATTTAATTGTTCATTTAATGTTCATATAATTATTCATTAAATTATTCATTAAATTATTCATTTAATTGGCCTCTAAAGTTAAGAAAAAATAACAAAAGAAAAGAAAAAATAATTAGCATGTGCTTTAGCAAAGATCAAGATCAGGTTAGGTATTTTTATATTCTTAGTTTCAAAAAATAACATACAATATTGTTTAAAATGAAATCTACTATCGATAATAATCTTAATTAGTCAAACATATTACCTCCATCCTTATTGATGACTTCAATAAATTCAGATTTATTTTCAAAATGTGGCTTCGCACTATAATTAAATCTGTAATATGGAAATACTTCAATCGACCAAAATCAGAACGAAAAGGACTAGAATTTAGGTTCCTGTAGGTTTTATACCCTACAAAGATCTAAAAACTCACTGAAATCTGATTGGTTCGGTTTCTATAAAAGTTCCGTCAAATGCGCGTTCGAGATCTCAGCACATTGTTCCAATAGTTCGAATCGAATTGAATTATTATGACAGTTACCTTAACCTTGCTATTTGCCAAAACAAAGCTTATTACAATAAGTGATACTAATTAAATAATAAACTGTTTACAAATTTCCAGGGTGTTATACAGAGTAAAAAAAATTATAACATAACGATATACATCGATGTAACTGGTTCACAGTAATGATAAGTAAATAACTAATAAAATATTAATTGTACAAGGTGTTTACATTTCAGGCTTATTTGAAGAAATCTAAAGTTACATGGTACACTGGATATGGTTTACACTTACTTAATCTACCAACATTATACAGGATGTGCAAAAATACCTTGTTACTAGACGTTTCATATTGAAATTGTGACATTCTTAATTTTATAATAAAAGGAATGTTACAACAGTAAAAAAGATTTTTATGCATTTATACATAATAATTACAAATAGGTACACCTAATCATAGGTTCTTACTGTGAACGGTTTTGTTAAAGCTCTTTTCACAACACATAATAGTAGTTACAAGAGTTTTGCATAGATTCGCCGTAAATTATCATGCCATGCAGCTGGTTATTCTTCCATGTTTCTTTATGTACACTCACAAACATCAATAAAAAACTAGACAAAAATGAATCACACTGGCTGTACGCACCATTATTACTAATATTACTTTTGGTTTATCACCAGCAGCCTGAGACTACAATGCTGTCGAACGTTACAATTTTAAAGTGTTTCTCGAAAACTTCAATTGTTTACTTCAATAATACTGAGCCAAAAATCAAATTATGAACATATTACGTTACAGGCGCTTTTACTTAACCTTAATTGTAACTTAGTTTGTAATTTCGTAACATAGTTTTGTGAATTATTGCAGTTGTATTTTTATTTTTTAAATGTATTTGTAGACAAACTATTTGTTTTAGACATTTTCTTCATAAGAACTTTTTATTGCTTTTAGTCAGATATATAAGTCCTTAAAATTACGCCACTTTTATTCCGGATGCCTGTATATCTAGGTGTTTTCAGTCATTTAATAGTCACACTATTGACGTAGGCAATATAAATAACCAACTACCGTGCAAAATAGAAATAATTGTTATCGGTGTAGAAGCAACCACAGTACCTACGAGTGCCTTTTTCAGTGTTTGATTATTATCTACTTCTGTTTGTTAATGTACCCCTAATTATTTCCCAAGTTAAATTCCCAAGTTCGTATCTAAGTCGCTTTTGATCTTTTGGGGAAAGGAATTGTTCCCAGTTGAACTGCGTATTCCGTAGAGGATCCGGGGCTGTATTATCGGTGCTTTTAATAATTGATTTTATCAAAACATTTCGAATAAACGGAACTTTTGCTTGGTAGCATACAACGCGTTTTGAATTGATCGTCTTAACTCGAATACATGTTTTTTTTACGTCGTTGATGAAAATTATACCATACAAAACGCAAAGTTAGGTTAATAATTAGTTGACACTGATTTGCCACAGACTGAAATTAAGGTAGTTAAATATCCAGATTGGCTTTCGTTTCGATTTGTATGTAAATAATTGAGTTGGTATTGGTTGGTTGATAAACAATTGACATGTGAATTAACACTCCCGACTAAAACCATGTTTATTTTTAAACGCTGGGAAAGACGTATTTGCTATCCATTGTTCACTAACATCTCGGAGATAATAAAATATTACGTAATCAGAGACATTCAGGTTTGATAACCCATCAAGTATCGTAATATGAAATTTGGATACGAATATCGTGCAATATTTTATCTACTAGCAATTATAAAAAAGTCTATAACTTGTAATTACAACATTTTTAAGATAATAAACTAGTAGTTTCTGGAAGTATTTGCCATGTTGACGTCACTAGTCGTCATCAACATAGAATTGGCAGCAAAGTAAGCCATCGAATCATTGGTATCTTCCAAAACTCGAGATAGACGATGTGAAATCGAAAATAGATGCAATTGCGAATGTGAGAATTGATGCAATTGAAAGAAAATACGTAGTTATTGTATTATCAGGATAATGTAGGTTGTACAAGGTGTTCTGTAAAGAATGGGTCATACTTTCAGTTTCTTGGACAATAATAATGTGAATTAAATCAACTTACCTTAGTATTTCGCTTTCTTTAGAAGGTAAGTTATAGGTCTAAGAAAATGCTTTTCTTATTTCATTTTAAACGATAATTCTCTGATTAGTTGGGTAATTATACTAACATTTTGGAAAATAACGTTTTTTGTGAGTTAAAAACGAATATCCAATTGATTTTTTAGTTAAATGTACAGGGCGTTCTAAATACATATGCCACTATATTATTCCTCTCCGATATTTCTTAAGGATACAGATTGTTGGAAAATGATTAGTTATTTTGAAATGGTCGAGTAGTTTAAAAAATGATATACTTGTTGCATATCATCTAAATGGACTATTTTAGAGACTTCAGCTACCGTTGAAGATTTCCATCTACAATGTATATTTAAAGTTGTCATATCAGCTCCTGAATTTATTAATAGTGTAGCTCAAGTTCTACGAAAACAATGTTCGTTATATTCGTGAGCTTCTTTCAATTTTAGAAACGCAGCAGTCATTTTTCCAAATCTATGAATTCTTATTAACTCCTATCCTATCTATCCTAATTCTAACTATTCATCTAGGTCTTGCGGTATATTTGCGATATATGTCTAATATTCCCTTACAATAAAGGATCGGTCAGTGGTCGCGCGGTTTAAGGCGTTAGTACTTGAATCGAGGTGACTAGACGGAGTTGGTTCGAGCCCAGCTGCCGGTAGACCGTATATAAGCTATATTCGTGGAGAGGATTGGCACCCTCTCTGTGGGTATGGTAGGGTGGAATAATGTTAGCTTGGGTCAATGTGAGAGATTGATGCCGGTTGATATTTGACCATCCCCCTAATTAATGAGGTTTTCCAGGTTTCCCTCATTCCCGCACTGAATAGTGGTTAGGGCCTACCAACGTAAGTCGTTCCTGGGCGCAAATGCGGCCTGCTTAATAATAATATGCCGCCCCTCTCCCGCACAAGACTCCGACTTCTGGGCTAATCCCTGTGATTAGAATGAGGGGTAGAGATATTATTATTATTATTATTATTACAATAAAGGATCTTTTTTATTTGCTTTTGTAGTTGGCAGAGTGGTCAGCAATCTATTTCTCATGTCAATATCTCCAATTTTTATTTGAAGCAATTCATCATATATGCCCGGATATGGCAAAAAAATATTTTGTTTATAATTACCTTTGTATCTAAATAAGTATCATCAGAATTTTTTTGATTTGCTCATTGTCTAAAGCGCTTGATTTTTTAGCACGATATCCTTCCGATTGTCGTTTCAAAAATGCTTTTCTCTACATTACCGCTCGTTAAATAATAAACTATTATTTTAAATTTATTTTTCAAATATCCGGCTCACAGCTACGTGCTATACGAAATATATATGTCATTATTGTCATTATGACATTCAAGTGAATATTGTAATGCTTGACGATACGTATTGATAGTAGATACTTGTAAATACATTTTAGAAAAACTCTTATCTAATATAAAAATTGAGTAGCTTTGTAGGAAACCGTTGTGTACATCTTTCAAGGTACGGGTAGCTTGCGGTAAGTTTTTCCTTCGAGTTTTATAGTGCATTTAGAACCGTTTACAAGGATACCCTATTTTACCTCCGCGTCTTGCCGTGTAAGCAAAGTATTGCCTGTAAAATAAAGTCCTGGACAAGCTGCAGGGGCTGTTCCTATGAACTTAAATACCACTTTAGTCTACCTACTTTGTACCGGCTGAGAGAATTTTATATCTTGTTTCTAAAATCAGTAAAACTTTCCATGTATGCGTTATCTTCAAATATTTATATTTATCCTTTGGTTTCAGAAATAGTTCGGGTTACTGTATATTCCTGTGTTCACAATTCATGCATCGTTAATATCATAGGGATTAAAACACTTGTCATAGTTTCAGAAATATTAAAGAAAAGTCTAAAAGTTAAACAAAAATGAATTTTCATTATTAACACCAGCAATAGAACTAAATATTTTTCAAATATTTGTGTAATCAGGATTCAAGTTTTGAAAATTTTTATCTGTCGGTATTCAGGATTCATATTCCTCACATTTACACATGTATTCAGGATTCTGTAGTTGTACTTGATAATTCATTCTGAGAATGTGGTTTTCTTCCACTACTTATATTAAACTCAAATGTTAAATATCAGTGTTTTAATTTAATTTCCTTTCATAGTTAGCTCACTTAAACTTTCACAATCTTAAACACTCAAGAAACAACACGTAGGTTACAAAAACTTACACAAAACAACTACCTTGAATAAGATAAAGAAGCTGAGAATACTTGAATACAAGAATTCAGGATTCATGTAATCAGGAAAGGTTTCGTAAACCTTATTTTTAAAACCCCCTATATAAAAATCAAGGGATGTTAGATATGGTGACTTTCCGGGTCACTGAATAGGTCCAATAACCCCAATTCATTTTTCTGGTAAAGTGCTATCTAAATATTGCTGCACAATCCTGGCCATGTGGGGTGTAGCTCCGTCATGCTGAATCCTTCTCCTTAGCTGCAAAGGAACATCCTTCAGGTGCAGGAAGTTCTTCCTGTGGGAAATTTAGGTAACTCCAGCTGTTCAATGTATGTTCATAAAAAAGGTCCAATTAAATGCCTACCGATGATGCCGCATCATACATTTACTCAAAAATGGCCTTGGTTTTGGACTGGATTTACAATTTTTAATGGACCAGTAGTGTTCGTTGCGTCGGTTTTGCAAATCATTACTGACAAACCGACTTTTGTCTGTCCAAAGAATGTGCCTAAAAAGGTTCTGATCAACAGTTTCTACATTTACTACAATTTGAGCTATAAAATTAAGTCTGTTTTCAATGTGACGCTCAGGCAAATACTCCAAATTGTGAATTTTGTAAGCACAAAAGTTAAACGTTTGACGTTCATATTGAGTAATGACAAGTATTTTGTGACATTTATGCACTTTTAACAAAGAACATTCTGGCAAACACGGAATTCGTTTCTCGCCGATCGCGATAAAGGTCGACAGCTTTCAATGGTGTCTACTGCATGTAGAACGCATCGTGCCTGTGACATTTTCAGTCCGGCATGGACTAGCGAACGGCCGATAGATGTAGTTAGTTCTACACCGCGTAAAGAACATTCTATTATTTTCCAACGACTACAAGACTAGGATTATACAGAAAATTTTCTGTATTACTATGTTTCTGTACTGCTGTTCCATTTGTAACGTTCATTTTGTATGCATATGTTGTACCATAAAGAACTTCCCAACTTATCCGTTGCCACAACTTCAGCTAATATGCATTTCCTGGATAAGGGTCCTACGCAAGTTTGACAAAACAACGAAGTAGCTGTTCGCTATGTTCTATTTTGACACGGCCTCTATTAATTCTGTGCAAATTAATTCATCGTAATTTAATAATTCCAACACCCGTTACAAATTCTCCGTCTATTTGGAATCCGAACTAACCTCGAGCAACAGGGATGTTCTTCCTGAATATACATGGAGTACAGAACCGCACAATAGCTAAGATTGCACAGTTGAAGCCACATAATAGTTTGCAATATTGAAAAAGTTGTTGAGATAGAGGATGGTGAAAGTCTAACAAACAATAATTATGTAAAATTCTGTCAGATTTTTCTTGGATACAAATTGGTTTAAGTATTATTTATATGTTCTCATTGTACAGTTTAAAGTCGAAATAGTTATTTTTGTATTAAGCGTTCGAAATACGAGTTTTTTAATGGAACATCCCAGCATAATATTTTTAGTGAATAAAACGTAGAGTCACGACACTGATTCCTTAATTTTAAATATTTACCAGTTTTCACCGAAACAAAATATTTTAATTAGTGACAGAAATATTTTCAAATTTATTTTTACTAAGTTAAAATCTTGCTTTTTCTTTTACCTACTAACGTTACAAATGGTGCCTCAGGATATCCTAAGTATGTTGAAGTTAAGGGGGTTCCCAGTTGTACAACATGTACACAAACTGTTAGCAACTTCATAGTATGTTTGCCTTAGGTGTATGATTATCGATTTGATTAGATTTTAAAGTTTTCCACTGAAGTTCAGAAGCTGACATCTCAATTTGCCAACCAATATCAAATATGCACTGCAAACATTGCCTTGCCATACGCAAATTGTTGGCAACTACATGAATTATAAGACGTTTGCTTTAGGCGACTGCCGATTTGACACATTTTTACAGAAAATATATTTTCTGTAATTAATTTTACATTTTTATGGCGGAATTACCAATCTAATGATAAACCGTGACACACGTCGTTGTGATACTGGTTGCCTAACGACTATGTGAAGCAATTTTGAGTAGACGTACCCAAATTTAATTAAATGGGGAAGTTAGATAGGTGAGAACATGTGTCTGGTGAATAATCACGTAATAATTAAAATAATAACATTAATAAATTGTCACGGAATGTAAACAAAACCACGTGACCGAAAACGTGATATCATTGGTATGACGTCACATGCCGCACAACGCGGCCATCTTGCTTATACCGAGAAAGGTATCCAGAGTGCCTCATTCCTGATCATAGGACCTTTACAAGATTAGAGGCGACCTTGCGACGAAATAAAGATGATTTTCTGTTTTAAAGGGTAAGAAACTATGTTAATATAACTAGATTGTTCCAGTATTTTGAACAAAATGGTGGTTATTAATTAAAAAATGAGTGATATCATTGAATATAGTATGTTCACGGCATCCAATACCTAAATATTTAGTTGAGAACTTGTAGACGGTGATTCTGAAAACATCCCGAATCTTATTTATAAGTCAGCCTGAATTCTTTATCAAAGCGGCATTACACGAGACATTTCTAGATAAATGAATAAGTTGGAAATTGGAAGGGTGGATTTTTATTGAAGATGTGTCCTCGGAGGATTTCAGATATTCCTGTGGGGTGCTTGGGAACTAGGGGTGCCGCACGTCGAATCGAACACCGCCGCACAATCCTCTAAACGGCCATCAATCAAACTCCCGAGCAAAGGGCATAAGTGCCATAAGCGTGGGGACTGTAAAATAATTTGTGCAGTGCCGATGTGTGAAGACGCCCTGGAATTATTAAATTGAGTTATTGAATCCCTCACAGTTCAACTGATAGTCTGAAGGTCTTACCGGCATTCAATAATTCTATTAGAATGCCTAAGTGAATATTTTCCAAAGACTCTTTCACTAATTAGGGTGAATTCGAGGGTGACGGCCATGGTTTTTTTCTTAATACCTGGAGAGCTTACTGTGAAAAAAAATGTATATAGTAATGTATCAAATTTCTTTAAGTACCGAAATCTCGAAAATAAAAGTACAAAAATAAAATTATTAACTTTTAACTTAACTTAAATAATAACTTTTAAAAGAGGCTTCCAAGACACGTTTCAAATAATAAAGTTGTGAGTTGTTCGCTAAAAGGTTTATGATATTTAAGATAAGACAGTAGCATTTGTGTCCCTATAACTCCGAAACCCTACGAAATACCAAAAACTAAGCTTTAGGTCTACTTAGTTTTCGAAAAGAGCTATTCCGTCGTCCAGACATCATCCAGCTAGGAGGACTAATAAAGAAGTTATGAGTTGTTGGCTAAAAGGTTTGCGATCTTTCTGCTAAAGCAATAACAATTACACCGTTATAACTTTTTGAAACCATAGCAGATATCGAACAACTATCTGAGTCGACTTCGCCTTCGAAAAGAACTATTCCCTCGTCCAAACAGCATATAGCTAGGAGGACTAATAAAGAAGTTGTGAGTTGTTCACTAGAAAGTTTATGACCTTTTATCTAAAGCAGTAACAATTGTGCCGTTATAACTTTGAAACCTTACCAGATATCGAAAAATTAAGATTTGGTTTATTTAACTTTCGAAAAGAGTTATTCGGTTGTCCAAAACACATTCCGCTAGGGCTAGGATGACAAATAAATAATTTGTTCGCTAAAAGGTACGAGGCATCGAAGATCTAGTGATTTATGGTAATGAGTCATTTCTTATTTTTTTTAATCAGTTTCAGTCTCAACCATGTTACAACTTTTTGTAACAGGAAGTCCCTAAAATTATTTGAAAGTATTAGTACTGTCAAAAATGTTGCGACATCGTTAACATACTCGGTTTGAAAATTCCATTTCTTTGAATTGGCAATTTTTATATTTCGAAGACAACATTTTAAATTACTGGTGCTTAATAACGCATTTATTTCAAAAGCGCTCTGTATATTTTTCCATTTCTTTAAAGCTAGTAATAAATCTGTTTTCAGCTCGTACTTTCCGGATTTTTCCTCAGAAATTTTCATACACTGTTATTTTATGATTACTGGTTCCATTAACTTTTGTTTAGAAACATGCATGTTTAATTTCAGCAGGTTTTCCTCTTTGCTTATGATTTTAATAAGGTGCTACCTTTTTCAGCATCCCAATATTTTTAATGAATTTAATGTAACTTTTTGTACAGAGTTAACATTCACGTAGTTATTAAAGAAGAATGAGAGTTCTAACCTAACATATTTATGGAATAAAGCCCGGTATTTTTTTGTGGGTAGAATTTTTGTTTTTAATTATTCAGGAGTATGAGACGTTGCCAGTGGTAACCTGTTCTTTATGTTGGAAGGATCGATATAATATTTTATTTTTATCATGACATGGATTGAACGAAAAGATAAACAGATATTGTTTTGTCTTTGCTGAAAGCCTCTAAAGTATATATATAATATTCCAAGAATATTTATAAACTTCATTCGTGTTACAGTTAGGCATGACATCTTCAGATGTTGCACCTTCTGTATTTAATAGCAGTTCAAAAATATTACACCAAGTTTTTAAATTAACGGTTACATTGTACCAATGTTAACAGATGAAAACATTCTTGTTTAAAATAGAGCATCTTGTATATTTTTACTTTACGTTGTGCAAAATTAAATTCTTTTGTATTTAACGGCTGGGATTAGCAATAATGTAAGTACAAATGAAAAATATTCATAGAGAAAACTTTTTAAATTATTATTTCACTAAATCAGTGTGTAAAAAAATGTAATAATTAACGATATACACATGTTAAAAAAATGTATATAGCAAAGAGTTCATCAATCAGCTCAAATATTCTCATTTTAACCTGAATAGTAGATATAACAGAAGCCAATTTAAAAATGTATTAATGTGTCGACAGATGAAGTTGAATAGAGGAAAAACTTTTTACTATTAATGTCATGGAATAAAGTTGCTTGGGTTAAAAAATTCTGCTTCTTAAAATGTTTAAAATACAGGTTTAAGTGAATCAATATAATATGCAATATATATCTTACTACGAAATTATTAGAATTACAGTAATACATTATTAAAATTCAATAGTAAGCAGACTATGCGAGTTAAGAAAAACAGCTACATTTTTATGTCTAAGTAGTTAAGGTCTTGTCAGGAGCAGAAATAACTTCTGTGTAGGAAGATTTTTTTAGTGGAATTTGTTCATCCATCCTCTCAATGTGAATTATCCATCCTTCTCTGTAAAAGTGTATTGGTCATCCATCATCTGAAAATGTATAGTATATAGAATGTATTTCATTCGTATTAGAAAATATCTTGAACCGTTTCCGCTGAAAATTACATCTTATTCTTTAAACATATATTTCTTGGTTTTTGCAAATATTTGTAGATATATCTGTGTAAAAATAAATATTTTTAGCTCGATTTTCGGATACAGTAAATTTTCAATTAACGTAACTTATTTAATTTGATACAACAGTAGTTTCTTTTTGTCTTTATCCTCGGAAGCATCGTATCTCCCCTACAATTACTAATGTTAATATCTTTTGTAAACTATTACTATTTTTACTGTCACGAAGGTAAATATGTTGTTTGAAATTACTGTTGTTTTATGGTTTTATGGAATATCCTACAAAAAGTCTTTATTAATGAACTTTACATGTTTGTCTACCACAACTTAATACAACTAAAACATATTAGGTTAGAAGTTAGATTGTTGTGCATCTGCGCATGTGCATAAGAAATCACATAAAAATATCTGTAAAATTTCATAATAAATTGAGTACCAAAGTAGTGCATGGTATCATCACACTATTCCTGAAATTTCCTAATTTTATTACGGTAAGACACATACACTTGATTTTTCTTAAACATACATATAATGTAAATTAGAATTTACCAGTAAATATTATGTAAAAAGAGCATAACAAAACATGGAAATCTCCATCCATTTTTATCAGTGCATAACAGAAATAAGAACTTCCGGCTAAAACTTAAACATATATTTTTAAAACACACTTGTCTGAAGCACCCTGTATAACAACTTTCAAATTTTAAAATATAGTGAAAATAATTTTTTGTATTAAAATAATTTATTTCAGCGTGCAATACTCGCAATATAAACTAATCAAAATACGTTTCGGTGGGCAGCAGCTGTTTATTTTGTCCAAATAATATAAAACCTTTGAGAGAGAGTGTTTCAAAATTTTATTGAAACCCTTCGGAGTTATTTATATGACCGTCGTTTGAGATGTGAAATATAGTGCGAGGGGCCAAATATACCGCTACAATAAGACTGATAGGCACAATTTTTCTGCTTGGCATTGATAGTGTGGGAGATTACCGTCGAAAAATCAGGAAAATCACGAAATGAATACGCTGGATCTCTCAGAACTTTATAGAGGCAACCTTTCCCCAAAGTGTAGTAGTGATTTTCGAACAAATACTTTTATACTGCAGGTTATGTTAAAAATAAAATCAGACGCAAAAATGCGTTGTTTCCATAAACAAAAAATTCAGTAAAAGTACATCTCTGGTAATCTTTTTATTTTAAACGGTGTTACAAGGAAAACCTGAAAATTACTAAACATTTTATGATGAGAAAAGATGAGGTTATATACAGGGTGTCTGTGAAAGGTTGGGAAATCTCGGAGGTGGAGATACTGGTGACCAAAAAAGTCGATTGAGCCAAATATGCCTTATCCGAATGTTGCTGGTTTCAAAAATACAGGTCGTTCAATGCTACAATTTTATTTTGAAATACCTCAATAACTTTGAAACCTGTCGGAGTATTAAAAAAAATTGGCACAATTAGGTTTTTTGGCACGGTAAATAAGAATGTTTAACTAATTTTGACGTCACTAGTAGAAGGCGCCACTTATGGCACATCACACTTCTTTTAAATGGCAGAACTTTTTTGAAGCTTTAGTGTATCCATCTGACTATAGAAACAATCGATTCTCCTACCTGTTGTATCTGAAAAAGGTATACCTTGTTGAAGTCGTTAGGAGTAACAGTTTTCGAAATAATCCTATTTGAAATATTCAGTGCACCGATTGAAAACTGCGAGGGGTAAACCACTGCTTGAAATTTGTACAATGAAATAACATTTTTTATTTATTTATTTATTTATTTACATTACACTGTTCAACAGGTACAAGAAACCCAGTTACAGAACAAGAAAACACAGAACAATATGCATATATAAAAAAGTAATAGTTAAAAAATATAAAATAATCATATACAAACAAACACTAAAATTAGAATCAACTTAATCATTTTAGGTAAAAAGATTTTATGTCATTAAGGCTGCAATTAAAAATATCTATATTGTTGACGTTACAATTGTTACAGATTACAAAGAGAGGAGGATATTAGTGCGGGCGGCGGGTAGATAGAAAGTTAAATTTCCTCTAGAACTAGGTCTGGGGACAACAAAAAATAATTTGGACATGAACTCTTGGCAATCTGCTGAATTATGTATCACTTTATGAAGAAAAACCTGAGAGCAATATTTACGTCTAATTTCAAGAGAAGGAACAGAATGAGTTTTTAAAAGCTCATCGTGTGGAAATCCAATTAAAAATATTACCCAAAAAAATATCTCATCAAATAAGCAAATACCTCAAAAATACCCAAAAACCACGAATTGCCCTCAAGTGCCCAAAGAATACCTATGACTATTATTACCCAATAATATCCTTAAGTACTTAAAAATCCCGTTAAGTACCCAGAAATACCAAATAGTATCCAGAAATACCCTTAAATACCCAGATATCTAAGAAACGAAAACTACATTAAATGACTCATGATTTTACTTAATATACCTTTAATTTTCCAAAACTGTCCTTCATTTCCTTAGAAATTATTCCATTTACAGATCTACGTAAATAATATAGATTTTTTTAAGGGCTCCTTTGACTCGATCTGAATATATCATCTGGAAAGAACATTTTGGATTACATAAAATGTATCATAAGCCCATTGGAGCACCCAAGAAGGGTGCCAATACCTACACCATGCCCCCTTCAAACTAACTAAAAACAAACTTCTTCCTCGTCTATGAAATCATAATATTCGGTCCCTAAAATTATTGTCCGGATCCCAAATACTCATCGGGTACCATCGGCGTCTCCAGTACAAAGTACAACCAAAATCTTTCATTAGCAAGTGTAAATGCATGGGTATCGAGGGACAATTTTAGCCCTAGCTTGCTTTCCGTCATGTATGATTAGAATTAGATAATTGGCAGTTGTTTACATAAAAAGGCTCCTTTTTTATTAAATAGAATATGAATATGATAGGAAAACCTAATTTAGCAATATTTTAATTTTTAGTATAGACTTTCATTCTCTTTTTATTACATATTTTTGATCAATAGAATATGTCGGAGAAGTTTGACCAAACTTATCGTTAACACGTCGTATCGAATATATGTAATATATTGATTTAAAGATAAAGTTTAAGAAATTATACCATACTAAAATTTGTTAACAGAAGAGGGGAATGTGCTACTATGTGAGTGGATATATTCTGCTCAAACACCTTATAAAACATTCATATGGTAATTGTTTATATGGTCCTGTACTGTACAATGTATTGCAATAATAAAGGCACTGTTTAGTTGAATTTGGCTATTTATTTCGAACTGCTCACATATTCGTAATGAAATTTACTCTCAATTTTAAACATTAGTTCTTAGTTGTTCCACTCACCCACAGAGTAGTCAAAAAACTGATTTGAGGAAGTGTCATTATTTTTGCAATTGAATGTATCTAATTCGAATTACCCTATATTATTTTCTAAACTAAAGACTTACGAAGACAATAAAAGGCCACATAGTGGTTTAACAGTGCCTCCGAAAAATTTTACAGAAAATATTTTTGTATCTATTTTTAATAATTTTTATATTTGCCATTGCGTCGGTCAGTTGTTTACTTATATTTAAACTGTGCCATTGTAATAAGGCATGCGCGATCGCCATTGTATTTAAAAATTGGCGGGAAAATACTAGTTTTCTCTTAAAATATCCATTAATTATCTTCGTAATACCCATTAAATACCCATTATTACCTTGATAGTACCCAAAAATACACAAAGTACCTAAAAATACCGAAAAAATACCTATAAATGCACATAAATACCCAAAAAATGCAAAAAATACCTTTAATTACCTACAGCTTGTACAGTAAAATACCGCAGTGGTTTACCCCTCGCAAAACTGTTATCGTTTCCGGTAAAGTGCCTTTTCTACTGAAAATACAGCCAAATGTTACTTGAAAAAGTTGTTCAGAACGGTAAATTATGGGGACGTGCAAAATTGCAAGAAGATCGGCGAGGTTTGATTTTGAAACCATTTTTCAACAAAGCACAAAGATTTTATGAAAGCAGGCCGATCTGTTTCAAACTTTGCACGTCTCCATAATTTACCATTCTGAACAACTTTTTCAAGTAACATTTTGCTGTATTTTCAGTAGAAAAGGCACTTTACCTGAAACGATAACAGTTTTCAATCGCTGCACTGAATATTTCAAATACGATTATTTCAAAAATGGTTACTCCTAACGACTTCAACAAGGTATACCTTTGTCAGATATAACAGGTAGGAGAATCGATTGTTTCAATAGACAGATGGATACACTAAACAGCAAAAAAGTTCTGCCATTTAAAAGAAACATGATGTGCCATAAGTGGCGCCCTCTACTAGTGACGTCAAAATTAGTTAAAAATTCTTATTTGCCGTGTCAAAAAACATAATTGTGCCATTTTTTTTAATACTCCGACAGGTTTCAAAGTTATTGAGATATTTCAAAATAAAATTCTAGCATTGAACGCCCTGTATTTTTGAAACCAGCAGCATTCGGATAAGGCATATTTGGCTCAATCGACTTGTTTTGGTCACCAGTACCTCCAGCTCCGAGATTTCCCAAACTTTCACAGACTACTATATATAGTAGCGGAAGTTATAATCCCAATCTCATCGATGTATATTTCTACTGTTTAAAATCAAATAGGAAATGACGTTGCTACATTTTGTAGCATTTTCTGTACAAATTTTCTATTTTATGGAACTGCGAAATCTCTATTTTAATTCCTCGCTGCCACTCAAACAGTCCAGTGCCTGGATTTCCGTTTACATGAGTTCTGGTGCATGCATCCAGAGAAGCATGTCAGAGTATGGAATGCACTGTCTAATAGACACCCTACGAATGGGCATATTTTAGCCTGGAGTGAGGAGATAAAAAGAATACATTAACGCTGTTTGCTCTGGCATATAAATTTTAATACGCACGTCTCGTCTCTCCGCGCACGAGGACTTTTTCATTGAAGAGCGACATCCGCCGCACAGTGACAATAAACTTGCGCTTGGGAGGGCGTGCTGGCTGCGATTACCACACAACTATTCCTAGAACAATAATCCATTATTTCCATTGTTCGAGCGCCTGTTTTTTAATCCGATTAGCCTTCAATTTTAATATATATTAGTTTTTCGTTGGACAATAGCTAATTATGTATTTTTTATGGGGTCTTCAATTAAGCATTGTTCTTTTGGAATCTTTAGTTTTATTGAATAACCACTTTTATGATTTCTTGAAAAGTTTGAGGTTATCTCTTTTGACAGGTAACAAAATATCACTTTTGTATATAATTACTTTTTTCCTGGGTATGTACACATAAGAATGCTCTTTAATATCAAAAGTACAGTTGTTAAATGTGCATTGCATGAAGGACATGTTGAACGATTGGGAATATTTGCTACAGTGCAATTTTCTTGAGTGAAACTCATATTTTCTGTCATGACCACAAGTGCCGTTGATGGTCCTGTTCGCAAATTGGGTCTTATTTCAGCTAATGCACTGCGACATGTTCTAAACACTTTATTACGAGTAGATATTTCATCAATATACCCATCAGCGACCGTTGATGACTTTCAATCACCATGTTTATTTAGTGTCGTCAAGTCTCCTCCAGATTCAACTAAAAGTGTAGTAGATCTTCGAAATGCATGGCCTGTATATGACTTAGCATTTTCAACTAGAAGAAAATTGGCTACTGTTTCAGGTATCTTATAAAACTGATTTTTACCAGCAACCTGATTGATACATTTTCCATTGCGATATGCATAAAACAGTCGACGATCCTTTGCAGCTGTTGCACGAAGGTCTATGTACATTCCGTAAAATTTAATATGTTTGTCAGTAACTATAAATCTCCTGTTTACATCATTCTCTGTTTGCTTAAGTTTCACAATTAATAACCTTCCTGAATCTTCAATATCATCTAATGTTACCTGGCTGATTTCAAAAACTCGACAAGATCCTGCGATCCCAAATACAACAACAACCTTGGCCATTAAATAAACTTCATCAGGAACATTATTTTAAAAAATAGTAATATGTGTAGTCGTAAAAATCATAGATTTCTTAGGCACGCAACCTTTCCCATTTTGCTTCAAAAATGTAATTAGTTTGCATTATTTTGAAATGTCATTATTATTGGATTAAACGTACTTTCAATCATTGAATAATTCGATCGCACTGTTGATGGCTTTTGTTGTTGCGCCAATTCAGAAAAATAAATCAATAACACCGCCATCGAGGAAGAACTGCATGTCTTTTTCACCTCCTTTTCCATAAATCCTGAATTCGCGGTTTCGTAAATTTTCCGCGATTTAGCTGGCAATAATTAGTAAGGGAAAACTCTGAAACAGAAATGTCCATTTTTAAACTTTGAATATTCAAAACAACTTAGATTCGCTTTTTTTAAATCCAATCACATCAATTTGACAGATATTTGATTACTTTAAAGGTTTCCTTAGCAACGCATGTCCAATATCGGTATGAGTACAACAGCTTACCAGATTAAAACTTAAAATTTGTTCTGGTTTTAATATATTGTAAAAATATATTTCAATATTAAATCGTTGTTTTTTCCGTTACAGAAAAAAGTAGTATACACTGGTTAAAAATATATGATTTCAACTTTCTGATGAAAGAATGAGACGTTTTATGCATCTACAGCAACATGCAGTGCTTTCGAAAAGTAATAAATAAATCCATTATTTTTGAAATTGAGAAGTTTTCGAAAAAATTCCCTGGCACGTCGATTTTGTTTTTAAAAAAGGCACTTTTTGACTTTTTTTTATTGTTGTCAGATAAAAACTTGAAAACGTACTTTATTAAATAGTTTTTTGTTTTGTTTTTTGAGTTATATATTTAGTTCTTATTTTTTGTTTGGCAAAAGCAGTGCGTTTGAAGTGTTTATTGATTAGTAACTTTGTCATTTTATAAAAAAAAATAATGGTTAAATTAACTGAACGAGAACGAATTGAAATTCTTTGCATGATCGGATTTGGAGACAGGATGCGCACCCAAAAAGTAGTTGAATTGTTTAATGAAACTCATCCTGATCGACATCCCAAAGCAAGGTAAAGCCGGTCCCAGACGATGTGTCCAACTTTGGTTCAAATGTTGGTTCCAATGTTGGTGCCAACGTTGGACACAATTTGCGTCATAAAAATATGGCAAGTGTGTCTCCTACACGATGGGGTGAACTTTTGTTGAAACATTGTAAACACATGTGGGACCAATGTTCGTCAGTGTCGTACTTATACTGCAGATCCACATTACAGTAAAAACAAGGAATATGTGCGCTCCTGGATTGGGTTGCTCGTGTGGGTGCGTGGCGAACGATGCTTCCAACATGCTTCCAACGCTGGAAGCTTCTTTGACGCGGTTCAGATTTATCGACAGAAGCCCGAACGTGGCATGTAGCCAACGTTGGACACATGGAATTCACCAGCTCCCGCCCACACGATGTGGCAAATGATGATGTGTCCAACGTTGGAAGGCATTCGCCACATCGTCTGGGACCGGCTTAAGCCATATTGAGTCTAAATACCGTAACTTTGGACATGTTCGTGATCTTCCTAAATCTGGTCGACCGTCAAAATCAGTATATGATGAGCTTAATATTTTGTTGGCAATACAAGAAAATCATCACTCAACACTTAACCAATTGGCTTCTGATTTCAATATGGCAGCGTCCACAGTTCACAAAATTATGAAAAAGCAAAGTATCATCCTTACAAGGTATGCCTTGTTCATGAGCTATCTGAAGACGACTTTGATCGGCGAAATCAATTCTGCGAGCAAATGCAAGAGCTATGCAATAATGATAATAATTTTTCGTAAAAACCGTATTTTTTTCTGACGAGGCTACGTTTGTTTTGAACGGCCATGTCAATAGGCAAAACTGCCGTTATTGGGCTACCCAGAATCCCCGATGGATGATAGAGTATCACACTCAAAAGTCCCCGGACAGTAAATGTGTGGTGCGGCATAGTCGACGGAAGAATTCTGGGTTCCTATTTCTTTGACGTCAACTTATCTGGTGCAAGATATTTGGATTTTCTTCGAAACGAGCTAATACCTAAACTAACAACTTTATATCCAGATATAGACGGACATGATCTTCCAAGAAATGACATTTTCTTTCATCATGATGGTGCACCTCCCCATTATGCAACACCTGTCCGTGCTTAATTAGATGAGCTGTTCCCAAATCGTTGGATAGGGAGAAGGGGGCCGATTGAGTAGCCAGCCAGATCGCCTGATTTGACACCCCTAGATTATTTCTTGTGGGGATACTTAAAAAACAAAGTATACGTTACTAGACCGGTTAATTTAGAAGATAAAAGCAAGAATTCGTCACGAGATACATCGTATACCTCCTGAAGTTATTAATAATGCCCAAAAAGAATTTATTAATTGTCTTGGCTACTGTCAGGCAGCTAACGGCGCACAATTTGAACATTTAATTTAGTCGATTTTTTACATAATCATTATCATTTTCAGTATTGTGAAAATTTAATTTTAAAATCTTCAAACATTATTTTCTTGAAATTTTTGTTATGTAACACCATAATTTTTCATGATGTATGTATGTAGAATGACACACTCTTTCAAATGACATGGTCAAAATTGGGGGTTGCTATTTAAAAAAATTGTCGATGACGTCATATCTCGAATAACGATGACGTCACAAATATGGGTCGTATGTCAAAAAGTGCCTTTTTTTTAAAAAAAATCGACGTGCCAGGGGATTTTTTCGAAAACTTCTCAATTTCAAAAATAATGAATTTATTTGTTACTTTTCGAAAGCACTGTATAAATGTCTTGTTTTTTGACAGCGAGACACAAAAATTAATATTCTTTCATTTTGTCTGGCAGTGTAAGCCTTCGTCTTTGTAATAAGGGGGAAAACATAATAATTACAATTTTTAACGAACCCTATTAAAACCTCCCAACCGATAATGAAATGTCATCGGAGATCATCGCGTCCGCATCCTGCAACCGTTAGCAGAACGTCATCCTGAAAACAACTCCCCGTTTCGGCTTCCTTATTACACGTTTTCGCAATTCAGGATGGGCCCCCGGCTTGTTAACTCAAAGTGTTAAACAGCAGGATTGCAAAATAGACCCTCTCATTTGCATGCAACAATTGTCGAGAGGGCCCAAGTCCCTTAGTCAGCTGTTGTTCTTATTCAGAGAGACCGCGCCGTGCCAATTACCATAGCAAAAATCTTACTCCTAAACCACTTTTCCAGCTGACTTATTATTATTCTATCTGGATGCGGCTTTTGTTTTTCCGGTTCCTCTTTTCCTTTTAGTTTCCTCTCGCCCAATTTGATGGCGGTATTCGGGGAGAGTAAAGGTAAATCCAAGGAGCTGACGTTGTATTTTTCTTATAACAGTTATGTTATATAAGAATAAATACAGTACACCCAAAAAAAATTGGTGCCTGTTAAAAAGTTTTGTTTCATAGAAATAAATTATTTGTTTGTATAGAGCCAAACAAATATTTATTTCCCGATACCAAATCATTTTTGGTATCGAGAATTTTGTGTAAAGAAAGCATTTGTTTCCATTAAAAAACATTATTTTCTTTTTAATGATACACTTCTGGTGTTGATTTAATTACCTGATGATAAAACAACATTTGTAAATTTCAAAGATTTTTTTCCCAATTCAACATCTGCTTATTAAGTCAACAACTTATTGCTCAGAAATTAATGCCCCGACTAGCATTGAATTACACCTGAAAAATCTATAGCAAATAGTCAACATTTCGATTCGATTTCGAACTTATTAGCTCTCATCAGTACGCCACCACAATAATTTTTTGTTTATAGGAAACAATTAGATTTTTTGCTTTTAAACAAATACTCTTTTCGACGATACGACTATATTAGGAAATTGCGTTCTTTTAAATTACGGTTTTTCGAAATATTATAAAACTTTATTTAAAAACTTTACAAAGAGAATTAAAAGATTGCATATTTTTCTTTTTTCACATCCCTCAATTAAAAATACGCATTTTTAGTTAAATAAACGCATTATTTGACTCGAGAGGTAGGTACAGTCATTTCAATCAAAAATAATTTTTTTATTGCAAAACGTTATTTTTAAACAAATACTCGTCAAAAAATGAAATTTTCTTGCCTTTTAAAACATTTTATTTTTAACAAAAAAGTGACCTTTACACCAAAAAAGAATTGTCTCCCGGGAATAAATTGTTTAAATAAATTGAATTGGCTCATATTTTTGTTTAGTTTATTTCAATATAGGGTGTCTGTAAAAGGTTGAGAAAAAATACTACCACATATTCCGGAGTCCAAAATAGGCTACAGGGGATTGAAGTTATAGTTTTATTTTAATTTTTCTTAAATAATTTCCTTATAAATTGTATTAAATATATAACATTTCGTAGAGGGAAGTTTTCTGGTACGAGAAATTGAAATATGACGGTTTTTCTTAAAAAAGTACAAAGTATACTAGGTATGTCGCAATGTCGTTTTGAACATTCGTTTTTTTAGATATTTGGATTTTAAGGTTTTAGTTCATATACATAAACCCATTGTCTTCTTCAATTACTAACTAATTTTGGGACATTTACCAAATATGTCTTTATTAAGAAAAAAACGTCAAAAATGAAGCTTTTGCCACTGTACTTTTGTTAAAACTGATCAAATTATGTTTGGCTTTCAAAAGACAATGGCATGAAAACAAAATACCATCGAGACATATTTATGGCTTCTCAGTCTTGTATTTAAAGTTAAAGATAGATTGTTGTATGGAAACTATCAATTTTATTTTAAAAATGTATGTAAACAGCATGAGATAGCACCTTTTTTTAAATCATAAATTATATTCGAGGTTTGTTGTTATTTCATTTATTCAGGAACATCCTGTATATAAAGATGCAGGTTACACTTCCGTTATCTTTGCAGATTTCTGAATAGATTGTGATCGATGAAGATTCCAAAGCAAAAACTTTGAGTCCTTATGGAATCGTTTCTAGCAGATTGAAGCATTGTTGTCTACAACAGGTAAACTCACTATTGTTATTATTATTATTATTTAATTTGGAATAGCAGACAATTGAGCTTTGTTTCTATGGTAAAGTTTATGAAAAAATAAACAAACATGTTTCTAAAGACCAAATGTTGTCACTATATAATTATGACCTAGTATAAAAAGTTGATTAAAGGTAAGATATACACAGTAGCTACGTAATTTTCAATTCTTTGAAAATGCTTCGAATGTTGTTTTAAATGTTACGCTCTTGCTTTGCGATGCTATAAGAAACACAAGTAATCAAGAAGATTGAGATTTCTCAGTAAAGGTTAATCGTTTTGTGTTAGTTTGTGAGTTGAGTTAGTTTTGGATTAACTTTCGAACAAAGTTTAACTAATTAAGCTTTTGTCTGAAAGTAATTAATTGTTGCATGGGTTTTTTGTAATTTAAAGTGTATTCTATAAGATACGCCTTAACAGAAAGATAAGTTTAATTTTTCCTGCAAACGTTTTCTATATTTACTACGGAAATGAGTGGCTAATGAAGGTTTTTGGTTTAAAAACAATTTTTTCGGCATTTTTATAAAATAATAATTTTGAAATGTTTTTTATTCCACAAAAACTTCAGTAACTGATCAACACTTCACAATTTAATGTCATACCGTTTTTAAATTATTTAATTAAAACTATTTTAGGAGGCTCTGAGAAAAAAAACTATACTGACATTTTCGTCATATTTTAACTTGTTTTATATGCACTACGTTTTTGTAAAAACATCTTGTATAGTACCTATACAGTAACATACCCTGTAAAACAAATTTAAGTTCACAGTTATATTCATTATCTTTAGATATATTATAACTGCTGCTTATTCTTGTTGAAATAAACTTCGGCCATGTTTAATTTCAGTGTATCAGAGGCAAGCGCAAATAGAGCGCGTAAAAAAACACCAACGCCACATAAATTAGAGCCCAAAGGTACCTAATTATAAATATACACAAAGTTCAGAGCAAACTAAGTGGCAGCTAATAAATTCATTCAGCTACTAAATAAATCAACCACCTAAAGTTGTCCTTTCGAGACCGTCTGTTTGGGCAACAATGAGTCCTCGCCAACAGGATGGCTCCGCGAAAGACTACAGTCGGTGCGTTCGCAAGATATTATAAGACAATATTTATATGACGAAAGCTTTTAAAAGCGTAATAAAAGTCCCCTTCTGTTTGTCAAAAGGGGGGGGAGGCTGAGCTTCAGCGATATTCAACTGTAAATGTAAATTGCATAACGTACTGCTGCGGTAAAGTTATACAAAGTACAAATTCTAATAATACAGGGTGTCTCTAACTCGATAGTATGGGCCTACTGTGAGGATAAAAAAAAATAAAATAAATACCACCTAAAAATCATATTAGCGGTGGAAGGATCAAGTAGTCGTTGGAAAATAATTGAATGTTCGTTGTTTAAACCGCATAAATGTCATTAATAATAAATAAACTGATTAAACTCGATAATTATTTAATACAGGCAAAACAAAAAGTGATGATACCCAACTAACATTTAAGCTTAATAGACTACTACACAAGAAAAATAATCCTAAATTGATCAAGATTTACTACTTTCTTCCATAAAAATAGTCTTCAATGTTACAAAATCTTATAATACCAAAATTTTAGTCAAAAATTTGTTAACTAAGAGTAATATAATGCCTTCCAAGTAAAATGAAATATATGTCAATTTATACAGTTCAAAATTACATATGGTTTACCTATTCTATGTTTTCAAATGCTAACATTCCAATAACGTGTAAGACGAAGTTATAATTTACTTAATTTGGCCTGTAATAGGTAAATATTTACATATTTATTACGATATCAAAATACTTATTTTAGTCTTCAACTAGTAGTTAAAAATAAGGTAATAACTAGTTATTTTGCCCTATTAAATCCTTCAATTGGTTTCTTTTATTTTTATTACAATATAATCCTATTTTCAACTTTGTTGATAACTTGTAAGGAATATTTGACCATTTCAATTAACCTAATAGAAATATTGTTCTATATTATGGTACAAATTTACTTGTTAATAATACTCCGACGTAAGTGTGTGTTATAAAGGTCTTTTAGGGAACAAGCTTCTTGTTATATGTATTCCGACAGATCTTCATGTAATAGCACGTAGAAATTGTTTTGTGTTTTGGCGATCTGCAGTTAAAACTAAGCCCTACACAGTATTAAAGAGTTGTAAAAACAAGTTTAAGCCGACACTGCATATCATGTAAATCAGTCTAATGATAATATATCGATAAATACTTCATATATAAGTATTCTTATGACTGTTATCGTGTCAGATGAATTCAGTAGTGCACGTGAATTGAAATTCGAATTGAATTCCGTTCGAAAATATTTATTTTGTTTTTGTTATTACGCATATATAATATTATTGGCTTTAATTTGAAGTTTCAATCACAAATCCAAGAGTAGAATTTTATATGTAGGTACCTAGTAATAATTTAATTGGTAATAAATTACCATAAAATATCTTCATTTGGAGGAAATTTCAACCACAAAGTTAATATTTTCCTGTGACGTCAGCATTGGCATAGGCAAACTGCCCTATAGGTTAAAACATACAGACAAATTGACTTCAAAGTTGATTTTGTTTGAGCGGCCATATTGTTATAAACACTAAATGTTTTGTTCATTATTTCTAATTAATTACTCATTAAAATTATGTTAATACAGATAATATTAGTTAATACATTTATGACGAAAGATTATTAAACACATTTTATCACGAAGTACATTAAGTTTTTATTTTAGGTTATTCTTCAGTATAGTAATATTATTAAAAAGCAATAGTAAAAATGTATATTTATAAGGCGCGTTATTTTTATGAAAGTTTGGTCATGACATAATATATAAAAAATTTCCTGGGTTGTACAATTTGATGAATGGAAACCAAAAATACAGACTTTATTATATTAAAATCTAAATATCTATAAATATACTAACTCCTACTCTACTTGTAGCTTAGTAGCCTGACTTATAGTCTTTCTTTTTCTTCCTATGCCTGTTCGCTATTAGAATATATAAAATGAAACATATAATGTTGTCTCTCTCTGGCAAAAGTATGTCATATAAAGGGCATAATTAGGGTAGATCTTGGTAATAATGTCTTTTATATTTCGAAATTTTAACATAAAATTGGTCCGTATTTCTTTTAGGTCCAATTATCTTATTGGTATAAAATTCTTGCCGACCAATAATTATTAACTTCCATATTACTTTAGTTTTTTTCCCCACATAAGGAAAAAGGCCAACGAATATAGGTAAACTTCCCTTATATGGAATTGGTCATGAAAAGTTTTTGACCAATTCAGAGGTCAAGTTAAAGTAATTTTAACTTTAATTGTTTGTTGGGTAGCAATAACTAAACTTAAAAAATGAGGCAAGCGCCCTCATACTACTTATATTACAATCTATTCTCTATATGACTTCTCATTTTAAGACACATATCTAATTCGTCTGACTTCTTTGTGGGCTGCGTTTATTAACATTTCGCCGTTTAACTCATTACAAGCGTTTGTGGTTTTTCTTTCAAATGATTAATTGCGAAGTGGTTTTGTAAATTTTATTTTTAAAACCCCCCGTAAAAAATAGAGGAGTGTTAGATCTGGTGATTTTCCGGAATAGGTCCATTAATCCCAATCCATTTTCTGAGAAAGTGTTATCTAAATATTGCTGCACAATACTGGCCTAGTGGGGTGGAGCTTCGTCGAGCTGAAACCACGGTTTCTCCTTGGCTGCAAAGTCACATTCTCCAGAACCCACGCTGTTTAATGTGTTCATAAAAATAAGGTCTAATTAAATGCCTATTGATGACGCCTCACCACATATTTACTCCAAAATGGCTTTGGTTTGGGATTGCATTTACAATGTGGGTATTTTCAATGGACCAGTAGTGTTCGTTGGCAAACCGACTTTCGTCCGTCCAAAGAACGTGCCGAAAAATGTTCTGATCAACAGTTTCTACATTTACTACAATTTGAGCTATAAAATCAAGCCTGTGTTCAATGCTCAGGCAATTACACCAAATTGTGAATTTTGTAGTCATGATATCATTGGTCTTTAATAATCCTTTCATCGTTACTGAGATTTTTAGGTGGTATTTCTTTTGAGACTTTTTAGGACGATATTGTTTTATAACTTTTAAACGGGAAGTAATACAGAAAAATGTCTCTAATAAAAGTTTAACAGAAAAAGAGAGCTTTTTAACAAGAAACATTTGGGTATATTTCTGGAGAAAATATGATGGATGACGTTATTAGACGTTTCTGTCAAATCCCAACACCCTGTACAATATGCGACCATGATGACAGTTTCATGATTTTTATAAATATACTGCTTTGGAAAATCATCCCAAGCGCAGTTGAAATTTTTGTTTTTTGTAAAATCCTATAACTATTAACTATATTATTTATCAGATCATTAATTTCTCAAATATTTTTAGAACAATGATGTAATAAACTTGCCATTTTACGGTGAATCTAACATCGAAACATTTTTGCTGGCAAGTCTTTAGGGAGGACACCCCTCCTGTCTTGTAAAGGGGAGTGAGGTGAACTAAGCAGTGAGAAAATGTAATAAATGAGATTGCTAGGGGTTGTATCACGTACTTATTTTGTACAGTTAACGTCAGACGGTTCCTTTAATTTGTAAGTAAAAATAACCATTACAAGTGTCACAATAAATATTTTATATGGAAGATTGAGAATGAAACAATGCTAGAACGATTTAACTTAGGCCTGTGCAATATACAACTTTTTTGTTCACTTGTGCTTTATTATATGCCATTCAAACCTCTAACACTCTGTATATAAAACGATTTCCATGTTTATATTACTGCTACATCATGTAATTTTTGAAGTTTCATAAAAATTGAAATTATGGAGAAAATTGTGTTGCTCACAGTAAAGTAAAATATGATACCATAGTAAGCTTTTTTAAATTCCCTTTTTTATTTTTAATCAATTTGCGATGAAACTCTAAGTATTTTTTACGTAATATATCCTGTAACTATCTTCAACCGTTTTCGAAGAAGTAGCGTCTGAAAATCGACATCCACATTTTGACAATCGTCACCTCATTTGGTCGACAAGTCCGACATCATTTTAAATAATGTTTTAATAGCTGTTGGATTGGAAGACGTGGACGAATAGAGGGGCCTCCAAGATCACCAGATCTTACACCCACGGATTACTTTTTATGGGGTTATTTAAAATCCAAGATCTACGCAAACATACCTCTGAACATCGAAGACTTAAAAAATCGGTGAGGCAAATTGACAGGAACGCAGTAAATAATGTTCAAGATCATTTTGTACATAGGTATGCTTATTGTCAAGAAACCATTAGATGGTATTTTTTAGTTATTAATGATACTCGTTCGACTATAATAAAACGCGTGTAACGTTACACAAGTTTCATTAACAAAGTTCATATCCACCGTGTATCATTAAAAATTTAATTTTCAATGGTCCAAATAGATTTTATTTTCAGAATTTATTTATGTTATCAGAAACGTTTTCATATATTGAAATTCAAAATTATTAGCTGCTTTTGTTTGACGATGTCATGCCCAACTAACATTTAAGCCTAGTAGACTACTACACAAGAAAAATAATCCTGAGTTGATCAAGATTTACTACTTTTCTCCATAAAAATAGTCTTCAATGTTACAAAATCTTATAATACCAAAATTTTAGTCAAAAATTTGTTAACTAAGAGTAATATAATGCCTTCCAAGTAAAATGAAATATATGTCAATGTATGCAGTTCAAAATTACATATTGTTTACCTATGTTATGTTTTCAAATGCGAACATTCCAATAACGTGTAAGACGAAGTTATAATTTACTTAATTTCGCCTAGAAATCTGTCTTCAATATCCAAGGATTTTTTAAATTATTACAATAGGTAAATATTTACATCTTTATTACGAAATTGTAAAACTTATTTTGTCTTCAACTAGTAGTTAAAAATAAGGTAATAACTAGTTATTTTGTCCTATTAAATCCTTGAATTGGTTAAGTTCTATTTTTATTACAATATAATCCTATTTTCAACTTTGTTGATAACTTCTAAAGAATATTTGACCATTTCAATTAACCTAATAGAAATATTGTTCTATATTATGGTACAAATTTACTTGTTAATAATACTTCGACGTAAGTGTGTCTTATAAAGGGAACAAGCTTCTTGTTATATGTATTCCGACATATCTTCATGTAATAGCGCGTAGAAATTGTTTTGTGTTTTGGCAATCTGCAGTGAAAACTAAGCCCTACACAATATTAGAGAGTTGTAAAAAACGAATTTAAGCCAACACTGCATATTAAATCAATCTAATGATAATATATCGATAAACACTTCATATTATAAGTATTCTTATGACTGTTATCGTGTCAGATGAATTCAGTAGTGCATGTGAATTGAAATTCGAATTGAATTCCGTTAGAAAATATTTATTTTGTTTTTGTTATTACGCATACATAATATTATTGGCTTTAATTTGAATTTTCAATCACAAATAAATCCATGAGTAGAATTTTATATGTAGGTACCTAGTAATAATTTAATTGGTTATAAATTACCATAAAATATCTTCATTTGGAGTAAATTTCAACCACAAAGTTAATATTTTCCTGTGACGTCAACATTGGCATATGGCAATCTGCCCTATAGGTTAAAACTTACAGACAAATTGACTTCAAAGTTGATTTTGTTTGAGCGGCCATGTTGTAATAAACACTAAATGTTTTGTTCATTATTTCTAATTGATTACTCATTAAAATTATGTTAATACAGATAATATTAGTTAATACATTTATGACGAAAGATTATTAAACACATTTTATCACGAAGTACATTCAGTTTTTATTTTAGGTTATTTTTCAGTATAGTAATATTATTAAAAAGCAATAGTAAAAATAAGACGCGTTATTTTTATGAAAGTTTGGTCATGACATTATACGAAAAAATTTCCTGGGTTGTACAATTTGATGAATGGAAACCAAAAATACGGACTTTATTATATTAAAATCTAAATATCTATAAATATACTAACTCCTACTCTACTTGTAGCTTAGTAGCCTGACTTATAGTCTTTCTTTTTCTTCCTATGCCTGTTCGCTATTAGAATATATAAAATGAAACATATAATGTTGTCTCTCTCTGGCAAAAATATGTAATATAAAGGGCATAATTCTTTTATATTTCGAAATTTTAACATAAAATTGGTCCGTATTTCTTTTAGGTCCAATTATCTTATTGGTATAAAATTCTTGCCGACCAATTATTAACTTCCATATTACTTTAGTTTTTTTCCCCACATAAGGAAAAAGGCCAACGAATATAGGTAAACTTCCCTTATATGGAATTGGTCATGAAAAGTTTTTGACCAATTCAGAGGTCAAGTTAACGTAATTTTAACTTTAATTGTTTGTTGGGTGGTAACCATAGTTATTGATTTTTTGAGTGAAAGTGCTGAGAATTTTTTCATTCCGGCTGAAATGCAGCAAGAAGACCAAGAAGCAACATTACGCCTGTTACCAGAAAAAAGCAAAAGTGTGTACAAGAAGGAATTGGTGGAATTCGATAACTGGCGAACAAAAGAGGCATAGGAGAAGAAGCAATTACAGAAGAGGTGCTACTATCCTACTTTTTCAATGTGGAGAAACGGTTTGCTGCCTCTTCGATGAGGACAAAATATTCCATGGTAAAATCAAAGGTATTGATATTTCGAAGTACGGTAAACTTACTCCAAATTTGAAAGTAGAATGAAGAAATTAGAAACCAAAGAAGGCAAAGATATTTAAGAGAAACCAAATCGAAGAATTTTTGAAAAAACACCGGATTAGGAATATTTACAAGTTAAGGTAGAAAATACACGATTTTAATACTTCAATTTATACATTGAGCGTTTTATTTTGAATTCTATACAGGTTGCAACGATCATGGAGTCGTAGGTGCTTGTCGATGTAATGAATTAACCCTTTTGGATATCGCCCTTGTCTAACACAAAGTTACCTATACGTACTTATTCCGGATACGGAAACAAATATTTCAAGAAGTTTCACGATAATGGAAGAAGCTATTTCAGTCAATGCTGTAAAAATGTGTCGAAAATATATCGATCTGCAATCTAAAAAGCCGGTGGAAGATTTTTCTTGCGATATGTGGCTGGAAAATGTACTACACAACATGTAGGAATCAACACAATTTCAAAAACGTTTTCAAAATTGGCTGCATTTCTTGGGTTCCCTGATCCAGAAAGTTTTAAAGACATGGAAACGCGTTCTTCGGCAACATCAATGTCCAATGCTGGGGGTGATATTACCATTGTGAAGCGTCATGGTGATTCGAAATCGACTAAGTAAAAAGTTTTCAATTGGCTGCAACACCTGGCGATGTTGTGGGTCATTCCAGTCCTTCAGAAGTTCGTTATCTAATGAATTTAAATAATCCCGGTCAAAATGACAAGATCATTCTTGAGATAAATGTTAATAATAATAATTCTAAATAAAATGCTATAAAATCGAAGCGTGGTACTATGAATTCTAATCCACTAGTGTGTTAAAAGGCCTTTAATCCACGGAAAACAGACGTATTAAACCTTCTTAATATAGTCATCGTAGATAAAATAAATTTATTCCATACTTTCGCCGGTCACTGTATAATGAGATTTATGCGTGATCTATCCGGTGGACAATTTCAATCAATCCTCATATAAATCCGACTCATTACATGTACATACTGTAAAACTGATATATCCTACAGATTATGACGCATTCGATCGGATCTGCGATCCATCAGCACGCCATAATTAAATAGTCCGAGAACAATGTTTCATCCTGGAAGGGAGAGAACTAACAGTGCGGCCGCCTATAGCGCCAGATAATAATTCATAGAGAAATAATGGCTCATTTACCGTATAGTATTTTAGTCATTTAAAATTTAATCACCGCGAGATATAACAATGCAGTTATTCAAGCCATGAAAATTGTTTTACGCAGAATATGTTCATCACTGTAAATGACTCCATATACAGTCTATTAAAGTTTCAACTCCATATTAAAGAACACAAGTGCTAATAGTATGTTACTAACTGCCCGAAACATGTTTTCTAAAGTATAGTGCCTAATAGAAACAGGAGTAAGGAAGTGGTGTTATATACAAGGTGAATCAAATATACACTAATAAAAATTTATCTTAAACCAGCGACATTTGTATGAGCATGATGAGCTCAAATATAATATTTTGGGGTCTAGTATATTTAGTGTTGACCCATACTTTCTGACTCACCCTGTATATTAAAATATTCTCAATTAGTTTAACCCGAATAGTGTAACAGAGTATTGTATGTTTACTTGTATTATTGGTTCTGTAGGCTCTGCTGAAAATGGTAACAATTTATTTGCGATTGAAATTTTATTTTGTATAGAATCTACTATATATGTCTCCGCTATCGTACTAAAACGCCACCCACATGTCGTTTAATGATGGTAATATCGGTTCCTGAGTCGAGTAAAAGTACCCATTTCGCGTTCTAGATACAAAAATATTTTAGTTATATCCCACATTTTACGAAATGTATTAATTTCCGCCTCTGCAATGTGCTTAAAGTATCCGAGATGTACTTATTATCAATACTAATTGAATAGTCTAGACTTAAATAATAATGAAATAAAACTAAATTATTTAGAGTCAGTTCTATAAACGTGACTATAACATTTTACACTTTTTATGTTTGTCTGTTGGTATCTACGGATATTAAACGTAAAAATAGAACTAGAGCTTCAAAAATACATACATAAACAGAATGGAGGTGGCTCAGGTGTCATATCGTGCTTACTGGTCATTATTAACTTCTCGTTGTAAAATTAGGTCATGTTATAGTACACAATTTTAACGACGATACATATGGGATAATAAAATACCGCTCTGTGTGAATTTTTTGGCACAGTCCGAGGGGATTCCGAACAATTAATCTATTTTTAATTAAAAGCCATGTAGTAATTACTTAAATTACCTCTGTGGTTCCATATGTGGCATAAAATAATTTAATCCTGCCATTTTTTCTTAATAAGGTTTTAGTTATTTATTCATTGGCGTGGCAGTAATTACTTAAGGGCGTCATTTTCACTGAATGTATAGCTGTTTTTGCAGACAGTCTACAAAAATCTAAACAAATTAGAAAACATATCCCTAAGGTTTTATACAGGTTTTCTCCTGGGAATTTAACAGTTTACAGTCTAACAAGTCATTTTAATGAGATGAAACGAATACTCCCATACGTTATGTTTCATTATAAAGTTTTCTCGATTTTAAATGTCAACTGCGCACCGAGAAAATTGTATACGCCATTTTTCTTCTTTGTTTCTTCGTTAATAAACTTTCTTTCTTCTTTTAAAAACTTAATTTAAGAAAAAAGCTAGTAATACAAACAAGTCCAGGATATATGGCCATGAAGGCTATTTACAGGAGTACCATACACTAATGTCTTCAAATATTTGAAAGGTGGAAAAGTGTCAAGAAATCCAAACCAAGGAGGGTGTTTCCGAAAGAGTTCGAATATCGTTGAGACAAAGATGTCGTGCCTGCTTGGAAATGGACGGACGGCACACTCTTTTTTTAACACCCTGTATGTATAAGGGAATCAACAAGTCTTTAAATATTTTTCGAATGTAATCCACGTTTTAACTACGCCCACAGCAAAAGACGAACAGAATCAAATAATATTGTCTAGGATATATTCTTCAATACTAGTTACATTTAGCGATCAGTGGTTTTTTCACCAACTTTTTAAAAGAAATATCATTCAATTGTTTATAACTATGAGAAAAATTGTTAAGGAGTTTCAGACCATAATAATTTACAGACATCTCAAATTTCTTAGATTTGTGCATGGGAACACTCAACAAATCACAATTACGCGTTGGATAGTCGTGAAAATCAGAATTTTTGAACAAAATATGCTTTAATATAGGTACATTAATGATTTATAAATATAAATACAAGGTGGAGTTAGTATTTTGTTCTTAATATCCCATAATATCCCATCAGTATAAAATAAAAATCAAGAAATAAAAGTTATTCCAACATGGAACAAATACGTTAATGAATTAATATTGTTTGCACTAATTTCATAGAAAGCTGCTCTTTAATGTAGACGAGTGATATTTTCGCTGACAACAAACTGGTATCCAGGCTATTCCCTCGTTAAGCTGGTCTAAGAAAATAGCAATAAACGTAAATGATTATTAAAGAAAAGCATTCTGTGGGCACCCCGGCAAACCATATGGCCCCATAGACTTACTTTTAACATAGATTAAAGGCAGTCTAAGTGTTGGCGATGCCATCTGCCACTAGCGTCACACACTCAAAGGTCCGTTTTAGCAATAACCCATTTACGTTTATAGGCTAGGTACTAATGAATCGGAGAAACGTTGTGGGGTGCTATTTTAGGGTATATGGACTGGTGAGGTAGTTAGGTAACCCGATAGAACTTGTTAATAGACGATTTTCAATTACGGCAAACTCGCACAGTTTATGTTGGATTCTGTTTAGGAACAGGCACACATTTTTTGTCGATAAACAGCACTCTTTTAGAAAGTGAATCATTGTTTAGAAAATCGCAAATATTACAAGATGACCTAAATTTATTTATTTAAGATACATCCACCCAACGGAAACCAATTACAGGGTGGGAAAAATACAAATTATAAATTAGATACAAAAAAATATATAAATATAACGAACATAAATTATTACACAAAAGACAAAAACAAAAAGCTAACAACTTACGCTAAGAAATACATGGAGATTTAATAGAACGTACATTACAATGAAATATACCAAGTACATCTTGCTTACGGTTATAAGTTGTATACATAAAATGCAACGGCGAAAATTTAAGAAAGTAAATGTTTGAAAGAAGACAAAAAAATTCTTTGACCTTTGTCAGTAATACTGTCCCGAAATTAATAGAGGAAGGGTAGAGGACAAAATAATCCGATATAGCCAAGCTCACTTTAGTCAAAAATTAATGGTTACAAAGACAACGTTAAAATTTTATTATATTTGCAAATAACTTTTAAAAAAAATCCAAATGTATGCATCATTTTGAAGATCGGGTGGTTTTGGAGGCGAGAAATTAAAATGTGTTTCTAATTTTGACGACACTAGTAGAGGGCACCACTTATGGCACATCATGCTTCTTTTAAATGGCAGAACTTTTTTTAGGCTTAGTATACATATCTGACTATTGAAACAATCGATTCTCCTTCATTTTTTATATTGAAGTCGAAATATATTTGAAATATTCAGTGCATCGAGTAAAAACTGTTTTGGTTTCAGCTGCCCTTTCTACTGAAAATACAGCAAAATGTTACTTGAAACGGTACAATAGAATATCTAAAGTGATTGCTTGATTTAGTGTCTCCGATAACACCTTCAATATTTTAATTTTCCATAACTAAAATAAAAACCGCAGGGTTAGTCATCAGTTAATTCACCACTCGCCTGTGGCGTACTGATGAGAGCTAATAAGGTCGTAACCGATATATGTAGGCTATTTGCTACAGATTTTTTACAGGTGTAATTCAATGCTGGTAGGGGCATTAATCCGCAGCTGTTTCCTGATATTCTTGGGAAATAAGCTATTGAGTTAACTAACACTAACTAGATGTTTAATTGGTCAAACAATCTTTGAAATTTACAAATATACTTGTATCATAGAATATAATTAAATCAACACCAGAAGTGTATCATTGAAAAATAAATATTGATTTTTAATTTAAACAAATGCATTGTTTACACAAGATAACTGCATTTTTGCTTTTTCAACAAAATTATTTGGTCAGGAAATAAATATTCGTTTGGCTCTATACAAACAAATAATGTATTTCCATGACCCAATATTTTTTTACAGGCATCAAACTATTTTAAAGTCAACATGTTCGGGCCTTTTAGAAATAGTAAATTGTACTTAATAAATATACGTATCAGTAGAAGCCACTGCTTGTAGCGATTTGTATTTATTTCTCATTCTTATCAGTCCGCGAGTAGTTTTTGCTAAGAAACTATTGTTTTTTAGAAAGACACGCTTTGATACAATATAAACGGGTAGAACAGTTTTCGGCAGTTCCGTACTACATATTTTCGTTAGTAAATTTTGATAAACATTAATGAACCCTTTCTATTCCTTCTTTTTTCTCTCCTTTTTACCCCTACCTGCATCGTTGAAGTGCACATTTGTCCAGCTGGGTAAGTTTTGTTTTTATTCTTAGACGCAACACAACAAATTTAATTTTTTTTTCTGATTGCACTAAAATTGCTAATGACCTTGTTTCTAAACCTTAGTTACTTTGACAGAATAATTTCTATGGATTTATTCATAGACCTCAACCTAGATCTTAAACATAATTATAATTTTACACAAATATTAGTTTACAACTTGAAAACTTTATAAAAACTAAACAATTTTGAAGATGCAGCTAGATGAGCATGTAGAGTATAAATATTTACTTTAACGAGGTTCTGGTAAATTACTAAATATCGTTCACGGGGTAACTTAATTAAAACTATTTGAAATGTATAAATTACCATTAATGATATCATTTTCCTGGAGCACTTGCAGTTTTCGTTGATACTTGGAACTTTTATTTGAAGATTCAACTTACGTAATTATGCACCTGACTTCGAAAATGCATTTAAATGAAAGAAGATGTAATTGGGAATTATTCTCTCAAGATAACTTCATAAATTGGGATAACACGACATTAACTTTCCAAAGTTCCTACTAATAATTTAATACTGCACGAATTAGCTAAATCTGCGTATAACATATTGAATTACATTTCTGAAGATGTATTAAGTCATGTACAATATCATTGTTAAGTATAAAAATAGATTGTTAAACTAATATTTTAACAAGTAATAACCGAACGTGGCAAGTGCATTTAATGTAAAATTAATTATATATTTGCAGCAGCGTAGCAATTATTTCATACTGATGTTTAATTTTGTTAATGTCACCATTTTAGTAATATACCTTTAGGGCCTGGAGGGATGAACTGTATTTTAACTCTTCAATCCCTCGACAGAAAAAGCAACATTTTAGTGTCCGCAAATGACGTTAAAATAACACTTTTAGGCCACGCATGCCATAAACACTGTTTACACAGTTTTATACACATTGAACATTATTTCATGACATCCCAAGGTAACAATATATTTCATTTAGTAGGGGCCAGAGACGAAATTCTACTCTTCCTTAATTAAAAAAATAGTGGAAATAACAATTGAAACGAAAAACTTGAAAAAATATCACTTGTGACATCAGAAGAATCAGTGGTGTGTCTAATTTTTATTTCAAAATGTGCACTGCTCGACCTGTAACTACGACACTACACTACTGTTTACTTCATAAATACAAAACACAATTTGCAACAAATTAATTAAAATGGTTTTTACTTAATCTTAATTGTATTTTAGTTAGTGACCAATGATTACCCATTTTCATATATGAACATAATATAGTTACTGATTTAAAATACGCACATGTAAGTATGAGTATTTAATAATAAAACTTTTTTTCGGTCAATAACATATGCTTTTTATATCTGTTATGTCTCCTAAATTTTTATAAAGTTATTCTGGAAGAAAAAAAGTAGTATGAGCCTTAATTTATTGAATATCATTTAATTTTAGAATTACTTCAGACTAAGAATATTATCATAATGAGAAACGTGAAGTACATACATATTTTCTTATATGTAGTATATTTTATGTCTTACAATTAAGAAGACAGCATATAGGTACTGATTAAACATTCTTATTATAAATTGTGATCTTTAAATAAAAGTAAGTTAGTTTATTATATGCTTTTCTTAAGCTTATACTTTTATTGTAATATAGTGACCTCTGATAATGTATAATACAGTGCTTTCGAAAAGTAACGAATAAATTCATTATTTTTGAAATTGATAAGTTTTCGTAAAAATTTCGTCGATTTTTTTTTAAAAGCACTTTTTGACATACGACCCATATTTGTGACGTCATCGTTGTTCGATATATGACGTCATCGACAAACATAACACAAATTTCAAGAAAATTATGAGGAAGATTTTAAAATTTAATTTTCACCGAAATGTATCACCCGAGAAGGGGGCCGATTGAGTGGCCAGCCAGTTCGCCTGACACCCCTAGATTATTTCTTGTGGGGATACTTAAAAAGCAAAGTATACGTTACTAGACCGGTTAATTTAGAACAGGGGTGGGCAAATACTTTTAAGCGAGGGCCAAAATGAAATTTTCAAATTGTATCCCGGGCCGGAGGACTATACCGCGTACACTGTGCACACGCGAATGTTTTGGGTGGAGTTTTTTCCCTGCCCAAAAAATTTTTTTTGACAAAAACACTATAAGTAACATTTTAAAGCATTTGAACAAAGAAATTTGACAGTTAATAATAGATAATAGTAATAATAAATTGTCTTACATACATACAATTTGTGCCCAGTAAAATATGTAAAATAAAACCAATGTTTTAAAATTTTACTTACAAAAAGTCCACTTTTTCAATTTATTATTATATTTGCAAAATAACAAACATTGGTCTCAAAATAAATGACATCTTTTTTCTATGGTAGTCAGCCGACCACCCGCTTTATGAGAGTATGTTGCATACATTAAAATAGGGATATGGTTACGGTCGAAATTATAATACTCTATATTATTTATATATTTAATTATTTATATGTACACTACGCACACTAATACTGTTAATTTCAACAAAATCGCATAAGAGATTAAAAAAATTGCATGCGGGATTTTTCAACGGGCCGGATAAAGTAAGCAAAAGGGCCGGCTTTTGCCCACCCCTGATTTAGAAGATTTAAAAGCAAGAATTCGTCACGAGATACATCGTATACCTCCTGAAGTTACTGATAATGTCCAGAAAGAATTTATTAATCGTCTTGTCTACTGTCAGGAAGCCAACGGTGCACAATTTGAACATTTAATTTAGTCGATTTTTTTACGTAATCAGTATCATTTTCAGTATTGTGAAAATTAAATTTTAAAATCTTCAAACATAATTTTCTTGAAATTTTTGTTATGTAACATCATAATTTTTCTCATGATGTTTATGTAGAATAACACGCTCTTTCAAATGGCATGGTCATGGTGCCATTTAAAAAAATTGTCGATGACGTCATATCTCGAACAACGATGACGTCACAAATGTGGGTCGTATGTCAAAAAGTGCCTTTTTTAAAAACAAAATAGACGTGCCAGGGGATTTTTTCGAAAACTTCTCAATATAAAAAAATAAATTTATTCGTTACTTTTCGAAAACACTGTATATAGATGAAATTAGATTTAAATAGTTACAAATAAATAGATTTTGTTGTTTAAAATGTGCAGTTATGCAAAAGTCATCTTCTTTATCATTCATCTTTAAAATTTCAGCAAATAAGTAGTTCCGGTAAATAATATCACATTTTATTTTATTCCCAATTACATTATTTTCTTAATCAGAATTTAATAATTATTAGGTACATTTTTATTTGTAGCAGAAGTAATAGTAAACAACAACATTATATTAAACACGGCTCTGGTACGGACACGTGTCAAATTGATGTTTGTGATTGGTGGATGACAGGAGTGGGAAATTGGAAGGAGGCGCAATAGTCTTTGGCTTATCTCTTGCTAATTCTATTGATTAGATATAGGAGCTCTATCAATATTTGCACTTATATTCTAGACACTCTGTATGCGTACTAATTCTTGATTTGCATCAATTTACAATTAACTTTGTTAGTTCATTGTAAACAGTTGAATAAGTGAACTATTCGTAGACGAAAAATATACTATTTACTTAGTTTGATAGAATTATCTAAATAATAACGAAAAGATAAAAGAAAATATTATATAACAGCTCAATTTTCATATTCACTTCTACGTAATAAAATATTACTAAATAGTGCACTGCACTTAAAATCGATTAATATTTTTTCTATTTCATTATGTGTATGTTTATTGACGTATAAAAGACCGAATTAAATTCAGTATTCAGTAATTTTCCATCCAGAACGGAAATATTGCCGGTGGATACATTTAAAATATTTCATTTAATGGAGGATAATGCGGTTCTCTGACAATCCTCCTGAGACCTGACCTGTTAGCTATTGCATTTGAGATTTCAGATTGGACAGGTTATTACTTATTTATTGCACAATGGCTTTCCAGTTTAAAAAAACTTACATTGATTTTTCGTTTGAAATCAACACTCGTTGAAACATTTTTAGACCTTCCATCGTTATGAACTGGAAGATAGAACCAAATGGAAACAGTAAAAATAGATTGAAAATATTTACTCTTCATTTTTACTATAATATCCTTATATAATATAGGTGGCGCTTATGATGTAGGTACCTATAAAATTTATAGAACAACTTATTGAAAATATTTGGAATGAAAAAGTAGGTATTCTATCAGTCGACCATATGACCATCATTCTCTATACAACCTACTTACCGCGAGTGCATTTTCTCCTGCTGCAACATACATTAGAACCATATCTACACGGTCAATAATAGTAGTTACTGTCAAAGTTTACAGAATAAATATATTTATTCTCTAAACTTTGTTACTGTTTTCTCCGTTGTTTGTAATAATGTGTACACAATGTTAAGTGAATTAATAAAAGAAAAGAACGTGATTTTCATTTTTTACTTTAGATACACTGATATACTAGGACAAAAAACTTTACTTTTATGTACTTGAGTCAATGTTCACCCTTTGATGATTTAGTGAATACTGATCTAGATTAACAATAAAAAGCCAAACCAAGAGATATTTACATAGAATTTTGTAACAATGTTTGCTAGACTGTCCTATAAGACAGCAAAAAATAATCGGGTTGTTTTTTGTTGAAGCCTGTTATGGATTTTTTTAAGGAATGCTAAGCGCAATACGCCAATTGTGTTTACTGAATTAACAGAACCGGCATTCATAATTTTGCCAAAGGTGGCAAACTGTGGTTAATTTACATAAAAAATACATAAATATCAAACATTTTTATATGAGACTTATTTTATTCAAAATAATCTTATACTTTTTTTACATTATAAACATCTCACTCTATAGATTGTCATTATACAAGCAAACTGTTTAAATTTCTAGGGATACTATTAGAATATGTTTAGACAATGATTTATCTTATCAAATTTATAAATATATTCTTACAAATATACGTATAATTTTGGTCACTGTGTTGTTAGTGCTATTTTTTCAGTGTTGTATATTTATAATTAGGCATAATAAAATATATAGAATCAACCCCTTGACTCATGCATTAGGCGTAAAGGCTTGTTCTTTATTATTATTTATAATTCAGGGGCAAGAATCCCCATTTAAATAAATAAAGTATTTTTTTACATCATAGGCTTAATATGACTTCATCAATCTTATTATTTTCTATGAAACGTTGTTAAATTCGTTTAGATGCAGACGAAATTCAGTTGTTATGAGCAACGCTTAATCTGAGAAAAAGTTTCTGCAGCCACCACAATATTTTTCGCTAGAGACGAACCTCTTTTAGTACCAGCGAGGTGGGAATACGCAATCAGACGTTAATGAAAGAACACTCAGTATCCACCGGGGAGCTATCCTGGCCGAAAAAATCTGGGGGATGTAGTATTGCAAGAGAAAGATTTCCATCTACCTACGTCCCCTGAATATTTTATATCAGAGGTATCTAAGGAGACTACAAGTTAATTAAATTCACATTCCTTTTTCTTACATTCGGATTCGATGGTTAGTTAGGTCAGTGGTATTAATTTTACATTTTTTAGGAAGATTCACATTAGTTGTATCATTTTTAGTTTATACTCACTGATTTATCAGAAAAAATAATATTGTGTAAATATACCATATTATGGACCAATTTGGTGATGGATGTATCTTGGAAACTATAAGAAATAGGAAAACGGTTAAATGGGGAAAGTTTTACAGGTTCTGTTGCTAACTTAATGGCGCTTGCAGACCGGTTCTAGCTCTTCAAACTTTACCCATTTAACTATTTTTCTGTCTTATAGTTTACAAATGGTCCATACTGTGTATGCTCCTAGAGAAGAAGTCGAACGGAGGCAAATCTGGTGAACGTATGAATCATTTAGTAGGTCCTTTCATTCCAATCCTTTTTTGAACTGAAACAATGAAAAATGCTGTGAATTAGTAAATATTTACTATTTTACAGCTTTAAGTCTACCAAGGTAGCTGTAAAATAGTAAATATTCACTAATTCACAGCATTTTTCATTGTTTCAGTTTTAGAGAGTATCATACAGAATAAATTACGAGAAAGTGATTTTTATCGATTTTTTAGGTTTTCTCAAATATTTGCTGTGTAACCCCCAATTTTAACTTCAGATTCGTGTTCAGCGGGAAAAAATACAAAGGAAAAATATAGTCTAACTCCCAGCACACATGACTTTTTTGTGGACCTGTGTAAACTTTTGATGTGATTTTTATCTGTGACCCCCCATTTTGACTTCAGATTCGTGTTCAGCGGGAAAAAATACATGGAAAAAATATAATGGGACCCTCAGCACACACCACTTTTTTTTGTGGACCTGTGTTATTAATAGATTTAATTTGTGGTTTTAATTAATAAAATAGTTTGACATACCTGATGTTACAACATTTTGGGCCCGTCTTACCCAGTTTCTACAAACTAACACAAATGCTTGTTCTTCTTGTCCTTTTTGAACTGGTAAGTTATGGCAGCAACTATAATACGTTTACGTACTATTTTTGATGACGGATCTATTCCCAAATTCTTTTAGACAGTTATGAATCACCTTGTATAAAATGTTTTAATTGAGCAAGGAATTGGTAATAATGATCATTCATATTTTTTCTCTAGCTACGACAGAGAAAAATACTTACGAATAGAAAAAGGATAAGCAACCCTTCAAAGCATCTGCTATTAATTCAATTTGGAGTTTGACACTTCGATAATTACAACTTTATCGAGTCCGTAGATTTTTAAATGAACAGCCAAAGCAATCTTATTGAATTAGCTTTTAACAAACGATTTTACTTTCTTTTATGTCACGGGTCGCCAAACTTTAGTCCGCTTTGTCTATTCACAATGGAGGAAAATGAAAAAGTCACCGGGAGAACTTATAATAGTTCTTAAAGTTAGTTTCGACGCCCCGTCATGTTTTTTTTAATAAAAAGATAACGGATGAGCAGACCGTTTATTTTTAAGAAATTTCCTATTATTTTTCCGGTACTACTTTGCATAGTTCTAAGTTATTTACATTTTCACAAAAGATGAATTTTAAATGCGCTCGTTCGGCGTCCCTGTAATTTTTCATTTTTAATTAGATTTGCTTGATTTAAGATATCCGGATCATTTTAGCGTTAATACTGGCTAATTATTATAAATGGTTGCGGACCTCAGACGCTTTGTCCGAATCCCATAAGAAATTGAATAATGGAAAATATTCCATTACACTTAAAACTTTGCAAGACGAATTATCTTCAAGTTATCGTTGAAATACTTTATGAGAAACTAGGGGCAGACACTGAGAATACACTGAGAAAACACAATACTGTGCAGCAACGATTTTACGGAAAAGCATTTTTATTGCACAGAAAAATAATAGATCGAGGATAAATAATCTAAATAAATAATATGCACAACTTTCTGCCTAATTTATTAAACAGTAAATAAAGAAAAATCATACAATCTAAGCACACAATTATTGTAGATTGGACATAGTGTAGGATTTTTAAGGGTTGACTTAAAATTATTCTAAAGAAACAACTATATGTTACGTTTCTAAAACTGTTCTTATTTATATTGCCCCCATTTCTATACAGGGTGTTCCAGAATGATGGTCAAATATTTTACCAGTGTGTTCCACAAGCCATTTCATATAAAAATTTTCAATTTGGTCCTCCCTGTTGAGATATTTGAGTCTCAAAATGGCGGAATAGTTTTTTTATTTTTCCTTAAAAACGGTTGCACTTAGAAATTTAAATTTTGGGACACATTGTCAGCTAGTCAAAAGCTATTTTGTGGTGGTGTCTATTCCTTAGCTTATGTTTCTGGAGGGCGGGAATAAGCAACAATTCAGAACTTTTTTCTGCAATGGCCGATTTCAACAAAAGTTACTGATAATTCAGTCTTGACAGTTTTTGCAAATATTTGTAAACAACTGACTTCCTTACAAATATTAGCGAAAAAATTGATGGAATATGCATACGGCAGGATTGGCAACAGTTATAGGAATACCTTTATTTAGAAATATTTGCAAAAACTGTCAATAATAGACCTAACAGCCATTTGTTTTACAAGAAAACAGATAAACATCATAGCAACCGCCTACTGCGGTTATCAGTAACCGGTGACGAAACGATGATTAGAGTAAGGAAAATTATTTTTATTTTTTTCCGCGAAAACATTTGGTTATATGAAAAAATTACGAGAGGGAAAAAGTAGTAAAATTAGGTGAAGTATTTAAAAAAAAACCTTTTGTTGAAATCGGCCATTGCAGGAAAAAGTTCTGAAAGAAATAAATCTAGGAGTTACTTATTCCCCCTCCAGAAACATAAGCTAAGGAATAGACACCATCACAAAATAGCCTTTGACTAGCGGATAATGTGTACCAAAATTTTAATTGTGAACCGTTTTTAAGGAAAAATAAAAAGACTATTTTTTTCCGCCATTTTGAAACTCGAATATCTCAACAGAGAGAACCCAAATTGAAAAATTTTATATGAAGATCCCCCCCTGAAATGGCTTGTGGAATATACTGGGAATATATTTGACCAGCATTCTGGAACACCCTGTATAACGACTACTTTTATTAAACAGCCGCCTGCGATATTATGCAAAGTTAAATAATAGGAAACGTTCCTTACTTAAATCTTACAGGAACAAACACTACTTGTTTTCTGCACGTATTGCATACAGAATTATATTTTTAATAATCATTGCATTCAGAGAAGTGCACTACAGCTTTCGATCCCAAGAAATAAAATGTAAACCCTTAAACTTCGCAATGGGCCGCCTAGACGACGGTATTTGAATTGGAAACTACTAAGTAAATAAAAGTTGTACTCGAGTTCACTATGTTATGCTGAAATGGAAACAGCTAGAAATAACGAGAAATGTTTCATATAACTGTTACATTCTACGAATCGACTGTGTTCATACTTATAAATAATATAGTCAAAGAAAAGTTACATTACCCTCGAAAATAAAAAAATAAAGATCAATTCTACAAAACTGTCCATCATCACAATCATCTATCGTGCACCGGTAACAGTCAAGTGTACTAACTATGCGAACTTTACTGTTTAGGAGAAATGTGCACATTTACGCGGACTGTGTGCGTTTTATACTAACTGCACATTATTTATGCTAACTGTACTCTTTTTACGCTGACTGTGTACTATTTATGCTGGCTATACATTTACGTGAACTTTTTACACTAGCTGTACGTTTTATGCTGTGTACTTTGTACACTGATTACACTTTATAAGCTGAGTTGTGCACTTTTAAGCTGACTGTACATTTTGCGCTAGCTGTGCAATTTATATTACGCAGACTGTGTGTGTTTTACGCTAACTGTGCCTTTTTTTCGCTGACTGCACTAGTTATGCTGACTATACATTTACGTGCATTTTTTACACTAACTGAACGTTTAGTGTTAACATATACACTGACTGTCAGCTGTGCGCTTTTTATTAAGCTGATTGTGCATTTTTTGCGCTCACTATACATTTTTTGCGCTTACTACACTTGCACTATTTGAACTACTTTACACTTATATGTTGACTGTGCACTATTTACATTGACTGAACACTTTTACGCTGACTATGCATTTTTATGTCTACTGTACTTTCTTCACTAACTGTGCACTATATACACTGACTGCATTATTTGTGCTCACTATACACTTTTTGCGCTTACTACACTTGTACTTTTTAAGCTATTATACACTTATATGCCGACTGAGCACTTTTCACATTGACTGAACACATTTACGCTGGCTATGCATTTTTATGTCTACTGTACTTACTTTACTAACTGTGCATTATATACACTGACTGTGCATTATTTGTGCTCACTATACACTTTTTGCACTTACTACACTTGTACTGTTTAAGCTATTATACACTTATATACCGACTGAGCACTTTTTACATTGACTGAACACGTTTACGCTCGCTATACATTGTTATGTCGACTGTACTTTTTACACTAACTGTGCACTATATAGCACATTTTACGCTAACTGTGCGCTTTTTATTAAGTTGATTGAGCATTTTTTGTACCCACTTTACACTTTTTGCGCTTACTACACTTGCAATGTTTGAACCACTGTATATATGTTGACTGTGCACTTTTTACATTGACTGAACACTTTTACGCTAACTATGCGTTTTTATCCTACTGATCACTTTTTCTTCTGACTGTACATTTTACGTTAACTGTGCACTTATTATGCTGACTGTGCACTTTTTACGCTGAGTTAGCATTCTTTACGCTGCACCTTTTACATTACCTTTGTACTCACTGAGAGATATTTTATAATTTTATTTCACCTTAAATAAAGCAAGAAGGCTTGTAAGGTAGTCAAAATCAAAGATCGAATTGATAGCAGATCACCGTTATAAAGTTACCACCGAATGTATGGCTCAAATGTGATTCAGATACTAGTAAAAAATTTTAATTAACATCGCGTGGTGTTAAAGGGTTCAAAGAACAAACAACATTTTTTTGAATAACCGTATCTCCGATTTACACATAAGATGAGATAGCTGAAGGGTAAATATTGATAATTGGAATTTCAAATCAAATTGAAGTAGGAGGTTTGCTCCCCCAAATTTATTACACAGCGAAAATCGCAGCGGCGAAAGGAACATTTTTGAATGTTGAATATAATTGAAAACAATGTATACAGAGTGTATAAGCAATGACACGGCTGGTTCCTGAATAAATAATAATAATAATATCGCTCCCTCACTCTAATCACGAGGATTAGCGCAAGTCGTAGACTTGTGCGGAAGAGGAGGCGGCATATTATTATTATGCAGTCCTCATTAGGTAGGGGGTGGTCAAATGTCGACCGGTATCAATCTCTCACATTGACCTGAGCCAACACTCTTGCACCCTACCATATCCACAATGAGGGTGCCAATCCCCTTCTCAAATATAGCTGGTTTATGGTCTACTTGCCGCAGGATTCGATCCTGCGGGCAGAGTGGCCACCTTGATTCAAGTACTGGTGTCTTAAACCGCCATTGATCGATTCGACTCAAAAAAGTGTCTGAAAAACGTATTAATTATTTTTTTCTAACTTTACAAACAACTAAGTTACAGACATGTAGCGAAAAGTGGAAAATTTGAAATTTTGTTTATTATCCAAAAACAAAAGACGGTAGGAAGATAGAAGAAGAAAAAAGTGTTGAGAGTGGGGAGGTTCAACTTTTTCTATCTTCTATAGTTAACGAGCCCATAAAAACATCGAAATTTGCCCACCCTGTAGCTAGCAAAATAAAAAAATAAAATTACCCTATTAGGACCGTACTACAACTAACAGAATGTAAGAAATTACGAAGTATAAATCAATTACGCCTTGACTTGGACATTTCATGTATGTAATCCAAAAACAAAGTTAGCGGCGCACACAGACGTTTGTTGATCTTTCCCTTGCTCGAACTTGTATATAGTTAAAAAACTTTTTGTCCCGACTGAAAAATCGAGGTACATACGTGTTAGATTTTCCAAATCGGGATTTGACCAAAGTTCGTATCGCCCAGGGATTTTAAGTAGGTGGTAAGGGACCGATTCCCCTTCCTTATCTTTATTTATGGTATTGTGGTTGTTTTGTCCGAGCTTAAGTACGTAAACAGTATATGGATAAGCTTAGGTTCCTTTGCTGTTAGTGGTAAATATAAATCTGTCATGTTTTCATTCAGTGGGGCTTAATTTTTAGTTTTGGTAAAAATGCAGCAAATACACAAATTATAAATCTATATTGAGCAAATTTTCAGTAAAAATAGTCACAGTTAAGTTGTCACAACAAGTTCACACCTGATTGTATTGAAATAACACAATTCATTGACTCAGAAATAAATATTTTATTGACAAATTTTGAGTTAGCTTTACTAAATAATATGTTACGAGGTGTGGCAATTAAGTTCCGGGAATTTGTCAATGAAAAACAAGCAAATTAATTTTCGCCAAAATTTTATTATCGACCTTCACAATAGTCTCCCTCTAACTTGACACAACATTCCAACGTTGTTTTTACTGTTTAAGAAAGGTATTTTAAGCTAATATCTATGAAATCTCCTACAATTCCTATCAATGAAGTCATATGTATGTTCTCTGATACCAAACATCTAGGTATGCTAATGAACATCCACAGACAAAACTCTATTCAATAATTATCTAAAGAATTTAATCTATTTACTAACGTCGGGAGTGGGAACTCGAAATTCAACCACAATAGATGAGATCTGACCTATTTCTGCATTTTTAGGATTGCTTCATCAGGTGGCCTCCTTTAACTTGAGTCAAATATCTAACTATAAAGATTATTATACCAATAAATTAAAATTATTTGAAATTAAATATCCACGATTGGAAGCACCCTTGGTAATCCTCCGGAGTTAACCCGTTCAGCATCACGATTACAGCTTTTTTGACCTCCTGTACGCCGCTATGATGAGTTCTCTTGAGGTGCGACTTCATCTTGGGGAATAAAAAAATCGCAGGGGGCAATATCGGGGCTATAGGGTGGGTGCGACAACGTTGGAATACCTTTTTTGCCAAAAACTCTTGCACAATGAACGAGGAATGGGTTGGCGCGTTGTCGTGGTGCAAGATCCAACGAGTTCGGGTCGCACACGGAAAACGCGGGCCCGCAGTCGTTCCAGGACGCCAACATAGAACTGTCCACTCACTGTCTGACCGGCAGGAGCTTATTCACGATGAGTGATGCCGTGGATATCGAAAAAAACACGATCAACATTGCCTTCAGTCGTGACTTGGACATCCACGCTTTCGTTGGCCGCTCTCCACCCTTTTCCACCCACTGCTGACTTTGTTCACTGGTCTCGGGGTCATATTCAAATATCCAGGTCTCATCTCCAGTGACTACCCGACTCATCCAGTCCCTACCGTCGCTCCGAATGCAGGACAACAAATTCTCGCATACCGATTTTCGCATGTCTATCTGTTCACAAGTGAGTACTTTTGGCACCATCTTTACGCAAATTTTCGTGGAACATCTTGCGAACGGTTTCTTTGTTGACGTTTAACTCGTCAGACAACGCACGAATGCTTAGGCGCCGGTCAGACGTGATTAGTGCCCATTTAAACCCGCGTGTTTTCAACATGCACTCGTCTCCATACACCACCTGCAATTTTCAAAGGATTTCCGAGGGTTTTTCCTAGATTTCATTAAAAATTGAATCACAACACGTTACTTGTAATTTGAGTCACTCATTTTCACGACGCCACTAAAAAAGTTACTTCCAAAAAAATACACATAAAACACAAACCAAACGTGCTTTTGACTTGAATCTTGGACTGAAACTAAAAGGTAGGGGACCTCTCTAGAAAAACGTTGACGAGCGATGCAGTGTTGCCAGTTTCCGAGTTATAACTAATTTTCCGGAACTTAAATGCCACACCTCGTTTTATAAACAAAATTGAGTGATAATATCAGTATACTTTTGTTATTTCCCTAATATGTACAACCGTATGCAGTGCAGAAAAATATCGGCACACACCGCTACCTTTTAATGTTTCAAATCTGCTGTGTTATAAGAACAATGTTAAACAAAGTTAGCATTTTTTTCACAAACGAAATTGCTAGTACAATATTGGAATGTTGTTCGTCTCATCATTTATAGCAATTTAAATAAAAACATTACTCCACAGATGTTGTACGATTATTAATTCATGAGATCACGGAACATACAACAGAGTTAAGGGGATTTTCTTACAATATAATCGATAGCAGGCGTATTTTTTTTCAAACAGGTTGGAATATCTTCGAAGGGATTTGGAGAGAGAGTAAGCCTTGCCAAAGTGCTTTTTATATAATGGGAAATCTTCTATATGGAAAATCTTTGCGAAACATTCGTTTCTAGATGAACGAGAAACATACAAAGGTGTCATATAGACAAGGTAATTCATAATTTGAAATTTGAAGGTCTGTAACTCCGCCTGTGTAGAACTTTGTATATAGTAGGTTAAATTACAATATTTTGGGACCCTCTACATGCACTTGGTATGTCGGTTATATGCGGAACACCTTGTATAAAGACTAAAATAGAATTTAAATTACGTGTCTTTCAAATATTTACTGTCGAAAATAAAATGCATATGGTAAAACTTCATACTCATTTGTAGAAAAAATAATTTGTCCAGTAATTAAAATGATTCGTTAATAAATGTGTATGCCCAAGAATGTATTGTGTTATAAGGAGAGGTAGGTGTTTGAGGTCCTTTGCCAGGGTTGCCTAACGTCTTTATATCTTTATATCGCAAAATCATTGTCCTTCTGCCCCGGAAAATAATAAATGAGTTTGAATAAACTGTTTATAGCATCAATTTGTAGGTTTCAGCTACCTCTTCGTCTCTGGCTAGAGGACAAAAAAGTAATTTCTTCCACATCGTATTTTTTCCAAAGCCCATTATCCGGGTTATCGTTTTATTAGGCCCTTCGATTGATAAAGCACTTTATGTCGGGGCAGTAAAGTCATTTTTTTTGTAATACATGTTTCACTTAAATTCCCCTTTCTACGCGATCGACTCATAAAATATTAAATGTGGAATTATATAGTACGGTATGTTTCATTATTTATAACTAGTATTTATGTTCACTAAAATTTAATGTGGGAAATTGCCTGATTTTTTTCATTAAACCGGTAATTATATTTTATATACAAGATGTTACATAATTGAAGGTAAACATAGGTGCATTCCAATGCTGTCGCACTTTACAATATGTTTCACTTTGAAGGAAAACTTCTCTTGTTTACTTCATTAATACTGAAAACACATGACGCTCTCATATTTCGGACATCCTATATACAGGGTGTCCCAAAATTAATGCGACACAGAGCAAGAGTAGATTCCTTACATCAAAATAATGCGATTAAGCCAAACTTACCTTAGTCCATTTGTGGCTAATAAAAAAGTTACAGGGCGTTAAAGTTCAAATTTTGAATTCGAAATTCTTAAAATTCTTAGAAAGTTTTCAAAGGATTCTTTTGAAAATTTGGATTAAGGGGTTTTCTGGGACAAGAGAAACGAATCCGTACTTGATTTTGCTGTAGACGCTAGAGGTCGCTACAAAATGTACTCTTGGTTGATAAAAACTGGTTATAACTTTTTTATCATCGTGTGTGCGAAAGATTTAATAGAAAATATTGTTCTCTAATCTATTTTTCACGAATAAGGTATACTTGTTTTATGTCGATAAATTTAATCGTTTTCGATTTATTTCTTGTTTTTCTATTAGATGCAATAAATAAATAAAATAAAAGTTTGTAGTAACTTACGTAAAAAGCTAAAGATTGTTTTTAATAATAATTTAATTACATTCAGGTGGCTACATTAAATTCTCAATATGACCCCCGTTTACATTAATACACAATCGTATTCGTTTGATAAAAAATGATTGTCTAATATTAAATAGTGTTTCTTCATTTCTTAATAAATTACTAGCATTTAAACTTGCTTGTCACAGCTCATCCCGTGTGTTAATAGGGTCACTGTAAACTTTTGATTTCAAAATACCCCAAATACTGAAATCGAAAATATCGAAAAAGTGCTGCCGCGACCTATCCACCGTTGGGAAAATTGTGCGTTAAGATAGTTTAGCACCTGTACAGACAAATGGGCAGGGTCACCGTCTTGCATAAAAAACATATTGTGTCTCACATTTAATGGTAAATCGTCAATAAGTTCCTCAAAATCATGTTCTAAGAAATGTAAGTAAGAACGGCCATTCAGATTATATGGCAATTCAACAGGGCCCAACACATGATTTCCAACAATACCACACCAAATGTTTATCTTAAATTCATGTTGGAAATGACGTTCTCTTAATACATGCGGGTTTTCATTATCCCAAACATGTTTATTTCTGAAGTTGAAAACGCCCCGACGAGTAAATGTAGCTTTGTCTGTAAACATCACCTTGCTTAAAAAGTGTGGACATCATTCTGCCAGTCTAAGAATCGAAGACAAAATTGTTCTCTATCTGGAAAATCTGCAGGTAAATTCTGCACTGGGCTAAAGTGATACGGGTACAGTTTTTCATTATGAAATAATCTATAGATGATTTAGGTACCACTACAGCCGCAGACATTCGTCGTAAAATATCTTCCTCTTGTTCTGGAGTAACGGTTGTTGGACGACCGGCATCTCGTCTTTTAGGACGAAATGATCCAGTATCTCTTAATCGGTCATAAAGATTTTTGAATAATTTGTGATTTGGTTGTAAACAATTAAAATTGTCTTTTGCATAAGTACATACTGCAAGAACAAACCTATTATCAGCAGAAAATAAGTGTGCCGTTTTTGCTATATATCCACATGCAACTTTGCATATCCCAGTGGAAAAACGAGTTTTATCGACTTAATACGATGCGGTTTAACATTTGTCTCCCGTGCAAAGGAGATAAAAATAATTGACCATAACCAGCCCCTTTGTCACGTCAAAAGCTGCCATCAATTTACGAACAACAGATTTTATCGAGATAACGTGCCAGATGTCTTGCCGTGAAAGCCTCGCCAGCAACAAAAATACAGTTTATATTTATCCTTTAAGCGCGCTGGCAACGTGACACGCGTGTGCGATAGTGGAGTCTTGAGAGATGTATAGAGTGGAAAAGGGACGTCAAGTAACAGGGGAAATGGAAAAAGTACGGCAGGCCGGAATTAAATTCCTTTGCGGTGTAGGAATACTGCTTCCAGATCCAGAAATTCGATGTAGTTTTCTGTATGGACTGCGGATAGCGTCGCATTCGCGTCTAATAACGAATTCGGGGCGAGATAACGAACCGCGTTGGACACAACTTACTTTCATTGGGAAAAATGTAATATTACTGGCCAAAATATATATTTGATATACTTTTTTTATTGCACTTATAAAAACGAGTAAATTTATAGTTGTTCACACCCAAGTTCCTTAAACAGAGGCTACAAACTTTCGTTCAATGGCATTACAGTATTTTTCAGAGGGGATGGCGTCCATCGAATTTAATTTGATATTTAGATATATTTAAATTTTCAGTCATTTTAATAATTTCTGTGTGGATATACACATACCATCAAAAGTCATAGACCCTCCTGTATATAAAATGATTCGATTAAACCTAGTGGTTTTTCATAATGTGGTAAAAAAGTACATGTATTTAGGAAACAAAAAGGCAATAAAAAATTGCAGACTATGAAACTTTACTTATTACTAATGTTTTTACAAACCTAGTCAGTTTGGCAGTGTCAAGCGTTCCTTTGAAGTTTTGTACATTATAATGCTGGGACGTGAAGTTTCTATGTTTACCCGAGCAAGAATGACTGCTTTATATGATGCGGGACATTCTAATCATCAGATATCGAACATGTTGGGCATTCCTAGATCATCTGTTGTACGAATAGAACACAGATATGAAAAATTTGATACAGTGGAAACTAGACCACGTAGTGGACGTCCTCGAGTATCTAATGACAGGGAGGATCGGTATTTGGTGCAATATGCCCGTAGACACCGCACATCTTCAGCTTCAGCTCTCAGGGCCCACTTTCAAGGTACGTTTCGCCGTGTTATAACGACAACTGCTATTCGAAGACGACTACACGACGCAAATTTACGTGCTAGAAGACCATTACGGATCCCCACTCTACTTCCAAGGCATCGTGCTGCCTGTCTTTAGTGGACGCGAGAGCATAGGGGTTGGCTTTAAGCCAGTGTCGGTGGGTCTTATTTACAGACGAAACCAGAATTGGGCTGGTTACTGAAGACAATCGATAAAAAGTCTGGAGAGAAGCAGGTCGTCAACAGCGACTTGATTTTTCCCGTGAAGGTGCTCCGTATGAAGGTGGTACCGTAATGTTTTGGGTGGAATAATGTTCAACCGCCGCACCCCATTAATTCTCATACCACAGAATATGACCAGTCAAATTTACATCGAACAAGTTATTACGCGCATTATCTACTTCCTACGTAATGAATTAGGTGAAAATTTTGTGTTTATGGACGACAACGCTCGATCACATCGCGCAAGAAGGGTTCAAGAGATACTCGAAGCGGGACATATCGATATATTAGATTGGCCAGCCAATTCTCCTGACATGAATCCTATTGAAAACATGTGAAATTTCGTTGCTAGCGCCATTCAAAATCATATTCCTGCACCTCAGACTGCAGATAAAAGTAATGGACTCACCAATTTCCTTTATTCATTTTGGTTTTAAAAGGAGCACAATTTGTAATATATTGTGCTCTCAGAATTATAACGCAACATAGTTCCGATTCATTTTTGTGTAGACGTTACAAGCATTTAAAAAAATATAATTTAATATTTCAAGTAGCCTGATAAATAAATTTTCAGTTATATAATTGAAAATTTATTTCAAAATATTCAATTAATAGTTTATATAATTGGTACAGTATTATACTGTTACTATTACGATTATTTGTGTCTTCTTTATTGTTCTTATTAATAGTTTTTTGTAGTATGCTGTATTTAACGTTATCAACATAAGATTGCTATTATTAGACGTATTTTGGAAATATATTTATATTTAGCAAATAAATAAATATTTATAAAATCGTACTATCTGTATCAAAATAGCATACATATCAGAAATATTTGCTGCTACACACAACAGAACTAGAATAGCACAGCAGTAACTACCATTAAATTAATTATATCGTATTTTTGCATCTACTAAATGAAATAACGTTGGTAAAAGCCTTCCATCAATATTTTCCAGTTTCCGCCTTAGTTCTCATTAGTATATTTCCTGAACCGCAATTTCATTCACGGAATGGGAATATTGTTTCCAGGATGACGATGTAGTTTGAAAACCAATTCTGAGTCTGTCTAACAAGGAAATTTGCAGCAAAAGAAATCATTTTAATGAATTGGACAGAAACTCGAACTCGCTGGAAACGCCTAAAAAAAAAGAAATTGCGTATGCGTGTTATCTTCTAAATAAAATTTGAGTTTAATAAGGACGTAAAAGGAATGAAGTATAGGTTGCGCAACTTTATCTTCATTTGTATTCTCAATTTAAACAAACAAAGATTTTTTATTAAAGTTTGAACCCTTTGTCAACTTTTCTCATTAAAATAAAAATATCTTCTGATTAATAACATTTTCCTCTATGAATGGTGGGTCAGAGCTTCTTGTTCTTGGGTACTGTACTACAGTAAAAATTACCAATACATGGTGTGAACGAGAAGTATGGTCAAATAATGTCACCGACATATTCTATCCATGAAAACAATTTGGATTTGCTATACAACAATTTTTTATTCAAAGCTTAATAGATTTACAGGGTGCTGCAATTTTATAAACTTACGTCATCAAATGTTGTTGCTAGGAGACAATAACTGTTCATGACAATAAATAGTCACTTTGTTTGTAGTTTTACTGTTGAAGTTAGTGTCTTTATTGTTTTTTTTTAATTTGCTAAAAACGTTAAGCATGATTAACATCCTAAAATACCTGACGTGTCAATGTTACGTACACTTTCCTAGAATACTTTTTTGTCAAAAATCGATTGAAAATTTTATAAATATCTTGTTTGGAAAATGACATTAATTTTTCGTGTAGAACGCTCTAAATTATTTGTATCATTTTCACTCACCCTGTACAAGAAATTCCAATTATTTTCATTGATAGAATATGTCGGTGAAGTTTGACCGAACTTATCGTTAACACCCTCTATATAAATTACTACTATGCTAGTTTAAGTTCCCAATTCTTATTACATATGAAATTTAATATTACAGTATCTAAAAAAAAATTGCTTTGTAGTTGGCCACGTTGAGAAAAAAAGCGGTACACTTTGACGGAAAATTGCCATAAGATATGTTTTTTTTTTATTTCACCGAAATGAATATTTGGAAAGATAAATCGTGGCACATTTTCCTAGCAGCGGGGTGTTGGTCCACACCCAGGCACATTTTTGTAATTGATTTTTTTTCCTAAGTTTTGTTAAATGGCCGTAATATAAAATGTTACGATATGAATTATAGGTTGTTAAGCATTTACTTGCTTACAAAAAAATAAACATGTAATATAGCATGTCTAATAAAGAGCATAATAAATTAATATGCTGATTAGTTATTTAAAAGTACTAAAAGTGCCTTTATTTGTGTGGAGGCTTTTATTTTGTGAGAAGAATTACTTCAAACAAAATAAAATCAGGTTTAGCACATATATTATACACTATTATTTCTACATACATCATTAAAAACAGAAATCAACGCATTTCTTACGTTGTTAAATTTATAAAATATTATTTTGAAATTCAGTTGTCTTTGAAGTTTATTGTTGATAAGGTAATGAAAGGTTAGAATAGTAACGAAAGAGGATGTTTCAAAATGTTTGCAAGATGCCGATGACACAAAATTCTTGCTATCAAAGGTAAGAGCAAGATTATGTTTGCTATTTGAAATTCATCAATGCATAATTTAAGGTTGCCTTAAAGATATAATTATTGGATTGGAGGTGCATGCAGAGTGAACGAGTTAACTCATTTGCTGTTAGAAAACGTAAAAAATTAAGGAATATTTTTCATTTCTTCATACCGGATACGAAAATTAAGATTTCCCGAGAATCCTTTATCACTGCCTCAGAGGGCACTGTTTTCGACGATCATCTACTTCACTTCTAGCCAACACAGGAGCTAAGTATAAAACGCCATGGTGGTTGGAACTGTTGGAAGTCCAACATCGTGTGTGAAGGCTATATTGATACGTCTCTTGAAAACAAGAAAAAAGCCGCTACAAAAGTGCTTGGAGGAGAGATTGCCGTCATTGTAGGTACTTCAAGTGCTGACAAAGATTGCATTGTTAATACAAATACAGACCAGCTGCATTCATCTGCCATTAATCTTACGAATTGCCAAAGTTGTGTTGTTAATATTTATAACAAGTAATTCAATTTAATTTAAGTTAAATTATCTATTACTTGTCAAATTGATAAACCTGTTGGTTCTTAATAGAAATAACCATTAAGTAGTGACCTTTATTATAATGTTTCACTAATGGGGTAATATGTTACATTGCTCCACTAGTGGTGTAATGACCTTCATTATTCAACTGAAACAGTGCCAAATAAAGGCTGTAATGAGGCTCTTATAAAGCAGTTGTAGATAAACAGATTTAAAAAATTGTAGCAGAATTGCATATAATAGTAATATGACGGTAGTTTCTACACATCATTGGGGCAGCGAGATTTTGTCCCTAAAAGCGTGAAAGAGTAAATGTTCAAATAACGTAAATTGCCATTTTATGTAATAAATAACAGTTCGATTTGTACGGCTTAAATATGCGATAGAGTACGTCCGGCTGAAATATGTTTATTGATGATGATGTATTCCAGTGAACTAAATCGAGGAATGCCGTTTAAAATCTGAAAAATTGCATTTTTACACCGTCGCATGATAATCAGATAAGCGCCATATTGATCCTAGGTTCGGCACCATAAATTTAACAGAATTTATGCGTCTGTCCGCGAAAACAATTTCTTTATTGAGTATGGAAATTTATGGTTTAAGTAAATTCAACACGTGCTGGCAACTGAGAAAATAAAAGTCATACAGACGTCATTTTTGTTTTCTCTTTCGAATATTTACCTTTATAATAATAACAATACATTTATTTACCAAAAAATAGTGAAATCGTGCAGTACATACATATTGAGAGTATTTACAATAATTGGTAAAACGGAATCATAAATTCACATAATGGTGCTCTTCCTATGGACCCTTAACTAAACTAAGTAAACCTAAAAAAATGAAAAATTTTGGGCAAAGATAGCAATTATATAAAGAGACGAAAAAAAAGAAAGACTGGAATTAATATTATAACTTTTTAAAAGTTCGCGACTAACGACACGTGGATACTACAGAGAGGGCAATGAGGAAGAATAGGTGATATGGTTACAGAATATTTTATTTTATTTGCTATAGAGCCTGACACGTTAAACCAGAATCAATCGTGACCCCCAAATTGTTTACCTTGTTAAATAGGGCTTAAATAGGATTTGAAGAAATTAATGGCCTTTGTAGAAAATCCATATTAATGTAACTTTGCTAATAATAATGAATGGTTTAATGTATCAAAGGCCCTGCTAAAATCTAGAAATGCTAGGGCATGTGCATTTATAATCGTCTATATGAAAGCAAAGAATTTCAGGTAGAGTATTAATAAGTGATGTAGAGGTACTATGAGTTTTGCTTAATCTAGATTGAGTAGAAAGCATCATTTTATTGTGGCATAAATAATCATATATTTGATCATATACAGGGTGTCTCCATTTTTTCGTTCTTAACTTTGCGAAATGATAAAGCGTGAAGAAATAATAGGAATCCTTCCTATAACATTTTTCCCTATAGCGCTCCGTTTTCGTGATAAGGGCGTCCAACTCTCAAAAAAATTGTTATTCTTTCACGGATTTTGGAGATTGTAGACATAATTTATTCTGCAATATTTTCAGTAAAGACATTGCTTTGGTAACTTTAAAAAAATTAAGAAAGACATATTTTAATACAATATTGAACATTGAAATATACTGTTGTATTTAGTACCTAATGTATATTAAGTAGCTTTTGCTATTGCGTTTTGGTTTAAGAGTTTTTTTATTTTGTTATTTAAATGTTGTCTTTCTTTTATATTATCATATTTCTTTATGTTCTGTTCTATGCTGTTTTATAACATTACTAACTGTAATAACTTTTTGAATTAATAATTTCTTAGTATTCATGATTGATCTCCAAGCTCATCAAAGACGGTAAATGCATTTTTCTCAAAAACGGCAAGCAACATGTACAGGGTGGGCAAATTTCGATGTTTTTATAGCCTGTAACTTGGTTGTTTATAAAATTAGAAAAACGTTCTTCACTTCACTTTTTTTAGTACAATCCTGTGGCTTGTCTATTTTTTTGTAACTTTATTAATTTTGGAGTTATAACCTAAAGTTGTATTTTTTTAAATAAAATCATAGGTGGCCATGGACTAGTTGAAATCATTATTTTTTTCTCTGTCATTTAATATGTAATATGTGGGGTTCAATATGATTATTTGTGGAAGTAGTATCATTCTTTACTGAACACCTTGTATAATATATTATTATTCAGATACATTTTTGATAATGTACCATAAAAACTTCTCTTTCCGTACACTATTAGAAATGCAGAAATATGTACTGCTGAAACCTGTTTTTCAGCATTAAAATTCTATTACCGTATTAACAAAAAAAAACCAACATACTCGTTCTTGACATTCTGCTCTAAAAAATTAATATATCGTATAATTTAACATGATTATTTAATGTACCTACAATTTATATCATACTAATTGTTTATTTCCTTAAACTGATTAATAATTCATAAATGACAGCAAGCATTTTTAATTGCGATGGATAATAAAAATAACTCATTAAATAACTAGTTTTGTAATTGAATTACATACCTACATTGTTATTAAAGCAGTAATATTGATGGTATATTTCGTTGTAAAATTTATCTTTTTTGTAATTTTCTTTTCACTGCCTTTCATCATACGTCAGTGTACTTGTTCATATCTCATCTACATATTCTTCGAATTATTTATACTATATTTTGTTGCTGAATATCGCACAAACAATTAAATAAGTTTTGTTTCTCCATGAATTAATTAAACTTGACAAGATTGAATTACAGCTTCTGGATTGTTGGTTCGTGATATGCTGCTAGATTGCATAGATTGTTTGTGCATTTAGCCTTTATCGCAATTCGATGAATTGATTACAAACAAGTTATTGCTTCTAGGTCGCTGGGCTAGTATCGAATCTTGCGGGAAGATGCCAAGTGGCAACTCGGATATTTTTGTTTTTCAACTACGTACTTCTTTTCCAAATTAAATTTTATAAGAGATATTTGTTATGAGGACTGCGACTGTAAATAGTATCAAGAATAAGACCAATAAGCTTCGCCCGGGGCTCCACTAGCGTATCATAGACAATTTTAACACTTGTCCCATCTATTTCTTCTCCTTTGGCATGTTACTTCACTTCTATCCTCAAACAATAGCTGTTAATGTAAATTATGTCACTATTTATAAATAGTTATTAAAATACACACGGCAATTACAACTTACAGCAGATGTAAAAATGAAACGTGTCTACGCGACACCGAGTATTACCGCGTTCCGTAAAATTATTAAATCTAAAAGCGCGGTTCTCTGTTAGACTCCGCGTTGGCACTAATTCTACTTATAAGGATCTCTGGGTCCCAAAATGGCACATTTTTGTACAGAAGTTGCTATCTTACGTATATTTTCTTGTCAAACCCTAAGTTTGTAATCTCTCTATATATCAATTATTTCTTAAGTACTTATACTTGACATTCTATAAATCACAAGCTAAATCCCGTTTCAACGTTTCATTACATTTCAAAGTTATTCAATTCAAGCGATAAATTTGGAAAACTCGTTACGTGACCTTGATCCTTTTACAAGTAATAAAAAAATATGTAATAAATAGCTGTAAACAGTATCTACAGTAGCAGGCAAACTGAAAATATCGAGGAGAATATTTAAATTTAAAATGTTTCTTCTCTTTGTTTGTGTCTTATTCCATGAACGATATTATTTTAATTGAAAACATGATGCACAAGCTCATTTTGCATGAATAATCTTCAACAATTATGTAAGGAAATATTCGGTATAATTTGTTATTGAACGCAATGGTATTAATATGTTTTTGAAGAAAGTATCTGATGGTGAATTTTTGCTCATGAAAACAGCTTTAATTGTGGGAATTGCGGGACTTTGTGAATGATTTGAACTGACTAATTTGAATGTGGAAAATGTTCGAGACAAGGATTTCTATTCGTATGTAATTATATCTGATACAAAGACTAAGAAATCTCGTAGTTTCACAATAATACAGGAAGGATTTCCAATCAATGCCTTCGTTCTTGGGTCTACAATAACCTGAGTTATACACCGGTCACTATATGTTATTGGCAAATACAAGGGTGAACATCACAGCATTAAAACGACATGGAGGATGGAGATCTGCAACAGTCGTGGACGGATATATAGAAGAATCCATCAACAATAAAATTGAGATAACAAAACATTTCAAGGTACTGCACCTCGCCCTAAACAAGCTGACCTAATAATAGAGCCTAGTTCAAGAACTGGAATGACTGTATAGGTAGTGACTGTGTTGTCTAAAGTATTTAACGTCATTTTCGAGGTACAATCTTAAGCAAGCATATTATGTAGTAATAAAGTCTTTTGTTACATAAATGATTTAAGGACTTCTCAGTGCATACGAATGCATATCAGAGTTTTGCAGATGAAATGATGTGACTTTAACCTCATTGAAAGAATCATTAAAGGAGATGTCAGAAAATCTATGGAGTAAAGATCATCTGTGTGAGGAGGAAGGAGATGTGAATGGATAGAAAAGATACTGCAAAGGAAACTGGGAAACTGTGAACAGAAATTGTTAAAGCTGGGGAACTTTGTTAGAAAAGTCCATGTACCTTCAGTTCATGTCTTAAAAAATAAAGAGTTTCTTGATATCACTGGACATATTTGCTCTAGATGCTTCTTTCACTTTCCTATAGCGCTTAAGTCTCCTTACCTTTCTTTTCGGTCTAATCTACCAATAATGCTTGTCCTTGCAACATTTATTAAACTAGTTATTTGTGTTTCCTTTGTCACATTTGCAGTAAGTAACCGTTTCTTTTCTTGGTCTATATTCCTTATTCGTGTTGAAATCTTCTTGCCTACGCCCATGCCCGGCGAGTCCGCACAGTTATCTCGATAAACTGGCAGTGTAGAGAGAAGGACGGAGCACGAGCGAAGCGGTGACTGGACTTGCCTGTAAGGCGATAGAGACTGGCACGAGCCTTATCTCGTTTTGGTCCAAACAACAGGATCAAGGTACTCAGGGCAGCTGCAGTCTGAGACGCCTCTTGCCCGTCGCCCAGGCATATGGCGTTCCCCGGTTAATCCGCTATTTGTCAAAAGTTAAATTATATTCGCCGCTCGCGTCGTGATCCCAAAGCGGGTTTCGATAGCGTCAACTTGATGCGCTCGCAATTGCTATTTGGTGGTCTATGAAGATGTAATCCTGCCGACTTTGCGTGAACTGATAAGTTCAAATTGCATTGGGAAACTAGACCTTCAAAGATATTTCGAAGACAACATTGAAATTATTATTAGAAACTTGATTCGATCTACTTAGTTCGAGTAATTTCATTCGACTTCAGTTACCAAGAGGTATACAATAAAAGTTATACAGGGTGTTAACGATAAGTTTGGCCAAACTTCGCCGACATATTCTATTGAAAATAATAATCAAATAAACAATTTTCGAATCAAAGTTTAATAAGGAAGTTACAGGATGTCTACCAAGTAATTAATTACACCATTGAACTATATTTTAAATTCATTAGTACATAAATAAATTTTATTAGTTATTCCAAATAATATTTAGTTCTGTAAGAATCAAAGAGAAGATCAGAGTGAGCCCTCAGCCTCGCTGCGGTCCAGCCTTGCCAGCCGATCTATAATTTTCAGTACGTAACGATCGAGTGGTGTATATGGCAATATATAATAAACCACATGTTCTCCTCTGATTAGTTATTTTCTCGTTGTACATTCTTACTTGCAATATTCCTACATGTCAATCAATAAGAGTGAAGTGGTACCTAGTGTAACAAAATTTTATTCATTTTAAGGAGACGTCGCTTTGGTCAGATCGATCTATCTTTAAGTTTATCTTAAAGTAAAAACGCGACAATTTTTTTGCGCTGGTGTCACTTTAATCACTGAACTTCGGAGGTTTTTTTGTGCGATATGTGACATCGCCAGTTTGCATTGCCATTCTATTACAGTGGACCAGATTCACATATTGTTATATTTTATTTTTTTGTTGTATTGTTTTTTGTGTTTTAGTATAGTTATTTGTGTAGATCTTTAAAAATTTAAATTTTAATTTTAATTTGAAATTTTTTAAAGTTAATAACATAAATTATATCTTTACTTACCCGAGATAGCTTTTATCTGCGCCTTTCTGATGATTAACTATTATAAAATTTATTTTATAGCCCAACTAACATTTAAGCCTAATAGACTACTACACAAGAAAAATAATCCTAAATTGATCAAGATTTACTACTTTCTTCCATAAAAATAGTCTTCAATGTTACAAAATCTTATAATACCAAAATTTTAGTCAAAAATTTGTTAACTAAGAGTAATATAATGCCTTCCAAGTAAAATGAAATATATGTCAATTTATACAGTTCAAAATTACATATGGTTTACCTATTCTATGTTTTCAAATGCTAACATTCCAATAACGTGTAAGACGTAGTTATAATTTACTTAATTTCGCCTAGAAATCTGTCTTCAATATCCAAGGATTTTTTAAATTATTACAATAGGTAAATATTTACATATTTATTACGATATCAAAATACTTATTTTAGTCTTCAACTAGTAGTTAAAATTAAGGTAATAACTATTTATTCTGTGCTATTAAATCCTTCAATTGGTTTCTTTTAGTTTTATTACAATATAATCCTATTTTCAACTTTGTTGATAAATTGTAAGAAATATTTGACCATTTCAATTAACCTAATAGAAATATTGTTCTATATTATTGTACAAATTTACTTGTTAATAATACTTCGACGTAAGTATGTCTTATAAAGGTCTTTTAGGGAACAAGCTTCTTGTTATATGTATTCCGACAGATCTTCATGTAAGAGCACGTAGAAATTGTTTTGTGTTTTGGCAATCTGCAGTTAAAACTAAGCCCTACACAGTATTAAAGAGTTGTAAAAACAAGTTTAAGCCGACACTGCATATCATGTAAATCAGTCTAATGATAATATATCGATAAATATTTCATATATAAGTATTCTTATGACTGTTATCGTGTCAGATGAATTCAGTAGTGCACGTGAATTGAAATTCGAATTGAATTCCGTTCGAAAATATTTATTTTGTTTTTGTTATTACGCATATATAATATTATTGGCTTTAATTTGAAGTTTCAATCACAAATCCAAGAGTAGAATTTTATATGTAGGTACCTAGTAATGATTTAATTGGTAATAAATTACCATAAAATATCTTCATTTGGAGGAAATTTCAACCACAAAGTTAATATTTTCCTGTGACGTCAACATTGGCATAGGCAATCTGCCCTATAGGTTAAAACATACAGACAAATTGACTTCAAAGTTGATTTTGTTTGAGCGGCCATATTGTTATAAACACTAAATGTTTTGTTCATTATTTCTAATTAATTACTCATTAAAATTATGTTAATACAGATAATATTAGTTAATACATTTATGACGAAAGATTATTAAACACATTTTATCACGAAGTACATTCAGTTTTTATTTTAGGTTATTCTTCAGTATAGTAATATTATTAAAAAGCAATAGTAAAAATGTATATTTATAAGGCGCGTTATTTTTATGAAAGTTTGGTCATGACATTATACGAAAAAATTTCCTGGGTTGTACAATTTGATGAATGGAAACCAAAAATACGGACTTTATTATATTAAAATCTAAATATCTATAAATATACTAACTCCTACTCTACTTGTAGCTTAGTAGCCTGACTTATAGTCTTTCTTTTTCTTCCTATGCCTGTTCGCTATTAGAATATATAAAATGAAACATATAATGTTGTCTCTCTCTGGCAAAAGTATGTCATATAAAGGGCATAATTAAGGTAGATTTTGGTAATAATGTCTTTTATATTTCGAAATTTTAATATAAAATTGGTCCGTATTTCTTTTAGGTCCAATTATCTTATTGGTATAAAATTGTTGCCGACCAATTATTAACTTCCATATTACTTTAGTTCTTTTTCCCCACATAAGGAAAAAGGCCAACGAATATAGGTAAACTTCCCTTATATGGAATTGGTCATGAAAAGTTTTTGACCAATTCAGAGGTCAAGTTATCGTAATTTTAACTTTAATTGTTTGTTGGGAGGTCCTATAGGTCCACTAATTTTGATTAATAATAAATTTGGAAATTCACTCTTATATGCTTTTATGACTCTTTATCTCAGTGGTAGGTTCAAAACAGGATTAATATTAATTATTCAGATACACTTTACTAATAATTTTGATAACTTTAATTTATGAATGAGATGTTCAATTGTAACTAATTTACTTTTATTTAAAATCTTAAAAATTTAACAATTTGATTGATTACATTTTTTCTACTCCACCTAAATCCTGCTCTATCTTATACTCTAATCACAATAAATTCTACGAAATACAAAGTATATTACCGATTTTCTTCCTTATTCATTAAATTTAGCCTCTCTCTCACTTCAATCTGTGTCTTTTTTTATGGATGTCCGCTTCTTTTCTAATTCCTTCTGAAGTTCAGCTTCTAGTGACTGCTGGTCGTATCGTTCTTGTCAATCCGTCTGGTGACTGCTCCTTGTATCGTTCTTGTCAATCCGTCATCCGTGAATTAGTTTTGTATGATGATGTTCTCCGGATATGCTATTATCAGAAATAGAATTTGAATACGTTGCCTAATATTAATTATTGTTTAATGCCTTTTATCCTTAAGTTGGTCTTCTTTATTTCTTATTTATTTTTGGTAACTGTTGGACTGCTTATTCCTATTCTATTTTCAATTTTTATCTTCAATTTTCAATAGATATTTTCTTATTTCTCGTTTTATAGACTTTTTTATACTTTTCTGTCATACAAGCTTCCTTCCAATCTCTATTTCATTTATTTCTGACTTCTTGTTTTCCCGTTTCCTTGATTACCCTTTTTTTATTTTTTTTCAATGCACCCTTATTTCTACTCTACATATTTTTAATAAATATTACATTCCCTTCAATCAATCAAATTAATTTTTTAACATTTTTTAACATTTACCTATCATTCACTTAAATATCTCTTGAACTTAGAAAAAACTTTTATTTTCATATTCTATGTCCTTCCTTTTACCTTCCATTGAAACCTCGTTTTAATTTCACTATAATTTTAAAAATTAGTCTATTTTTTCCTATTACAATATACATATTTTTAAATAGTTTTCAGAATACGTAGGTATATTAATTTGTTTTGCATTTGAATTTTTGATGAATATTCCCAGATTTTTTTTTTCGAATAAGAAAAAAGTCATAATCCGACCCTGCATATTTTACTATTAACGTTTGCCACTGCAAGAGATTGTCTAACAAAATCTTCCCTGTAGCTAACCAATCCTTCAAAACTTAAATTGTTGTGTCTCTGGCATATCGGGGGAGCAAGATTGACAGTCTAGGTATACCGCCTATTTTTACCAGTTCTAATAACCCCAAAGAGAATCTTAAATGGTGATCCATCACTTGTGTCACGTTAACGCGGTTTTCTTTGTCGATTTTTAATAAGTAATTTCGTGAACACGGGATTTTACTTTATTTTTAGCGGGCGTGAAGTATATTGAAAGAGCGGCGGATTTTGTCATGAATTTTAGAGAGAAATTAATACGGCGAAAGCGTATTTGCGAAGTGGCTCTATTTGTCGATTTACATATGAAGCGTTTAGTTTCCAGTACGGCACTTGACTGCGAGTGCAATCTCATGAAAACCTGTCGCATCTGTTCGTATTTGGATACTGCATTTATGTTTGTCTATCAGTTTGATATTAGACTTAATGAATTTCGGTGTAAAATTATTAATATCAGCATGGAACAACCATCAGGTACATCGTTATAATGAAAATTTATTCCTATATGCAGACTAAAGTTATTGCAAAACAAAAAAGTCTTTATAGAAGTACAGGGTGTTAAAGTTGAACTTTCAAAATTGTTTTTTCGCTATAATTTCCTTAGTTTTTTAGTTATCGCTTATTCGATAATAATTTGCCACTTACTCTTTATGACATTATGTGGATGCAACTTGATGGTGCTCCGCCTCATTTTGGATTAAACGTAAAACAATATTTAAGTTTAATTTTTCCAAATCGATGAATTACATGTGGAAAAGACGCAACTATTCAATGGCCACCACGCATCTCCGATTTTAGTCTATTGGACTTCAGTGTTTTGGGATTTATGAAGGACGATGTTTATTCCGAATCATTTGAGAATATTGATGAACTGCGTAGCAGTAAAATGCGACTGAAAAAAATTGGGCAATAATCACAGGTTTTTCAAAATATCTGATATTCTTTATTGCCCGTTTATACATTTCCGAGACAAGTGGACATGTAGAGTAATGAAAATGTTGAATTAATGAATAAAAATTACAGTTTCATTTAAATTTTAGCATAAATCTTCTGTTTAATATCTAACACGTTTCTTAAATCCCTGTTTTTCCTTAATAAACAAATTCATATTGATAAAAACATTTATTTGTATAAAAATAACACATTTGGCTGCCCTATGTTCTGATCGACTTTGTATAAACCGAGTTGGAACACTTTAGAGAGTAAGTTAGAACGTTACAAATTGTTCCTTTGTGATTTGAAATTTAAAAGTATTAATTATTAAGTACAATATACTCAAGGGTACAACTCATTTTGCTGTGACTATCTCTGACGTTGCATGCTCAAAAATGGAATTCATCTCGAAAATGAGAAGTTTTACGAAAATATATAAAGAGTAATAACATATTCTACATAAAATTCTACATTGGTGGCATGGCGTTATAAAGAATCGTCCATAGGCATACGTCCGTCAGAAAAAAAGTGGGACGATAAAATAATTTGTATTTGGGGTACTTGTAATTATTATGTAGAAACACCTCACATGGTAAGAATGCGACGTTGTCACATTCAAGACCTGTTTGGTATCATAATTCTAATCAGAGAAGAAAAAATGTCAAGTCAATTAGGCTGGGTGCAATTTATCATACGTGATCATACAGCAAAGCATATTCCGAACACCCTGTATATTTTTTAACGTTTTGGATTGAATAATGTCATTCAGTAATATATAAATCATCTTCTTAGCCCAAAATACGACTCTTTTCATCTTACAATTTGGCACCAATAAGAAAGTAATGGGTATGTTGTGGTTGTTATAAGTCACACTATGGGTATAAAGAAATTTATAGAATCCAACTGACAGAGACGTTTGAATCAATTTTTGTTTATATACTAAGAGCTTGGTCTACAAAAGTAGGCTTCTCATATTCAACAATGAAAAATATCATTCTGAGTCCAGCTACATGAACCTGTTCTTTGAATAAGCAGATTTTTTATAAAAGCAAAGCAACTTTTATTAGCAAAATTCGTTAGACGACTGGTTCTGGCAGTTTCTTGGACAAAAAAATGTTGTTATACCTAAAAGTATGTATTAAATATTTTATTCTATTCAAAAATTTGGAAACCGATACACTTATTTGCAGTATTGACTGTATATAACTACATAAACATATATTTTATACTCTAGATCATAGGTAGTTCATTGAATTTATTTGATTTTTGACCTATTGTATAGTTCACGTAGTTCACTAATTTGGAAAATATTAATATTTAATTAAAACTCTTGACTCTTGTATGTTATTATACAATTTTAGTTTAATAAATGTTATTGTTTGCTGGAAATATATGTAACTATATTCAAATAAATCGCAAATCGCCCAAATATATTATTCCGAAGCAATACTTTTATGAATTATAATTACATCCCGCATATTTATTGTTTTATAATTTATTTATTAAAAGGCACAAGCAAAAAACGAATTGGAATCCGCTCGTTCGTCGATTTAATTCAATTTGGTAAATGGCGTTCGTTAATTATGGTGATGTGTGTAAGTACGAGTACTGACATTTCGTGACACCTGTCTGTCAACTTGCATTCTACCCTCACCCTTCTAATCCCTGTTTAATAATCGTTTAGGGGAGCGACACCTATTTTAAATGATCGTTAGCGACGTAAAATGGACAGTGACGTGTTGGTTCGCCGAAATCACGCCACGTAAAATACATATTTTTATATTTATGAAAAATAAAGGACTAAATACAAGGTGTTGCAAATTATTAGGTCAAGCCGTCAACCACATATTCTTTGGACCAAAATAATGTAACTTTTCTTAAGCCAGTTTTCATTTTGGAGGCTCCATTTTCAAAATACAGGGTGTCAGAGTTAAAACTTTAAAAATAATTTTATTTTATAAAATGTAAACAAGCTGTTTTGATTAATTTGTGCGCAAATTAATAGTTATTAATTATATAAGGGAATTAACGAATAAACGAAAAAATATATCTCTCGGCTGTGTCTCGAGTGTTAATTTTTTCTCGTGGATTAAAGACTGGTTAATTTCCGGGATGTAATTCGTTTTATTCACGACCACGGCCAAAGCCTGTCAATTAGGACAGTGAAAGCCGTGTGGAGCAGGTGAAAGATTATGGTTTTGAAAAACGTCATATTTGACAAGTTTATTTTAATCAAGAATATTGATTGTCAACTGAATACTAGAAAGTCTTGGAAACGTTTCTTCACATGCGTTTGTTTATTTGTCAACAAGAGTGAAAAAATTTGCAAAGTCGACACAAAAAATTAGTGGGAATGCTGAGAATTTCTTCGTTCCCGCTGAAATCCAGCAAGAAGCCCAAGAAGCAACATTACATCTGTTACCAGCAAAAAGGAAGTGTGTACGAGAAGGAATTGGTAGAATTCGATAACTGGCGAAAAAAAGGAGCTTAGAAAAAGTAGCAATTACAGAAGAGGGGCTACTATCCTACTTTTTCAGGGTGGAAAAACGGTTTGCTGTCTCTTCGATGTGGACAAAATATTCCATGCTAAAATCAATGTTGAAAGTGCACAAAGGTATTGATATTTCGAAGTATGATAAACTTACTTTATACTTGAAAGTAGAATCAAGAAATTATAAACCAAAGAAAGCAAAGGTATTAAAGAGAAACAAAATTGAAGAATTTTTGAAAAAAGCACCGGATGAGGAATATTTACAAGTTAAGTTAAAAAATAGACGATTTTAATTTCAATTTATACATTGAGCATTTTATTTTGAACTCTACAGGTTTCAATGATCATGGGAGTCGCAGGTGCTTGTCGATGCAACGAACTAACCCCTTTGTGTCCAAGACAAAGGCAGCTACCTATACGTACTCATTCTGAATACGAAAACAAATACTTCAAGTTTCACGATCATGGAAGAAGCTATTTCAGTCAATGCTGTAGAAATGTGTCGAAAATACATCAATCTACGTCCTAAAAATGTCGGTGGGAGATTTTTCTTGCAATATGTGGCTGAAAAATGTACTACACCACATGTAGGCAGCAACACAATTTCGCAAACGTTTTCAAAAGTGGCTGCATTTCTTGGGCTCCCTGATCCTGAAAGTTTAACTGGGCATGGAATGAGGCGTTCTTCCGCAACATTACTGGCCAATGCTGGGGGTGATATTACCACTGTGAAGCGCCATGGTGGTTGGAATTCGACTACGGTAGCGGAAATTTATATTGAAGATTCATTGTCCAGAAAGATGGCAGTTGCTGAAAAAGCGAAGTTGTGGGCCTTCCAGTACTTCAGAAACTCCTTATCGTGTGAATTTAAATAATCCCGGTCAAAATGACAAGATCGTTCTTGAGATAAATGTTAATGTTAATAATAATAATTCTAAATAAAATACTATAAAATCGAAATGTGGTATTAGGAATTCTAATCCACTAGTGTGTTAAAAAGCTTTTAATCCACAGAAAACAAACGTATTAATTACGTATTATTAACATAGTGATCGTGGATAATATTTCTTTAAGAGTGTATCATTTGACAGAAGAAATACAAATTAAAGATTTATAGTAAGACGGTTAAGGTTGCTTAAGGCTATCTACATTGTATCTTAATGAATACATTGTCCCAGTTACGATTTTAGTTTACGACGGTCATAAGCAATCTTGTATTAAATTTATAAGTGTTTCTAATCCAAGAAGCTATTTCAAGGGAAAAAAAATATTTTAAAACAATCTGTTGTACGATCTATAATATTTAGTTTCAAATAACAAAGTACACACTTAGTTTGTTATGTTCAAATTATGTTTATGATTCTTTTAAATGCATCAATACCTTCAAGTAGGTATAGCACAATCAATAACATAGTGAAGGGTCTTCCAACAAGGATATCTTACCTTTGTCTGCACCTATCGATCGTATTTGGTACTAGTTTACAGTTAATTCTACGAAACTCTTATGGAGAATTCTATTTCAAGTGTGTACAAATTGTTAAAATGTATTTTGATTGTGCTCTTACTGTTAATGATGAACAATATCGGACAATGATAATCAAATATTTGTAATTCAAACTGAAGGTATGAATCCTACATTCATACGTGTCACATTCTGTGTGAAACCATCATTATCTAAAAGGAAAGATATCGAAATTTCATAATTTCGTGTTGGTAATGCACCACAAAATAAAAAAGAAATACAATAGTACCATTTACATATCTTATTTTATTTTTATGAAAAATAAGATACCTTTATTGAAAAAATTCATCAGAATATTATTTATACGTATATATTTTTTTTACATCTACTATTGTTCTCGTAAAATAATTGATGAACTTTTGATTGTGTATATTATTCTTCTTGAAATATCTAATATATCTCTTACAGATATAGAAAATAGGTGCGTTATGTTTTCGAATGCTAGAAGTTGTCAGGTTACCTTAGAATTTGTTTCAGCTGTTTAAATATTTACTTAACGAAATATATCGATAGTCGAATATATGTAAATGTCATTGACCATCGAGCAGGTGGCTGGTAGAGATAAGTTCAATTTTATTACACTTGTATGCCAGGCGTAATTTCGTATTTTTGGCTTGTAGATATCAGAAGTGGATCCAATGCTACGAAAACTTGCAATCGCAAAGGAACATTTTAAAAAATATATTGAACATATTATAAATTTACATTTTTGTATGCATTTAGCTATTCTATTTATTAACAATATAGTTTAGATTATGTACAAAACATACAGCATACGTATAAGAATGAGTCTAGTAATATTATAATATTTTTATGCGATCCGATTTGATTATTATCTGACTCAACGTTTCAACTAACAACGTTAATGAGTAAAAAATTGCTGTAAATACTATTATTTCAATGGTTTGCCTTATCTGAATGATCTATCTGTTTATTTAATAAAAATAGCATTGGTAGTGTTAGTCAATAATGGATACTATTATTACTGCCATTATTACGGAACTATTTGAGTGTATTGACGATAATTATGAAGACATTGTAGTACACCATTTAGTTAATAAAAAATTGACGACTTGCTATCTAAAGGAAAACTGATAGCCACTTTCATGAATTAACATATTCCTCCATACTTTATATTCGTTAAATTTCAAGTTTGTCTTTTAGGTGTTTCGAAATGAAATTTAAGTTTCTCTTAGGGCGTCGGTAACACAATTTTCACAGCTCTTTTTACAGTTTAAAGAAATGTAAACAATGTTTGAAAACACATCTCATCAATGTGTCAATTATTGAAGTTTTTCTAGAGTGAAGAAGAGTGTGCAGGGTACCAAGTTATTTAGAATAAAAAGAAACTCACTCACTCACTTTTGTGACGTGCACAAATCTGAAAAAATATGCTATTTATTTATTAATTAGTGCTTTGAAATATTAAAATCAAATTTGGATAATGAGGCAAAGTAGGTAAGTAGGATATATCTATGTAGTCAATTTTGCTGAAAAGTCTGTAAAAATGGAATCTAATGAAGATTTAGGTGTACCTGAGGAGATACTGCAGTATGCGAAAAAGGTGTCTTTCAATCTTCTTCCAAAGAAATCTCGAGAAATTTATGATTGTGTCTACCAACGTTTTATGGATTGGTGCAAAGAAGAAAGCATTAAGTTTTATTCAGAAGATGTATTGATGGTGCATTTCTCAAACTTAGCCAATAAAATGAAGTCGTCAAGGCATTGGTCGCAATATTCAGTGTTGCGGTCAATGTTGGATATAAAGAAGAGGATCGATATAAGCAAATGTTGAAAGTAACGTGATTTTCTCAAGAGACAAAGTGAGGGATAAATACCGAAAAAATTGCGAGTATTTACAAAAGAGCAAATGGATTGGTTTTTGAATGGTGTACGTGATAAATTATATTTGATGGCTAAATTAAACGCTTTAAAAATAAAATATATCATTTTTAAAAAGCTTCTTTATAGGTCGTCCTAATATTGGGGGTTCAGACGCATACCGTTCTGATGAATTAGTCACTTTAACTATTGATAATGTTGAAGATGTGTAATCCGCCTTAATTATAAAAATTCCCAATACCAAAACCAAGAGACCACGTTCTTTTACTGTGCTGAAATACAATTATTTAAGTTTTTATCGAAAATATGCTGCTTTACGTCCATTCGGATTGGTAGAACGTCGATTATTTCTCAGATATGTTAGTGGAAAGTGTCATCGAATGGTGGTCGGTATTCATAAAATCAGTGCCGTCTCGCAAGAAGTGGCAAAATTGTTAAAACTGGACAACTGGAAAGGGTACAGTTGGACATGCATTACGACGAACGTCTGCTACTCTTTTAGTTTGCGGCGGTGGTGACTTCACTTGTTTTAAAAGACACGGAGAATGGAGATCGAGCACTTTGGCGGAAGGTTACATTAAAGACTCACTTCTGAATAAAGACTTTTAATCCTTAGAATAACTAGATCCTAAGATTAAAAGTGAATACTCTTGTCGCTAAGATGTTGCTTTTTTTCTCAGTAAGGACACTGTCAACGTTAGTCTCCTGAGAAAATAATAGATTGTTATCTGTTAAGTTTTATCATTACATTTTCTACTACGTTATACGCCTGCTAAGCAGTAAGAAAATACATTTGTACAGGGCCTTAAGTTCTACTGGAGGAACGTAAAATATAGCATAAGTATGTGACATAAAAAGTATAACGATAATTATTCTAAAATAAGAAATGAGGCCGAAGATCTATAACACACACAATCATCATCAATTATGTCTGATTATCCAAATCGAACTCGTCGAATGTCAAACCTGTGGATAACCCAGAGAAAATTCAAGTCCACCTTGTACGGTTCAATGACTCGTCAGAAGCTGCAGTACACTTCGGGTGGCTTTACTTAGCGTCTTATCAAAACCTGCGTATTTACAGAGTAAGATAAATGATAAATGAATACCAAATCATCCCATCCCTGACGTTAATTTTATTACTTGCTCCTTGTACCTTTATGATCGCGACGCGAATTGGCTACTTAAGAAATGAGGCAGCAGCTTCGAATTCCGAGATGAAATCAGACCACGCGCTTAACACAAGCCTTCGGCCGTAGTCGACGTCGTGCCCAACCTACTGCAACTCGATATATCAACCAGGGCCGAATCTCGCGTCGAAAACGTATTAAAAGGGCGCAACTGCTGGGAAAATAAATTGTTTGTGGGGTGACTAATAAATTAATCCACGATTTGAATTCGTAACTTATCCATTGACAGTCGAATGTGTTCGTTAATACATGCAAACACATATGAATAACGAAAAAGCTTTTACGGACTTGTTTAATTGGATATTCTTACCACTGAAATACAGGGTGTTTGTAAATAAGTACGAAATATTTTAGAAGGTACTTGCCGAAGTTATTTTGTGAAAAAAAGTTCTATAAACGTAAAGCGAAATATGCTTCGTTTCCGAGATACAGTGTTTAAGTTTTATTTATTTTTATTAATTATTTCAATTTTAAATAAATGATTAACAAAACGTACAATAAAATATGTAAAAACGGTGCATCCTACGAAAAAAAAATGAAGATACCAATTGCATTCAGAATTGATTTCTAAAAAAATAGCAAAACGGGAAAAAGTCAGTGTTGTACCATTTTTTTTATTAAAGGGGTTGTGGCATTCTCGGACGAACGCCACTGGTGCAAGTAGAAATATTCGGATCACTCCAAAAAATGCACATTTATCCCTCCAAAGTGTGATTCAAATTTCAGGTCAATATCTTTAAAACTCTTTGAAATAATTAATAAAAATAAATAAAACTTAAACACTGTATCTCGGAAACGAAGCATATTTCGACCTAGGTTTATATGAACTTTTTTTCACAAAATAACTCCACCTCCTACAATATTTCGCACTTATTTACAAACACCCTGTATAAAAGATATTCATAAATAATGTTTCTATTTTCGTTTTCAAAACTAGGAAATGGTGTGACAGTTTAATATTTTTGATTGTTTATCTACAATCACTCTTTAATATACTTTTTCTCTAACTATCACAGCACTATGACATTTTTGACTGTCAGCAGTCTCTAAGGTTGATATTTCCTTTACTGAGAAACAAAATGATATCAATAAAAGTATTTGCTTTTTTTAGATTAAGTGTTAATTTATAAGAGTTTATTCAACAATATTTACAATTTTTGTTTCACATTAATATTAAATACACAGTTTGAACAAATATTACAGTTAAATAAACTACTGAAACTGCCACAGGCTTTCAGTAGCAGCTATATTATTTTCAGATCCTGCAAAATCAGAAATGACAACAGTGCTTTGTTTATCTTTACCACTATCAACTTTCAGTATTCTTTTTGCAATATTTTCTTTATTCAAAAGTGAGTCTCCAACCTCCATGTATTTTAAGACAAGTGAAGTCATCACCGCCGTCAGCTATAAGGGTAGCAGATGTTCGTCGTAATGCGTGTCCTCTGCATTCTTTCTAATTGTCCAGTTTCGAAAATTTTGCCACTTCTTGCGACCGACGGACCACCATTCGATGACACGGACGTAAAGCTACATATTTTCGATAAAAACTTAAATAATTGGCTCCCAGCACAGCAAAAGAAAGTGGTCTCTTGGTTTGGGTATTGGGAATTTTTATAATTAACGCGGATTTCACATCTTCAACATTATCAATTGTTAAATTGACTAATTCATCAGAACGGCATGCGCCTGCAACTCCCAATATTAGGACGACCTATAAAGAAACTTTTAAAAAATTTTGTTCTTTTATTTTTAAAGCGTTCACCTTCATCATCAAATATAAATTATTTGCACTTATCCAAATAATTAGTTATTCTTGTTGTTTTTCATTTTTCAATTGTATTCAGTATGTGTTAAACTTTTTCAGAAATAAACTAACCATTACTTTTTATCATTACAATTAAGGAATAACTTTGATTTTGAGTTTTATTAATGAAACTAATAGTAATAATAACCAGTTGCCAACTTTAAATAAAATAACACAATTTGGGATACTAGCTGCTTGACTTGGGCGCACTATACCTGGCGTTTCTCGAAAACGGGTAAATTTTAGAACTTGTTACAAGATCACCAATTTTTTTTAGAATAAAATTTTCCATAACAGCAGTGTTATAGCCAAAAATTAATAACTCCAGAGCATTTAGCATCCTCAGAAACCCCACATAATAAAAGGAACTAGATTCTAAAAATTTATTTTCAACGCTGTATATCTTGAAAACGGAAAATGATGCGCCCATGGTTCATCTGAACAAATTGCAATATTTTTTGGAAATTTATCAGGCACTGAATTTATGCTAGTGTTTTCAGAACACCCTCTATAACATTTTATTATTCATTTCATATGTTGTGGTGTACAATAAACATAGTTTGTTATCCTTTGAGCGTAATCAACAACTTATAATAACTTCGAACTCCACCAACATTGATTCTAAAACAATCACCCACACCCTACTAAGTGAGTAAATGGATTTCGTATCCCGCTGGTTCTCTAATTTTCCAGCCTAAGTGCGGAAAATCGAACTACGTAGTTAATTCGGCCAAAGTTAGACGATATATCTGTTGTGAGTTCGGTCCTGCGCCTAATAACGTTGTTAACATTCAGTGCACCATCTCCTAGGAAGCAGACTGACGTGCTGATGGTTTTAAAGTGAAAATCTTTGTCGTGCGTCTGCTTTATTGACCATCTGTCCGGTTCGTCGCAAACAGGAAAAAAATGGACGTACCGCGTCCGTCGAGGAGAAGTTGGTATTCCGACGGAGTAATATTTGTTTTCGAAGTTAAATATATTCATCAAATCGCCGGCGCCATCGCGTTTACATGTCAGGTGAGGAAATAAAAGAGCTGCAGGAGATAGTGGGATCAGGAGCCAACTTTATAATTACATTTTGCATTGTGTTAGCGCTCAAAGTTGAACCTGACAGGTTCAGATAGGGGAGAAATACAATTTTTGCATTGTCTAGCTCTCACCGCGCATGTTGTTGAAAAGGTCTAACGATACGTTCGGGTAGATTAGTCTGAAGTTAATTGTTAATTGTTAAACGATGGTTTTCAATCCTACACAAGAATTTCTGTTGCAGAATTTGTAAATGGGTAAATGTCATATGTAATTTTTATCACGGTGCGTCAAGAGGAACAAATCCAAAAGATATGTTTTAAACAGAATTAACTTAGCTTTAAGAGAGTGATATCAATTTGTTCAAAAGTCAGCGGCGTACAATTTCTTTATGCTAAAAATGAGTATTCAACGGCACGAACGCCACCGATGCTAGTATATTACAAGAGAAATTTATACACGTAATAGTAGCCCATCATTTATACACTGTTGTGTACCAAATATCATCTCAATATCTCTATTAGTTTTCGAGAAATTAAGACTATAATATTTAAGACCAATTTTAAACGTGTATCTCGAAAATGAGGCATTTCCGAACCCCTGCTTATACAGTATGCGCCAAAAGTATGGAATAAATTCAATAAAAACGAAACAATTATTTTTTGGGAAAAATTCTCGAACAGGCCGAATTTTAATTTAAAAAATACATATTTTAGCGTAAAATGCGATTTTCAAATGTCATTTGTTTTCGAGTAATGACGTCATCGATTTTTTTTAAATGGCAACACCATATTTTTTCCTTGATTCTGAAAGATCGTTTAATTCTCTATCAGACAGTACTAAAATTTTGCCCTCTTACATAGGAAAGTTTTCGAGTAAATGACGATTGAATGTTACAAAACGTAAATTTTATCCATAAAATAGTAACAATTCTGAGGTATGTAAAATAAAATACAATTGATTAAATTTTATACTTAAATTAAATGTTCGAATTGCCATCCACCAACTTCTTGACAATGCGCAAGTCTGTGAAGAAATTCTTCTTGCACATTATGAATGATTTCTGGGGTAACTCTGCGTATTTCGTCCCGAATGCGATTTTGAAGTTGTTCTAAATTACGTGGTTTATTAATGTACACTTTTGACTTCAAGTATCCCCATTAAAAATAGTCAAGAGGTGTAAGATCTGGCGATCTTGCAGGCCATTCTATCGGTCCGCGTCTGCCGATCCACCTCCCAGGAAAACAGTTGTCCAAAAAATCTTGTACAGGGCGCGCATAGTGCGGAGGTGCACCGTCTTGCTGAAACCATATGGTATCGTCAGGAATGTCAGGGTCATTATCGTTAGGAAAAATTACTGCAAGGGCTGGAACAAGGTCATTTTCTAGAAACTCTAAATATCTTTGTCCTGTAAGGGTTCCTTCAAAGAAGAAACGCCCTACTATTCTGTCGTCAACTATTCCAGCCCACACATTTAATTTCTGAGGGTGTTGGGTATGTGCCTCTGCCATCCAATGAGGATTTTCCCGACTCCAATATCTGCAAGTTTGACGGTTTACTGTACCATTCAGACAAAATGTGGCCTCATCTGAAAAAGTATTTGCCGGTGTAAATTTCTATTTCCTTGACATAAATCCATTAGAATTTCGCAAAAGTGTAAGCGGCGATCGGGATCATCTTCATTGAGTTCCTGCACAAGTTGAATTTTGTAGGGATGATATTTTTCCTTCCTCAAGATACGTAGCACTGTGCTCTGACTAGTGTCATTGTTTAATGCAACCAATCGTGAACAATTATGAGGATTATCCACCATACTTATCAAAATGTTCTGTTTATGGTTTTCATTAATGCTTGGACGTCCAGGTTTTGGAATATTTACAACATTGCCAGTTTCTCTAAATTTAGACTCTACCTTACTGACTGTTGATTGGCTGATAGGGCGATCTGGATATTTTTCATTAAATAAATCGCAAACTTCCTGCTGAGTTCTAGTCATATTCCCGCATTCGATAAGAATTAAAATTTCAATTCTTTGAGTAACAGTTAAATGTGCCATAATACTTTAAATTGAATAATAATTTCTATGTCGCTTACAATACTTATTAGAAAGTCGGTGTGACAATGACACTTTGCAAAGATTTTCACCTACGTGATCCATAAAAGAACTATGGAATTCAAAAAACTAAACTTGATAACGTTTTTGCTTTATTTTAATTGATTTACGTTTTTTAACATTCAATCGTCATTTACTCGAAAACTTTCCTATGTAAGAGGGCAAAATTTTAGTACTGTCTGATAGAGAATTAAACGATCTTTCAGAATCAAGGAAAAAAATATGGTGTTGCCATTTAAAAAAAATCGATGACGTCATTACTCGAAACCAAATGACATTTGAAAATCGCATTTTACGCTAAAATATGTATTTTTTAAATTAAAAATCGACCTGTTCGAGGATTTTTCCCAAAAAATAATTGTCCTAGATTGCAAGTTGCCCAAAGCATGAAACATATTTACATATTCTTTTGAGAAATTCTGTGATAATACAGATGTGGTATGTTGTATTTTCGGGCTGCCATAAATGCAGCACCACATTATATGCATTGCTACATGTTAAAATCACCTAAACATGTTAAATCACCTTCAGAGAGCCTCTCATATACTATTTTACACCACATCTAGACCGAACACACACTTGAAATGTGTCGTACCACTTTACTTTCAACTGCGCTACAATATAACGCTCATGATTGTGTATAGACAGGCCGACCATTATTGACGTTGTAGGCTCATGCGTTAGAATTTGTTTACCGTAACTATCTCTGTAAAAATACACTATATTGGTAATTTATATTAAATTTACAGAATTTTACATAATTTGCTGTTAAAATAATAATATGAAATACAGGGTGTTTTTAAATGAAGTAGCAAAAATGAGACCACGGGTTTCTTAGGTGAAAATAAATCGATTTAACCTAACATACCTATTTCCTAAGTCGCGTAATAAAAAAGATTCAGGGTGTCAAAGTTAAAATTTTATTTTCGATATTTGTAAATAACTTCTTAAAAAAACCAAATATTTACATAAAATTTGTAAATCGGGGATTTTTGCGGGCGAGAAATTCAAATTTGTTTCTAATTTTGACGTCACTAGTAGAGGGCACCACTTGTGGCACACCATGTTTCTTTTAAATTGTAGAATTTTTTTGCAGCTTAGTGTATCCATGGGACTATTGAAACAATTCTCCTACATGTTTTATTTGAAAATGGTATATCTTGCGGAAGTCGGTAGGAGTAACCATTTTTGAAATAATCCTATTTGAAATGCTCAGTGTCCCGAGTAAAAACTGTTTTGGTTTCAGGTAAAGTGCCTTTCCTGCTGAAAATACAGCAAAATATTCCTTGACATAGTTGTTCAGAATGGTAGATTATAGAGACGTGCAATTTCAAGAAGATCGGCGAGGTTTGATAAAACCATTTTAAACAAAGCAAACATTTTATCAAAGCAGGCCGATCTTTTTTAAATTTTGCATGTCTCGATAATTTACCGTTCTGAACAACTGTATTTTCAGTAGAAAAGGCACTTTACCTGAAACGATAACAGTTTTCAATCGGTGCACTGAATATTTCAAATGGGATTATTTCGAAAACTGCCACTCCTAACGACTTCAACATGGTATTCCTTTTTCAGATATAACAGGTAGGAGAATCGATTGTTTCAATAGTGAGATGGATACACTAAGCAGCAAAAAAGTTCTGCCATTTAAAAGAAACATGATGTGCCACAAGTGGCGTCCTCTATTAGTGACGTCAAAATTAGAAACAAATTTGAATTTCTCGCCCGCAAAAATCCCTTATTTACAAATTTTATGTAAATATTTGGATTTTTTAAGAAGTTATCTACAAATTTTAACTTTGACACCCTGTATCTTATAGGTATGTTAATTTAAATCTATTTATTTTTACCTAAGGAATCTGTGGTCACGTTTTTGCTACTTCATTTAAACACCTAACTATTACAATATATTCTGTGAAATCTACAATATTATTACTTCAATTAATATTGTAAATTTCTTTAATGTTTGTAAAATTACTTGAGGTATCTATAAGATTGCCGTAAATATTATGTAAAGAAGTTATGTATTTTAGAGTGTATTTTTTTGTCTTTTGTTAAAATACTACAAAGGCTAACGTTTGCAAAATGACTCAAAATATAGGTACCCTGTTTTATCTATTGAAAACATATAGTTGGCAGTTGTTAACTTGATGATGATTAATTATTAAACATGTATTTATGAGGCACTTAGCGCAGGTAGGCCTATAAAATTGGTATTTCCCTACGCCTACACTTATCTAAGGCCTACTTCATTAGCCACTCAATTAGAAATACTCGTATCTTTGCCATCCCCTCGACGACGTGTCCTACGGTATACACTGTCTATACCTTCGGTGCTAATTCAACCCCTTTTGTATATTACACTTCAGATAAGGCGCTAAAGCTTCCGTGCGAGCATGATGAACGTTTCTATTTTTCTTCTTAAATAAAAATACCGCTCAAAGACACAAAAACCTAGTAGCAACGGCAAACCAGTTCCTCTAGCAAACAAATTGCCAGCTATTACTACATGCTTGGAATGGGCGGAGGTAGAACAAAATGCATCCAACTAAAACTAATATCTCGTCGTATATCAGACTCTTGTCGGCGTACTTGTACAGGGTGATTTCGTTTTCAAGCAAAATGCACCGAGAATTCACAGAACTGTGAAGAATGTTTATAATTACTTACACTACAAGAAAAAGCTTGGTAGAATTTCTGTATATTATGCAGAAATATTCACAATTACTGTAAATTAACTTCAAGCATTATCGTTTTATAAGTATATTATTTAACGAGCATTTATAATTGCTGTAATTCAGGAAGATGAAGATTACGACACTCACCTATAGCTCGTGCTGTAAATCAGCCGAGTGGATTACAACCATTATATGGTAGTATATAATACTACAGGGTGTTACAAAATGATGTTAAGAAGGGGTAGGGGTAGGTTCTATATTTAAAAATAACATGTTTTGCTGAAAATGAGTGTTTAACGGCACGAACGTCACTGATGCTATTATTATTATTATTATTATTATTATAAACATAGCGTGTTTTTGAGACACTCTTTATGTTTCTGTATAACATTTCTTTCAATCTCGAACAGTTTCCGCAATAATGCCTGTCAAAATAGCTCTCAAATACCCTGTATATTATAAAATAGTCGTGAACAAGAATATTTAAATATTTTTAAATCGTGTTTTGTTCACCCAATCATTGACTCGCCCTGTATAGTTTTTGTTTTGGTACGCTCTATTTAAACATTTCCACGGCGATATATTTTAAAAGAACTGCATCTGAAGTATTCGCTCATACCGCTGGTAGAAATTTAAACGAAATCGAAGATAAACATCTTTGTGGCACCACGCCAGGTGGCGGCTGTTGTATTTTGATTCCAGATTCTGCATGTTCCTAACAATCTGTCTACCTGCGTTGGCAGGTGAAAAGAACCACTTGCGTTCGTGTATTTGGTGCCGAATACCAATTTTAAAGGAGATGAAAAAGCTCTGGGGCGGCTTAGAGATTATTTAAGCTGTGTACACTAAGAGAAATGATTATTTCAACTATACCAATTTTATATACGTGGCATAATTGAAATCCGTTTACATGAACTCGCGTTTGCATATGTAAAGAACAAATTAACTGAATATCAACACGGATTTTTCAAAGGAAGGTTAACATCAACTAATTTATTCTGTTTACGGAGTTTATAGCATTTGACCAGAAATCGCAGGTATGTGTCATTTATACTGATTTCTGCAAAGCTTTTGACAGATTAAATCACACAGTATTACATAATATGCGTTTTGTCTCATAATATGTTAATTGTTAATTTTACAAATCTTACCTGGAGGATCGTCAACAACATGTAGAATTTTCTGGTCAACAGTCCTGTCAGTTTATACCATTATCAGGGGTACCACTGGGTTCGGTCATTGGGCCATTGTTTTTAACATTTTTATAAATGACATAGTTACTGATATAAACGTTAAGTGTCTTTAGTATGCAGATGACATGAAAATATATAATAGAATTGACTGGTTTAACGATTGTATTGATTTACAAAATTCTCTTAGTAATTTAAATACATGAGGCTCCGTTAACAAGTTAGAATTAAATGTGAAAAAAATGCAATGATCTCACTTTTACATTCAGAATATTAATTTCTATGAATTTAGAAAACTGGTCTGTGTAGTTAATTAATACCTATGAACGATTTTCCTTCCATGCATGTTATAAACTAACATAATTTTATATGCGAAATATAATTTGAAGACTAATTTTGTACACAAAAAACGTTTTCTTCTTGTAACTCGTAACTTGTAATTTAGATCTTATTTTTCGTTCGGGATTATTGACATTTTAATTTTACACTGTCAGTCAAATGGCGTGCTCCTTAGAAGCCCTGCCTTCTTCAGATAATTACTGATAAACTTTCAGCTGGTTCGTTCACAAATTAATATCTCGTTAACGTGGCCACAGCAATTTAAAAATAATCAAAGCCGAACATGTTAATTACGTCTTGATTATGAATTAATAATTAATTTTTATGCAAATTTAGCAGTGTAACAAAAAAAAATGATTTTATGAATTTATATGATGCGGATTTGGGTTTAATTTCCTTCGAGCTTGACTAGAGTCAAACATGAACTGTAAATGTCACCGTGATTATAAAATTTTGAAAAATTAGAAAACATAGCAGATGTTCTGGGAATACAACTAAAACAGGGTCACATGGGATGAAAATGAAATGATACATTGTTTGGGTAAATATGAGACAGGGTCAACAACTCTACCTATCCTAAATATACCGAATGTTCGGAAGCATTAGTGAGCAGCTTCATGTTTCTACAAATCCCTACAGTTTGTACAATAAAATAAGTTGATAGTTGTTTGTGCAAATTGTGCAAAAAATGTGCTCAGCATGACTTCATGTACCGTGCAAAAAATATACTTTTTTCACATGTTGCATACAACGATTTTTCCACGATCGAATTAAATTTATTTTTATTTCAAGTTTTATTGAAGAGTATTTTACAATACAAGAAATATTACTAATTCTTAGAATATTTCTAAGAATAACATGAACAGTTTAAACTACCGTTGTTTTTATAAAACTAGTTATTTACTTTTTTTGAGTTAATTTCAATTTGAATATCGCAGTTAGAGCAATGTTTTATGGTAACTGGACTGGAACTTAATTTCCAGTCGCTTTCTAAATGTTGTTTTTTCTTTAACCTGCGGACGTCTCAGGTTAATCTAAAACTCTTTTTTGGATGTTGTGAAGTTTCCGGTACTGGTACTTGGTTCATCTTCCAGAATTTGAACCACTGATTCAGTTTTTTTAGAAATTGACTGCTCAATATAGCCCTCAGCTACACTTGAAGATTTCCATCCTCCATGGCGTCTTAATGTTGACATGTCTGCTCCCCATTCCACAAGCAATGTTGCCTGCGAATACAGTGTCTTGTGTATTGCATTGGGTATTTAAGTATTTTGCAATACACTTGGAATTTTACTAAAAGTATTTACACCAAAAAGTTGAACTGAACATTTTCCGATATAAAATCTTATAAAAAATCTCTGGTGTCTGGTAGACTGGATGCATATTTGCTATACATTACAAATGATCGAGGTTTGTTTGTCTTGGTAGTCCCTGCGGCAAGCTCCTGCATAAGTAAGCATAAAGTTAAAAATTAACATCATTTGCATGTGTTACCTTCATCAACAGATATTTATAGCGGGAGCTACAATTACAAATTTGTCAATTTCTTGTCTGGTAAAAATTTTTGTTGGGATGTTATCCTACCCACTTCTTCAAATATGGAATTAATTTGGTAAAATGTCAAATTTCCACATTTTTATTGATTAAAAGTGTAGCCTTTAACATTGACCTCTGACCATAGGGTAAATGGTTTTAGTATATCTGAATTTTCCTTTAAATACGCTAGGAGGACAATATCAAACAATAACGTCTTGAGGAATATTTTATGGTATCTAAGTAGTTATAGTTACTACTCAAATTACACGAAAAAATCGTAAGTAAACGTAATCAATAGAGTATGTTACTTTTTGCACTAGTGCAAACCACTAGCATACAAAAATTAAACTTTTGGCACAGTAGATACATAGTGCAAAAAGCAGTAACTTTTCGCACGATCGTAGAAGAAAGTTTTCTGTAACTCACATCGCGTGCACATGTTGCCAAATTTTTAAAGTTTTCGGAATCATTATTTTCCCAGACAGCAATCGACGCTGTTCCCAGTGGGACACCCTGTATATCCTTCCCTGTAAAAGACATGGCCTCGCGTACGGTAACAAAGACATGTTATGATTGACGACGTCGCTTGCGATGAATATTACATTCACTCCATACGTTCACATTAGAGAGTACCCTAGAGTGCACGTGTCGCTGAAGGTGAAAAATGCATTCGCGTAGTTCAATTTCAAGTGTAACATAATTTTAAACATTCGAAATGTGACATATAAGCCTTAATATAGGTAAAACATGTGACGCTCCCGAAATAGAGATGAAATTGAGGCAGCCGCATATATCAAATTACTTTATATTTGTACGTTTCTGTAGTCCACCCATCAACAAAGTTGTCACATCCAGTTCCGAAATTAATTTCCCATTCATTCGGATGAAATTATAACAATAAAATAACAAAGACTTTTATTTGTGCTGTTTAGAGAAAAATAGCACTGGTGTAAATTGCACATTGTTGGTCCTTATTTTACGACTGCAAACGCATTAGCCTTTCTCGTGCGTTCATCTATTCTAGCTAGGTACATTTGACATTTGTGTACACTAGCGTCGGTGTAGATTATTTGTAGAAGCCTTTCCTAATGACATTCTATCATGTTTGCCTTGTGGATGGTGTCATTGAAACAACTACATGTACAGCAAAGTTCAATTTGTTGTCTTTACCTCAACATTTTTTAGTAATGAGAGGATAGTGTATAATGTAAATTTTCATTAGCTTCATTCATTACACTTTCTTAAACACGAAAATTTAATAATAAAAATGTTTCCTTGCCTCGTGTGATTATTTCTATTTTTGTCTTTTTCAGAAGAATTTACCAACGTATTTATGCATATATTACATTTTGTCTCCACTAAATAGTAATATATTTTTCCCGACTGCATAAGGCTTGATGATATATCTTTGAACGAGTTTGAAACATACTTCGGAAAGAATAAATTTAAGGGAGCTACTAACAATTGCGAATAAAATTACTATTCCATGTCTCCAGATAATCACAAAGGTATTTCGACATTATTTGAAGCATGCAACAGGGTCGAGGGACGTTTGACTGCATTAGGATATCGCTGCCTTGCCAGAAAAATCTCGTGAGGTGTTCTACAGGGAGTTTTTAATTTTAGTTAATAGTAATAGAAATAATGTTTCTCTGTCTAGCAAAGTTGCTTTATAAACGCATCTATAAGTCATAATTACTTGGAAATATTGTATCATGCAAAAGTGTCACGAGTCTTCCACAATTTTGAGTTTCCTGTGCCAAACTTTTAGCGATACCTCGAACTTTGTGTTGTTATTTCTTCGTGCGAACGTCATTAGGGCTTTAAGTTAACTGAATCAAATTTGTTCTTCAGGGGCACATAACACGCAGAATACTAATGGATGTTTTCGCCAATATCACACACACGCATCACTGATGTTCCGTAAGTGCCTTTGTTGGTATGAATATATTTATGAGGGAAAAAATGAGAGTATGTCGACGTCTAGTTTATAATACGAATATTAAAAAACGTCGAGTAGGTACAGTTTAACCATAAATGTGTGGAATTTGTAGGTAACAGACAAACCATTCCTAACTGGGAATTTGTTTCATTAGAAACCAAATAAGCATTTTTATAGAACAACGTAACATTTTATTTTATCCACGACTATTTATTGTAATATACAGGATGAACCTTAAATAAGAACAAATATTTTAACCAGCAGTATAGTTCACTGTATAGAACACATAATTAATATTTTTTTGTTACAAAAAAATCAGAATTAAGTCAAATTTTAAATAAATTTCGGGATTTTTCAATAAAAAAACTTGTTGAAGACCGCTGACCAGACCCTACATTCCGATTTTTATGAGTTATAGTTGCAAATTGAACGCGTGGTTTACAACGTTGCCAGTGTTACACTAATGTCTTGGCTTCAAGAAAGTTTAGGTAAGTATTTACATTTTAGCGGTAATCTGTTCAATTTTAATTAAAAAATTATTACCCCCTAATATCGAGGGTGCTACACACAAATCTAAAATTAGTTTTGTGCGGTCGAATCTAGTTTTGGAAAAAATAATGCTAAATTGTAACCTCTATGTATACATTACATTAGGTTAAAATTGCAATACCTATAACTCTCTGTCATCTTCATTTCATGACGTCACATTTTTCAAAATAAATAGGCGTTATATTGCAAATTCAATCTAATGTAATGTAGGTATACATAGAGGTTAGAATTTAAAAAAAAAATCCGAAAACTACACCCGACCGCACAAAAGCAAATCACGTTCAGCACCCTCAAAAATAGGGGCAAATTTTAGGATAGTAGCAAATTATTTATTAAGATTATATTAAGTTTCCGCTAATGTAAATAATTACCAAACTTAACTTCATCTCCTTTGCTCTACCAATAAAGTTTATCTTATGTACAAGCTTTTGCAATATTAATGGTATGTTCTTAAAGCACACACTATATGGCAACCTCGCCTTGAACAGATCATATGGTTTATTACATTACGTCAGTGCTCTGTTCTATCTGATCAGCGACCCTCAAAATGTGGGTATTTAAGAAAAAAATAATATTTTTATTTAATTTTTAAAAATGACTATCACTAGACTCATCTATATGATGAACTACACCTGCAGTTAAAATATTTGTACTTATTTAGTCCTTCAAGTTAATGAGGTATGTTGCGTCATGTTCATGTTGAATGTCAAACTATTGTATAAATTCAGTAAATCAGCAAAAAGTTGGCTAAAATATTGCTAATAGTCGTGGTATACAATCCTGTATACTACTTGCATACAGGATGATCCACAACTTAACAAAAGAAAGTCAATATCGTAAAATGTTTTGCACAATCCTTATAGATTCCATTAAACAAATTATTGATGTTGTAGTTATTTTCAACCTTTACATCGTTGGGCTACTGTAGTCTCTAGCTTTCTTGCTCAACGTAATTCCAGGCGATTCCGAATCCAACTTTAGTATAAACGTTTTTGCGATAGTGTTTAGTTTTTCATGTGTCAAAAGTAGCTTATGTGTATAGCAACTCGGAGTTCATGGATACCGTTCTAATTTATGGTAGTGAAAAAATGCAGCTACTTTTCCCGTACTAGTGCAACGCGGGCGTGACAGTGGAAATTTGCAACCGAATTGTGAAGTAGATGGAGGTCCAGGGCATCGATCGGTCAGTGGTCGCGCGGTTTAAGGCGTTAGTACTTGAATCGAGGTGACTAGACGGCGTTGGTTCGAGCCCAGCTGCCGGTAGACCGTATATAAGCTATATTCATGGAGAGGATTGGCACCCTCTCTGTGGGTATGGTAGGGTGGAATAATGTTAGCTTGGGTCAATGTGAGAGATTGATACCGGTTGATATTTGACTACCTCTCTAATTAATGAGGTTTTCCAGGTTTTCCTCATTCCTGCACTGAATAGTGGTTAGGGCCTACAAACGTAAGTCGTTCCTGGGCGCAAATGCGGCCTGCTTAATAATAATATGCCGCCCCCTCTCCCGCACAAGTCTCCGACTTCTGGGCTAATCCCTGTGATTAGAATGAGGGGTAGAGATATTATTATTATTATTATCCACGGCTTATTGCAGCAGCTCAGGAAGACATTTTAGAGATTGTTAAAGATAAACCCCGAGTAAGTACAAGGCTCAATCGCTCAACAAGTATAAGGATTGTTCTAATCAACAGTGTGGTGTACCATACAGGAGGCCCTAATATATCCGTACCATGTACAGCGTGTTCAAGCATTAACACTAAGGGATTGGATTTTGGGAATGGCTGCTGCAGCAAAATGCTCAAAATCTCAACAACGCTTCTTCTTAAATGTTTGAGCACGAATTGAGGATGGTGTTCATTATCTCAAGTTCCTTCGAAATGATCTCCGATTGTGGTTCTTACACGATGATGCTTCAACTTATTTTCGACAAAATGTTTGTCAGTACTTTAATGAAGGGTACGATGGTATGGACGAGGATGGTGCCACGATCTTCTGACTTAAATCCTTTGGACATAGGAGGAGGTGTTATAAAGTTTTATGTATTCCTTTCCTTGGAAAATTCTTTCAATTTTTTGTCTGTTCATTTTCCAGCAGCAATGTAACAGAAATGAAATGAAATATTACAACTATCTTTGCTACTTGGTATTGTCATAAATGCTGTCATCCCAAAATCAAACAACACGGCTATAATTATAAATTTATTATTGCGTTGTGGTTTGAACTCCTAACTTCGCAAATTTAATTTAGCATTTTTATGTTCATCAACATTCTTCCCTTAATTTGAATTATCCTTATTATAATCCTGCTTTATTCTCGGGATCACATGTTTTATTTTTTGTACATATTATTAAAAAACGTAACCCATTCCAGTTTTGCTGTATTACTGTTAATTAACTCCACATCAAACATATACGCGACCGTAAGCCTTTGCTAAATTTTTTCTTTGATCCTTTCGCTGTCCGTATTATTTATTTCAAACACGTCTCTCTCTAATTTGAAAAGCGGCGGAGTCCTGTCGTACCGCAACTTTTTAAAAAAATATATAATATTTAATGATATTCTTCTCTCTGTTTGTGTTATGCTTATTTAAAAACTTGAGAAAATCTGGATCTTACTGAAAAATGTCTTTTTTCTTTTCCAGGAATTATCCAAATGGAATCGGTACCAAAGGAGCAACATTGGAAGATGTAGTAGTACTCAGGTAATATATGACATCGTCTGAGACTAGGGATACTATTATTGTGGCCTAGACTTAGAAAGGGCCCTGTAATTAAAAATTGTCATTTTTCTTTTCCAGGAATTATCCAAATGGAATCTGTACCAAAGAAGCAATATTCAAAAATTTATTTTCGTGCCCATGTGCTATATTTCATTGTTTGACATTAGAGATATAGTTTTATTGTTTCCTAGACTTAGAAAAAAACCTGTAACTACTGAAAAATGTCCTTTTTCTTTTCCAGGAATTATCCAAATGGAATCTGTACCGAACGAGCAACATTCGAAAATGTATGTTCCTAGTACCCAGGCGTTGTATGAAATCGTCTGGGTCTAGGAGTATATTTTTGTTGTTGCTCACATCAACGTAGTTGCTAGAATATACTGCAACTTAACTATACTGTTAAGATGTCTACTGTTCTGGATCTTCGACAAATTCATTTTTAAACCACTGTATACAAACATTTTAAAATAAAATTATGCAACAGACGAAAATTCATTTTTTGCTCCATTTTTTGCCCCTTTTTTGTTGTCGGCAGAGAACAAAGAAAATTTTTTGCTCCATTTTTTGTTGATTTTTAACAAAAAATTTTATCGCAAATTTTAACAAAATTTTATGAAAAATTTGGACGTTTTTTGTTCGAATTTTTTGCTCCATTTTTTGTTGATTTTGAACAAAAAATTTTATCGCAAATTTTAACAAAATTTTAAGGAAAATTCGGAAGTTTTTTGCTCGAATTTTTTGCTCCATTTTTTGTTGATTTTGAACAAAAAATTTTACCGCAAATTTTAACAAAATTTTAAGAAAAATTCGGAAGTTTTTTGCTCGAATTTTTTGCTCCATTTTTTGTTGATTTTTAACAAAAAATTTTATCGCAAATTTTAACAAAATTTTAAGGAAAATTGGGACGTTTTTTGCTCGAATTTTTTGCTCCATTTTTTGTTGATTTTTAACAAAAAATTTTATCGCAAATTTTAACAAAATTTTATGAAAAATTTGGATGTTTTTTGTTCGAATTTTTTGCTCCATTTTTTGTTGATTTTGAACAAAAAATTATTTTGTTTAAGCAAATTTGAATATATTTTCCTCCTTTATTGTAATATATTGGTGGCTGTGTCACGTAGGTTATATCCTGAATAATGTATTATCTCGACCAACGAAACGAATAAAAACTAAAACCGTGTATTCTTCCATGAATAATAAAAACAAGTTGCTGCAGTTATTTTTAATAATTCATAATGTTTTGGGATGGTATACTTCCTGGATATATTATTTCTACCTCATTTATGAGCAATTGGAATTATGTACTATGCAAATATGGATTAAAATACTGAGCATTATATAAACATTTGTTACTTTCTGTAAATTATCAATAACTTGGAAAGTGACATTTAAGAAAAGATTCTAGTATAAAAATTATAAAATTTTATTTGATTGAGCGTCGCAATAACAGATTTCTGCACACTGACAAAAATGGGTGAAAAATGTTTTGTTATGCTCTTTTTATACAATTGATTCTTTAATATTGCGAAAAATTTTAGGGACAGGTTCTTTAGATAAAAATAAGAAAAAATGTTCCCATTACCATGTGTCCGGAAACGCTTCGTTTCCGAGATACAGGGTGTTAATTTTTTTTGTAATCTACTTTTAATACTTGTTATTTCAAAAGTCATTTAACCGATTTATTAAAACACAAAACGAGTAGTTATTTTTACTCACTCCTACACTAACAATGTGACAAATAGTAATCAACTATTGACAAAAAACAATTATTGATAGTTGGTGGGCATTCCAATTTCAAGCCAACTGGGACTATTTTGTTTGAACACGATAAGATAATTTAATCAGACGTCTATCAAGACAGATACCCTAATCGTATAGTTAAAAGACTATTGAAATAACAAGTATTAAAGAAGATTACAAAAATGAACGCCCTGTATCTCGGAAACGAAGCATTTCCGGACACATGCTAATGGGAACTTTTTCTTATTTTTCTAAAGAACCTGTCCCTGAAATTTTTCGCAATATTAAAGAATCACCCTGTATAATACTTACTGTGTTTTACGTAAGAAAATTAGCAAATTTCAGAAATAATGTTCTACATTAACAATGTACTACTTTGGAATTATTTACTTTTACTTAATTTATTATGAAATTTTACAGAATTTTTCACGTTATTTATGTTGCACATGCGCACAGACGCATCCATCTAACATCTAAAATAATGCGTTTTAGTTGCGTTAAGGTATGGTAGACAAACATGTACGGTTCATTAATAAGGACTTTTTGTGAGATATTCGGAAAAGAGTATTATATTTTGTAACGTATGCACTTACATCTTATGCCAATTACAACATATATATTAAAATTAATTGTAGTTACGTTATTTGTAAATTTAATTCTACAAATATATGCAAAAACCAAGGAATACACTATATTAATGTTTCAAGAATAAGATTTGTTTAATTTTCAGGGACATTTCAACATATTTTCTAATGCGAATGAAATACGTTGCAATACATTTTTACATGATGAATGAACAATACACTTTTATTGTCTGGAGCTATTCATTTGTGGCCACACCACCAGACATATACCGGTTTCGGACTTGTTACCTCATCAGATGACCGACAAATGGCAATCGGTCTATGTCTGGTGGTGTGTCCGGCAAGGGTTCTTGGCTGTTCACACATATACTGCACGAGTAATTCAACGCCGGTCGGGGCATTAGTCCGCGGAGTAGTTGTTTCCTGCAGTATCATTTACAGATTTAATGGCTCGTCGCCCTGGGCGAGAGGTCTGCATTAAGTACCTGCTGCAATGTGGGTCGCTTCCTGTAAGTCGAACCGCTTAGGCCGAGGAGGAAGGAAGCAGACCACTTATATCTCAGCTGTAAATTTATCACATAATATAATATGCAATTTTATCCATGTTTATTTGTAATTGCAATATTACCGTGTACTTATTTAGTTTACAAAATTATTATGTAATTTTACATAACTTTACGCTGGTTACAAATTCCCACAGTAAAGTTATGTGAAATTACAGACTCTTTTCTTTGCGTTGCAGTATTTAAAACATTTGAGCAGAATTTAAACTAGTATACGATGTTTCGCAACATTGCTCTTGTAAGGCCGATTTTCACCCCATAACAAACATTCTACCCTGAAGTGGAAGTGGCCGGGCAATAAACTTAGTGGAAATAAATGTTCTCAGTGCGTATAAATCGTTTGGAATTTTTCAACTCGCCCGTTTCAAGACACTGGTACTAAGAAAGCCAATAAACCTAATATACACATTTGGCACTATTCCCAAAATGTTTAAGAACAAGAAGAATACGCTGTAATTATTTCTAAGGACCGTGCTTTCAGTGACGCGAACTTACACCATTAAGAAAAATGCAGCAGACAAAAAGGTTGATGGCTAAGTATGATTCAAATGTGTCGGTTTTAGACGGTTTTAATATTAAACTACTATGATTCATCCAACACTAGTGCAGTTGACATGGAAAATTTATTTTCTTTTTAGCTTTTTGCTATTTTGTTTGTTCCTGTTTCATTTATACAGGTTACTTTACAATTTGCCTGACAATGTTTAACCATACAGGATTAACTATTAAGATATGGATTTGTTTAAAAAATAAAATGTAATATTACATTTTCTGAACTAGTGACAAAAAGCAATTAGGTATTATATTTATAATAAAACCAGTTTAATAATAGTTTATAACAAACTTACGTAGTATTTATTCTTGATTATTAGTTTAGTTATGTTTAAATTGTTAGGTACGTACATGTACGAGTTCCTTTTAAACTAAACAACATATCTACGTATTAAGTAGATCCCTTATTAGTGTTTTAAATTATAACAATATTCTTTAAGGGTAAAATCTAGGATATTAATTATTTGGTCAAAATTTACAATAACGCAACATAAGAAATTTACCAAATCGAGTTTAAAATTTAAACTAGAGCGGGTAAATCCTATCCCTTCCCAACTATAACTGCTGTTTTCGATTCAATACGCAAGTAAATTATTATGAAGCGACTAATTAACACTGGCTGCAGTCTACAGTTGCTTGGTACATTTTATATGAGAAAAATTTATAACTCGCGATCATAGTGTTAACGCTTAAACCAAATTGTATAATTCATTGTGTTATAGTAAATGTTGTTGCACTAAATGTGCCTGTTGTGTAGACCCCTTAGTAGAAAATGGTCCCATTAAAAAATTTTTTAGGCGTATAGTTTTTAATTATAACCTATAGTACCGTCATTGATAGATTTACCTGATGATGTAGTTTTGGAAAATACTACTGCATTAAATATCACTAAATCTTTATAGAAATAAATCTTTTATTTATACTAATAACGTGTTTGAAAATGTTACCCATTTTCAGAAAATTGTCGACGTTGTTTTAATAGATGGTTTTATTTATTATTGTTTGTTAGAAAGTGCTGGAAAACAATAACTTACAATAACAGTATATAAATAGCCTTATGAATTTCCACAGTATATTAATTCGATAGGATGGTAGGTATATGTTTCGTAAGCATACTTTCCTAGAATTAACAATAGACGGTGTAGTTTTTAACGTCTATAATTTGAAAATCTGCACTACCTACATAAAGTAATTGATTTACACCAGATTTACACTATTAGTACAAGTACTTAAATTCTATCAAATATTTGACAAAATATATTCCACAAAAATGGTATATTTATGAAAAATTGTTCACGTCTTTTTTGCTGTGCATTTTATTTTATCTTACTCATTACATTTTATTCAAAAAATATATTTCTAATTTAAAAATTATATATAATTAAAAATTGTCGAATATGTCGATACATATTGAAGATGCTGTTTTCATTAGTTAAGCTGGATTCATAGTACACATAACATAAGCAGTATGCTATAAGCATAACACGTATTAGAAATAAAGTATAGGGAAATACATATAACCATTCATAGACACCGTAACATATCCGTATGCCGTAAAGAAATGGTTCATTTTATTTCTTATGTTTATCGCTACGGAATCAGTTAAAATCATGTATAATCGAATAAATTCGGATGTAATTTCGACACAGAACTGGATTATGGAACAGATCCTGTTTTGTGTTCAGTGATTTGTTTTTACGTTTTTAACGTATATTTACTACATATATGTCTAATATTCACCTATAATGAAAAACAGACAGAAATTGAATGTTTAACATATATATTTAAGTTTTTGTTTAACTGATAGTTCTTCACCTCGCGCTTGCGTAGGGATTATGTTATGTGTATTATAAATGCGCCTACTACAAATTAAGTCATACGGCCTACGGTTATCGCATATGGCTTATGTTATGTGTACTATGAATCCAGCTTTAGATAAATACAATATTTTTTTCAATATTTATTTTACGCGACAATCGTAGTATTTAATAATAACCATTCACGATACGAATTATTAATTTTCATGTTCTCTGTTACCTTTGGAACGAATTCGTTTATTCCCAAAACACCCTGTATATTCGCAGTGTGTGTTGTAAAATATTGTTAAACTTCCTTTGCATTGTTGTCGTAAATAAATTAATTCCTGTTAATTGTCTTATAAATGGCTAACTTGCCCAAGTTCAAGGAAAAACAACTGAAGTTCGTCACCTAACGTGCCGTTGTAGTCACTCAAGTGTTGAAAAAGACAAGTTTCCTGCGTGTTTCAGTAAATTATAAATTCTAATTTTCAAATGACAAGGTGCGTTGATACTATAGTCTCGACTGACATTACGATCATTAGAAGAGTTGACAGGCTATTATTGTTACTTGCACATTACTGACGTTACCTAACTTCAGTATTAGTCATCATACAATATGATTCTTGCACTGTGAAAAACGTTGCCATGTATGTGAGATTTTTCAGTGTGTAATTTAAGATGCGTAAAACTTCCGTGTCAATGGTTAACACACTATGGTTTTTTATACGTTTTACACAAAATGTATTAAAATTACTAGTATTATACTAAAATATACTGAATTTGTGTAATATTTACCAGTGATGTGTTAAATGTACACCATTCTGTGTAAACTTAACACACCTCTGTGTTTTATAACCCTACTCCTGACTGGTTAAGCACAACTGGGCAGCTGCAGTATATCAGCTGTTCCAACACACGTCACTACGCCATGTTGGTCGTGTAGCGTTGTTGTGTTCAGTTACTTCTCGTTCCCTGTCTTCAAATGGAGAACATTTAAATTTAAATTGAGGTTTGATCAAAGAAAATGGTAAGTACTCACCTACTGTAACAAAAATTTATGATAATTGTGATAAAAGTAAAACTAATTAGGAGAATAACTATTAAAAATATTAGGAGTTCACCCTGACGTTTTAGATTACTTTCTATCCTGATTTTCTTCTAACTTTAGAGAAAGAAAATTATATGTTCAGATCACTACCAATTAATGTTCGTAAATTCCTTTATGTAGTGAATAAATACATCTTTATTTAATGTTTTGTTGTTTCGTTGTTTATGATTTGCTAGAACGTTATTAGTTTAAGTTCTTTATTAGAATATGCACTATTACTAATTTTGTTAAATATTTTGTTAGAAAACTTGGTTGTTGTTCATTTGAACAACATACACCAAGTGTTGCAATATTTGTGATAACTAATTTTTTAATATTTTTTAATTTCTACAATTATTGAAGTGCAGAAGAAAAACAAACATATTTATAATAAATATTTCTATACTTTTTTATTAGGAATGAATGGATTATTTAAATGATTTAACCAATAAAATCCAATGACTTCGTTACTTACCTAGAACTTCATAAACATGGTTTTTCTACTTTGTAAAAGAGAAGAGTCAAATTTAAACGTGGATTTTAGTTAAACCTTTGTGTGTAGATTTATTCAGATATTATTAAAACCTACCTAAGCAATGCTCTTTCAATTCTTAGGAAAAGTTTCTTGATAAACATTCTACAAATTAGGAAATAAATCTTAAGACGTTTAAGTATGCAGGGAGCGCATTCTAACTAATTTCGACTTTTTCGTTATCATTAAGGAAACAAAAGTCAATTGCATCGTTACAAATTTATAAAATATCAGGATAAAAGTTAACCAATACCCCTAAATTAATTTTCCAAATATTCTATGAAACTTATAAAAATTGACTTGTCTGTAAAATGTTTCAAGGGTGGTCCGTTGGTCCACCAAACCAGTTCCTGCAGCATCTGCAGGTCATATTAAATTTCTTTGATCATGCGACCACTATCAGAGTTGCCTCATTATATAAAACTGATTCGCCGAATATGGCATTCGAAAATTCGGAGAACTGCACTCTAAGAAAAAGATTTGCGAAATTTCTGCATATGCTACGTGTAGAATCTTTTATGTATGTCTTACAATTTTAGACAATGTAATTTTAAAATAATTTTTTTAAATCGGCATTAAAGTATGTCAAAACTGTCATTAAAATAATAAAAAAATAATAATTAAAAACTGCATTATTTTACGATTTTTTATAGCAGGCAGGAGTGACAATTTTATTGCACTAAAGTTTTGAATTTTTAAATTGTTTTTCTTTTAACAGCGTTTTGAAATGTTCTACGTTTAGTAATTAATTTGCATAGGAAAAAATAAGAAATAAAAAAGAAACTTTAACACCCTGTAACTTTTTTGTGACATTTTTCATTTAAATAAGTTTGGTTAAATCGACACCATCTGGGTTCTATATTATACCCGTGAAGTATGTAACATTCGTTAGGTGACACCCTGTATAATGAATAATCAAAATAGTATTATTGCTATTAATGTTGTTGAATAAATATATAATTGTTTAATCATTGAAGTTAATTCATTTTTAGTGTTGCTCTCTTAAAAATAATGTGAAATATATTGAAAAGGTTGCAATTATTGCAAAGAAAGATATTGCATGTCACTTGTATCTCTAATTGAATTGTAAGTATAAATTAAGCTAACGACGCTAATGACGTCATTTTTTAAACTTTAATGTCATCATTAAAAAACCTACCCTTACTATTGCGTGTATTAATTTAATTAAATATTATTTAAATTAAATAGGGTATTACTTTCTTTCAGGTTTGGATAACTTTCCCTAAGGAATTCGCTGATAAAGGGGTTGATGAATTTATCTGGAACAGTACTGGAGATACGAGTAAAATAATGTGGTATAAGAGGGGAGTGGTAAATCCTTCATTAACATACACTGAAAAAATAATTTATGCTAATTTACCATGATTATCATTAACTTTGTTACGCACATATCTATCATGATAGTTTTACTTACAATTTGTAAAGTTACTAATGCTCTGTGAAATTTTAATTAAAGTACACATATAATACACGTAACAATTATACAGAGTGGTAACTTTAACTGAAATAAATTCATTAAAAATAGACTAAAATTATTCTTGCAAAATTCTTGAAACAGGTCGATTTTTGTTTAAAGCTCATATTTTAGAGAGATTTTTGCAGGTTTTTTTTTAATAAAAAGTTATGCCTTGTGATCTCTCGTTGAAAAATATCAATTTCAAGGTGATTATAGCGCACTGTCTAGTTTTGTGATTTTCAAAAACATAAATGAGGAAACAATTAAAAATATACAATTTTAATAATATACTATTTACATCACATGTTGGCAAAGTTGATAGTAAAATTAATTTCCAACATGTTGTAAAATGTCTGGAGATATTCGTTTGAGCTCGTGCCTAATATTTTTTCAGTTCAGGTTTTTTTGTCTCCTCACGCAAATGTTAGTTTTCTGGTTTTCCTATAAGGAAAAGTTGAGTGGGGTGAGATCAGATCGTGGCGGCCACTTAATTACACTCCTCCTGACAATTATTCACCTGTTTTGAGCCTCTTTCGTAAAAACTTATTTTTTTAAATTGTATATTTTTTAATTATTTCCTCATTTGTGCTTCTGAAAATCTCAAAACCGCTTTAATCACCTTAAAATTGTCTTTGCAACGAGTGGTCACAAGACATAACTTTTCATTAAACAAAAAGGTGGTAGATATACCTACTTATGTAAAAATTATACACAGTAGGTAATCTAAAATGTAAAGGCATTCTGTTTAGAAATTTTTATAGACATAAATCCGCAAATATTTCGTTACCGAGAATTGATTGTTTCAATAGTCAGATGGATACACTAAGCAACAAAAAAGTTCTGTCATTTAAAATAAACATGGTGTGCCACAAGTGCGCCCTCTACTAGTCACTACAAAATTAGAAACAAATTTGAATTTCTTGCCCGCAAAAACCCCTAATTTACAAATTTTATGTAAATAATTGGATTTTTTAAGAAGTTATCTACAAATATCGAAAATAAAATTTTAACTTTGACACCCTGTATCTTTTTTTATGTGTGTTAGGTTGAATCGATTAATTTTCACCTAAGAAATCTGTGGTGTCATATTTGCTACTTCATTTAAAAACACCCTGTATAACGCACATGATTGTATAGAAAGCAGACCATTACTGGATCAAGACGCTGTAGGCGGTTGGAATGTGTTTCCCATAACTATCTCTGCAAAAATACATAATATTGGTCATTTTATTAAATTTACAGAACTTTACACGATTTGCTGCTCAAATTACAAAGTAAAATAGAACTATTACAAAATATTATGTGGATAAGTGGACTATTACACACTTTCGGGCCTATGATCGAACACATCCAGTTAGCATTAACAGGCCTGTTAACGGTAACTGATAGGTTAATCAGAAATTCGTATGATTGACACACCTGTCAAGTTTATTTTTCCCAGTTACTTAACTTGAAAAGATCACGTGACCCAGTTATGAAACTGCTTGAAATAACCTGCCGTTAAATGTAACTGGAGCTTTTTATTGGTCAGAAATTTTAATTTTATTTCTGGTAATTGACATATGACATTTGGCATATTAATATAATGTATAATTTTATTATTTGTTTATAGCACAATTCAGTATCAATTTATTGCCATATCATAGTTTTACATAATTAGTAATATACGGTATTAATAGTTTGACAGTAAATACAACCTAAAAAAACCTAAAGTTTGTTCTAAGTGGGATTACAATTTTATACAATTAAGATTGCTATTCTGAGTATGATAGTGATACCTAAATGAATATTAACAAACAAAAAGAAATATATATTATTACCTAATATTATTCATTAATTTATGAATAGGAGAAGGGCACAATCACAAAAGTTAGGTACCTAGTTTTTAATTATTGGTAATAATTTAGATTCTATTAAGAGTAGGTATAAATAATATATTTTATCTTTTAAATATTATTTTTATTATATAGTTATGTGTGTTTTTGACAATAATTTCTAATGGATTACAGTAACACTGATATGCTGCATCCTATACTATCCTCTTATAATAAATTATAATATATTGGAACATGGACTCCACCAAGGCGTAGTAAATTGTAATTAGCACAGTAGCACAGATCACATGCCTAAAGGTACATCTTTGATTACCCACGTAAACTGTGTATAAATTTAGAATATGTGCATCCAGGTTTTACTAGTTTTTGATCCTGATGAAGTTTTCTGCTCTTCCTTTTTACATTCTGCTTCCACTCTGCATGAATCTAAAATAATTTAAATAATTGTATCAATAAGTTAATATAATATGAAATATTTCACTTACCACCACTGTTTGCGGGGATTTGTTTGCGGTCCATACACTAAAGAATTTATATGTACTTCAAAATTTTGCCAAAGTACCTACTTATATTAACATGCGTTGGGTTTACTTTCCTTCCCAACAATATTTTCTTACATTTAATGAAAATTAACATTCTTCATATTGGCGTTGGGTCGTGTGCCTAATCTTCTTGCCACTTGTACCCACTGTTAAGTACCTATGATTTAAATTTTAATTGCGTTAATTGACAATTTTTGACATATGAGTGATGACAAATGACGTATGTGAAATAATTAACTGCCATGACAGGGTTATCTGGCCATAATAACAGGCACAGATAAGTGCTTGTTCGATCATAGCGATCTTTCCATTTCGGTTAAGAGCTCAGTTATGCCCACCCAGTTATCGTAACTTAACTGTCATCGGTTACGCTAACCTGAATGTTCAATCATAGGCCTGTTTAGGTATTATTTCAATTAATATTGTAAATTCCCTTAATATTTGTAAAATTACATGAAATAACCATAAAACTACCGAAACTAATATGGTAAATATAAACAATTTCTTTGAAATTTTAGAGTGCACTGTTAGTCTGTCTCTAGTTCTCTAGTACATACAAACAACGTGGCGTCCTATCCTGCGCTACATGATGTAGTGGTCTCTGCAACAACTGGCATATGTTGCCTTACGTGATCAGGCAACAGGGTCCTACCCATGTCTGCAAAGTTCTTCGGGTCAGTGGCTTAGGTACCTGAAGGCGATTCTAGTAACTCTACTAACGAACGACGATGAACTCGAGTAAAAACTGCATGCGTTGTACAGCAGCACACATCCCATGTCTGTATTTATAGATAATGTTGATGACAGCAGGACAAATATTCAAACATAGGTGTATCAATATGCTGTGGACTGATATTTCAAATAATGTACGTTACAGGTTGTTGATTATTTAACTAGGTTTACAACATTTTTTAACCATTTTTTTTGTTTATAGCTTTTTAATAACGAGAAATGTTTTATTAATGATAATGATTCGATTCGACAACTTTTTTCGACATTAATGAGAGAATGAAGAATACAACATGATTTTTTTTTAACGTTTACATTTACAAAATGTGTAATTTTTGCCTGCTTTTGCTTTAAGGTGCATATGCATATGCACAATTAAATTTGTATTCATTCTTTTTAAAACTACAATCTATGTTTTTTGTATTTTTGTTTTACACGGAAAAAAGCGATACTAATATCAAGATTAATACAGTTATTCCAACACTAGCTAAGTATATTATACACAAAGGTTTTTCCGTGTAGAATCAAGCATTTTAACAATAATACTTGTTTTCAACATTATGTATTGTCATATTAGATAGTTCGAAATGCTTTCACGTTAGGATAATGCTAATGTTGATTTTTGCATGTAAAACTTTGGTCACATGATTAACGCAACTTTGGTGGTAGAAGGTCGAAGCTAAATGCTTCTGCTAACACTGTCACGTCGACAATAATTACATCGCTAAAATCACTTTTGTCGTTCATTATTAACAATATTTCAGAAATTTATCTCATTCCGATTTTACAGTAATGGCGACTTCAATAACTGAAATTGTTACTGTGCACCTTGACAACCTATCCTTCACACTCGTGAATTATAACCATCATTATATGCTTCTTGAATAATATCCTAGTTCTACACATATTGAAATATTTTCCTCTATATCGACCTCACAAAGGCACAAAGAAAATGTACGTTATTTTATTTTAAACTGGTGATAAACTCCGTTCTGATCTGGATTTCGATCAATGTTTTTCTCGACACGTATTAACCTTTATCCGTACAGTTATTTACGGTCATTACATTTTTCAGCATGTAATACCAAAGTCGCATCAATTCGTATTTGAACCATGTTTTTATGTAGGCGGCCTACCAATAATCCGCACGTTTCCGTATTTCTCTAACAACTTCAAGTTTACTTTAGCCGAATCAACAGAAAATTTCAGCGTATTTATACAAACCGTTGGAGAATTTATATTTACGGCATGACATTTAGGTGTTAAGACTGCCGTTTTATCCGAAGGGCAGAGAAGGTTGAACTGGATGCCAAATCGAGAGCAACAACCTGTAAGAGACGATGTGTGAAAATATTTCACAAGTTCATTTGAATTGAGCCCTCAGCACAGCAATAGTAAAAAATGTTGTAGTCGAATTAGTATAAATGTGTCAATTTTACCCAATTAGTGTAATAATACAAACAAGTATTTTGTTTGATGCATTATTTACATTTATTTTGAAAATGCATAAAGCCTAAACTCCTTGCATGTTGCCCTGTTCTGATGGAGTACATTTGACAGTTGGGTACACTGGCGCCAGTGTAGGTTATTTACGCAAGCTTTTTTAATATGCTTAAGTGGATAAAATGCAATTAAAACATGATTGCAATACAACGTTTTGTACATAATCACATTACAATCATATTTGTGGAGTCAGAATTATTGGAATTTAATAAAAATATTCCCACGACTTGTATATCTTAGTACTCAATGAAACGTTGTAGGTTTTACCTACCAAGTCATGCAGTATGTTTTAAATTTGAAGAAAAAAAATGCAATTTCATCTATGTCGTCGAAGTATAAAATGTTGAAGGCTACTAAAAAGGAGTACAAAAATATAGACATTGGAAAATATAACAAGCTTACTGTTTATTTGAAGAGTGAATCGAGAGGATACAAGGCAAAAAAATAATCAATTGGCGAAGACAAACCGTGTACGTCAAAAACAATTTAACAACGACTTACAGCCGGATTCATGAAACGGGCGTAGCGTTAGTCGGACTAACCAGCTTTGCGCCCGTGTAAAGCGCGTTAATTGGACTAACCAGCCTTGCACCCATTCACGAAACATGCGTTGCTAGGTAGCGAAACATGCGTTGCTAGGTAGGCTGTTTATTTACGTCCATATTTGCGCCACAAGTTAGACCCAGTAGTGTACCTGTCTAAAAATCGCGTAACTTCGGCCTCTAGTTCCTTGCGTTTCCCATTGTATATTTAGTATTTATATTCAAAAACAGTAGTTTTCAGTGCTACGGATTAGTTAACATATCATAAAGTAAGTATTATACATAGTAGTGAATAGGAGTATGCCTTTTATTTATATTGGTGCAACAGATGCGTAAATTTTTCGCGTAACCTCCGCTAGTCTGACTAACGTTACGCCTTGTTGATGAATCTGTATGTAAGTGTTTTAGACTTGCGACAGTTTATTTCTCAGGTACCGGGATCTAGTGCTGAACGTGTAAAGAAGAAATTTAATACCGTTTTGCAGAACAATCCTGGATTTTTAACTGTATGCCATATAGTAGACCTTTTTGAAGGTAAAGGACTAGATTTTGCTCAACCCACCCTAAATGTACCATCAGAGAAAAATTATACATATTTTATATATGCGCCAGTGTTGCTGGTTATTCAGTTTTATTTCAGTACTAAAAGTGAATAGTATAGTGTTTTGTAAATTACACAACTTAATATGATCCATATTGGACAACATACATATCACCAGTACAAGGTAAGACGTTGATATTAAATGTATTTGACAATAAATGTACGTATTTACTTGACTTCCACAAACGTTAACGTTAGTGTCCTAAGTGCGCCCCTGATAATGACGTCATGTGCGAACAATATACGGTCTCTAGTAATGACACAAGTACAAAATTTAATTAAACTGGTCGACTTATTTTATCTCGTTTTCTTGCAGCATATCGACTGTACTATATTTACATTGAATAACTGTTTTCATCAAACTTGCTCTGCTCTAAGTAATTGTCATTTTCTTGTCACAATTTTGTAATAAATTATAAAATGTCGTACAACGATCACAGCATACGAATACTCCAAGACGCTATTTCTGAAATAATTAACGGAGAACGAGGACCTTAAAGAGTGCTGAAGAATGATGTCAAATAGATTTGGAATCGGCGATACGCCATGGTGAGCGATATGTGTTGGTCAAAAATCAATGTTGCTGTCAACTTTGCTGTATTAAATTTGTAAATTAATAAAGACGCTAAATATAGATTTTGTTTCATATTTCCGTAAAAAGGTATATTCATTATATTTATGCGACCCTTTATTATCGTTATTATTAGAGATACAAAATAAAGGTTCCATTAAGTTGTATGGATACTTTCTGAAGAATTATGCAAGGTATAACGAAAAAGCAGGTCATCTCGTCAAATGCGTATTTTTGGCGGCAAAATATGACGATTTAACCTTACTTATCTATATGCAAGTGCCTTATAAACAATTTTATCACACATGTACGTGTTATATGTATATCAGTGTACGTATGCTTATGTGTATGTATTAATTTATTTGTTTCCAGCGTTAGTTTTAGCTTGTAGGTTTATTTGTGACAATTGCCATATACAGGCTGAACCTTAAATAAGTACAAATATTTTAACTGCAGGTGTAGGTCGTCATATAGATGTCTAGTGAGTAATTTTTAAAAATTTCAAATATTTACGAAGATATTAATTTTTTTTTTAAATACCCACATTTTGAGGACCGCTGATCAGATAGACCACTGACGTAGCCTAATAAAATAAACCATATGATTTATTGAACCCGAGGTTGCCATATCGTCTGTAAGATAAATAATTGTTTAACGTAAATTCAATTTTTGCGGTTTCTAATTTAAAAACACATTTTTAACAATAAGTAAATTAAAATTATCATAAATGATTAAAATATGAATTTCCGCAAGTTTGATACTATCAATTAAAGTTTACTTTGTTTAATGATTCCAAAAATTATCCATAAACGTGCATAAAAGCTCACCTACTTACTGAAAAACCAACAGTTATCCACATTTCAGAAGTTAATACAATACCATTGTACACTGTTAGATAGATTATTACAAATTATCAAAAAAAAACTATGGTTTTCAAATAACACCTGCCTAAGAGTCAATTTTCGCCACATAACCTCAAACAACGTGTCCGTGCCAACCATTTCGTACTTCGTAGTGGGTTAAACAGATTTTAAAAATAAACATGAAATAACAAAATAACTAGTTTGATGTACGTTCAATGTCAAGAGAAGGCAGAATAAAATATTTAAAGGCAATGTCAATCGCATGGAAAAAAGAAACTAGTGCCATAGGCACAAGTAACAGGTAGATGTCACGAGCAGTACATGAAATGTCCCGTAGTCCCTTACCAGCCCCACTCTCTAGGATCAATAGTCGAGGTCGACAAAGAGGTTATGTTGATGTTCATACCGCACCACAAGTATTGTGATGGTTTTGATTGAAACAAGATCAACTTTAGACTAACTTTATTTAAAATATCATGTCTCCAGCTAAACGATGTGGTCGAGCGATCTCAAGTAAAAACTACATTCTATTATAGATAAAAATATAAAAACATAAAGGAGCGTACATACGTCCGACCATTACATCCCCTTTCCTTAAACTATAAAAAATAATATCCTTAATATAAGTATACAAAAATGAAAATATTTTATAACATATATTTACATAACTATTCTAATTGTAATCTGTCTGGTTGGCGTACAATTCTACCAGAACGAGTTGTTTGGATTGCATTATTATTTACAATTTGATTTTCTATTACATCTGGTTTATCATTCGAAACACAATGTTCATCATCATCAGAAAAATTATATAATTTCGATTGTTGTGCCGATGAAGAGTGAGATGTATTTCGATTGATAATAAATTTTCTATTCCTAATTACTTCCCTACCAGAATTATGCATTTTAATATTATAAGATCTTGGTCTAACATTTTTATTTAATACTGTACCAGGAATATTTCTACAATTGTTTGTTTTTACATAAACTGATTTATTAGTCTGTACATCAGGTAACACTTTAGAGTGTCTATCATAAAAATATTTTTGTTTTTTCTGTTTATCAATGAGCTTATCTCTAATTTTACTAATACTAATGTTTTTTGTTCTTAATTGTTTATGTGTAATTGGTAAAATACTTTTTAATGATCTCTGATAGTGTATTTGAGCAGGAGAGTTTATATCATTGTACAGTGGAGTATTTCTTAATTCAAGAAAAGCTATTAGAGGATCAGATTTTGTTTCCTCACATTTTTTATTGTATTTTTATGGTCTGAATAGTTCTTTCTACAAGACCATTGGATTGGGCATGGTATGGACTAGATGTTTTATGTATAAAATCCCATTCGTTACAAAATGATTTAAACAATACTGATTTTAGTGGAGAGGGCATTATCTGAAAATAAAACATCTGGTATACCTTGACGTGAAAAATATTTTTATTTCAGTAATTATTGACTGCGAAGTCAGATTCTTTAGTTGTGCAATTTCAAAAATTTGGAAAAATAATCAATCATTACTAAATAATTTTCATTTTTATGTTCAAAAATATCCAATGCCACTTTTGCCAAATTCTTTGAGGAACTTCGTGTTGCATTAGAGGTTCTTTTTTATTTCACCTTGCATACATAGCACATGCTTGGCAATTTGAAATATAATTTTCAATATCTCTAGACATGCCTGGCCAGTACACAATTTCTCTAGCTCTGAGTTTACTTTTTTCTTTACCTAAATGACTAGAATGTAATTTACTTAATATATCTTTCCTTAACTTTTTTGGAATTATTATTCTTGAGTTTTTGAATAATAAACCATTATGGTAAGAAATTTCATCTCTAAAAGAAAAATATATTTTTATTACATCTTCAACATTTTGTTTACATTCTGGCCAACCATTTTTTATTACTTTAATTAATTCTAACATTTCTGAATCTTTCTCTACTTCAGTTTCTATTTCTTTTAATTTTCTATCACTAACAGGTAAGTTTTTTGTAATTAATAAAATTTGAGCATTTAATTTTTCGTCTAATAGTTCATCTAAGTTGATATTATCTGATTTATTTAGAATTTCGTTATCATTAGCTCTTGATAGTGCGTCTGCTAATATCATTTTTGAACCTGGTTTGTAAATTAATTTAATATCATATTTTTGTATGTCAATTAACATTCGTTGTAATCGAGCCGGACAAGAATTTAGTGGTTTTTTTACAATAGTCTCTAAAGGTTTATGATCACTTTCTACAATTATATTTTTTCTACCATAAACAAATTGATGAAACCTTGTTAATCCAAATAACACAGCAAGCATTTCTTTTTCTATGGGCGCATATCTTTTTTGTGTTTCTGTTAATGCTTTTGATGCATAATATACAGGAAGATTATTTTGTAGTAATACTGCACCTATGGCAGATTGAGAGGCATCTACAGATACTGTGACTGGTTTTTTTATATCATAATATTGTAAAATAGGTTTTGAACATAATGTGTTTTTTAATTCAGTAAAACTTTTTTCATGATGCTCTTCCCAATGCCATTGAACATCAGCTTTCAATAAATTTCTAAGATGCTCTGTTTTAAATGATACATTTTTTATAAATTTTGAAACATATGTAATCATACCTAAAAATCTTTCTAAATCTTTTTTACAAGATGGTCTCTTAAAATTTTTTATTGCAACAATTTTTTCTTCATCTGGTTCTATACCTTTTTCTGAAATTTTGTGTCCTAGAAATAATAAGTTGTTAATTCCAAATTTACATTTTTTTAAATTTAATTTTAAATTTACTTCACGACATCTAATTAGTAATTTTGTTAATCTTTCATCATGCTCTTTTTTAGTGGTACCATAAACTAAAAAATCATCAATATATGATTCTACACCTTGTATATTTTCAAATAAATGTTTTATTTTTCTATGAAATATTTCAGATGCTAGAGAAATTCCATAGGGCAATCTTAAAAATCTATATCTGCCAATAAGGACTATTAAATGTGCATAATAAGGAGCTTTGATAATCTAATTTAATTTGCCAAAATGCCTCACTAGCATCAAGAATCGAAAAATATGTTTTCATTATTTAATTTTGAGATTATAGCATCAAATGTCAGTAACGGAAAATATTCTCTTTTTATAACCTTATTTAGATCTTTTGGATCCATGCATATACGAAGATCCCCATCAGTTTTATTTACAATAACTAAAGAATTGACCCATTCAGTTGGTTTATTTACTTTAGCAATTATTTTATTTTTTTCTAGATGGTCTAATTTATTTTTTAATTTTGTCTGAATAGCAAATGGCACTTTTCTTGGCGCATTAATAACTGGCTTGACATTTTCTTGTAATTCTATCTTATATTCACCTTCTATACAACCTATACCAGTAAAAATATCCTTAAAATTACTAATTAATTCATCATAATTACTAATAATATTTTCTTTTCAACGGATTCTACTAATCTTACTAAATTTAATTTTTCACAATCAATTCTACCTAAAATTGGTCTCGCATTATTTTTGTTTACAATATAAAATGTCAAGTTATGAATAATTTCTTTATATTTACATTTTAATTTACATTTACCCAAGATGTTTATTTTACTACCAGTATATGTGGTGATATTTGATTTGTCTCGAATTAAATTATGCTTTGAAATGTTAAAATTTTCCAAATATCTCGATGGCAGTAAGTTAACCTGTGCCCCTGGATCCAGTTTAAAGTTGATCTCTGTTCCGTTGTGGACCTCAATCTTAGCTTCCCAGTCCTTGTTGTTGGCACTTATGGTGTCTATAAACCAATTTTCCTCTTCCACGTTTATTTCATTTACCAAATTACACATTTTTGCAAAATGATTTGACTTTTGGCACTTCAAACACGTTTTCCCAAATGCAGGACACTGATTTTTTCCATGCACTAGCCCGCACCTGAAGCACTTAAACGTCGGTGTTTGTTTACACTCCCGCACATGCCCTTTAACAAATGAGTTAGAGTGAGAGCGACGTTGAGTTTGTGGCTGATGATATTCTTTAGAGCTAGATGGACGATCCTGGAAGGACTGTTGTTTCGTGTCTAGTTTTTTATTTGAATTCCATTGCTTTTTGCACGACTTTTTAATTTTGTCAACTTTGGCTTCATGTTCCAATTTTGGATTTGTAGAACAAATATTTTCCAACTGGACTTTTGTTCTTTCTGCTGATCTGCATATATCTAATGCTTTTGACAATGTTAAATCATTAATAACCTGTCTTTTACTGCGACATCTTTTATGCCTAGAATCATTTTATCCTTTATTAGACTGTCAGTTAGTTCTCCAAACTCACATGTAGCACTTAGATCACGGAGTTCTGTTACGTAATTATCAATAGATTCATCTTCTCTTTGATTTCTTAAGAAAAAAATGTGTCTTTCATAGGTCACATTTTTTTGTGGAGTAAAATAATTTTCAAATTTTTGTATAATTACGTCATAATCCATATTCTTCTCATTTTCTTCATACGTAAAATTATTATACACTTTTAAGGCCCTATCGCCAATACACGATAGTAAAAGCGATGCCTTATACTCGGTACTTTCTCCATCGGCTCTTGTTGCCTGCAGGTAGAGCACAAATTTTTGTTTAAAAAATTTCCATGCCTCGGCTAAACAGCCTTCCCATGACATTTGTGTAGGAGGTGGAATAGTTGTACTAATTTGTGACCTCAAACCTGGAGTCGGCATTTTTCTTTCACACTTAATTTCAAAGTTTATACTTTATAAATTTAATTATTGACTTAAAATAAATTGTCTACTTGAAATACTATTAATTAATTTTCGACTGCGCCATGTGATGGTTTTGATTGAAACAAGATCAACTTTAGACTAACTTTATTTAAAATATCATGTCTCCAGCTAAACGATGTGGTCGAGCGATCTCAAGTAAAAACTACATTCTATTATAGATAAAAATATAAAAACATAAAGGAGCGTACATACGTCCGACCATTACAAGTATGGTCCAGCGCAAAGAAATAAAGTGTGTAAATTGCAAGTGGAAACAAAACATTTAATATCTGTAGAAAGGGATTTGATAATTTCAATACACTTTGCATCTTCTGAAACCAAACTAAACTAATGGTTTATTTAAGTAATACACTGCTTGACGCATCGGTTTTAAGAGTTGCGGTACTAACGTATAAAACGTATTTAAATCGTCTTTTTATTTTCACGGGCAGTGTTTTTATCTCAAGTGTCTTGTGTATTTAATTAATATTTTTCGTGAAATACAGTGTGATTGAATAAAATGAAGCACATTATTCAAAGAGTGAAAATGTTGACATACTAAAGCATATTTCTCAAGTAGTGATAATCAGTGATAGTGATAACGATAACATATCGTGATAACTCAGTGGAGTGTAGTAAACGTGGATAATGAACAAATTCTGAAAAACTATGAAGTAGATAATCTGGTTTATATTTTCAATTTATTGGTGAGGCATAGGAATGGCAAAAGGGAGGAGATGGCTAGTAATAATTTCATAAATAAACATATTTGTTGGAGCCTATTCGAAGACATTAGTGTAACACTGGCAACGTTGTGGAATTCACATCCACCATGACTCCCGGAACAGCGGTCCTCAACAAGTTTTCTGTTGAAAAATTGTGAAATTTATTTATAATTTGACTTCTTTATTCCTGATTTTTTTGTAAAAAAACTATTATGTGTCTACACAGTGAACTGTACTGCTGGTTAAAATATTTGTACTTATTTAAGGTTCACCCTGTATTGTAATATCTTTTGGTAAAATAAATAAATGATTCTGAGCTTAGAGAAGTAATACTTTTATTTAAGCCAGAACGTATAGTTTTTAATACAGAAACGAATTATGTACGTCTATAAATATCAAACCGAAATCAACTCATTGAATAAGTTAAAACCTTTACCATGTTTATATAACGATAAGCCTTTTAATTTAATAATTTGCGTTTATGTGATTGTCGGGAAGTCAATGATTTAGTAATTATATCAGTTAATCTCCCCCAATTAAATCGCGCATAATGAACCTAAATTTGCTTTCATACAATTGTGGTCTCGCATCAAAATCCAACACACTTTCATTTAGTCCCATTAAGTAATCCTTTTAAAACGCTTCTCGCTTTTAAGATAACGATAGGGTACATTTCAGTAAACGGTATTACTTAAAATTAACATGAATTATCATGTCATCCTGTAAAATTGTATGGGATGTGAATAAATGGTTTAGAAGCGGATTCTACTTACATAATAAGTTTGGAAAGGATTTATCTCTTTATTTATTTAATTTTTCATGAGAATAAACAGCACTACAGCTCCTACCTAAGACGTGCTGCCACGAGCCGAGTTGAAACCTTCATACTGCAGAATGAATCAAGCAAAACGTTTGAGAAGAAATAAAGATTAAATTAGTACAACGAGATCATAACTTCCGACATCTGTTCTCAACGACATCATTTGTAAGGGAGCTGCTTCTTATTGCTTATTTGAATGTGTAAGGTTATTTCGATTTAATAACATGCAAATCTTGTTGAAGGATTTACAAAATTACTTAGTTAATAAACCAGCACTGGGAAACAGTGTTTTTGTATCTTAAATGGTGCCTTGCAATCAAAAGCAACAACAAAAAATACAGTTTTTTAATGTACTGAGGTTTAAATAAATAGTATTTTTTAATTTAGACTTCTTTAAATTAGTCATAATTTTATGAATATTTTGTTAAGTGCCAACTGATATTTTATTTCATGGTAATGTCAAGTAGACTTAGCAACTTGCTACAAAAAATGTGTAGTAATAGACAAGTAATAATATTTTTAAATTTCTATTATAAAATGGTGACTTTAAATATACAGTGCTTTAAAAAAGTAACGAATAAATTCATTATTTTTGCAATTGAGAAGATTTCGAAAAAATCCCCTGGCACGTCGATTTTGTTTTTAAAAAAGGAACTTTTTGACATACCACCCATATTTGTGACATCATCGTTGTTTGAGATATGACGTCATCGACAATTTTTTTAAATCTTGACCATGTCATTTAAAAGTATTTGTCATGAAAGTTATGGTGTTACATAACAAAAATTTCAAGAAAATAATGTTTGAAGATTTTAAAATTTAATTTTCTGTATATCTGTAAACATGTCTGCTTTTGAAATATAACTTTGAAGTGATATACACCTAAAATCTACACTTAAAGTGGCAAAAATATTTAACTCTTTAGTTACATTCATCAAACAAATGGCCAATGGAACTAACCCATCAACTTTCCAACCACATAAGGATAGTAGTAACGCTACAATAACGCTGTTTCGCCACTTTACCTTAATTCGCCATAACCTCAAAATTGCATCTCACATCTCGCGCATTTTTATATCTAGTGTACATGTACAACTAGTTTTAAAATAGTGTCTACAAAAGAGAAAAAGGTATTTGTTTCTGTGGAGTTCCGTACCAGTGGAAAAATGACGGAACATTATTCTGGTCATAATATTTAAACTATTCTCAAAGAAAAACATTAAAACAATCCAACAAGTGTTCTCGAAGACACTTGGCCTACGTTTAGGTGCATTTTAAAATTTTCAGCATTAGGAAATTTTAAAGACGCTCTTCAACTCGAAAAACAATCACGTTTTAGAGTTGTAGCACTATTGTTTGTCGCTAGCGTTAGAAGGTCATGTATGAAGCAGGTAACTATTGGCTAAAGGTTACTCCATAGTAGATTTTGAAGGTAGTAGCAGCTCTGTAATAATTTTGATCCCATGTAAAAAGTGGAAATCACTTATGAATGAAACAATAACGTGACGACAGCTGCCACAATTGTATAATCAAGTGCTGCCATATTAAAGGTTTGTTAAAGGTTCCCAATATGTCGCCACACTATTACAAAACACTTTAAAGCTACTGTCACTGTAAGTGATGACAACCGCTTGGTTGCCGTTACCTTTAATGTCCACTTTAAAGTTTGGCCAACTTTAAGGCGCTTGTGCTTAGTTTTCATAACGCTCCAGACACCAAAACGCTCCACCAAAAATTACACAATCATGAAGTGATTTTTAATGGTGAGCATTACCTACTTACAACTACATTAACATAAATTGTTTGTTATTTTTGCTATATGCTGGTAGATTTAGTTAGTGATTACTACGTAATAGTCACTTAATTGAAGTTGCGGTACCAGTTTTCGTAACAATAATGCTACTTGGGTTAGCCACGCTCCGCTTTAAAGAAAACCAATTTTAACTTCAATTTTAGGGGCGAACTTGAAAGCAAAAAATTCCAAATCTTTGAAGAATCGTTGACATTCTATACAAGTTGTCGCTTTAAGATTATTTGTTGCTACAAAATGAATGCAAACCGTATACAAGTAAACTCTTCCTACTAATTATACCTCAATCCAGTCGTCAATGCTGTAGGATCCACAATCTAATATTGCATCACTACTAAAGGATAATCACTCAACGGATTATTATTAAATTGGGTCGACTGTAATTTGAATTCGTTGTCCTTCATTCGCGTCTACAGCGGACTAAATTCAGAAATTTCCTTATAAAACAATGTCCTAATCCGAAAATAGACAAGGGCCCTAGCCTGAATATATAATTAATGGATTTATATTTGTTTTATAATTAATGGATTCTATGTAGGCCCACCACCGTGGACTACATGGTGAGGTACACTGGTGATTATGATGTAAATCGCTGTTTTGAAACATGCTGAATAATTAGTGGCCAGGGTTTCCTAACCTAATGCGGCGAAGGTGCAAAAAAATATATTTTTAAAGGCCATGAAAGCAGCATTCGTTATTATAATATGAAAACTACTTATTTCAAGCATATAAAAATCGATTTATTTAAGTATTATCTAAAGAAACTCAATGACTAGAATCATTTTTTATCTAACTAAATGTTGATACTGAAACAAGATATGGAAAAACTTTTAAAAGTCAATAACATACATGTGAAACTAATGAAATATAATTATACATGTAAAAGAAAATTATGCAAAATACCTTACTGAAGGTTATACAAGGTGATTCAGACCTTATCCAAACAATTTTTTGGGATATGTGCACCCTTAAATAAGAAGACAAAAAAATTATAATAAAAGCCTAATAGATTTCGCGCAAAAAATGTTTAAATTTCTACCATTATTAAGGGATACGTAGCTGAATAACTGTATTTAAACGGCAAGTTTTTGCGCCTGAAGCGCGTGTCAACACGTCTGCTTGGCAAATGGAGTTGTAGTAGGGATATGCTCTCTAAGTGGTACAAGAATAAGGTCAGCAGTGCTGCTTAGGTTGAAGTTACCCAGAGATATTAAAGTCTTTATCATACAGAGTGCTAAAAATTTAGGAATTAAGTTTTAAAGCTCAGCCCGCCCCTGGTAAACTAAGAAAGCTAAATATGTTTCAATGACACTATTTTAAGATGTCCTTACTAGTGTCCATCACATTAAATTTTTATTAAATTATATTGAGCACTTTAAAAGTTATTCCAGAATTCCAGCAGCGTCCTTCAGAGACACATATCTCCGTAGGGAAGGCCTGTAGGAAAAAAAAATATAGGAACTTGTCATCTTATTTTTTCATGTTCTATCTGCACTCGACAGATTTCCCACATTTCCCCGGACACCCTGTATAAAGATAGCCGTATTTAGTCCAACTAGTATTTTTATCCAGAATTACATCATTAGGTAACCCAACTAGCAAAATGGAACTTTAAAAGAAGCGAATTATTTTATAACTATCGAATTGCGTTGTTTAACGAACAGTTTGATTTTATAGAGCAAATAATTGTGATAAATTTGTGCCTGAAGAAATTAATTCTGTAAAATTATTTTATAATAGTTTTTACGACTTGTTTTATGGAACAAATAATTTTCAGTTCTTTAAAATTTCTATAAAAGTATTATAATACGTTATACAACATTTAAAAAAGTTATATATAAAGATTATAAACATATTGTGAAAGAGTTGTATACTTAGGCAAAGGACTTTTAATTAGAATCTTATAAAATAGTTGTATAAGCGTGTTTTTAAGGAAATTAATAAAATAATTTTTTAGCCTCAAAATGCGCTTAATTAGAAAATAGTTTTATAGTTATATTTAATCTATATTCCCTGTTTTACAAATATGTTATACAACAAAATTGTGTCTTGACAAAAAAAACTTTTTGTATATACCGCGTAACAAAATTTTAAACGTAACCTTAATTTCTAAACTCCTAAGGTATAGTGTATTACCAAATACTAATCAAGAAATAATACAAACAAATTCTTGAAAGTAACGTTTTCAGTCAAACGTGTCGACGTTCAATTTTACTTACAAGTTTTATTATATAAATAATGATGGTGTCCTCGTTCGAGCACTCACATTAAAACCGCTTTATGGCTGCGAAAAGGTACGAAAAACCACTATCAGAAAGTAAATTTGATTTAATTTTTTGGTAATGCAATAATTAGGTTAGTTTTAAATTAAATACCTATTATTATAATTAACTAATAATACTTAGCTAATAACTAACAATATTAATATAGGTAATGGTAGTACATAGTATTTTAAATTTCTAATTTTTTTATAAAACTTGGCAACTTCTTTCGATGCAAACATTATCTACTTGCGCACACACATTTTAAAATATATTTAAGACTATAAAAACATTTTATCGTATAAAGTTCTAATTTACACTAAAATATTTTGTTAAGGTTTTATGTGGAATAAAATCATTGTATATTATAAGTCGCCATTTTTAAATGAGTATTTGTTCGATCAGCGAGTGCCGCCATTATGGAAAATTAATTAGAAGCCTTATTAAAATTATATCTAAAACATAATTTTACTATTTTTGGAAGACTCTTTATAACAAGATCATTAAATATAATTACACAACGATATTATAAATTAAAGAAAGCATAATTTTAATATTTTTTAAATTTATTTTTTATAATTTTAAAGCAAATGTGGTCTAAACTAAAGCGCATAATTTTTTTGTCGCAAACATATATATAGTTTATCAATAAAATTTGCGGCGCAATAAAATTTTCGTTGTTGAAACACTGATTGTTGACATGATAATATCGTAAGTATTATACCTATCCACCATTTACACAAATGATCGCCATTGAGTGACCCCGTTTTTAAATATAAGTACAAATAATTATGAATCTGCGTTATACACCAATCTTAAAATGATTTGGTTCTAATATTCTTCACTAAAAATATAATATTTATTCAAATAATACCAAAATGCAGACTACAAAATGTTTTATAGTTGCCATAGAAAATTGTTTTAAAAGTGTTGTATACATTTTTTATAGAACTGTTACATTACCAAAGTGTTTTATAAAAGTGCGCCCTTTTCGATTAGTATTGTATAAAGGCATTTAACCACGTATATGAATTTGAAGCTCCTATAATATTTATATTATAGCAATTTATACAACCTTTATAAAATTTATTTTGCTAGTTGGCAAATTTATCAAGGACAACAGGAGCATATGTGTCTAAGAAATTAATTTTAATAGGACTTTTTTCTACTACTGGAAAATGCACAACAGGCACGACATTCACTGTTACACAATAAATTATACAATTTGTTTCAATCGTTAAACAACAAGTGTTCACTTTTACTAGTCACGTGTAACGGTGGTTATAAATGGGAAGGGAATAAGGTTTACCAGCTCTTGTTTAAATTTTAAACTGGATTTAAAATTCTAGATTTTAGCCTTAAAGATTGTTGTAAATATCAATATCAGTTCAAATATTTTAATTTTGTTTAACCTGAGTAGTGTAAAAGAAGCCAATTTAAAAATGTATTATATTTTTGTAGCCATAGGGAGAGTGTATTGACAGATGAGGTTGAAAAAAGGGAACAATTTTAATGCCATGAAAAACAGTCCCAGCTTGTTAAAATGTATAATATGTTCAGATTTAAGCTAGTCAATATAATATGCAGGATATCTCTTATTAACAAATTATTAGAAATATAGTAGACTTTATTAAAAGAATTAGAGGTTAAACGACTTACCTTAAGGAAGTTCAATCCTCAATTATACGAGATAGCCCCGTCCGAAGAGAACACACTGTAGTATATATTTCTCTGCTGTTTTTGTCGTAGTGTTTATAGAAAGAAATGGTTAATAGCCTTATCGCTGCCCTCTAGTCGTCCGGTATTCATTATGTTTCCTCTCAGATCGCGACTTTCTTATTATTTTTTGGGTTTGTGGCGGGAGGGTGTTTTCTGCAATGTTTACTTTTTACAATAGCACCAATTTTTAAAAGGTCATTTATACTTTCCAGAAAATGTAGTGCGTATTTCACTATAGGCATTTTTTTCTGGATTGTTTAATAAAAGGAATTTTATATCCGTTTACCCAATCTAATACATGTTTGTTTTGGGAGATTAATTCCCAATTATGACTAAATTGCCTTATTTTTCCTGCATAAGATACCTCTAACGTCGATTACTTCGGCCATACTTGTAGTCTGTCACCGTACTGTACTCCCTCGAAGTCTTCTGTCTGTTGTCTGGCACACGACGGTCCCCTCCCCTCTTTTCTTCTATTTTCATCTTCTTCCTGAAGGGAGGGCGTTGGAAGTTTAAATTCCGCGCCAATGCTTGAGGTTCCTCACTGGAACCAGGTTTTTGCAATTCCTTGGCTGTCGCCTCAGCTGATTTTGCTAACTTACATTTTTCGGCGAAATCGGACCCGAACAGATGGGTGTCAATTGTTTGTTGAGTTGAGATTTTTTGAACTGAGTTGCTGAAATATTTGTACACTTGATATTTTCTATGGGTAGATATTATGTGAAACATGTCTGTCAACAGTTTACCCGAATCTGCTAGGGCTTGTGTTACTGTGGCATCAACTGTATCAGGATGTGCCAGTATTTTTGTTAGTGCCTCTCACCCGGCAGTAATACGCCTTTCCATAATATCCTGCAGATTTTTCAAAAATTTATCTTTTTTATTACTTACTGCTGCCAATAATACTTCCACTTCTGGATTGAGGGTGGGAGCATTTAAATATTGACAGTTGCTTGGCACATTATATTGTTCAATCAGTTTTTTCCTGGAGTCTTTGTCGATCCCCAAGGAAAGGTATGATTCCCAGCGGGTAGCTAAGTCTGCAGCTAGCTCCGGCCCTTCCACATTTTTGTTCGTATGGCTGGATCCCAGGAGAACATCTATATTGTCATCTGGTGGAAGTTGTGGAGGTGCTTCGAGTTCCACAAGGTTAGGTGTTGACGGACCAATCCCTCCGAATCGGATACACTGGTATCTTCTTCGGAACTGTCGGAGTCACTTCCACCTGTAGGGAAAGCAAGAGTGGCATTAGCCAAACTATTTTTTAACGTGGTAGAATAACAAAAAATAGGTTTGACGTTACTCAACCCACTGTGACTATTTTGGAATATATATAGGTACGTAATGACTGTAACCAGATATTACTCATGTTTACGTCATTAACACTATTATTTTCACTGGTATGCAAGGTGTTATCCTTACATGTATTTTATTTTCATTTCTCACCAAGATTTTACTCATTGTGTGAAGTAGGGAAAGCAAGAGTGGCATTAGCCAAACTATTTTGTAACGTGATAGAATAACAAAAAAAACACCGACATTACTCAACCCTCTGTGACTATTTTGGAATGTATATAGGTACGTAATGACTGTAACCAGGCAAGAAATTCCGGTGGCGAAAAATAAAAACAAAGACAGATTAAATCGAAATGTATGCAGATTGGAATCGGTAAGGGAAAGAGAGGTATATAGAAGAGAATTGCAGAATAATTTAAATACAATCCCAGACTGCAATGATATAGATACACTTTGGCAAAATTTAAGAAAAGAAATGAATGAAGCTGTGAAAGAAAATACCGGTAGGAGGAACAAAAGAAACGAAAATGGTTTAATAGAGAATGTGAGGAAGAATTGGAAAAAAGAAGGGAACTAAGGTTAGTGATGTTAAGAAATGAAACGGAGGAGTCAAAAGCAGCGTATAGAAAGCAAAGAATTAAGTGTAAAAACTACTACGGGGAGAAAAGAGCATATACAGCGGGACTATTAGAGGAAATCCAAGAAAATTACAAAAATAGGGAAATAAGAAGCCTATATCACGGAATCAAGCGCGAAAGAGAAGGATACAAACCCAAACCAGAATATTTGAAAGACAGTAAAGGGGAGTTAATAGGGGACGAAAATACCATTTTGGAACACTGGAAAGAATATTTTAAAAAATTGTTGAATGGAGACGAAAACGACAGCGAAGAATCAGAAGTAAATTGGGAATTTCAGACAAGCAATATACAGAGACAAACAGAAGGTATGCCAACATTGACTGAAATAAAAGATATTATACATAAACTGAAAAACAACAAGAGTACTGGAGAGGATAAAATAGCAGCTGAATGGATCAAATATGGTGGAGAAGATTTATCTAAATGGATTCACACAAATTAGTGCAACAAATTTGGATACAGGAAAAAATGCCAAAGAACTGGAATGAAGCCATACTCATGCCACTGTTCAAGAAAGGTGATAAAATGCAATGTTCTAGTTACCGTGGAATAGCCTTGCTGAATGTTACTTATAAAATTTTGTCTTCACATATAAAGAATAAATTAACAGATGTAGTGGAAATAGAAATAGGAGAGTATCAGTGCGGGTTTAGAAAAACAAGATCAGTGGTCGATCAAATTTTTACACTTAGGGAAATACAAGCAGAGAGTTATGAACATAAAAAAGAGACACACATAGCATTTATAGATTTCAAGCAGGCTTACGATCAGATAAAGAGAAAACAACTGTATACAGCACTGAAAGATTTGGGAGTGAATGACAAACTTATTAAAATGATTCAACTAACACTGAAGGAGACCAATAACAGAGTAAGATATAAGGATAAAGTAAGTGACGTTTTTAAAGTAAAGAAAGGACTAAGGCAAGGAGATCCCCTATCAACAACATTATTTAGCTGTGTGTTAGAACATGTAATGAGAAAAGCAAATTTAAATAGAGCTAGTTTAGTGTATCATAAGCGGCACCAGTGTTTAGCTTTTGCAGATGATGTGGCAATACTCACCAGAAGTAAGAAGGAGTTACAAGAATGCATTTTAAAATTAGAAGAACAAGCACTAAAAATGGGTTTACAGATAAATGAAAATAAGACCAAATATATGAAATGGACGGATGAAGAGTATAATCAACGGGGAAAGCTAAGAATAACAAACGAGAACAGTAAAACATATGTATTTCAGGAGGTCTAGTATTTCACATACTTAGGAGTGCAGTTCAGTAGAAAACCTGATATAAGGAGGGAAATTCAACAAAGAATTATGGCTGGGAATAGGTGTTTACATGCTCTGAACAGATTTATAAAAAATGCAAGTGTATCAAAAGGACTCAAAATAAAGGTATATAAAACAATCATTAGGCCAATAGCAACATTTGCTAGTGAAGTATGGACCCTTGGAACAGCCGAGCAAACAATGTTGAGAGTGTGGGAAAGAAAAATACTTAGAAAAATATACGGCGGCAAACAGGTAGATGGAATTTGGGAGAGGAGAAGTAATAAAGAGTTGATGGAGCTATTTAAAGAACCGGATATTATAGGAGTGGTGAAAGGCCAAAGGTTAAGATGGCTGGGACATGTTACCAGAATGCATGAAAACAGAATACCGAAAAAGATACTAGAATCTAACATAGGAGGGAGGAAGAGACGTGGAAGACCTAAAGCGAGATGGAAGATTGAAGTTATGAAGGATATACAAGAATGCAACATCACCAATTGGAAAGAAAGAGTTTGTGATAAAGGACGATGGAAAGAAGAAGTAAAAAAAGCCATGGGCCTTCTAGGCCTGAAGAGCTAATTTATATATATATTTAATGACTAACCAGATATTACTCATGTTTACGTCATTAACATTAGTATTTTCACTAGCATGCAAGGTTATCCTTACATGTATTTTATTTTCATTTCTCACCGAGATTTTACTCATTGTGTGAAGTAGGGGAAGCAAGAGTGGCATTAGTCAAACTATTTTGTAACGTGGTAGAATAACAAAAAATAGGTTTGACATTACTCAACCCTCTGTGACTATTTTTGGAATGTATATAGGTACGTAATGACTGTAACCAGATATTACTCATGTTTACGTCATTAACACTATTATTTTCACTGGTATGCAAGGTGTTATCCTTACATGTATTTTATTTTTATTTCTCACCAAGATTTTTCTCATTGTGTGAGAAACAACGTGAAATTTCCTGTATTGTTTGAACTGCTAAAACATTTTTATTGTAATTGTACTTACTCGATGAAAAATCATCCAACATTCGTTTCATCTTTTCATTTTCTCTTGATTTTGTCTTTGAATATTTCGAGTTTTCTTTGCTTTTGCTTTGTCATCTCGCACAACACTACACTACACACACCTTCGAGCGTAAGAATGAATGAATACCGGACGACTAGAGGGCAGCGATAAGGCTATTAACCATTTCTTTCTATAAACACTACGACAAAAAGAGCAGAGAAATATATACTACAGTGTGGTCTCGAGGACGGGGCTATCGAAGTATAATTCAATAATAAATACACTACACGAGTCACATTTTTATTTCTAAATAGTTAAGAAGGCCTTGTCAGTAGCAGAAATAACTTCTGTATAGGAAGATTCCTTCTCTGTACGAGTGTCTTATTCACTCTTCATCTAAAAATGTATTGCAATGTAGGTATTTCATTGGCATGTTCTTGTATTTTTTTACAAATATGTGTAGATATACGTATGTCTGTGGAAATATAAACATTTTTAGCTCGAATTTTAGTTACAGTAAACTTATAATTAACGTAACTACGACTAATGTAAATGTTGTATGGTTTAGAGACATATGTTATGACGTAGTTTTGATGCAAACATCTAAACAACGTACCGTTTCAGTTTCTATGATATTTATAAACTGTATAATATTTGAATTGGCACAAGCTGCAAGTGCACACGTAATAAAAGTCTGATACTTACTGTTTTACGAATATCCCACAAAAAGTCCATATTAATGAACCATATGTTTGTCTACTATATAAACGTTAACAACACAACTAAAACGTAGTAGGTTAGAGGTTAGGTTGATGTGCATCTGCGCATGTGCTACAGAAGTCAGATAAAAACTTCTGTAAAATTGCATAATAAATTTATTAAAGATAAATAGTTCCAATGTTAGTACATTATATTACCACACTATTTCTGAAAACGGATTTATTACGGACAAACACATATACTTGATTATTTCATAAAATATATTTTAAATTAAAATTTTTCACTAAATATTATGTAAAAGAGCATAACAAAACATGGAAATTTCCCCCCACTTTTATCAGTGTACAGTTACTTTGCCTACCTAGATATTTGGTATCAAAGAACATACGAGTACATATGGCTGCAAACTGTATAAATTCTCAAAAGTTTGGTATCTCAACCAATACAATTTCAAAGTTTTAAATACCTACTTGGCAGAATTACACTTACGCCATTACTACATTTGCCCCAATTTACCTTACTTAATAAAGCCAGCAAGTAAATTTTGCGTGTATTTGCCTCTCGTACAAACCGTACACGGCCGCAAAAACAAAAACTGTAAATTTCACCCCTAATTCCCACTCTCGTAATAATTTCTAATTACCGAGGATTAAACTTACTTCAAGCAGACACAGTAATGACTACGATCTACGCCGTAGTATGGATTTTTAATCTGCATTTCTAGCCCTCAGGCCCACTTTCCTTCGATTCAGTGATTCGAAAGGGAGGCATAGGGGAACCCATCCTCTTAGATAATTGTAATTGCGGTGGGGTTTCTTGCCTGCCCCGGGCAACGATAACTTATTATTATACAAAACAAAGTGCCGCGTGCATAGCCCAATCTTCTGTCTGTCTGAACGGGGCGAAATTGGTTTATTTCGAATAGTTGGAATTAAACTGTGGGCCAGTCACAATGGCGTACGCTAGAAAAGTTGTTGGTGCCTTCCCCTGCGTAACATTATTAGTTTATATACAGGGTGTATCAAACTCGATAGTATAGGTAACGTCATTAGTCGTTTCTGTCAGATCCCAAGAAAAAATTTCGATTGAAAATGGAGCTTACCTCATCCCATTTAACACCACGTGTCCCAAATTTTATTTTATTTAAATTTTTTGTATCCTCACAGTAGGCCCATATTATCGAGTTTGGGACACTCTGTACCTACTTTTAATGGTGTTTATAGAAAAAATGTTCGAAGGGATGAGACAATCTACCAAACTTCTATGGCCACAAAAATACGTCGCTTTTAGTACTAAAATCATGAATGGCTATTACACAAATTATTTTTGCCCTACATCTGTATATCCTTTAAAGTTTTTCTATACAGGGTGAACCTTAAATAAGTACAAATATTTTAACTGCTGGTGTAGTTCGTCATATAGATAAGTCTAGTGAAAGTCATTTTTAAAAATTTCAAATATTTGCGGAGATATTATTTTTTTAAAATACCTACATTTTGAGGACCGCTGACCAGATAGGCCACTGACCTAATAAAATAAACCATATGATTTACTGAAGGCGAGGTTGCCATATCTTCTGTAAGATAAATACTTTTTTAAAGTAAATTCAATTTTTACCATTGTTTCTAGTTTTTAGCAATAAGTAATGTAAAATTATCATAAACGATTAAAATATGAATTTTCTCAAGTTCGATACTGTCAGTTAAAGAGTTTAAGAAGTTACTTAAATTATTAAAAAATATATCCATAAACGTGCATAAAAGCTCACATACTTACTGAAAAACCAATTCTATACACAGTTATCCATATCTCACTTAATACCATTGTACACTGTTAGAAAGATTATCACAAATTATCCCCTTAAATTATTTTATAAAGAATAACAAAAAACTATAACTTTCACACAACATAGAGTTAATTTCCACCACATAACCTCAAACAACGTGTCAGTGCTAACCATTTCGTACCTCGTAGTTTCGTAGTGGGTGAAACAGATTTTAAAAATAAACACAAAACATGAAATAACAAAATAACTAGTTTAATGTATGCGTTCAATATCGGTCAGTGGTCGCGCGGTTTAAGGCGTCAGTACTTGAATCGAGGTGACTGGATCGCTGTGGGTTCGACCCCTGCAGCCGGTAGACCGTATATAAGCTATATTCGTGGAGAGATTGGCACCCTCTCTGCGGGTATGGTAGGGTGGAAGAATGTTGGCTTGGGTCAATGTGAGAGATTGATACCGGTTGACATTTGACTACCCCCCTAATTAATGAGGTTTTCCAGGTTTCCTTCATTCCTGCACTGAATGGTGGTTAGGGCCTACCAACGTAAGTCGTTCCTGGGCGCAAATGCGGCCTGCTTAATAATAATATGCCGCCCCCTCTCCCGCAAAAGTCTTCGACTTCTGGGCTAATCCTCGTGATTAGAATGAGGGGTAGAGATATTATTATTATTATTATATTATAGAAGGCAAAGTAAAATATTTAAAAGCAGCGTCAATCGCATGCACAAAGAAACTGATGTAGGCACAGACAATAGGTAGGTGTCAGCAGCAGTAGGCGAATTGTCCCGCACAATCCCCATCCTCTAGGCTCTAGGATTGATAGAGATAGATTTTGATGTTGATACCGGTGCACTGGACAAAGGAATAAGCTGTGGCACAGGCAAGTGCAATCAAAACATGTAATTTGTGGAAAGAGGGATTTGATAATTTCAATACATGTAAACTGAAAGTTAATACGAGATACTTTTGCATCTTCTGAAACCGAACTAAGCTAATAGCTTCTTTAAGTAATGCACCGCTTGACGCATCAATTTTAAGAGTTGCCGCACTAACGTATAAAACGTATTTAAATCGTCTTATTATTTTCACGGACAGTGTTTTCCTCTTAAGTGTCTTGTTTATTTAATTAATATTTTTCGTGAAATACAGTGTGATTAAGTAAAATATGGCGCATTATTCAAATAGTGAAAAGGTTGACATGCTAAAAGCATATTTGTTAAGTAAGTAGTGATATTGATAAAAATAACGTTTTGTGATAAATCAGTTGGAGTGTAGTAAAAATGGATAATGAACAAATTCTGGATAATATGATTGTGAGTAGAGAATTTGATTTATATTTTCAATTTATTGGAGAGAAATAGAAATGGCAAAGGAAAGGAGATGTCCATTAATATTTTCATAAATAAAAATATTTCAATCATTCTTTGACATGCCTAAAAATTCTAGTGTAACACTGGCAACGCTGTGGAATGCACATCCACCATGACTCCCGAACCAGCGGTCCTCAACAAGTTTTCTATTGAAAAATCACGAAATTTATTTAAAATTTGACTTTTTATTCGTGATGTTTTTGTAAAAAGACTATTAATTATGTGTTCTATACGGTGAACTGTACTGCTGGTTAAAATATTTGTACTTATTTAAGGTTCACCCTGTATAACATTTGGTAGAAAGCTTAGGTACCTAAAAACATCATATCTTTCATAAAAATTTTACATAGCGTAGCAATATTCTGCGTTCATGTTCTATCGATGCCTGTAATTTGATCATCTAAAACTGAAATACCGTGTGCGCTGGTATTTCTAATTACTTTTACTTTTTCTGTACGTTTATGCTTGACATCTACCATTTCATCTAAAAGTAAAGCATAGTTTCCCCAGTTTATGCTTCCTTTATGGCATAAAGTCTATTAAGGAGTAATTTCTGTCCGAACGCCACTGCTGGCAGCCGAATTACCGACCTATTACGGCGCTGAGGGATTCTGTTACGTGCACGGTAGAAATAGGAGGTGTAAAAATAAACTGGCTCTATACAGAACTGGTCTACGCGAGCCCTACCTAATCAAGCAACTTTTTGTGGAATATTTAGGTTGTACGAGAAGTCGAGATAAGTTAGCGTCATTAGCGAGATTCTAATCTAGTTTTTATGTCAGATGCACTCTACTTCTAAAAATATCTTACTTGGAGAGCAGTTTACTGATTGTAGTTGATTCTTATGCTTCTCTTATATTTAGTCAAACAGATTAATAATTTGCTATTTACAAATAAATTTTGTTTAACTAGCACTAAACATTATGTTTCATAAAATAATTTAAATTACACGTCGAAGAAAAAAAAACATCAACTATAATTTTTATATGTACACACTCAGAAAAACCTTAGTTGATATTCACTCATCATGGTGTAATGAAATATGTAGTATAATTTTTTTAAAACACAATGTTGAGGTTAATGCATTTTAATTATGTAAATTACTTATACAGAGCAGTCTGTAATTAATGGCTCATGGGGTCATATTAGATTTTTCACATCAAAATATTATCATTTAAGCCAACTTGCCTTAATAAAATGTTGGAATTTAAAAAGTGAATTTTTGTACCAATTAAACTGTCTTGGAATGTATCAACTTAAAGTCGATAGCACGTTTGGTTTGTGTGTTATGTGTATTTTTTGGAAGTAACTTTTTTAGTGGCGTCGTGAAAATGAGTGACTCAAATTACAAGCAACGTGTTGTGATTCAATTTTTAGTGAAATCTGGCGAAATACCTTCGGAAATCCTTCGAAAATTGTAGGTGGTGTATGGAGACGAGTGTATGTCGAAAACACGCGTGTTTGAATGGGCAAAACGGTTCCAGGAGGGGCGTGAATCGGTAACAGACGATCCAAGTGAAGGAGCTCCCGTCACCTCTCGTACTGACGCGTATGTTGACCGTTTGCGTGCACTGATCACGTCTGACCGGCGCCTAAGCATTCGTGCGTTGTCTGACGAGTTAAACGTCAACAAAGAAACCGTTCGCAAGATGTTACACAAAAATTTGAATGTGCGAAAGATTTGCGCAAAGATGGTGCCAAAAGTTCTCACCCGTGAACAGAAAGCCATGCGAAAATCGATCTGCGAGGATATGTTGTCCCGCATTCGGAGCGACGGTAGAGACTGGATGAGTCGGGTCGTCACTGAACATGAGACCTAGATATTTGAGTATGGCCCCGAGACCCGTAAACAAAGTCAGCAGGGGGTGAAAAAGGGTGGAGAGAGGCCAACGAAAGCGAGGATGTCCAAGTCATGACTGAAGGTAATGTTGATCGTTTTTTCGATATCCACGGCATCATTCATCGTGAATATGATCCTGCAGGCCAGACAGTGACTGGACAGTTCTATGTTGGCGTCCTGGAACGGCTGCGGGCCCGCGTTTTCCGTGTGCGACCCGAACTCGCCGAGAACGGCTGGATCTTGCACCACGACAACGCGCCAGCCCATTCCTCGTTGATTGTGCGAGAGTTTTTGGCAAAAAAAACATTACAACGTTTCCGCACCCACCCTATAGCCCCGATATTGCCAACTGCGATTTTTTTTATTCCCCAATATAAAGTCGCACTTCAAGGGAACTCATCATGGCGGCGTACAGAAGGTCCGTGGTGATGAACGGGTTAACTGCGGAGGATTACCGAGAGTCCTTCCAATCGTGGGAGCAACGTTGGAATCATTGCGTAGAGTTGGAGACTATGGTGAAGGTCGATAATAAAATTTTGGCGAAATTTAATTTGCTTGTTTTTTCATTGACAAATTCCCGAAACTTAATTGTCACACCTCGTATATTTGTGGTTTTTACCAACGGAGAAAATCCACCAGGTCATGGTCGTCGGATCGAGTACCTCACTTTAAACAAAAAGAACGCTTGAGGGAAGGAGACATCCCCAGCCAGCACTCAACAAATACAAACATCTCTGCAATGTTTTAATGCAAACAAGTAAGAAAATAAAAATAATGAAACATTTTTGAAATCTCACCAAATATCAATCCTGGAAATAAATATCAGTAAAGTATGTGCTACCTCCCTGTGCTATCATACCTTGTTTCTCATTAGGTAAATCATTAGATAATCATATATATTTTGCACCCTGTATTTCTTTAACTACCAACTTTTGAACTAAACTAAGTTGGCTTAATCATAAATTTTACCTTATGAATATACCCATGAATTTTGGCCCTTTACCTCGGGACCACCCTGTATGTATCTTTTCTAAATTGAAAAGCTGAAAGATGCAAGGACAGAAAACTTAAGATTTTGTTGATAAAAGACCACAAGTAGATGAGTTTCTAACTAGAGCTGACAATACTGAAAATTTTAATAACGTAAGAATATTTTGTACATTATATTTATTACTTAAAAACAATGTCTTGTTTACAATTTCAGGTAAATATTTCGCTATTATTTTCAGTAAATTGAAACTTTATATTTTGAAAAAAAAAAACAACAGAACATCTGAATTTTCAGTGAATTTATTTACAAATATTTCGAAAATTGATACAATTCCATACAGTATTTTTCACAATGTAGCTCTAATGAAGCTTGTTTGTTTTGCTTTAAAACTGATAATTCCTATTTAACAAATGCTCAAAATAATGGTCGTTACAAAACAATTTGACTGAATATTAATTCGGTTACAAAATGTTCGATAAATATAAATATTTTACGGTGGAGTAAGATATTATTTCCACATCAATTTAATCATTGGAAATAGGTCGCTGCTATTATGAACGGTTGGATACCTTTAGTGAATATTTAATTGGTACATTTGAGCATTTAAACAGTTATAATGCTGGAATACAGGATGATTTCAATGTTGAGATATTTATTTTAAAGAATTTTCTTAGCAATGATAAGATCCGTATATGATGTAAAAGGTTACAAACTTAAATCCAAAATTAACGCATAATGCGGAAGAGCACCATCGTGTTGAAAAATCAAATGATCTTCATCATACTCTGGAACATTTTTAATAAACCAATTGAGGCAGGGTCAGTAGCGTCGTCTTCCAGTAATTGCAAATATATTTGGCCAGTCAAATTACCAGGTGGAAAAAAAGAACCCATCAGCCAGTCACCGAAAATTCCAGCCCATACATTACATTTTTCCGGTTGCTGTGTATACACCTCGTGAAAAACTCTTAGGTCTGAATGTGACTAATAGCGGCAATTGTGACAATTTATCATCCCGTTTAAGAAAAAACTGCTTAATCAGAAAAACGAATGTTAGCAACTGTGGATCGTTCCCTGCTCGCTCACTCATTTTGCAAAATAGCAACCGGCGGTCATAATCATCCTCATGAAGTTCCTGGACCAAATATATTTTGTATGGATGAAATTTATTATTCTTCAAAATAGTTTGTATGCTAGTGCGATTGATCCCAGACACAGATGCCAGGTGCCTCGTACTTAATATAGGATCAAGATGAACTTGTCCCAAAACTACAACTTTACTAGCTTCGTTAACTAGAGGTTTTTCAATTTCTCATTTTTTATTGGCTATGTTCCCTGTCTCTTGATTTTTTACTAACTCTAGAACATACTTCCTCCTGACATGTCGATATTGATGTTGTTCACTAAATAGCTGAGCTGTTCTTTCCGCAATGGAATAAACCATAGTGTTTAACTTTCATACATAACATAAACTACCCACCAACTCTTCCACATAATACTAGACAATAAATTTGGAATCCACTAATTTTACGTTCGTTGTATGTGTACAGTATTTATTTCTGTTTTTTACAATAGTGCTTATTTTTACAAAAGTGATAACAAATCGCCAAAAACCAATGTAACGCAAAAAATACTAAATTTATACCATTAGAGTACTTAACTCGAATGAGTGACATTTTTAGCGTTACTGTTTGTACATTATTAAGTATTGGGCGGAATTATAAAATTTAAAGTCTATTGTAAAGAGAATTGTAAGAGCTTTCAAAATAAATACCACTCAACCCCCAATACCATTTAAATAATTTGGGGTGATGCTTACCCTTGCTTGGGGGTGAAAGTGGCGGAGTTAAAAATACCAGCAAAGAATGTCCCCCTTTAATCTAAAATCGACTGGTCTGAGCGTTTTTCTACAATCTTGACGCAGTTCCCGAAATTGGCTCTGTTTAGTTTTCATCTGGCCACCCTGTATAATATATAATAATAATAATATATCTACCCCTCATTCTAATCACGAGGATTAGCCCAGAAGTCTAAGACTTGTGCGGGAGAGGGGGCGGCATATTATTATTAAGCAGGCCGCATTTGCGCCCAGGAACGACTTACGTTGGTAGGCCTTAACCACCATTCAGTGCAGGAATGAGGAAGACCTGGAAAACCTCATTAATTAGGGAGGTAGTCAAATGTCAACCGGTATCAATCTCTCACATTGACCCAAGCCAACATTCTTCCACCCTACCATACCCGCAGAAAGGGTGCCAATCTCTCCACGAATATAGCTTATATACGGTCTACCGGCTGCGGGGTCGAACCCACAGCGGTCCAGTCACCTCGATTCAAGTACTGACGCCTTAAACCGCGTGACCACTGACCGATCATATATAACAATGTTTCCAATATTTAAATAAACAATTTTCTGCTAAACTGTTTTTTTACTAACAGTGACATCACTATAGTAAAGTGACATTTCAATGTGGCATAGAGTCATTTAGTAAACGATTTTGAATTTAGTAAAATAACACATTATTAAGTCAAAATGCGAAAAAAGGATTAAAATATTACTGTAACTTGGAAATTAATTCCAAATAAATAATGTAATTTATCAGTAATAAGGGAACGGTCCAAATATGAAAGAAGTAAACGAATATTTCAAGAACCCCTCCTAGTTAATAAATAAACAAACTCAGTTACCCCTTTCATATCATTTTCTATTAAATTATTTATTAAGGTAATGTCCCCTTGAGAATTCTAATTTCGAATTAGAAAGGAACGGCTTATTAATTATTCCAGAAAAGCCATTTATCCGAAGGAATATTATCCAAAGCGCACTTCGCTGGAGGAATTAAAATTATTAAAATGTGCCTCGACGCCTCATTTTCGGATTCTACACCTAATAAGCCGATTTGGAAGGGCTTAGACGGGATCCTCCTAGGACAACATAAAAATGGCACATTTTTAAAAATAACTGTAAATGGAAAGGGAATTTTAAATATTTTATTATCATCGTACTGTCGGTCCATTAAGATTAAAATTCTTTTTAATATTGCATTACCAAAGGTACAAAGTAGTGTTTGAGTGGAAGCTTATTGTAAAGATTTAAATTTAATGAATTACGTTGCGATTTTTGCAACCTAAATTTGTTTCTTGTTAAATAATTGTGAACATCCGAATTAGTTAGATAGGAGTTAGATTTTTTATGTATTTCAATCAAAGAAAAAAATATGTAAAGCGATGGCAGGGACATAATTTTTAACTTTTTAAATAGAGGCTTGCAATGTTAAGAGTCCGTCGCGCGCTTGAAAAAACCCGATTTTTAACGCTCGGCCCATAACACTTATTTAAACAACGAATAAACATAGCGGTTCAAATAAAAAAATAATCGAAAAACAAAGTTGTTTCCTAAGGCTGCTATGTAATATTTTTTTCAAATCTAGTTTTTAATTATTTAAATTGAAAGAGTAAACTGTGCGTCATATTTACAATTTATTTACTTAAAAATAAAGGCTTAAATCGAAAATTGGTTACACGAGGGAAGTAAGTCTGTCTTTTAGCTTTGCAACGATACCAAAATTATATCGAATTGACAAAAATTACTCAAAATTCTATGCTAAATGCCGAACGTCTACAACTTCAGAAACGAATATATTTTAAATGCTGCAGCCACGTGTGTTTCACTCAGTGGGATGGGCTTAGAGATTGGTAAATGCAGGCAGGACCGGAGTTCAAAGAAATACATAGTCACTTATAATCTTTACGTTCTCAGTTGATACAGTATTGAATTAATCGATCTTATGGAGTTCGATGTTTTTATTTTCATTGAGAGAAAGTTTTTGCACCCCATGAGGCAATATTATAAGAAATTGATATAAGTTAAGTTAATATTGAGAAAAACAGTGCGGTACAGCCAGGCAATGTTATTTCTTGTTGCGGAAACGTATGAAAATAAATGTTGCCGATTTTACTTCACTAAATCTAAATATTCTAAATACGTCCACTTCCGTAAAGTCATTGTAGTGGGAGAGCGATAATCTCCGCCTCCAGTCGTAACGCCCGTGCACCCGACCCCGGACCGCTACCCGAGGAGTGTACAGAGAACGGACTCTTAAAGAGGCAGCAAATTGTTTCTCCAAATTGAAAAAGTAGGATAGTAGCACCTCTTCTGTAATTGCTCCTTCTCCTATGCCCCTTTTTCGCCAGTTATCAAATTCCACCAATTCATTCTTGTACACACTTTTTATTTGTTATAGTTTATACTTTCTGGGGATGACTTTGTTTAATAATGCAATGCATATGCAAAAGTTTACCTAATTTAAAATCACTTCAAATAATTTCTAAATTATTCTTCTTATGAAACAGGGTCCATATTTGGGCTATAGAAAACCATTGCTTTACACGACCATAAAATTCCATTACTGTCTCCCGAAATTTACGAATAAATCTTTTCTTCCAGACATTTTATCGTCTTGTATAAAAAAGCTGTTATTATAAATACCTAATTTTTTTTAAGGGCGCCGTTTTTATATGCAAATTTTCAACGAATCTCATAGCTGTTTGTTGAAACAGTCTAAAAAAATCTGAGTAAATTAGAAAGAATATCTCTTCATTATGACAATTATACAAGTTTTTTCCAGGATATAAAACAATTTCCAGGCTGACAAGTCATTTAGAATAAGAAAAAAGAGCATCATTTTCACCTATCATGTTTTATCATAAAATCTCTTGAATTTTACACATTGAGAAAGTTGTATACGCCATTACAAACATTGTCATATGCCGCAGAATTCATTTAAAAAACTAGTAACACTTGAATTGATGTAAATTAATCAATATTTTTCACGGTGTATAGAACACAGTGATAATGTACAAATTGTAGGGTTTTCATGTTCTCTAGCACATTTTCCCTTGAAAAGTTAAAGGCAATGATTCAATTTCAGCATTATATTTTAGTACTACGCTAATAAGAACCTCCACCTACTTGGTGTTTCTTTTTGTGCATCTTTAGATACAATTATTTGTCCTTGAAACGCCAACCTTGAAATGTTTGTCAACATCGAAAAAATCAATTTTGTTTAATGAATTGAACTGAATAAAATTTTCATATTTCAGTACTTTTGGATGAAAGGAGTGATGATACCTGTATTTTGAAGCACTACTTTACCTGTAGCAAGGATCTAAAATGTGACAAATTTCTGTAAAGTATTGTAAAAGTGTTACCGACAGTGACAAATGAACGTGTTTGGTGAAATGCGAGCGCGGAGTACGCTATTTAAAAGTGTTAAATTATTCAAATACACCACGGCGGTGCAAAATCTGAATATCAGTGACAAAATCGCTGCAGCTTTCAGTGCCGTAAAAAGTCGTGATTGTGTCATAACCATTTTACATCCACCAGCTTTTCGGTTTTGCCCGTTTGAACGAACTTCACGGTTTTATATTTATTAAAAGGGATAGCTTCATCCGCTGACGTGTCTGATTATCGAGTCTGAAATTCTGTTTTGAAACGAACGGATAATTACAAGCTACAGTAGAAGTAACTATACAGGGTGTTTGTAAATAAGTGCGAAATATTTTAGGGGGTTGTTGCCAAAGTTATTTTGTGAAAAAAGTTCGTATACACGTAGGTCCAATATGCTTCGTTTCCGAGATACAGAGTGTTTAAATTTTAATTTTTTATTTATTTTTATGAATTATTTCAAAGAGTTTTCAAAGATCCGAAATTTGAAAGTCACTTTGGAGGGATAAATGTATGTATTTTTTGCGGTAATGCGGAGAAAGGCATAACCTTTTTTAATAAAAAAATGGTACGCCACTGATTTTTTTCCGTCATCCGCCATCAATTCTAAATGAAATCAGTGTTTTCAATATTTTCCGTAGGATGCACCGTCTTTGAGGAAAAAAACAAAACGTATTTTATTGTAAATTTTGTGTTTTTAATTTCTATTGATAGATACATCATCTAGTAGGTTGCAGTCAGTATTTCTAAATAAAATATAACCATCTCGCCAAAATGTATCCGTTTCATATTCAACGTGTACAAGCGCTACTACCACGAGACATTTTACCGCGTCTAGTTTTTTCCAACGGATTCTTCATGTAACCGCTCAAAATCCTAATTTATAAAATGGCGTTTTGTTTACTGACAGGGCAAGTTTTTCAAGAGATCCTACACGAGATTTTCATAACAATGGGCTGATGGAAATCCACATGGATTTTTTCAAGATCAATTTCAACACCAATTTTCAGTAAACGTGTAGCTTGGAGTACTTAATGATTATTTAATTGGTCCAAAGAGACATTTAAATAAAAGTGTTTTTAATTGCAGAAGTTTTTTCTACTTATTTGCACGGCTGTATCACATCTGAAGTATTTAGTAAAACACTTGACCTTTCAAACTGTACAATGACAATGTATATTTTATGATTATATTGAGTTACAATTTACTCCAACACTGGAAACTATATTAGGTCATCTCTTGACGAGATATTATTCTATAGTGACGACTTGTTACGAAGTGAAGTGACTTACAAAAAGTTTCTTACCGAACCAGGTACATGTTCTTATATAGGTTCCTAACATACTTAATCGTTACCCTAATTTAATTTACAACTTAAAATGAAATAACAAAATAATAAATTAAATTCAGTTATAAGAGTCTTATCCTATTTCTTAATATTAAGAGGTGAACTATAATAATTGTAGAAAAACCCTGCAATTTACAATTTTATATTCCTAATTCCTTACGATAAACTTGAGGATCTAAACTAAACTATTTAAATCTCCTAATTCTAAACAAAAAGATTAATAAAACCTACAATAAAATATGTTTCATTTTTCCCCTCAAAAACGGTGCACCCTACGAGAAAAATTGAAGAGACCAATTTCATTCAGAATTGATGACGGATTTCTAAAAAAAATATATTCAAACGTGAAAAACTCAGTGGCGTACCATTTTTTTTATTAAAAACAGTTTGTGGCATTCTCGCACGAACGTCACTGGTGCAAATAGAAATATTCGGATTACCTCAAAAAATGCACATTTATCTCTCCAAATCGTGTTTCAAATTTCAAGTCAGTATCTTTAAAACTTTTTTTCGTTCCACTCCCGTTATGTAAAAAGATTAAAAACCAATCACGTTTTTCCATAACTGGCGCTATCAAAGTTGTATTCTTCATATTCTATACTTTATTACCTACAATGTTTACTTAAAAATATTTTGTAACATAAAATATATTTAGCTGGCCTACAGAAATGGCAGTGATATGTGCCAATATAGTTTAATGAAAATATTCTCCTAGAAAAATATGAAGAACTCATAAGAGAGCTAAAAGAATATTTACAAAGTACACATATAATAGTAGGGTGTGTTATTTATGTATCGTCAATATTATATTATTTTATTTGAAAGTGCTTTCTTTTATTAAGTTAATGAATTTCACATTTAATCATTTGAGAGACAAGGAACAAACTTTTCAACATAAATCACTTTGCGTGCTGAGTGAATTTATAGAAAATTAAGATTTGTACATAATCATACATAATGTACGGAATACACGTTAAAATGTCGTACAATGAACTATGCAGCTGATAGTTGTAAAACTATTTTCTAGAAAATTGCGAATTTCTGAGACTAATGACAAGTAGGTATACCTTTTTCCTCAAAAACAATGTAAGTACAAGATTTTTTAATAAACAACGTGATAACATTAGGGTCAAAAAGTTACGCCACAAACACATCTATTACCAATTTTTTAAGTTGATACAATTAAAGACCGTAATTATTACTAAAAATCATTTTAAATTCCAACTTTGACACGTTGTATCTTTTTTATTTTCAACATTTTATTCAGAAAAGTTAGCTTCAATCGTAATATTTTGAAGTGAAAAATCTAGTACATCTATTACATACGAACCACCTAGTATATCTAACAAACACTTTTATTTCTGTTTGGGAACCAAGTGCATATATAAATTTGCACCATTCCCTACCTTGGAATTAATTCAAAACAATAAAGTTCTGAGAGGCGACTCCTAAAGCAAACTATGAACGAGAGGACTAATTAAAATACTGCTTTACATGGGTTTCCGGTTCATTTTACAAAATATACGGAAGTCTAGATTCTAATTAATGGGAACACGTCAGTTTGCAGCGCCGCTGCGTTCGTGTTAGGCAACAGGGCAAAAGAAGGCCGTCTTTGCTCAACAACTACAAATTGTAATTACTATGAGCCAGTACATTCATTATAGCTCCGCTAGTGACATAGTTTTTTGTTCTTTTCGCAGTAAATTCTGTTAGCGTAGCGTAGTCCCTGTAATTATTTTTCGTTCTAAATTCTTTTACACGATACACATTCTCCCTTTTCTGGCGAAGTGTATTGCGTCGACGCTGTTTAACCATTTATTAGCATGCAAATAATTTTATCAAGGGAAATCTTTATTATGCAATTTTAACTAAGTTTTAATGAATACCTTGACGGTAATTTAATGTATAGGGACGGCGAACAATGAAGTGCTAATTTCGAATGACGAGAAAAGTAATTTTGTACACTTAGAAATTCATATTAATGCTATTAATTAGTAGGCCTATTTCATTAGAATCCTTAGCGACGATGTCTAATAACTCATAAACTGATTTATTCGTTTATTGCTGTACCGAGTGCGCAAAGACAGTGCTTATGCTATTTTAGACATAAAAAACACCTAATTTTAATTTGTTTTTAACTAGGCAGTGATGTACAAAATTGAATGGCGATACTGGTATACTTCAAATAAAAATTGGATATATTGAAAATATGGTAAATAGATAGCTGATCACTATGCCAACAACAAAAACAAAGAAGCGAATATTTAAACGTATATAGGAAATATAGTATGGCAAGACCTACACAAATAAACACTAACAATTTTTTTTAATATTTAAATGGTAAGCATTTAACCAATTAATAGAAATTCATAGATTTGAAAAAAGGCCCAAACAAGTTGCTGCGTTTCTCAAATTGGAGGATGTCATTCAATTCAGGAGCTGATATCAACTTTAAAAATGCATGGTGGATGGAAATCTTGAACGGTAGCTGAATACTAGATTGAGTAGGTATACTATAATTAGTAAATCAGTTGTTAGTAAAAAAATATCCCTACTGCAAGTGCATCAAGTGCTGGAAGCGATTTTTTTTAATAATACAAACACTATGGAGGATTCAATAGTTCATAAACCATCTACTGGTGAAAACAGTTCAACCTATATAGACGAAGTAAATGTTTCAAAACAAATAGGACAAGTGAATGTAAATATTCAAGATAATAAGCTGATAACCATTTGATAAACTAAGTAGCAACTAGTGTGTTGTCGACTGAATACAAAAATCATTTTCATCACTACAGTGGGTAGACATTAGAAAATATATATGCCTAACCGTGATCAAAATAATTGACGGTGCGTTGCTTAGTAGCGGTCAAAATCTCAATATCTCACGTAATAATTCGAAATTACTCTAGTCAATCTCTATCAAATATAATGTATACGAAAGGAAATTTTACTACCTATTCTTAAAGCATCATTGGTTTTAAGCAACTGGACTGTATTTTTAACCCATTCCGGAAATCTTCCCCATCGAGTTTTTCTTTTCCAATTTCGGACAGTCAGGTCCTTCATATATTTTTCAACCTGATGTATCAAATTTTATGACGGTCAATCGATCAGAGACGTACTTTTATGTTCTTTATTGGCTCCATCTACCCTTCCCTACGTGAATAACTTGAATAAGTTTTATGATGGCACAGATTCCATAATCCTGATGTGCTTATATGTAATATTTTGCAATAAATCTCAATAATAGATGATTAGAAGATATTATTAATCATCGCCTACTTCTTTCAGAATTACATTATATTAGCATTACCAATGAATCATTTTGAACTGAACTGAAAATTATCTAACTAATAGAACACATGAAGTCGTATACAATAATCATTGTTCTAATTATCAAGTGGTTAAGTGTGGAGTTCCACAGGGTACCATTTTAGGTATTTTGTTCTTTACGATGTATAGTTTAAAGGTCATTGCAAATCACATTGTTATGCTGACGATACCCAGTTGTACTACTCATTTGCAGAATCTGAGGTGTAGGTAACTTGCTAAAAAGAGAATTACTGGCGATTTAAATTTCTTTTGAAATATATCTAACAAATTCTATATGTCGGTTAGTCCATCTAAATCCAAAACTATGTTATTTAGCCAACGTTCTACTAGAGTTCGATTATTAGTGTTAAACTATCCTGCGATCAATTGCAACCTACACAAGCCGCTAAAAATCTGGATCTAACTATCGACACTCCTCTACGATTCACTGAACATGAACAAGTATATATGATTGAGTCTCATCTAATTAATACGAGCGTTAAATTATCTTTCAGATATAATATGTATGGTTTTGAAGACTTTGCTGCATAAACATTTTCACTCAAGAAGGATATCGATACCAAAAAATACTTAAATTTGATTGCATTCCTGAAGTAAAAATCAAAAGGGTACAAATCAGCAAACTCTGAGTTATCAACAAAGAAGGAAATGTCCAGATTTTAAATGAATGCGGACGATGATGAATTTATGCTCATGAAGGTAGCTATATTACAAATATATTTTTAAATAAAATTGTTTTATAACCAATATTTATTTTAAGTTAACTGACAAATTTGCTTGTAGAACATGTAAAAGATGAAGGACTATGCTTCTAAGTCATGATACCCCATACCAAAACAAAAGATAATTTTTTGAAACATCTGGAAATATTGCTGACTTGAATTTAGTAATTTAGTAACAAAGATAAGAACAAGAAAATGTTTCCTATTTGAAATTCATAAATGCATAATTTAAGGTTGCCGTAATTATTGGGATTGGAGGTGCATGCAGAGTGGACGAGTTAACTAATTTGCTGTTAAAAAACGTAAAAAATGAAGGAAATATTTTTCGTATCTTCGTACCGGACACGAAAACCAAAGTTTCCCGAGAATTCTTTATCACTGTCGGGAATAGAAATTGTGAATATGGTCCAAATAATACGAAAATACCTCGCCCTGCGTCCTAGTCATACCGATCATGGAAAATGTTTTGTTGGTTACAGGGGTGGTAAATGCATGAAACTTCCTGTTGGTATAAATACTTTCAGTGTAATGCCAAAGAAGATTGTTTTTTTTTTCTCAATTTATCACAGCCTCAACAACATACAGAGCACTGTTTTCGATGATCATCTACTTCACTTCTAGCCAACACAGGAGCAGACCAAGTTATTGGAGGAGAGATTGCCGTCATTTAATTTAAAATTTAAGCATTGTTAATACAAATACAGATCAGCTGCATTCATTTGGTATCTTACGAATTGTCAAAGCTATGTTGTTAATATTTAAAAAACGTAGTTAATTTAAGTTAAATTATCTATTAATTGTTGGTTGTCAATAAAAATAACCGTTAAGCAGTGATCTCTTATTTTAATATTTCACTAGTGGGGTAATATGTCATATTACTCCATTTGTAGTGTAATGACCTTCATTATTCAACTGAAACAGTGCCACCGAATAAATGCTGTAATGAGGCTCTTGTAAAGTAGTTGTATATAAACAAATATAAGCTTCATCTTGCTTCCGTTGCACAAACTAACTACTTAAATGTTTTTCTCAACAAGAAATCAAAATATACCCTAATCAAACCCTCATTTGGTAAGAAAAATCCCTAGATATATCTAAGAATATCACTATCAAATATATAATAAGCCATAACAACCACTACCAGTAACATTACGGTAGGATTCCATTCGGTAAATCTATTTTGGGTACGACTAACTAACTAGAGCAGTAATGTGGGGTCGTTCAAAGAAAATCGTTACCCAGCGACCGGCCTCTGTTACATTTACTGACCGGCATTGTGCTACGGGGGAGATAATAACTAATTATGAGGCTATGATGCACGTTTCACTTGATATTGGCCGCTAACACTATTAGCCATCGATTGTATGATTTGCGACGACTGAATTACAATTCGTTCGATAGTAGATTAGCGATCGTTCAGGCGTTGAACAACAAATTAGAGGTTTCAAACGCCGCTGCCATTTGCTACGAGCGATCACTGGTATTCCGGGATGAGTATTGAAATATTGATAATTTACCGCCGATCATGCACCACCGTTTCAGTAAACAAACTTAGCAGAGCGTAGTATTTGGAATTTATTACGCGGAGAGAGAGGAATTATCCAGAAATTTACATTTCATTAGATTCAATTTACATTTAAATTGATACAAAAGCAAAGTACTAAGGAAAACACACACACAAGTCGCCAGAAGTGATATTAACGCTGAACCTGGAGCGTTTAAAGTGGAACTAAAAGTGGGTTCGATTTATACCGAAAATAGAGGAATGCTGAAACGGTTTTAGAGTTACCATGTAGAGGACATTCATTAAGAATGGAAAACCCCAGATCCAGGGACACTACAGATAAAAATATGTTGCCTCAATTCGGGGGTGTTGAAAATTAGCTTAATATTTGTTGCGTGACAAACAGTTATTATGAATTATAATGCCAAAGATAGGTAAGTAAAACAGTTAGATGATCTCTATAACATTTCGAAGGTCCTACACATGATAAATCAAATTAAATATAAAAAAATTTTGCTCCCTTGCAATACACTTGATCTTAACGACAATTAAATAATAACCCATCAGGTTGCTATTAGTGTTGGAATATTGCCTTGCTTGTTCTTAATCTTGTCTAGATCTTGCACGACAAGACTAGTCAAGACCAAGAAAAGATTTTAAAGAAAGTCATGGGAGCCAATACCAGAATGGCTACGGCAAGAAGTAGGCAAATATAAGAGGATAAGCATTAGTTGAAAAAATGTATGCGTTACATTATGGACGCACTATATACAGGGTGTCCCAAAATAGAAGGCTATACCGTTAACCGCATATCCTTAGGACAAAAATAATGCGACTTTCTTTATGCCATTCTTTATTTGGGCGTCCCTGATTCAATATACAGGGTGTTAGTTATATCTCAAAAAACTATTTTTGTTAATAATCCCTTTGCTTTGTAAGATACACACTTGAAATTTTACACGTACTTTTATCTTATTCCAGCATACTTATCATGTAATTTTAGTGAAAAAAATCGATGGGCGAATGGAGGTAGCTGAGAGATGCAGTACCCTTTATCCCCTCCAATTATTTCTAAGTACGTCTATGCAACTTTTTCTTGAAATCTCAAAAGTAGAATTTTCTTCTGATCATTGTATCTCTTTTGTAATTTTTTGTTTAAATGCTCCGTTTTGGAGAAAAACGGCAATTTGTAGTATCCATAAATGTATCATTTACTATCATTTTCAAGTGAAACTGAATAAATATTTGCTAATAAAACAAAAACAAAATGGATAACTCTAAATTTTTTAAAATGTAAGTTTAACACCCTGTATATTGAAACAGGGACGCCCAAATAAAAAATGGCATACGGCAAGTCGCATTATTTTGGTTCGAAGAATATGTGGCAATGGTATGTATGGCCTTCTATTTTGGGACACCCTGTAGTTACGTGTGAGCTCCAAACGGGACCGTAGCCCACCACTACTGTTACCAAATCCTTATAATAATGAATTTCCATTTTTAAAGACTTCTGTCTTATTTTGCAAGACAAAATAAGACTGTTTCAAATTTTACTAGATAATAGTAATAAAAATCTTGATAGTACAACGAAGAGATTTTATATTAGAATTTTATACATGATATATCCGTTACTTTGCTTGACATATTTTCGATGTACTTATTGGAGATATCATTTTCTACTAATTCATATTGATTCACATTGGGAATTAAGTGATGTTTCTCTAATTTGTAATTCTGATGTTAATGTTCTGGTTGGCAAACTCGTGGTGATGATCTCTTTATGGCTTAGGTAGTAAACTTAAGTTATTACCAAACGAGCGAATATAACTACCATTTATCTTTTGTTTACGTTTCCTACGCCCTACAAATTTTCTTAGTCATAAAATTTTGTACAACATAAATGTAAGTTGTCAACTTTATTCACTATTAAAGTAATATAAGTTCGCATGCTTCGTAACTTTTGCTTCCTGTATTACTGTTTCATCTCGCATCCCCTGGAAATATATTCAAAAAAGAAACTTTATTCAGTTTAGGGCGAGCGCATCAGTAGAGGAGGATGTAAGAATATAGAAGTAATTTCCAAGTTAAAAATTTTAACCACAACTTAAAACTGACACATATCAATGATATTTCACCTGAAAGTTAGAATTTCATTTTGAAAGTGAACTTAAATATTGTTAATTTGTTGTTGCTTGGTAAGGACCAGCTATATTTTCCTTGCAATATTAAGTTTGTTAGATATGGACTCCTCAACATAACTTTCTGCTACAGAGGAGCTCTTCCATGCATCATGCCGTTTAATGGTTGTAAACCCCTATTGGCCAATAAAGTTGTGAAAGTGCGCCTTGTACAATGGTCAGTATATGCTTCTGGATTTGCGATATTCAGGAATGAAGCAGTTATTGGCAATGTGTTGATTCCAACAGGCTGAGAAGTACATTTAAGATTGATGTATCTTAAAAAGAATATGTTTGTGTTAAGCAAATTGAGCGGAGAGAAATATATTTTCTACATAGTTCAACAGCATTCACGCAAACTTCTTTTTCTATAATTGCAATGTTCGTCTTGGTGTCAGGTATTGAAACAAGTAGGTAACTGTCAATGTCCTGTACGTCAGTAATTTTCAAATTTGTCGATTCGCAGCATCGACCAGAAACCAGAAACCCTCATTATTAGTGCAACTAAAATAATTCAAAGTTCACTATATACCTAACAACATGTAAAAGGTAAAGAGATATAACCTTAATCTTTAAATATTTTTTACTGGAAGCACCAGTCAAAAATTCTTCAATATGTGCTTTTCCAAATACTGCAACTTTTTTTGCTTTCGATTCACTCTTAAAATAAGCAGTAAACTTCTTATATTTTCCAATATCTATATTTTTCTAGACCTTTATAGTCGCCTTCAATAATACTTCGACCACATAGATGAAATTGCATATATTTTTTTTAAATTTAAAAAATACGATAGCATGATTTCTTTATTTATTGTCATTACTCAGCGTTTTTTCCTCTATCGTTAAATTCGGCATGAAACTACATATGAAGGAACAGCCAGTTCAATTGTCGGTCATCTCACCTATGGCATACTGATGAGGGCTAACAAACCCGAAACCGGTATATGTCTGGTGGAGTGGCCGACAAGGGTTCTTGGCTGTTTCACACAGATACTGCAAGTATAATTCAATGCCGGTCGGGGTATTAGCCCGCGGAGTAGTTGTTTCCTGCAGTATCATTTATAGACTTAATGGTGCATCGCCCAGGGCGAGAGGTCTGCGGTTAAGTACCTACGATATTGTAGGTTGCTTTCTGCTAGTAGTAGCCGTTTAGGCCGAGCAGGAAGTAGCAGACCAGTTACATCTCATCTTACAAATTATACTTTTTCAAAAAAATTCTGGTTTATTTTGTATTTGAACACCGAACACGTATAAACTAAAAAGAAAACAAGGTTACATAATCCCAAATCAACAATCCAGATAACTATTTCTCTCTTATTTCTGTGGTACATGGTACATTAGAACTATTCACAAACCTAGAACGCGGCACCTGTCACGTGACCTATATCATGAACCGACGCAGTCTATATTTTTTAGGTTTGTGGAACTATTTTTTAAATATTTATTGCTGCCAACAAAGGTTAACCAACGATTTGCAAACAAGCTGTTAAAATAGGAATAAAGTACAAAGCAATTCTTAATCATGATTAAATTACTTGATTAGTTTAACAACACTGTTAATGAATCGTCTGATTAATATCCGAATGAAAGTACCAACCCTTAAAAATAAACGCTCGAACTACGTCCCCGTGTTTAAACATTCTTGCATGGATAAAATGCTAATTAAAACACTTAATACAATAAATAACTATTATCTATCCTCGGTGTTAAAGTATAATTTTTCTACCCTTGCGGCTCAAGTATTACTTCATTTACGATTTTTAATAGGTAAAAGGCAACTTTAACATTACCCATAGAAAAAATAATAATTTTCGACCAATTTTGGTGCAGCTCGTCGCCTCTGGGTACAAATTCATTCTGTAGACTGACTTCAGCCTATCGCGGGACCACGCCGTACGACGCGTGCTGTGTATTTCGGGTTTGTTTTTACAAAAGTGATTAGTGGGGTCCCGCCAAAGCCTCGGGCGCCCGTAGATGTATTATTATACATCTTCAAAGAGCGGAGCTGCGTTATCAAATTATACCCCGATGAATGATGGGTCCATGCGAGCTACTTGCCGCCAGTCAACGATTGTACGGCCTGAGGGAGACACACGCCACGTACAGTGTCGGTGGTTCTTTTTGCCACAGGCTTTGGAGTCGTTTAATCCAAAAAAAAGTTCGTATTTGAGCGAAGACCATGACAATAATATTTTTATTCCGAATACAGTAAAAATGGATCGTATAATATAAACAGGAATATTTATATAAATTATCCACCCTCATTTACAGAGTGTTTCTAAAGTAGAGGTTAAAAATCCAGAGTCGTATTTTGTGGCCAAAAATAAGGGTTCAAAATTAAAAAAAAAAACAGTTTTTAATTTATAAATCGCGAAATAATTTAACCAAAGTCGATGTGCATATTTTGTGTGACAGTAGGTATGAAACAAAGAATTACCAGCTATAGAAACTTATCAGTGGCGGAGGTGTGGGTATCATCGATCATTATTTTCCAAAAATATATGTATATCATCCTGTATAATGCAAAACAATAATACTTAGAAGCCGTCATCTTATTTAATATTGTGTATTGTCAAGTTAAACTTGCTTTGTTGTTTGAAAAGATTAAGTTTTAATAATGGCTTATCCATATTCAAATGCGGAAATGGCCAATATGGTTTACATTTATGGCCTTTCAGGTGGAAATGGCACTGAGGCAAGGCGAATTTATATGGAAAGATTTCCAAATCATCCAACTCCAAATCCAAGAATTTTCAGAAAGTTTTTTAACTTCCTTCGGAGTCAGGCTAATTACAGAAAGGTGCAATTCCTGAAATACCTTTGGGTGTTAAAACTGAGTTGGAAGAAGCTATTCTACACGAAATTGAAGAAGACCCAAATACTAGTACTAGGAAGATCGCTGCAAATCTTAATTTGACTCATAAATTAATTTGGTCCGTTCTGAAACATCAACAGTTATATCCGTATTACATACAAAGAGTTCAAGCCTTATTGCCGCAAGACTATCCCGCTAGCCTACAATTTTACCACTGGGTACTGCAAAAAATTGAACAAAATGTTGACTTTACCGCTGGCATATTATTTACCGACGAAGCTAATTTCTCCAGAGATGCTATAATAAACTTCCACAATAAACACGTTTGGTCTGATGAAAACCCTAATGCCATAATGGAATTTCGATTTCAACATCAGTTTTCTTTGAATGTATGTATGGGTATTATTGGGAATCTTCATGTTGGCTCGTACTTTTTACCAACAACTTTAACCAGTGCCTCTTACTAACAATTTATTGAAAACGATCTATCTCAACAACTTGACGATGTTCCCTATACAAAGAACGTGGTTTATTCACGATAGGGCTTCCCCACATTTTAGTTTGACTGCTCGCGAATTTTTAAATGAAAGATTCAGTAATAACGTGATTGGACAAGGCACCCAAGATCCAGGTCAACCTAGGCCACCTAGATCATGCGATATGAACTGTTTTTTTTTTTGTTTCTGAACATCTCAAGACATTAGTTTACAAAGCCTGCATTGATTCTGAGGAGCACTTACGTCAACAAATTATAGTTGGTTGTGATAAGAGCTACTCCTGGAATTTTTGCACGTTTTCGAGCTGCAAATTCAAGAAGATCTGAAGCATGTATTTTGGCTGAAGGTGGCCATTTCCAACATTTGTTATAATAAATCATGGTAAAATTCCATTGATAATTGATTATTTTGTTATTATTTTGAGTAATGAGTAAAAATTCCCTTGATTATATAAATCAACTTTGTTATTAATCAGTTTGGAATTCAAAAAAGTGCAAAGAAACAAAAAGTGAAGATTATACAATGGTGTATATGATATGATAACCTACTTTATTTGTAATGTTATATAGGGTGGTATATTTTTCTATTGGCAAATAATGATTGATGCAACAGCTTCGTCACTGATAAGTTTCTAAAGCTGGTAATTTTTTGATTCGTACCTACTGTCATACTAAATATGACCACTGAATGGTTAAAAAAAACTCCTTGTATATATTAAAATTATTTTTCCCTCAAACATGTAGGTACATGTATTAGAAATATCAGACTGGGATGATATTGGTTATATTCCTGAAAAATCTGATAATCTTAATTAATATTTCTATTGCATAATTCGAAAAATAATCCGGCCATCTGTAGTCTGAACACATTTCGATTCCTGTTCCTGTAATCGTCCTAATAAGGGAAAGTTCTAAATTGATCCCTACTGACCCTTCGGATTAACTCGCCTTTACTTTCGGGACCCTCTTGGAATTTGTTTTAAAACATAATTGGACATTTTTACATATACACGGACAAATTTGAGCAAGTTTATTTAATAGCTCCTATAAGAATAAACCCTAAAATTTAGAAAAAATTAAAACTGGAGCAATTTATTATAGGGTATCAATTTTTGTTCGACTTTAAAGACATTCGTTACCCCAGTTATTTTTCTCGCAAGACTTTTTTTAAATCCTGACTTGTATAGTCTGTTTTGAAACAGTATGGAGTAGTAATTCAACCAGTTTTTATTACATGTACACATTTTACATAGAGAGTCACAATATTATCTGTTACTTAATATTCGGATGCATTTTCGGTTTACGAGGGTAAAAATTAAGTCCAAATGTTGTTCACCAAATTCTCCCTTCAACTTTTCCTGCGTTCCTTTAATCCCGATATGGTATCCTTCCCGAAAGTGGAAAAGTTTACGTTCCTGGGATATATAAAGTATTAAAGCACTAATCGTTCGCACTTCGTATAATCCCAGAGTTGTTAAAAAGAACTGAAAAGTTATTAGTAGAGCAAACACAATGTTAGATGGAAAAGTCCCGCGCCAAATACAGAAGTCTCGATAAAACTTGATTTCTGCTATACGATTACAGTCGGTTGCAGGCTACACATTGACAATTTGTAAACAACATAGAGTTATGTAAATTTACTTAATAATTCTCCAAATGATATGAGTACACTACAATATTACAGAAATAAACACATACATTCCCATATTATAATGACGTGATACGAAAGTGCACACGTTATAAAACAAAATCTCACATTTTCTACTCCTCCCCGAATAGTTCACAAAAAGTCCTTATTAGTTAACAATATATGTGTGTTTACATCATCTTAACACAACTAAAACGCATTAAATTAAATTGAAAAGTGCCATCGTTTCTGGTAACAGCAACCACCCCAACTAGCACACGTAGTCGCTGGAACGTAGCTACGACTCTTATAGATACTTTAAAGTGTTTTGTCACTAACGATGGACACTTAGTGTAAACGTTTTAATGCCTGCGACGAAAATGCAGCGTTATTTTAAAGTAGCACTAAAGTAGTGACTGCCGGCGCATTGTGTTTAAACTGCCACTTCTTAGTAATATTTCTTTTTGTTCACTCTGAACAAAGAATGACATTAAAAACCCTCCTTGAATTTCTTCATCTGGTAGTATTTTGAACACTTAACCCTACATTATTATTTTTATTACATTTCTTTCTAGCCCCTGTTGAATGTTTTGTCCTTGTTTGTTTAATGTGTTTCGACACTGATGTTTAATCTGCTGGGTCAAAGTTTATAGTTTGGTATATATATAGTTTTATATGGGGTGTTGATGTCCATATTTTGCACTAAGTTAATAGTTGGTTTTCAACTTCGGGAAACTACATAGTAAAATTTCCTTCATGGTGAATTTTAAAGATGATACGCTATGCGCGATGGTCTAATATTTCTACAAGTAGTGATAACTGATAACGTACTAATACTACTATTAACAAACATTACTTATAAGTTCCACGACTTTAAACAAACAATTAAAGTTGTCATAACTTCGCGTCGGCTATCATAGCTACTTGAAAGTGATTGGAACTCTGAAGTCATATTTTAGTCAAGTGAGTTAGTCACTGCTACGATCATTTGCCACTCTCAAATTCTGAAAACTTAAAAGTCGTGTCATTGGTAACTAAGATGCCCCCAAAGCCAGGAGAGCTACTCAGAAGTTATATAACTTGTAAAGTAACCAAGAGCTGTCGAAAATATGTAGCAGTGGCTGTAACTTTGTTGCATGAAGTTATTTATATAACAAAGTAGCAAATTTGGTGGTGGTTACCAAAATAGTCTCAGTTAGTGCTACTTTGATGCTAGTTGGGACATGAAAAATTATGTTAAATTTCAAAATAAACTGAGACAAGTAAATTGTTTCTGAAATTAGTTTTGTCATGAACTGAATCCCTGTAGTTTTGAGCCTAATTTACCTGAAACTTTTCTTAAATAACTCGCCCTATTCTTCGATCGATCCAATAGTCTGGCATTAATTTCAGGGTCCAAGGAGCACAACTTTGTTTAATTAACACCACCCAAAGATTCTTTGAAGTATTTATACTTCGAGAGCAAAAAATTATGTTAAAGTCGCAGGTCAATTGAATTATGATTCGATAAACTGATTTTACAGTTTAAGCTGAAAAGGCAATATGCTGAAATCGCTGAATGAAACAGGACGGCACATCACAAAATTAATATTTCCAATAATGATTCGTGTCTTATTAAAATGAAAATTGCTTTCAGTTCAGTTCCAGTAATTACTCATTTCATTTAAGAGGAGCGATATGCTGTGCAACAGAAATCTGTTTTGGATCGAACAAAATTCTGAATTGCATGGAAACGTATGAGTATTGGTTTCAGCTGATACGAAACCAATACGTATAGTTTATATAAAAAATATAAACACAGGATGTTTCAAAAAAGACAGTGCTACACTTTTCTGTAATGTTCTTTGGTGTATCTAGTGGTCAATGACATACTGATGAGAGATAATAAGTTTCAAACCGGTATATGTGTGGTGGCACCGCTGACGATTAACCACAACTTTATTTACTAAATATTTGATTTTTTTAACGGTAACTTTAAATTGCTTTGTTGCTCTGCAAATATAAGTACATAAAATCATAAAATAATGCTTCCTATTTTCAGTAAAACCAACGTTGCAAGTTAAAAATAATAAAAACAGTTTAGGGTTAAAATTTATGTGACTTATCTTGCACAGTTACGTGACTATACGCCATCACATCCTTTCTCAGGTTTCAGGATGTGAAGACAAATTTGTATTACACTATGCTGAATTTAGTGCGAAATGAAAAAGTATTCATATTTCTGCCACTTCTATTAAATAATATACCTTCAAAGCTGAGTTTAATAGAAAAAAGAACATTTAGGATTGATATTTATGTAAAACTATAACAAGCTTGGATTTGCTGAAACTGAATAATTTCCTTTTGGTGGAAAATGGCTCACTTATTTAAAGAAAGACAGCTTTAAGTTGTAGCATAATACGTAAAAAATATGTAATAATTTATATAAAATGTTTAAAGTATTCGATATTGACAGATACAATAAAAAAAATCATTTTAGGAATACTCTCAATGCCATAATAATATATTATTTTGTTTTATTAGGTGCTCCTGCTGCTCAGCAGTAATATTTTAGAAATAATGGGGTTACGAATTTCTGTACAAAATCTAGAAAGATTTGAACGAATATTAGTACCATCTACTGGGTGGTAAAAGAAAATATACAAATAATTATTAGATCAATTATTGCATTATTTAAATATAAGCAATGAATACATCTTATTTCAAAAGTTTCAGAATGCTAGATATAATGTTAAAGGATAATGTGAAAACGAATTAAAATTTTTTATTTATCCAGTTGACTCTAAAGTCAAATACAAGTAAGGTTGGCAATCCTGTCCCATTTTTTCTTGATTTATTGTCTAGGTATTTCAATTCTTGCGATACAAGACAAGAAATATGGTTGCGGCAAAAAACCTTGGAAAATAAGGGGTAACATTTAAGTGAAGATTAATGGAAATATTGAAAACATAAATATTGCATTTCTGTTGTAGGCTTAAACAGAAAAATAATGATAGAAATAAATAGCATTTTATAATGCCGATTTTATACAGCAAATTTAACTGCTTTTGTCGCCATTGTTATTAATTACTAATAGATTTAATTGGTGGTATTAATTACTAAAATAGTTTGATATATCTGATGTTACAACAACAAAATTTTGGGCCCGTCTTACCCAGTTTCTACAAACTAGCACAAATGTTTCCGCATATCCACTTCGGTACGATACACTTAATTTTTTAAATATCCCCAGAAAAAGAAGTCCAAATGATTTAAAGTCAGGAGATCGTGGCGGCTTTAGTACCGGTCTTCCTCGTCCAATCCCTTGGTGTTAATGCTTGGACATGCTGTACATGGTACGGATATAATTGAGCCTCGTGTATGATACGTCACACTGCTGCAATAGGCTGTGGAAGTCCTGGACCTCCATCTCTTCCATGATTCAGTTTCAAATTTCCCTCGCGTTGCACTATATTTGTACTCGCTGCACACCGCGGTAAAAGTAGTTAGTTATTTAAAGGACTTTCAGCATATAAAATTATTTTTAAAACCAACGTTTATTGAGTTTAGATCCAGTTATGCTGAACTGAACTAATTATAAATTCACTGTCACTTGACTGAAGAAGCTCCGATTCTTTTTCGCCTATTTCGTCCATTATTTATTACTTACTATGTAAAACTGACAGTTTCTATACTTTATAATGTCTACCAATCGACCACTGTCGACGATCAACCATATCCACAGTTACGTGTGAGCTCCAAACGAGACCGTAACCATCCGAGAGTAATCACCACTTTTACAAAATTTGTAATAAAGTTCCATATTCTTCATTTGTATACAGTGTTTCGCAAGAATCATGCAAAATTGGGAGTCAAGAAATTTGCGATACTTTCTCAGGACAAAACAAGACATGACCTTGCAAGATCAAACGAGAACAAGACTTTAAAGCAACTGTTGTCTGTTTTGCAAGACAAAACAATACTTCTTCTCAAGATTTCTTTTATCACCTAACAATAACTATACCTATACTTTTGCTCCTGTACACAATTTGATAAGGTAATAAGAATATGATAAGGTTAATTATTGTCCTGCTGAAAATTGAGGACGTGAATATAATAGCATCCTCTTCTCAAGAACCCGATATACAGTCAAACATTTTCGGTTACTAAAAGGCACCAACTTTTATATATGTAACACACGCATGGGGTCCATTCTATATATACATATACAAAGTAAACATTTTTAGGACACATAGCAATTCAGGTCACGCTATGTAATGATTTTAGGCATGAGTACGGAATATTAATAAAAAGTTTTGTTTTTCCTTGGATCCAGCTCGTAAAACCTAACTAATATTTTTATGGATCAGGTGATGTCTATAAAAGAAAATTATTAAAGATGAGTCCGTTGAACTAGATATCGAAACTAGATATAAAATATATGTTTATGGAGGTGGAAAATGAAATTCGCTATTTTATGGCCATATACAGAAATGGTAAATACTGCCAGCTGCGAAAACCATAAAGTATGCTCGCTTTAGTATGTAATGATGGTTTTCGAACTTATATCCATCTTAAAATTGAAACTCCATCTCATTCACTTAGTGAAAGAGCTTTTATTAAGTATTTTAACTTTAATAGAGTAAGCTTGCAGATTTTCTAGAAAACTTATAATAGAAGCAAAGAGAAGTATTACAACCTGAAACACCACAACAATAGATACAATTATTATTGTAGCTATTGTATTATAATGAACAATAGCAAGAGTTGACAGTTAGTAGAATTTTTTATCAGAGACTAATACGCGAGTATTGGAAGAAAACTGAAATAATTGTATCTACAGAATTCAAATTACAAATGAATCGTTTCCTACAAAAGACGACTTTTTAAAATTTTATATAAATGTATGAAAAGCAATTTTCTAAGAATATTGCTGAGACGAATTATTTGCAGAAAGAGAACTGAATATTCGACAAGAAATGTAGTAGGTACCTATACAGGGTGAAACTCGATAGTATGGGTCTACTGCAAGGATACAAAAAATTTAAACAAAATTTGGGACACCTGGTGTTAAGTGAGATGAAGTAAGCTCCATTTTAATTATCTTAGGGATTTGATAGAAACCACTAATGACATCATCATTTATATTTTTTCCCGAAAGCATACCCATATTTTCTTCCTGTTAAAAATGTCTCTTCTTTCTAATAAACTTTTATTAGAGAATTATTCCTGTATTACTTCTCATTTAAAAATTATAAGCAATATCGTCCTACTTCGTTGTAATTGCAGGGTCTTTTAAAAATTTGACCCAAACATACATTTTTTAAATGGAACAGCCTATACATTTTTATGTCACTCAGATGCATTATTTTTTTTCCTTCGTAATATGTGATTGCTACTTTATATTTTGGAAATTGTCAAAAAACGTTAAATTGATGAAACTTGCATAGTTGGCCATGCATTGTTATATAATTATACGAAACTTGATTCATTATCTCACTCCATTTATGATACATTTATCTCCTACATTAAACACCTATTCTGTAAAGAATAGACAGGCAAAGCCCTGGTTAATATATTATTATGTAATATAAAGAGAGACCTCATAAATTACAACAGACACAGGCTTAATTTATATAAACTCCGACTCTAATGAGTAAAGGACTTGCAACTTCGAATATATCCCGAAAATTGCATAACCACTACCCATTTATACACTCTAATGCAGCTTGTAAACATGGAGTGCACAGTCACAAACTTTTGAGTTAAGCACCAACAACAGATTCAGCGGTATTGAAACTTTCCGACGCTTCACCATCCTACTTACTAGTTTATTATTACCTTAAACAGTACATGTTACGTGCGCAAAGCCTTAATTCGGCGATTAAACAAAGTAAGCATCAGGTGCTAAAATTTAAGCCCGCCTAATACTGGCGCAGATTGTTTGATTACAATAAAATATTTATAGCCTCAAGTTCTGTAACTGGGCGGTTTTGTCTTCCCAAAATGTTATATTCCTGATGGGAACATCACACTCTGGTTCATGTTTTAATTAACCCGTTTTATTTTTATCAAACACTTACTTTTTTACATCCATTTTTTATTAGGTATTGACAATATTGTGTGAAACTAACTGCTCTGAACTAAAAACGAACAAAATCCCCGACCAGCGTTGAATTATACCCATATATTCCATACCATTAGCATTTGTAAAATTTTTAACGGTATTGATACAAGTTGGGAAAAAAATGATGTTTTAGGCACGCGATGTGAACTTCCTAACAATATATGAATATTAGTAAATATACAATATTATTGATGGCGATTCAATATTTCTTGGATCATCTAGATCCATGATATTGATATTAGTACATTAAGGACAATCTAGATCCAGAAATAAAAATAGGTCTAAAAGCATCAAGTGGGCTAAAACATTTCCAAACAAGTGGAGTCGTAGCTTAAATCGCCTCTAGAATATAAAAGTGTAAACATATACAGAACGTCGGATTTAAATAGTATAGTTGAGGTAATTTTCGGCAAAACCGGAAATAAAATATCAAGTCTTCCAAATCTCAATTCTGTATCTAGAAAGCTATGGATGCTATCACCTGTCTAATAATTTCGTTAACACTTGATATAGGAATTGTTGATATTGTCCAAAAATTTAGACTTTTATGAGCCGTCGGAAAATGTCAGGCATTGCAATCCACACCCCTAAATCTAAGAATATGTGCCAGGAAACGAGATATTTTGTTACTTTATACTGTTTTAATATTATAGGAAAAGTAATAAATGTAATAAATAACAATGATAAATATTTAATTTGTTAAATCTAAGGGCATCGATCGCAATGCCCCCTCTGGATTCGTTCCCCTAAAAAGTTATAACCTCTTAAAGGATAGGGGAGCAAAATTGTTGATGAAAAGTACTTACTCCAAAAGTTGCCTTGATTGTTGGTATATTTGGAGCCTATAGGAGAAAAATTAACTTATTTACGTATATAGAACATTGAAGATGTTGTTCATTAAAGTGGCTATTCCCAATACCAAAACTAATGTTCCTAGATTATTTACAATACCAGATGAATATAAAAGGAGTCAATTTTTGGAAAATTTTCTGCAATTATTCAAGTCTATGGCCATCCACCATTGATAACAACCGATTTTTTTTATCACGTACAGGAATTCAAAAATACTACACAAACAGTGGGTATAAATAACATAAGTTCTATTCCTAAAAAATTTGCCGAATTTCTTAGATTACCTTAAGTCACTGAGTATACTGGGCACTGCTGCAGACGATGTTCTACAACCTTCCTTGCAGATACAGCACCTAACATATCGATGTTCAAGAGACAACGAGGTTGGAGTTCGACTTATGTGGCAGAGAGGTACATAGAAAATTGCATACAAAATAGTAAGGGAAAATTTTCGGGGAGAAAGGAAATATCAGTTTCATTAAAAACTCAGTGCATATAAATCAATTTTCCTACAATTTCTACCAATGAAGTATGTTCCTTGATACCAAATATCTACCTATGCTAATGAACAATTCCATAGCCAAAGCTGTATTCAATAAATCATCTAAAATAAAAATAATCAAGCTAAATTTACTACAAAAAAGTCATACCAGGTTTAATGAAAATATGCTACCTATCAGTATTTAAATTCACTTTGGAAATTGTGGAAACTCGAAAATTCAACCACAGTAGATGAGATCTGACCTATTTCTGTATTTTTAGGACTTCTTCCTCAGGTGGCCTCCTTTAAGTTGAGTCAAATATCTAGCTATAAAAATTATTATATATTGTTGATACCTGATAAAAAAAATTTATACAGGTAACTATGACTAAGTACAACAATTATAACCACGTTCCCAAGAAGGCCTAAAAGACGATAAAAAAAATATTCCAGAATTTTAGGTCGATATTAAAGTAATGGGGCAAAACCCTCTTTTCCTGCGGAAAGGTGGCGCCTACGATAAGCATCGACTGAGATAAGGATTTAATATCGAACATTTTTTTCGCCTTATAAATAAGTTTGGAATTTTTTTGAAAAGTAATTTCGTAAATTATTAATCTTCTCTATCCCCTTTTAAAATATTTGTACTTAGTCATAGTCAGCCCTGTATAAAAAAACACATAATTTTTTATGTATAAGTCTGAAAAGAATTGTATATGATCTTACTACAAGAGTTTTCGGTACCATGATGCTTTAAATCATAAATGTTCTCTTTATACTAAATAATTTGATATTAAATCAAATGATATGTGTATTTGTAAAGATAACAAAACAGTTTTAGACCAAACCGATTAATATTCATTTTTATTATCACAAATATACCTTCAAAGACTAGGATGGAACACATGTACTGAAAAGAACCACGTAGGCGTATTATTCGGTTCTCACTAGTTTGTTGTAGTCCGCTTCCATACTTCGTGAAGTAAGGGTACATTTCTAGTTTAATTGAATGTATTCTGACATATTTACCGAAACCCCACAGAGGAACTTTCGCAACACTGTCAACTTTCATACATTAATTCAAAGAGATTGTTCAGTAAGCTTGCTGACAAATTTGAGCTGGATTGTTCCACATCCTTACCAGTTTGATGAATTATTGTACGTTATAACTAAATGAGTTTTATTGTGGTGTCCGTGAAAGGCGTTTGATTTCAATGGTAGAGAGTTAATAAACTTGTGATTTCATAGGTACTCGTCTAGTTATAGTGATAGTTTCGAGGAATGGATGAATACAATTGTCAAGTAGAATAATTGGATTTAATTACAGCGAATTTAATATATTGTTGTATAAAATTAATATACGTTTCTAGAAATATTAATTTATATAATACACTTCAACGAATAACATATTTTATATACAAGGTGATTGGGAGGGAACGTCCAATTTTCGAAATGTGTTTTTAGGGGACAAAAATGAACAAAAAAGCCAAATAAACATATGATCGAATATCAACGGTTACTGAGTAAGCAATGAAAATATTTTTATTGCTATTTTGCGAAAGCTGTTATTATTTGATATTTTATTTTGAGTAGGTCATGCATTCTAAACCAAACTCACATTAGTGATTACTAACTATCATATTCATTTTGGAGTTTGTGAATTAAACGCAACTGTCGCATTTATTTTTACATTTCCATTCGTTTAGTCGGTATTGTACACAAACAATTTCGTAATACCTGCCACATTAAGTCATCGAGAATATGCTGATATTACTTTTGTTTATGGGTATTGCAACGGTGGCGCTAATCCTACAGTTGTGAATATCGTCGCTTCTCGAACAGAAGAGTGCCAGATATAAATGTATTCCAGGCAGTCAAGCATGTCAAATTGGAATCTTTCCCAACGTGAGAGTTACATCTGAGAGGGAAGCTGGTCCTGTTGTAGCAGTGGAAGAGGAAATTCGAAATTAATCAAACTACGGCATGGGATGTCATTCACAGAAATGGTGCAAAACCTTTCAGCGCGTCTAGAATCTTCAAGACCGCGATAATAATTTGTGGTGGCATTTTTGCAATTGGATAAACGCAAACCATACACTTCACAAATACATTTTGTTCACTGATGAGGCTCAATTCACTCGTGATGGAGTAAATAACAGTCACAATGAACATCATTGGCCAGATGAAAATCCACACGCCACGGTGGAAAGTAACTTTCAGCATCGGTTCAGCATTAACGTGTGGTGTGGTATAATTAATAATCAATTACTTCGCCCAGTTGTGCTAGATGGTCGTCTTACAGAAACTAGATATGTAGAATTTTTAGAAAATAATTTGATAGATCTACTGCACGATGTTCCATTGCATATTAGGCAAAATATGTACTTTCAGCATGATGGCGTCCCTGCCCATTTTAGTCCTGTTGTGATCAATCATCTTAACAATCGCTTTCCAGGATTGTCCGAAGTGGTTTCCAAAATTGGCCAACAAGATCACCAGATTTGAATTCCTTTGATTACTGCCTTTCCGGATGTAGAACTAACTACATCTATCGGCCGTTCGCTACTCCATGCCGGACTGAAAATGTCACAGGCACGAAGCGTTCTACATGCAGTACATGCAGACACCATTGAAAGCTGTCGACCTTTATCGCGATCGGCGAGAAACGATATTTTGCAAACACGGAATTCCAGGAAACAACTACTCTGCGGGCTAATGCCCCGACCAGCATTGAATTACACCTGGAAAACCTATAGCAACAGCTAGTCATTAGAGATGGGTAGTTCGCGAACGAACTAGTACAAACGAACTATTCACTTCACTGAATGAAATGAATCATTCCTCCTTGTCCGACTGAATCATTCCCTGCGAACTAAAAACAACGTTGATTCCAAAAAATTTAACAATGTAATTCAGGCGAGACAAATTCAGTCCTATACTTATTCAGTAGTTCACTGAATTAAATGAAAAATTGCAGCGGACGATTAGACGTAGACGATATCGGGGATGTGACTCAATGACTAGTTTCGTTAAATCACCTATATAGAATGGCTAGTTCGGTGTCTTGCGACAGAATATTTTCTAAAGCAGGGTAACAGAAAAACGATCTTGATTAAAATTGACAAAATTTCTAAAATTTTGTTTTTAGACGTGAATTTTTAAATAATTAGAATTTATGAAATTAGGTTTTTATTATAAATATAACTTCTTTTGTTAATTTAATACAATATTTTCATATTTAAATTTATATTTCATTACCTATATTCAAATGCTTACTTATAAATATTTTAAAATCCAAAATCTAGATTTGTCTGTAATCTCAAAAGCATTGTATGATATATATGCCTCTAAATTACGATACCACGGGAGTCATGAAACAGTGCCGTTTGCCGTTGTAAGCAAACTCCGATATTGAACGTCGAGACTGAACGATCGGTGGTCGAATGACAAATATACAATTCTCGACCATACTGAATCAAATGAATTGCTCAAGTGAATGATTCACTTAGGTGAATGGGACTGAAAGAATGAATTCACCAAAATGAACTAAAAGTCCCATCACTACTAGTCATTCGTCAGACGCCCACCAGACATATACTGGTTTCGAGCTTATTAGCTCTCATCAGTATTCCATAGGTGAGGTCTGCGACGAATAATCCTAACTGCTTTCGTCTGTCTAACCCGGCAGAAGGGACCATGAGTACGCGGTGTAGAACTAACTACATCTATCGGCCGTTCGCTACTCCATGCCGGACTGAAAATGTCACAGGCACGAAGCGTTCTACATGCAGTAGACACCATTGAAAGCTGTCGACCTTTATCGCGATCGGCGAGAAACGATATTTTGCGGTGGTATATTTAAAACTTTAATTCATTAATTTCGGTTTATCAGATCTTTAACCAATGTTATAATTTATAATACCTACAGAATAAACACTTTTCTCTACTGATGCATTACAATAATTAACTCGGGTAAAAATGTTTTCATTGCCATCTCAGTAACCGATATTCGACCTTACGTTTATTAGGCTTTGTTCACTTTTGCCCCCTGAACACCTTTTTAGAATATTGGGAGTTGCCTCAATCACCCTGTATAAGGAATACTAGTACAATAATTTTATGTAATTAAAATTAATATGTAACTCTAATAAAACAGAACACTAACACGTTATGTTTAAATAAGTTCAATGGATTATAAAAATCAGTAGCATGCTGTGATTAAAGTTACGTAAATTTTTGTGCTAACATGTCAACAGCAATGTGTACGTATATAATATTGACTTTATATAACCGCAATATTGACAATGTAAATTATATCATGTTGACACAATTCAACTAGTTTATCTGTCTCTATAATAAAGTTAATTTATTTGAATGCATAATCTACAATGACGGTTTATCAGGATGGTGATATATTTGATTTATATTTAATATTTGTGGGTACTGCGATCTATATTTTGCTTTAACTTATAGACAATAATTCTAAAGTGGCTTTATTAGCAGCTCCTTCAATTTCAGCAGGGAAAAATTAATTTTCCTGATCACTTTCCATATCACGAAATTAGTTTCCTTTCAACAATAAGCTTTTTTTACTGTATTAGAAAGTTATTTTAAGCTAATATATATCAAATCTCCTACAATTCCTATCAATGAAGTTATATGCATACTCTCTGATACCAAACATCTAGGCATGCTTAAAATACCTTTCTAATACAGTAAATAATGTTACAAAAGCTAATAATAAAGAATATATGAGTAGATATTGTGCGTGTAATTTTAAGCTGGTCGGGGCAGAGTAGTTAGTTCACACAATATTGTTATAACCTAAAAATAAAAATAAAACAACAAGCTTCTTGGACAATTTGATTTCAAAATGATTATGTTCGAAAGGATGGAATACGGCGCCGAAGACGTAGAACTTCCATTCTATTAAAATAAAATATCACTTTTCGCACTTCATATCATATATATAACTATTTTTTTGTCCACAGCTGTAATAAATTACAAATGTTAAGGCTGGGATTTTGTATACATATTTTTACCGTCTAACAGGGCTTCAAGCGAGGGCACAGATCTCCAAGAAAATTGAAATAATTGGTTATTATTATAAATCAACATATTCCCAAAGGTTCCCGCTAGTGCGTGAGATAATTTTCATTGCTGATAAAATCACAAGAATAATTAAAATAAATGTTAAAATACCTCAATTTTAGCCACACAGTTACTACGCCAATATGTCACAATTACGGCAAAATTATCACAGCCACCAAATTACTTCACTCACTAGCCAGGACATATAGGACAACCTGTGTTTCACTTTCAGATTAATATTTATTGGTAATTTTACATTTTGTGTCCTCGAGTAAAATCATAACATATTATCAAAATGCACGATAAACGTCATAGAACCGTGCGGTTCGGGCCTATACGGTTTGTATACTGTCTCATAGGTCTGATTGATTCGTCGTTTCGCTCACTCAGGCTGTGCAATACCTTTTCTACAAAATCCCCGCCTTAAAACAGTTTTATATATTCCTATCCATAAAAAATAGCTTAACTTTTGTTTATGTAGTCGTTTAATTCTTGAAATAAGCCAGTGGCAACTATCTAATTCGATATCTTAAAGAGAATAAGGTAATATGTTGGTTTTCCATTTCCTCTTTCTGCATAAACGACCGGGACAGTAGGTAACAAAGTGTTATTTGCTTCCTATACCATAAATTTTTTCTCGTGCCGTGTAACTAACCGATGCCATAAAACGCGGTCATATCCATAACCAAACAACGTGCAGTACTAAATAGATATTATGTCCCTTATAGAGGATATTACAAAAACTATAGTAATATCCGCATCGTAAAGTTTTACAACTGGGACTGTGTGTAACAAATGCAAATTGAAAGTTTTATATTAGCCGGAATGCCGTGCCTGTCACCCATAAACGTTCCAGTGTATATTTAATTAGAAACTGTAATTGTGTTTTACGAGTTAGAGATATGGGCTAATTAAATAACGCTAAATTGCTGTCCTTATTTAATTTCCGCATGGAAAAAAATTACAAAGAGGTAAATTAGTTCTTGCATAGAATGTACCTACTTTGGTGCTGTTTTAGTTGTAAGGAATGGCGTACATGCTTTGCGACAATAATGACACTCAAAACAGTTTTTGAACTTCTGAGTGGAAACTTCATTAAATTTGTATTAGTGAGTGAAACTACTAAGGACTAATGTTCAAATTAGATTTCATTACAAATATGTCAGCAATTCAAAAGAACCCGCAACAATAATTTTAAAGGGAGTTATTATTTTTGCAAACGATTCTACCTATTTATGTTGTATTTTTTTTTTCCATTTATTTACAATCTTTCAAGAATACACGCAGTAAAAGATATTTTATTTTATATTTCCTAAATCAAATGGTAAAATTATAAAAAAAAACGTTCATTAAACCGTTTAATATTATTATGAAAAGAAACTAAAAGCCTAAATATTCTAAAAACTAATGGAAGCTTCTATAAAGCATAGAATTAGTACAATTCAAACAGTCCATTCAGTCGATTTCAATCGATTTTATCAAAGGTCAAAAATCATGAGTGTCATTATAATTTTATTAATTTCAACTGAAAAGTATAGGTTTGGGTTGTATGAGATCATTTTCAACAACGACTGTTCTTATTTAATTTCCGCATAGAAAGAAAAATATACAGTATGCGCCAAAAGTATGGAATAAATTCAATAAAAACAAAACAACTATTTTTTGGGAAAAATCCTCGAACAAGTCGATTTTTAATTTAAAAAATACATATTTTAGCGTAAAATGCGATTTTCAAATGTCATTTGTTTTCGAGTAATGACGTCATCGATTTTTTTATGGCAATTCGAACATTTAATTTAAGTATAAAATTTAATCAATTGTATTTTATTTTACATACCTCAGAATTGTTACTTTTTTATGGATAAGATTTACGTTTTCTAACATTCAATCGTCATTTACTCGAAAACTTTCCTATGTAAGAGGGCAAAATTTTAGTACTGTCTGATAGAGAATTAAACGATCTTTCAGAATCAAGGAAAAAAATATAGTGTTGCCATTTAAAGAAAAAATCGATGACGTCATTACTCGAAAATAAATGACATTTGAAAATCGCATTTTACGCTAAAATATGTATTTTTTAAATTAAAAATCGACCTGTTCGAGAATTTTTCCCAAAAAATAATTGTTTCGTTTTTATTGAATTTATTCCATACTTTTGGCGAATACTGTATATAGAGGTAAATTAGTTCTTGCATAGAATGTACCTACTTCTGTATTCTTTTAGGTGTAAGTAAAGGCATACGTACATGCTTTTACAATAATAATGGCACTCTCTCAAAACAGTTTTTGAACTTCTGGAAGTTCTGAGTAGAAATTTCATTAAATCTTTATTGGTTAGTGAAACAACTAAGGATGAATCTTAAAAGTTTAAAGTATATTTCATTACAAATATGTCAGCAGTTCAAAAGAAATCGCAAAATTCATTTTAAAGAGCGTCATTACTTTTGCCAACGATTGTAACTATTTATGTTGTGTTTCCTTTTATTTCGAAAATTTATAATCTTTCAAGAATACCGTAAAAGATCATTTATTTTATATTTTCTAAACCAAACGAGATAGAGGTTAAATTATAAAGAAATTTATTTAGGTACCTAAAATTATGAAAATAAACTGAAAGCCTAAGTGTACTAAAAAATAATGGAAACTTCTATAAAGCATCAAACAATTTCTCATGCTTGCTTCAGTCGATTTTATCGAAGGTCAAAAATCAGGAGTTTCACTATAATTTTATCAATTTCATTAAAAAAGTATAGGTTTGGGTTGTATTTTTATTACGATATTAAAATATTATATAAAATATTATTAAAAGTATAATTTTTAACGCATGCTGTATGTGTCTAATATGTAGTTTTAAGGCACTGGTGTTAAAAGTAATTTACTTGTAGCACTGAAGCTTAACTTCACTTTTTCACTGGCACACCATCTCAAGAAACGATTGTATGAAAACTCGTACTGTTGATTTGACTAAATTTTAGCTCAATAGATCAAAAGTGGCTTTATTAGCAACTTAATTCATTTCCATAGGGACCTTAACTCTTCAAATAATTTTGGGCTATAGTTTCCACAGTATAAGTTTGGCTACATATTTTAGAATCACCTTGTACATTGTATAATATTTATGTTCACCATTTTAATTACTATTCTATACAGGGTGTTACAGAATCATGTTAAGAAAATCTACGGGAAGGTTCGATGTTCAAAAATAAGAAAAGTTTAGATAAATATGGGTTAATTTTCAATGTGGCAAAATACCTAAAAAAAAACTTGGCAAAATTATAAGCAAATATTTAAAATTAATAAAGAAAGTATGTTACCAAATAAAATCAAACTAAACATATTATATAAGTTATTAATATCAATATAAATACAACGTGAATCTAACTAAAACATGCCCGATCAATTTGTTCTTATTTTTATATAAATGTTACGTATGTTTAAGTGCCTCCAAACCAAATTTGTTTCAGCAACATATTCGTAAATAGATATCAACTAACTTCATCCTGCTGGTGAAAGATTGAATGTCCAGACGCTCCGGTTCAGCTTATATAACTGCCATGTCAAGTTAGATAAAATTTACTGCTACATGATATATGTTCTAAACTTGCCCGTGGTTGTGCACTTGATACCCATTGGGAACTGTCTCAAACAAGGTTTTAAGGGGAGCTAATCTTGTGCGGACTACAAAGTGTCTTGTCTGACGAAGCCACTTTGCCGACATGCTAATCTAAGTATACCGAAAAGGAGTGAAACAGGAACGTGCATTTAGCAGTTATTTTTGCGATGTTCGATGAAAGGGGAAATGTAAGATGAATTCGAGGTTCGAGGGACACAGGGTGATTCACAACTAATCTAAAAAAAAATTGGGAATAAATGCATCTTGAAAAATGAAGTCAATATCTTATTTTTTTTTTGTAAAATCCTTATAGTTTCCGCGCAAAAAATTATTGAATTTGTAGTATTTTCAACCTTTACATCGTTGGATTACTGTAGCTCTTACTGTACTCTAGCCAGGCGATTCCGAATACTGAAATCCGATTACTTACAGCAGGTATTAACGTTTTTGTGATGCGAGTATTTACATCAGTTTTTCAAGTGTCAAAAACGGCTTACGTGTAGGCCCTATAGCAAGTCAGAGTTGATGGATATGATTTAGACTGCTTTAGCAGAACGATTTTCCGGTGAAACGCAGCTACTTTTATCGTAGTGTGCAGTGAGTGCAACACGAGCGTGACACGTAAAAAATTTGAAACCGAATTGTGGAAGAGATGGAGGTCCAAGGCGTCTACGGCGTATCATACACAAGGCTCAATTATATCCGTACCATGTACAGCCTGTTCAAACATTAATACCAAAGGATTGGCGAGGAAGACTGGTGTCATGGCAGCCACGATCCCTTTACTTTAAATCATTTGGACTTTTGAGGATATTTTAAAAATGAAGTTTATGGCACTGAAGTGAACACTAATGATGATTTACGCAAATGTATCATAGCTGTTGCCAATAACTTAAGTTTAAAACAGACAAGAAGTAGAAGCATTTGTGTTAGTTTATAGAAAATGGATAAGACAGGTCAAAAATTTTGTTGTAACATCAGATACCTACGTCAAACTATTTTATTAATTGAAACCACAAATTAATTATGTAAATAATTAATAACAATAGCGGCAAAAGCAGTTGAATTTACTGTATAAAATAGGTGTTATAAAATATTTATTTCTTATCTTATTATTTCTTTCTTCGTGAATTTCTTTCAATTTTTCCAATCCGGTCGATTTTCTGTACAAGTCAGCAAAAATGTAAGCTTAAATTTCTCGGAAGGTTATGTCTCGAAAAGATTTGTTATCTGTCATGTCAATTGTTACAAATTTAGAAACTAGAAATGCCTGTTTGATCCTTTGTAATATATACGTGATAGTAAACATGTATTATATTATATTTGTTCTTTAAATAAAAACACGAGGCTTAAGTTTATCGCGCAATTTATCAAAATCAGTAGATACGAAAAAAAAGGATAATCATTATAAAACATACAGCGCTGAAATCCTTCTCAAAAAACATTACCTACGCATAAGCAGTAAGTGTCGTGAAATCGGCTTCAGTCAAAATCCGCTGCAGTTCATCAGCCAGGCGGTTGCTATGACAACAAGAACGCGTATAGGTATGGACCAGCAGCAGTGTTGTTATTTCCCTGTATTTATTAATCGCATAAAACAAATTAATGGGTTCTTCACATACCTTTTTAAATATAAAATAACTAACTTGCTTAAAGCCATATGAAAAACTAAACCTAGAGCTACGAAACACAATGTACCTAGTACTAATAGAAAATCAATTAAGAGCTTATAAATTACATAGAAAAATATATTGGTGCTACGTTTGAGTGGATTTGTATGTACGAGAAACAGCAGCTACTCGAGAGCTAATGTGTGTGCATTGATGCAATATGATCGCTTTGCCACATACTACATAGAAAAAAACTGTTCTGTATTGACATAATGATATTACAGCAGAAGTAGTATCGAATAATGCATGAAAAAAAAACTAAGCGTAGTAACTAAGTTGTTTACCGATATACAGGGTGAATATTAAATCTTAACATATACCCATAAACCTGAAATTACAGCTGAGGACAAATAATGTAATGCAATCTAATGAGGACGTACACGGTTCATTTTATCGACAATAAACAAGAGTACATTTTTTAGTCTAGGGTTGAAGCAGGGTGTTAAAAATGTAGGCATTCAGCTGTAAAGCTTAGTTCGCCCATGGTAAACTAAAAGAGCTAAATATGTTTCAAGCACACTAGTTTAAGAGGTCCTTTTATTAAGGATTAATTATATTTAAGTATTTTAAAAGTTACTCAAGAAAATCCGATTTTCAGTGGCGTCCTACAGACAGCACATATCACCGTATAGAGTGTCTGTAGGAAAATTTTTTATATGAACTTGTATTCTTATTTTTTCATATTTCTATCTGCACCCGAGAGATTTCCCACATTTTCCCGAACACTCTGTAGATACAGTTCCATCACAAATGCTTAAATTATAATTTAACTTTTAATCAAAAATTTAATTTCGAATGCATAAGTAAATGTAATAGACGAGACAACTGTTTAATAACTGATGGAAATATCTTTTCCTTTCACTTCCCGTCGATGAAAACTGTAACATTAGCTGAATGTTACTGCGTTATTCACCTCCACTCCATTCTGTTCTTCATCTTTCTCTTCCAATCTGTTACATTTTTTGACAGAATCTAGTGCCACTGCTTAACTCCATCGCTTCCTCGGTCTCCCTCTTTTTTTCTTGTAGTTTACTCCAATTTGTTTAAGTGTCCTATCATATACGTTCTAGATGCCCTAGGCCACTGCACTCTGCTGGCTTTTACAACGTCTATTTTTGGTGCCTGGTACAGTGCATATATTTCCTTATTATTTTGCCTTACATAACCTTCCTCAGTCTTCTTTCCCCCTAGAATTCTTCTTAAGATCTTCCTTTCTCACCTTCAAAGGTTTTCTCATGATCTGTTATTGAGGATCCAGGTTTCACTGTCATACAGCGCTGTTGGTCTTAAAATTGTTTTATACATTTTAAATTTTACTTCTCTGGACAAATTTTTTGATTTCATTAAGTGGTTGACTGCTGCCAAACTTCTATTTGCTTTTATTACTCTCCTATTAATTTCTTACTCCTCATCCCAGTTAGCTGTTGTCAGCGCCCCCAAATACACGTATTCTAGAACTTTCTAGACTCCATCTCTTCATGCTGCGTTCTCAATTTGAAATTGGTATCTTATTGTTGTATCTGCAATCCCACTTTACGTGCTTCCTCCACAAGTTTTCTCGTTACTTCTTTTAATTCCCTACTATCTCTAGCAATAATGGCCACGACATCTGCATAACTTACTATTTGGTAACTTTTAAAACAATATGTGTCCTTCTCTGTTCAACTGAATATGCTTATGACCGTCGTGAATAATATAGCAGATAAATTTGATGAAAGCAGTTTAATGGAATCTTACGACAATGTAATATCCCGATCGTTAATTTTTCATCAGACTATCAACAATCGTTGAACTACTCAAGCATTTCCTAGGATTAGGTGTCCATAATCTACAACTGCAGGCGGACTTTTCTGGAAAATGTAATTAGAAACGTGGAAATAAAGGCATGAAGAAAAGGCAAACAAACGTTTGTTTAATGTATACGATCGTAGATATTATTTTAATGGAAATTTAATGTTTTCCAGAAGTTAAACCAGACCTCGAACTATAAATTTTAATCATTCTTTATGTTTCACTTTCGTTAATAATTCAAAGTCCTTGCGGTCCTTTGTCATCATGAGTACGGAAGGTAATATTAATCGTCTCAACTATGAGAAGTTTTAGAATTGTGACTGAAATTATTTACGAGCCGCATTGTCTATTTAGCAAGCCCCATTATTTGTTTGTATTTTATTTTAAATTTTCATCAAATTTCAAATGTTTCAGCACGTACAGCTCGTGGGTCATAAAATTGCATACTATATGGCAAATGAAACGAATTTATTGCGATGTATTTCTGCTGAAATTTCCATATGAAAGTGGATACCTATATCAACTTCAATTTACATCCACAATGATTGCAAACGCGGAGAATTAAAAAAAATGTAAGATTTAAATTTATGTATGGCTATTATTCTACTATAATAATTGTGCAAATATTACACTATAAATTTTAAAGATTTAATTATAATTCATAGCAGAAAATGTTCAACGGTATTAGAATATTATTTCTAAATGGTAATAGTTATTTATAAGTGCAAAAAGTGACATTTTGTGAGAAAAACATAACTTTAAATAATCTATATTGAATCATAACCATAATGGGTTCACATAACTTAACCTACTGAAATTAACAACAACTAAAATTTTAATAAAGAAAAAAAAATATATTTTATCTGTGACGGAAATTTTTATGAAATTACTTTTGCCCGGGAATATGAATAGTTTTCCCCGGACAAGTACACATAAGAACACGGAGATATTTAATTTTAGAATTTTTTATTATACAAAACTTACATTTGCTTAATGTCAAAAGTAACTGTTGTTAAATGTGCATTGCATGAAGGCCATAGTCCTCGAACGATTGGGAATATCTGTTATAGTGGAATTTTCTTGAGTTAAAATCATATTTTCTGCCATGGACACAGGATTTTATAATTTTTTTCAAAAATGGTATAGATTGATTCTAGGACTTAGTTATGATAATGCTATATATATTTTTTAATTATTTCGTTTTTCTATTTTGGAAGTAATTTCATCGCTAAGTTAAAGTCGTAAAATTTGCCGCAAAAACATATTTGCGTGGTGTATTTTGAGTTGCATAATTCGATGACGTAGCAAGGCAGTTGTCATTATAGGATAAATGTGAGATGCACGTGCGAGCGTTAAGATGGCTGCAACAAATAAATTTTATAAGTAGTGCTTTGTACCCTCTTCTGTGAATAGTCCAAACAAAAATTTTATAACTGTACCAACGGAATATTGCAGAAAGATGAAGTGGTTTAAAGCAGTTAGAAGAGATATGCCCAAATCACGAAGTAATTTCTTATGTTGTGAAGATCACTTTAATATAAGTAGTAATTTCACGCTAATTTTTACATGATGCTTGAAACTAATGTTATATTTTAGAATATGCGGTTTCGTAAATTGTTCGCGATTTAGCTAGCTACGAGTACTTTCGCTGCTTCTACAAATCCGATGGTGGTAAAGAAAGCTATGAATCAGAAGTGTCCATTTTTGAACTTTGAATATTCAAAATAACTAATAAATAACTTAAGTTCGCAATTTTTTAAATTTAAATTGACAAATATTTGATTAGTTTAAAGGTTTCCTTAACAACGCAAATCCAATGTCGCTGTAAGTACAACAGCCCACCAGTTTAAAACTTCAAATTTTTCTGACTAATATATTGTAATATGTTTTTTCAATATTGAATCGTCGTTCCAGAAATCGCCATAGAAAAAAATAATGCCACACAATCTCAAGCTAAAATCTAATATTTTTTCCTCTGTATAATAAATAACTCTTTGTTAACAGTAGCTGTACTGAAAAAATTGCACGATGTGAGGCAGTATAATAAATTTAAAAAAATTAAAATAATGAAATGTTGTCCAGCACACTGAGCTTAATTTTTTATAAGCTGATATTGTCGTAGTTACATTATAATTAGTACCTATTTCTTTAAAAAATGAATGAACATTTTTTACAACTCTTATCAAAAAATTTGCATACATTCTCTGACAACTTGAGCCCTTATTATATTTATCACACTCCATAAGTGTAGCTTTACTTTTTTCTTAAATAAATTCCATAGGCGTCTATAAAAATTAGTTTCAAAATATTCATTTACCTTAAAATATTGTGGAGATAGATGTATGTGAAGCCTTAGAATATTCCTAAACTCGAAGACATTTTGCTAACGGGGTTTGGCAAACTTTAAAAGTTTAAATGAGGTGAATTACACAGAAATATGTTTTATGTAAGTACATTCAACTTTAATAAGAGAGGAATTCGAATCAAATCAGGTCTTTCCGACACTTGAAAGAGCTCTAAAACTTCATAATATTACAATGCGATTAAGCTCTTTGACTAAATTCATTTTATTAGATAAATTAGTTGCCTGAAATGGTTCCGGAAAAATGCGATAATTTCAAAAGTCAAAATAAGATTATGCTTTTGCTTACCATGAGTTTGTCGCTTTTTATTCGTTGTTTCGAATCATAACTAGCTTCTGTTTTAGTTTTAAAATACTTTCGGTTACAAAATTATAGTAACATTTAATATAAGTCAATAGCTCTGTCTGCACAAAATTTTAATATTAGTGTAGTGTCGTTAAAAAATGTATAGTATTTTTGTCCTCTTAGTTATTTGTATTAGAAATACCTTTAACACAGTGAGGCTAGTTTGTTAGTTATTCAATGTGATTGAAAGAGAATTCGGCATAATATTTTATCTCTTTTTGACAGAAAATGATATAGTCGCCATCTGTAGGCTATTATTACAAGGGATACTAGTATACATTTTGCATACATTTTTAACCTTCCAGTGTTGTTGGGGAATTAAATTCTGTTAATACTAGTAGTGACAACAATATTAACAATAATCGACAATGTTTGCATAAAGTCATTAGTGTTATTTTAAACTACAACATCCCGAGATGTTTACAGTGTTCTGTAAAAATACTTTATTGGGCCCTCAGAAATATTCTAAGCTTGGATTAGTGTTCTTTGATGTTTGGAGAGTATGCAACTAGCAATGCAAAATTATATATTCTGGTTCAGTATTAGTGACTAATTTATAGTTTTAAACGTTTTATAGTAATTAAATAAAGGCACTTATCTCGGGTACAGATATTTTCCTATAACATGGTTCGCCCTAAGTTGTTTTTCCAGAGTCGAGGGAAAATCCAATGGAGCTACGGCAATCATACAAGATTTTATAATTCGAGTTTTCTATTAGCAGGTACTCCTTACATTAAATTTAAATTTTCTTTGAATAAATGGGTATTTTATTTAACATGGACTGTGTACTCTGTTAGAGGATAATTCTGATGGACCTGTAGTCAGTGAAAATGTAGTATTGGCAGTGTACAACGAAAAAACGAAGAACCAATGCAAAATACTGCAGCTAACCGGATTAACTGTTATCTAGCAGGTACGTTGGTATTATTGTTGTTAATAAAAATGTTTATTTTCATTGCTGTACAGAATAGTCCCTTATTTTTTAGTTTTAGTATAAAACAACTTACAATTACTTCTTTGGATTAGGTGTTCGGTTATTAAAGAGTAAAAGCTTGAGACGCAAATTATTTAGTCGGTAAACTAACCCCTAAACCCGGCGCCAATGTCCTCGTTTAAAGATTCAAATTTACTTTTACTACAAACCGCACAGATAAATCTTAACTGTGTTACCGAGCTATGAATATTTAACAAATAATTACCGTTGTAAGTCACAGCAACCAGTGATTACACTTTATAACCCCTTTGAAGCCATTTTCGCGAATATTAAATATTATGGGGCATAAACGACATATTTATTAACTGATAATGAATTGTGCCCGTAGAGCCTTTGTCATTCTGATGCAAATTTATCAGATCAGGAAGCCATTTTCGGTATTTCGAATTCATTGGCAGAGGGCCGATAATGTTGTATATGGAGCCCCGGCTTGACCGAATATTTATATAAAATGGCTTTTGGTTATCGAATATTGTATTGTGTCGCAATTTATTGCATTTAAAGGGTTCGGTTTGCTATGTGGACACGTCATTAGTATTGACAAATCAACTGAAAACTGGGCTGTACGTTTCAAATTAAACTGCGTGCATCTCTTCAACAGTATGTTAATAATTATTATTTACGAATTAGACTTCCACGAAATATTTCCCTTATAATGTAAAAAACTAATAAAATTGGTGATTATTTTATTCTTCAATGCAACACGTTATAAGTTATGACGTTGGGTTAGACTCATAACGTTACACCCCACGGCATAGTTGTCTGGTCCGACATCATCTGTGAAAGAGATATTAACAAACAGCTATTGTTATTAACTTACAATTACCTATGACCAAAAAAAAATCCGACAAAGATTTGCCAGCAAATATTGAAGAAAGTGCACCTAAAGCAATGTTAAGCCTTGTCCCACAGAAGTCTCGCGTACACTATGTCTTAGTATTGAGACATATGAGGAATGGTACCATCAAAATAAAATAGCCACTACTGATGAAAAAGTTGTATTAGCATTCAATAAACTAAGTAAGGATCCTAAACCTACTTCAGTATGGAATTATTATTCCATGCTAAAAACAGAACTATTAATAAGAAAAAACGTAAAAAATATGCTACTTTATTTGCCATACGCAAAAGAAAATCGGAGGGCTATAAGCCGCAAAACTTTAACATTTTAACCAAAGAACATATAACATTTCTGCAAATAGCCGACAATGAAATATATTTGAGAAGAACTCATAAGTCTGCTTGTAGAATATGTGAAAGACGAAGGAAAGTCATGATACACAATACCAAAACAAAAGTGTCTAGAAATATTTACCATATATACAAGGAATACAAAGGAATTCGGAAGAGCTAGAAATCGTTTTACAATAACACAACTAACAATATAATCAATTCTTAACTTTTAATAGCCAGTAGCTCTAGTCGCAGCTCCTATCTCTAATGGTGTATCTGAATTCAAAATATTGTCAGTAAACTATTCTAGGCATTTAGCATTACTGTTTAATATTAATACGATTATTACAATACATTTTCTGTGAACGTGTTCAATTCGACTACGATTCTGTTAAAACCCGCCCTAAGCTTTACTAATCACAAAGATGGTGTAGTTTCAATATGTACGCTTGAAAATTTAAATCAACTGGACAAGGACGCTCCCTCGAGACGTACCAACACTAATTGACTGCATTGCATGTGGGGTATCTTCGCCATATATTGTAAAGGTTCTTTCTCTAGGGCTATGCAAAGTATATTGTGAAGTAAATTGAAACTGAAGCGAAAGATTAATTAGCTCTGGATACTTTATGCCTCATATTAATTTTCTAACGGTGCTGCGTTTACTGTCAACAACTGCATAAGTTGAAAGTTACTACTAGTATTAATTTAGGTATATTAAAATGTACTGCAATTTACTGTTCGTTGGTAGTGAGTTGAAACTATTGGTTTTATACTTTAGTTACATATCTAATCGCGTTTAAATGAATATAAATTTGTATTTGAACAACAAAGAGGGACGATTCCAATAAAATAGGGTAGCAACTGCAATATTTCCTTCGGTCTCAATTCTCAATGAATCAATTCAAACATATACATTAAATTTTTTAAACGTATCAATTTAGCTGGCACATTGTACACTGAGAAAAACCTTATAAGTAGGCATGGAAGTCTGGGGCTTCCATCAAATGTCACGAAAGGTTTTCCACCAAACTGCTGAGAGTGGTAAAGAAAATTCACCTTCTAATACAAATACCAATTTATTAGAACCATAACAACAACCAAATTGTTCTATTGAAACAATGGGAAAGCCAGCAAGTCTAGCGCTTGGTTCTTAGAGAGAGCAAGAAGGATAGACATAGTTTGGTTTGATGGTAACCTTTGCAACTGGACACTTTTAATGGTTTGAATTTCACTTGTGTAACATTGACACAACCGATTCTACATATGTTTATAAATTTGGTTCAATAAAATAATTTAATGTTCGTATATACGCCAAAACTATAGCTATAGTTGGTAGATATGACTACTGAAACATACATTTTTCAATGAAATACCAGATATTAGGTATTATTGCATCAGTGGGATTCAACTCTAAGCGCTTATATGAAGGTCCATCCATCAATTAATTCAAGAATGGTTATGATCACCACCGTGCTAAATAATTTTAAATTTGTTAGTTTTACAATTCATAGTTCATTCTACATGTAAAAGTGTTATGTTTTTATATTTTAATTGTAAAATAAACCATTATATAATTATTGCATCTTTATTGTATATATTTCTTTATCTTGTAATTTGTATAAATAAGTGTACAAAAATTGTTGAAGGAAATTTCTAAATTCTGACCAATAATGTTACATTCATGTTGGCAGAACAAAATGCGTGTTCGTCTAGTTTTCAAAGAAAATATAACTAGTAAATTGTCATCCTGACATGTGATCTGTATACAAAAATATGCTTCAATAATGCCTTACTTCCATTTCGCATTATATACATTGCATAATATGCTTACTTTTTGTAACTGTGGCCTATTTATCGTTTTTATTTATATTAAATGAGTATGCAAGTAAAATACAACTTACAAGTTAAAAATTACCTACTACTGTGGCAATATAAGATGTTAGCAAAACAGAACCAGAAATATAAATGTTAGTGACAACCTCTTAAAAAAGACCTTCTGACACTATGAGAAAACATTATGGCCATGGCACTTGTTGGTAAATGACACGCGCTGATTATCTTTACCAGGAAATAAGGGTTCGAGTAAGTGTTTCAAGAAGGGTGAAACATAAGACGGAGTCAATTAACCACTGTCAATTCATAATACCGCATCATCTCGAAAGCATCTTACAGCTGTCCAGCTGAGGCACTACGCGAAAGTGCAGAGCCTGCTTGATGATTCGTAGTTTAAGGCTATATATTGCGATCGAATAACGTTCCCCTCATGTCCCTACATCCTTGGCTGAACTAAACAACATCGATTCGTTTCCTCAAACCTAAAGCTGGGTTACACTAGAAGTTACACATACAGTTTTTTATTTAGCTGATGTATGTCAATCAAATATGGGTCTCTAAACCATGTTTTCTAATGGAATGCATATTTTAACGTAAATTCTGTGAGGTATAAACCGCCACCATTATGGAGTTACACTCCATGTTAAAAACTACAACAACGTTGACATAAGTGAGCTTCCTAAAGTCACTGCATTTTTAAAGTGATCGATACAAAGTCCAAGATTTTGTGCATAAATGATGATGAGAAAATTATCTACTGGAAGTTCCAGATGAAAGTTGTTTGCTGATGAATGATGCTCTAAATAAAAAGTCTCTATATTACATTAGCTTATTGCTGTATTGAAAACACTTAATTTCACATCTATTATCCTGGCAAACCAACTTCAGCGATCGTCAAAAACAAGTGATGGATATTTTGTTGATAATTTGTACCACCAACATCAGAGAAAAATGGTGGCTGCTAACCTAATATTGTGCTAGTAGACCATAGACTTGCTCTGCAACAGAACGATACCAATCCAATTTTTGCATCATGTTTTGTTGCTCATTGAGTATCTTCAGAAGGTGCATAGATGTGTAGTTGTTACTTGGGCTACTGAAACTTTTATTAGCTAAGTTCTGTAATTTTAAAGACACTCTACAGTATTTCATTAACAATTCAGTATTCAGCATCCTAATTTTTGAACTTAACATACTCTGGCTCTAAGGTACAACACCGTATAAGCGATTATTAATCTTTTTCTTTCAGTGTAGGCGAAAGGACAAGAAATATCGCAATGGAGACGTATATTTACAGGTCTACGTGTCCCCGGTGGCACGAGATTTTATTACGCAGAAAATCTAGTTCTCCCAGTTACTGATGCGCGACGCTGGAAAACACTGCTCGACGGTGTGGGCCTAATAACATCCACCCAGATATGCAGCGGACGGATGGCCTCATAAAAGAAATGAAAACATCCCCGGCGTTTTTTACAAGAGAATGGCAGAGATCAGCTGTCGGTACGGTGGATTATTCAAAGCGAAATAGCGGGCGCAGGCCAAATGTCACCGTTATTATTATGGCGTAGGTTAGGGAAGATGGGGGAGAGCGTGTGCAGGGGTGCTAACGATGACGTCCGTCTGTAGAATTGGCCCCGGTAGAGGTCTGTATTCGTAGTTGGTAGATCTATGACTGACACGAGGTTGATCTAATAAGTTCGCTCTCTTCGTCATCGTAGTGTGATGTAATTGCGTTGGTGTCACATGTTGGGGTTATAAAACAAGCCCTCCCTTAAATAATAGATTAGTACTTAAATAATAAACGCTTTTTATGTGCCGTAAATGCAGAAATTGGAGCATGTAACAAGTAACAAATGTAATTAAAAGTCAATTATTATTGTAGAAAGAAAAAAGCAAAAGTCTTGGAACATGATCATGCCACAGTTACAATATTTAGCTTTTATCCTATAACTGTAACTTTAATAAAACTGACAAAGTTTTAATCTATATAACAATTTTTATAGTTAGATATTTGACTGAACGTAAAGGAAGCCACCTGCCGAAGCAATCCTAAAAAAGCAGAAATAGATCAGATTTAATCTATTGTGGTTGAATTTTCGAAGTCCCACGGATTCAAAAGTGAACTTAAATACTTATAGAATATTTCCATTACAGCAGGCACCTGCTGCTGCTTTTTGTAGTAAATTTAGCTAGATTAACTTTTATTTTAGATGTAAAGTCAGATATACTAAAACCATTGACCTTATGGTCAGAGTATTCAATGTTAAAGGCTTCATCAAAATTAATTTCTGTTGAATTTAAAACCCATCTACAAAAATTTAAAGGTTTTTCAGCATCTCCTGGCAACAAACCTTGTACTGGTTGGAGATGGAAAGCCCTTCGATGATCTTGTGTGAGTGCTCTCAGTACTTTTGATTGAGATAAATGGAGTTATCAAAAATATTAAGAATTTGCTGATTATTTCTTGGCGGTACATTACGATTATGATCATTGTAGCGGCGCAAACCATATTTCGAAAATCGACGATGTACATCTACAAAAACTTGTGCATTTGGAATTCTTCTATTAGGGAAGTGTGTTCGGTACTCTCGAACTGACGCGTTGGAATTTCCGTCACAGAAACCATAAACATAATGTATATCGGCATATTCAGCATTTGTAAACGTTCTTGGCATTTTTTGTTAGCACTAAAAATGCTCTTTAAATAATACTTTTGACAATGATTTTCGCAAACGTCAGTTTACACAAATCACTGAGTTTTGTTTTCATGGGTTGCTATAACGTTAAATGAAATTTACGCGGCTGGTGCGCTACACTGTCACCAATTTCTTTGAATATCTCAGAAACAAGACCAAAGGTCGAAAAAAAAACAAGAGACGAAAAAGTTTCGAAATTAATCAGGTCAAAGTGGTGTGTATATGTTTTATTAAAACGAATTATTTTTTTTTTGTAGTTTTGAAATAAAGTAAGAGGGGGATAGCATACAAAATACACTTCTAAGAGGGGTAGGTAGTTCAAACTTAAGAAGCTTATGTAAGATCGTAATAAGTGTTTGTGTGCCGAATTTTACTTAAGTCGGATGTGGTTCAAAAGTTATGAGGGAAAAACGAGAAAAACATTCCTACCCCCCTTCAATGCTCTCTATCTCGGAAATGATGCGTTTTAGGAAATAAGTTTAAATCACAAATGAACATTATTTTAACCTGTTCTATCGATTCCTGAAGTTATCAAAATTAAACCTGAATCACCCTGTATATTAAAAACTCGATGCAATACACAGGATACTGTTTTTGCAGATCTTCTGCAACATTGCTTGTGGAATCGGGGGCAGACATAATAATATTAAAATGCCATGGAGGATGAAAATTTTCAACTGTAGCTGAGGGCTACAATAAGGAGTCAATTTCTAAAAAAAGTGAAATAGTGGTTCAAGTCCTGGAAGGTGAACCAAGTACCAGTACCAGAAACCTCACAACAATTCGAAAAAAAGTTTTAAGGGCACAATCTGAGACCTCCGCAAGCAAAAATGAAAACAAATTTCAAATGTTCCTGGAAACGAAGTCTGTCCATCACTTTCTATAGAAAATTGCTCTATCTGCGATATTAAAATTGAAATTAACTCAAAAAAGCACATACCTAATTAGTTTTATAAAAATAACGTTAGTTTAAACCTGAGGTTCCACATTTTTGTGTGGTAGACCCCTTGTTGTTTTTCGGTTTTGGGTAGATCCGCTACTTACCTGATATTGATTTTTTGTAAATTTCTAACTGTAGTGAAGTTTAGTGTTAAAAACTTAAAGTAAAAACACATATTAATTTATACAATTATTAATTGAATTATGGATGAAAATATGATGGCATTAGATACGCGTTGGCTCCTTAAATTTATACGAGGTATAGCATGTTCAAAATATAGAGGGCTAAGATACGCGTTATAGATTCTTAGTTGTTTGGTGCGAAATTTAAATGCAATCAAGATACAAGTTGTATATGATCTGATGCGGCAACCACTGATGCATAAACCGCGTATCTCAAATTTGAATAATTTTGAGATACGAGGTTTAGCAAGAACGACGACGATATGGTACTTTGATTGACTGATACTGGTATATCATTATGTGCAGGTTTTTACAAGTTTAAAATGTATTGCGACCACAAAGCGAATGCCTAATACATCCTACAACTTACACAATTTTATAAATATATAATACATTTTTTACTTCATAGGTACTTTTATAAATAATGTATATGTCTTTATATTATATAGTATGATGTCAGTAAATAGGTACTATCAGTGTATATTGAGATCCACCATCGTGGACCCCCACTTTCATTTCATGGACCCCCAAATTTTTTTTTCGCCGACGTAGACCCCTTGCAGGTTGCCATAGACCCCCGGGGGGTCTATACAGACCACTTTGGGAATCACTGGTTTAAACTGTTAATGTTATTCTTAGATCTAACCTAACAATTAGTAATATTTTTTGTATTGTACAATACTCGTCCATCAATGAAATTTGAAATAAAAACAAATTTAAATCGATCGTAGAAAAAACGTTGTGTGCAACATGTGTAAAGATCATATTTGTTACACTTCATGCATCGTGCAACAAATACACGCTAGTTGCACAAATAACTGTTACAATACAGTAGAAAAAATACAAAAACTGATAATAAAAAATGTATGGGTAGATATTACGGATATATTTCAACGCTGGTCGGGGCTTTAGTCCGCAGAGTAGTTAGTTTCACAGAATATTGTTAATATCTAATATATATATCTGAAGCCGTTTCGACGACTATTCGAGCGTGCAAGAGATAAAAAAACGTTCAAAATTTATGAATTCCTTCTGGAAATCATTAAAAATTTATGACCCGCGATCGGCTTATCGACACGTCGCTACCTTTCGATGAAATTGTCATCCAGCCCCGGTATGCATCCGTAGATCTGCGAGGGGCGCACAGCTATACTTCGTTGGTAATTAAGATAAAGGGATACAACTACGTGACTATATCCCGCTAATTTTATTGTAGGCGCTGGATGGAAGTGCGAGTGCACGCCATATTTCAAAGGAGCACTTTTATTACTCCCAGCGAGAGCAACATTAAAAAGATGCTGATCGTATCTCTGCAACTAATGGAATTATTTTATTTCTTACACCGTAACAAAACTTCAGTCAAATTTCACTCAAAATCAACACAAATGGTTGTCAAAACGAGTCCACACCCGATTGTGTGAATTAGTAACACAATATTTGTTAGTTAAATATATCTTTTAAGGGTAACGCTGTACAATTTTTGAGTTAGCTTTCAAAACTATGTGTTATTCCAAACACAAAATTGAGTTATATTATTAATCTATTTCGTTAATTTTTCACAGTACGTATTCAATTTAAATCAGTAATGAGTTACTTCATACAATTCTAGTATTGTAGCAAACTCAAAATAGTAATGATTTTCCATTATACTACGTTAGTTCTTACGCAGTTTTTATAAAAATTAGACCTATTGTGTAGCTATTAAACGTTTTTAATTTTTTACGAATTGTAAATTATTGTTTTTTTTTTACTGTTTAAGAAAGGTATTTTAGGCTGATATGTATCAAATCTCCTACAATTCCTATCAATGAAGTCATATGTATGTTCTCTGATACCAAACATCTAGGTATGCTAATGAACATCCACAGACAAAACTCTATTCAATAATTATCTAAAGAATTTAATCTATTTACTAACCTCTGGAGTGGGAACTCGAAATTCAACCACAATAGATGAGATCTGACCTATTTCTGCATTTTTAGGATTGCTTCATCAGGTGGCCTCCTTTAACTTGAGTCAAATATCTAACTATAAAGATTATTATACCAATAAATTAAAATTAGTAGGTCGTTATGATATTCATTGACAGTTAATCAGTTTGACGTTGTCGACATTTAATTTCATTTTGACACTGTCAACATTTAATTTCAAATAATTTTAATTCAACGCTACCAAATATCGAAAATTACGCTGACAATAAAAACAAATGTGTAACGTCAGCCATGACGTAAGACGTCTGAATTCTTGACGCGAGTATATAGACCCACATTTGTGACGTCATCGATAATTTTTTTAAATAGCAATCCCCAATTCTGACCATGCCATTTGAGAGCGTATCAATCTACATACATACATCATGAAAAATTATGGTGTTACATAACAAAAATTTCAAGAAAATAATGTTTGAAGGTTTTAAAATTTAATTTTCACAATACTGAAAACGATAATGATTATGTAAAAAATCGACTAAATTATATGTTCAAATTGTGTACCGTTGGCTGACTGACAGTAGCTAAGACGATTAATAAATTCTGTTTGAACATTATCAATAACTTCAGGAGGTATACGATGTATCTCGTGACGAATTCTTGCTTTTAAATACTTTGCTTTTTAAGTATCCCCACAAGAAATAATCTAAGGGTGTCAAATCAGGCGATCTGGCTGGCCACTCAATCGGCCCCCTTTTCCCTATCCAACGATTCGGGAACAGCTCATCTAAATAAGCACGGACAGGTGTTGCATAATGGACAATGTGCACAGTACTGTGAAAATTAAATTTTAAAATCTTCAAACATTATTTTCTTGAAATTTTTGTTATGTAACACCATAATTCATGATGTATGTAGAATGACACGCTCTTTCAAATGGCATGGTCAAAATTGGGGGTTGCTATTTAAAAAAAAATCGTCGATGACGTCATATCTCGAACAACGATGTCGTCACAAATATGGGTCGTATGTCAAAAAGTGCCTTTTTAAAACCAAAATCGACATACCAGGGGATTTTTTCGAAAAATACTCAATTTCAAAAATAATTAATTTTTTCCTTACTTTTCGAATACACTGTATAATGTAAAATGTGTTGTTTACATTTCCGTGTGAAGTTTATTCTTTGTATGACTAGAGGGTTGTTAAGAAAAAAAGAAATACACACCTAAGCGAATGTACCCGATGCCGGAGCAAATTCCATAGAAATGAAAAATGGAACACGTGCATCCTATTGTCGACAACATCTTGCTTTAAACTTGTTCCTCCACGCGCTTTCCAGAATACTCACCTATATTGAATGCCTTATACATAAAGTCCTATTTTACACTTTTCCCGTGCCAAATAAAATGTTTCGCTTTATTCGCGCCTAACAAATAAAAATGAGTTCTTGTCAAATAGAGAAAATTGCTGGCAGATTTTCTGTTTACGCAACAATATGCATGATTCGTTCTTATAACCGGTGTACGTCATTTGCATGTTTAGTTGATTTCCCATTTAAAACAAAGAGATGGATACACCAAGTTCCATAATCAAGAAGTAAAGCGGATCTCCAGGAAACAACTACTCTGCGGGATAATGCCCCGACCAGCATTGAATTACACCTGGAAAACATATAGCAAATAGTGAACATATATCGATTTCCAGCTTATTAGCTCTCATCAGTACGCCACAGGTGAGGTAACTGACGAGCAATCTTAGCTGTTTCAAGCATGTGTAACCCGGCAACAAGGGACCATGAGTGGTGTAGACAAGCTACATCTAGCGGTCAATCGCTACTCCATGCCGGACTGAAAAGCCACAGACACGAAGCGTTCTACCCAGTAGTAGACACCTATTAAAGCTATCGACCTTTATCGTGATTCGACGAAAACGATATTTTGTAAACACGGAAGAGAATGATATAATGTAATTGGATTTTACAACCGCTATACAGTACGTGAAGTGAGTACTCCACTGCCGTTTGAATCAAAAAGTTATTTTACATATTTAAAATTTGTAACATTTATAAGTATAAAAAATAATTACTTTTATATTAAGTGAAATTTTGCACGGCTCCATAATTTACTGTTCTGAACAACTTTTTCAAGTAACATTTTGCTGTATTTTCAGTAGAAAAGAAACTTTACCTGAAACGATAACAGTTTTCAATCGGTGCACTGAATATTTCAATAGGATTATTTCGAAAACTGTTACTCTTAACGACTTCAACAAAGTATATCTTTTTCAGATATAACAGGTAGCAGAATAGATTGTTTCAATAGTCAGATGGATACACTAAACTGCACAAAAGTCGTGCCATTTAAAAGAAACATGGTGTGGCACCCTCTACTAGTAACGTCAATATTAGAAACAAATTTGAACTTCTCGCCCGCAAAAATCCCCGATTTACAAATTTTATGTAAATATTTGGATTCTTAAGGAGTTATATAGGTACAATTGTCTAAAATAAAATTTTAAATTTGGCACCCTGTATCTATTTTATTATGCGACCTGGGATATAGGTATGTCAGGTTAAATTGATTTATTTTCACCTCAGGAATACGTGGCCTCATTTTTGCTACTTCATTTAAAAACGTGATAAAAACTGAAAAAGAAGACTGTTAGAAGTCACTTGCCATAATGTGTCTTGACTCCTTAGAACAAACCACCCTTATAGGTACTAACTTTATATGGTAACATATAGTTACGAACCGTTTTTCCCCTCCGTTCGTTTTCGGCTTTTCAGCACCCTCAGCACCCCCCGGTGTTCATCCCTAACGTCAAAGTAATTCAACAACTTCATGAAACTATAACTCCATATATTTTCTTGTGGGAAATTCCGCTGAAATCTGTGAAATGGTTCGGTCTCGGAGTATTCAACGGGAAGCGTATCGCACTTAATGGATAGACTGGAAAATTGTGCATTTATTTTACGAAATGCCTTATTTCCTCCTTCGCAGTTCCGTGAAGACGATAGAAATTGTTCCAGATCAAGTTTGAATGAAAGGATTGTGTCAAGTTTTAAAATATATAAGAATAAATGTTATATATGGAGCAGTATGTAGTTGAATGATTTCAAATAAAGAGAAAAATGTGATACATTATACACTGAGAAAAAATGTTATAACGACTATAGGAACTATTACCTATAGCCTTAATCAATTTTTTGTATATTATATGGGACTGTAAGACGGTTTCTTATAGTTATAATGCAGAGTTTGTTAAACCTAGTTTATAATGATTATACAAGTGTGTTTTTATATTTATGCATCGCAGTAATATTGTTATTAATGCATGTTATTTATTGTTGTTTCTTTGAACAACTGATATAATTCTCTTTCCAAATTATGGTAATAAATCAGTGATAAAAAGTGAATAAATTATGACACACGTCAAAAAAAAATTAAATTTGGAAAAAATATACATAGTTTTTTTATTAAACGTCTATTTGGAAAACTATGTTCATATCATATATTCACATATCTACCTATTTAGGTATACTTATTATATATTTACTGTACCGTAAAAGTTTAGCTATTTGAAATACTTGTAAAATAAAAATACCTATTTTTATTTAATGGAAACTGTTTCATTTTCAAGCACTATAGGCACAAACTACTAAATATGAACATATTATTATAATGCTCACTCATTATACAATTATATATAGTATTTATGTAAAAGAAATTGGAATAATGAAATCTCTCCTTTAAGACGAGGATTTTGTAGAAAAGGAATTGCACAGCCTGAGTGAGCGAAACGACGAATCAATCAGACCTATGAGACAGTATACAAACCGTATAGGCCCGAACCGCACAGTTCTCTGAAGTTTATCGTGCATTTTGACGTACATAAAAACGGAAGCCGTGATAATATGTTATGACTTTACTCGAGGACACAAAATGTAAAATTACCAATAAATAATAATCTGAAAGTGAAACACAAGTTGTCCTATATGTTCTGGCTAGTGAGTGAAGTAATTTGGTGGCTGTGGCTGTGATAATTTTGCCGTAATTGTGACATATTGTCGTAGTAACTGTGTGGCTAAAATTGAAGTATTTTAACATTTATTTTAATTATTCTTGTGATTTTATGAGCAATGAAAATTATCTCACGCACTAGCGGGAACCTTTGTGAATACGTTGATATATAATAATAACCAATTATTTCAATTTTCTTGGAGTTCTGTGTCCCTCGCTTGAAGCCCTGTTAGACGGTAAAAATATGTATACAAAATCCCAGCCTTAAACATATTAATCAGATTCTCAAATCCTCATAAAATTTGTGCAATGCAAGACGACACGTACATGCATGTCGAAAATTCTCGAAGGTCTGTTATATTACAATAGTAACACGGGGTAGTAACATGGTATCAATAAACCGTAAAATAATAACAAGAAAGCATTATAATTATTTGTATCTGAAGATCTTTTGTGATTAGGTATCGTTTTTCTTACATCGGCTATAAGAAATAGTTTCAACTGATTTTTCTCAGTGTACACAATCAAATTTGATATTTAAATGCGTGAATGTTAAAATTATATTTGATAAATAATAGGTGAACATAATTTTCTGTTCAAGTGACTATTTTCCTTTGATCTACTTTAAATCTATTTAGTACAGTCTTAATATTAAAAGGGTTACTATTAATTACGAAAAATGTTAGCCCTCTTCCAGCTTCGTTTATGGGCAAGGGGTGAGAATGGATCCCTGTGGGATAGTCTGGTAGCTGTGAGCTAAGAGACTACTTTTCTTTACAACCCCTAGGTATATCATTTAAATATCTCTTCAGTTGCAACTAGGCAGAGGGAATGCTCCCCTAATATAAAGTTTATTATATCAATATACATCAATATCTGTATCTAAATGTGAAAAAAATCCTGCTAAAGACACTCTGTTGCTTCAACCACCAAAGATTTGTGTAAATTGTTTCATTCACATCATTGCTGGTCCTATTTTGCTTTAGGTAACCGCACTACGTTATGAATTTTATTTTGATTTTTATTAAATAATTAAGAATATTCGCGATATTTAGGATAAGATCGCGATAAGATAAGTATTGACCGTTTCATTTTTAACCAAATAATAATTTGATGCTTCACTTTTACCCCATTTGACCCTATGTAATAAACCAGCGCCAAGTTAAACTTTCGATAGGGAAAAACTAAGAAGTGTTATCCATATCAATCAAGGGTAATTTACCAGCCAGATCAGAGCGAGTTCAAAGTATCAAACTGCATCGGATAGAGCCGGGGCTCGCTATACAAGCAATTTGTTTTACTTAAATCTTTAATTTCAAGAGAGTGGCTCTGAATAAAATTTCTAAATTATTAAGGCAGTTCATGGACGGAATAAAGCCTTTAAGGCAAGCAGTTTAATTAAACCTTCTTAAATTCCATAATCAGTTAATGAATGTTCCTGTAAATCTTTTAATCTTTCATTTATTGTGTTTGTTATTCTTTTGTTGGGATACCAACTGAACTGATTAGGCTATTGAAAATGACCTTAGAAAATACTAAAAGCAAAGTACGAATAAAAGGTGAATGTTCGGAAGGTTTTACTATTGACAAAGGATTGAGAAAAGGAAACCCAGTCTCAACGCTTCTTTTTCATTTAGTGCTATAAAAGGACATAAGAGATAGTCAGTTGAACAGAGGAAGGCACATATTGTTTAAAAGTCACCAAATACTAAGTTATGCAGCTGACGTGGCCATTATTGCTAGATATAGTAAGGAATTAGAAGCAGTAAAGAGAAAACTTGTGGAGAAAACACGTAAAGTGGGATTGCAGATAAATCAAGAGAATAGTAAGCTTTTGAGAATAGGAGAACAAAAAAAGATACCAATTTCAAATTGAAAACGGAGCATGGAGAGATGAGTTTGAAGAAGTGCAAAAATATGTGTATTTGGGGGCGCTGATAACAGCTAACTGTGATGAGGAGCAAGAAATTAATAGGAGAATAATAAAAGCAAACAGAAGTTCGGCAGCAGTCAACCACTTAATGAAATCAAAAAATTTGTCCAGACGAGTAAAAATTAGAATGTATAAAACAATTTTGAGACTGACAGCGCTGTATAGCAATGAAACCTGGATCCTCAATAATAAATCAAGAGAAAACCTTTTAAGGCGGGAAAGAAAGATCTAAAGAGGAATTCTAGGGGAAAGGAAGAGGGAGGGAGGCTATGTAACGAGAAATAATGAGAAAATATATGCAATGTACTAGGCACCAACAATAGACAAAGTTGTAAAAGCCAGAAGAGTGCAGTGGCTAGGGCATCTAGAAAGTATGGAAGATGAAAGGGCAATTAAAACAATTATAGGGAGTAAACCAAACTACAAGAAAAAAAGTGGGAGACCGAGGAAGCTATGGAGAGAGACAGGGGCAATAGATCTAAGCGAGAAAAATGTAACGGAATGGAAAAAAAGGCGAATAACAGAATGGAGTGGAAGAGAGTAACGCAGTTCTTGTTCTAAAAGGCCTGTAAGCAGATTTATACGAGTATACATACATAAAACTTAAAAAATGCAAATATTTGTATACATTCTGGAGATTGGGGGTTTTTGGGAGTGAGAAATTCAAATTTGTTTCTAATTAGACTCTAGGCGCCACTTATGGCACATTACACATGGCAAGATTAGTGCATCTATCTGACTATTGAAACGAAGTCGATTCTATTACTTTTTTATGTGAAAGAGGTATACCTTGTTGAAGTCGTTAGAAGCAACCGTTTTTGAAATAATCCTATTTGAAATATTCAGTACACCGGCTAGAAACTGCTTTGGTTTCAAGTAAAGAGCTTTTTCCGCTAAAAATACAGCAAAATGTTACTTGAAAAAGTTATTCAGAATGATAAATTATGACGGTCTGTAAAATTACAAAAAGATTGGAAAGGTTTGATGAAACCGAATTTTCAACAAGTTTCATGAAGCACAAAGATTTCATCAAATGAATATTTTCGGAGGTATTTAAGAAAACCGCAAAAACCTCTCTCTTACTTTTTTAAATAATATATTGCACATCAAATTTTGCGGCCTATTTTAAATTTTTCCCATCATGGGTGTAAAAAAAAACTATATAGCAATTAATCAAAGAATCCGACGATGTTCAACCTCGGACGCCTGTAGTGAAATATGTAATAAATATTAGATAATCAATACCTGACTTATGTGATGCTGTTTTAGCTAGGTAAAAGTTCGATAATTCCCGCTCTCTATTTTCTGTGCAAAGTAAAACAAGTTTCAGGGCTAAATTAATTGAATGAAACCAGACACATCAGGTTAATATCCGATACGCCGTTATATCTAACACGCGGAAGCGGTTGCCACTACTCTTTCAGAAATAATTCATATCGACCGCTGAAATATTACGGTTAGAAAGGAAAATTGCACAAATATTTATCGCGAGCTCTTAATAAAATAACGGTGAGTAATGTGGGAGTTAATTTTGTAGATTATTACCATTTATCAAATGAATATCGAGTAGTAGATGTAATATTGACACGGTAGACGTAGAAATTCGATGTCCAAAGTATATTTTGACATTGTTGTTTAAAAAATTTATTTCCGTATACGGAATAATAAACTCAGACACTCAAACTAGGACGGTAACCAGCTCTTTTTTATAAAGATCTTCTGATTTTTTTTAAATAATAATAATAATCTTTATTAATCCTTTGAGATATTAAAAATATATAGGAGAAGTAAAAATAAAGTAGATTACAAGAACACAAACGATCTACAGAACATAATTCATGACAAGTCAGAATAAAACAAACCAAAATAAGGCAAACAGAATGTAAAACACTCATAACTAGAAGCAATCAAAACTCCCGGTCAGAGAAAAATCCCCCCTTTTAAAACCCTTAAATTCCGTATTTTTTAATTGTACTGAAAGGTGATTATATAATTTTATACCTATATGTGTGTAACACACTAGTCAAATTTAGCTGTTTTATGCTTCGGGAGCATAAGCAGATCAGAGTATCTTGTTACATAATTAACTAAGTCAGATATACAAGGAAATTCCTTAATATTTGTTTTAATATACAATAACGTACCATAAATATAAATACATGGAAAACTCATGATGCCATTATAAATAAATACAGGTTTACAAGAATCCCTGCGATGTAGGTTGAAAATCAATATTAAAATCCTCTTTTAAGATATAAAAATTCTCTTCCGGTCAGTGGTTTTACCCCACACATTTAATAATGCATTCAGTGGCATGCAGTGTTTGATTCGCGATATTGCACAATATGTATGATTAAGTTTTTTCATTAATGAGTTGACGTGATCACACCATCTAAGATTATTGTCCACTAGCACGCCTAGGAATTTCGTGCATCTAGTTGAGACTATTTGGGCATCTCTAACAGAAATTACTAGAGGAAGATTTTGAGCTGAATTCAAACAATGGAAATACAAACACTGTGTTTTCGCTAAGTTGAGCATTAAGCCACTATTATCACACCAGTTTATAAAACGCACAACTAAATCTCTGATTAAAAATTGGAAACCATCATGGGATTTCGCTGATACCATCATGGATGTGTCATCAGCAAATAATTTAATCACATCTGCACTTATATTTGCAGGTAAGTCATTCACAAAAATTAAAAAAAAGCAAAGGGCCCAAAACTGAGCCCTGGGGAACTCCAGTATTTACATCATACAGTTCCGAGGTTTGGTCTTTGATCTTGACATACAGTTTCCTCTGCGAGAGATAGCTGATCAGCCAGCTAAGAAAAATACCACAAAATCCTACATTATATAATTTATGTACAAATTGAAAAATAGTCCAAACACATGCCTAACCAAGTCAAGTTGTTTATAGACATGTTCTGTTAGGCTACATGTAGCAGATTCAGTTGAAATAACGCTTGATTCAGCTTCTTCGGCTTTTTTAATAATTTCTTCACATGAATAAATATTTTTAGTCAAAAATACATAATGTTATATCAACCACATGCGAACAGTCTTTCAGCTTGCTTGCTCAAATAATAAATTCATAATATGTATACTATACTACGTTGTAAATATGTTGAACGTATTACGGAAACTTAAATATAAATTTATAGACTGATTTTATAATTTCGAGTGCATGATTTTACACTTTTAAGAACAAATCTAGCGAACATTTCAATACAGATAAGAGCGAGCCTCTTTGCATTCATCTGCAACATCAAAGTAATTCAGCAACTCCATGGAACTACAACACTCGATATTTTCCGGTAATACGTTCCACTGAAATCGCTGTAATGGTTCAGTCTCGAGCGTATTCAACGCTACCGCATTTGACACTCTTAATGGATAGATTTAAAGTAGACTGGAAAACTCTGCTGCGTTTATTTTACGGCAGAGCTTATCTCTCAGTTCATAAATTCCGTTTGGGCTGGCAATAAAAACTGTTGTATTATAAATTTAAGAGGTAAAAAAATCTGACAAATTCTAAAAAGCCTCCAGAGGAATTGCATTCAAAATAATGTTTTCGGGGTGAAAAAGTTGAACGGGATATAATTTATGAGGAAGTTGGTCTGTCACACACCTACCCGAAACGAACGTGTTGTGGAGTTCACGAGGGGAGTGCCGTCCACATTTTTATTTGCGGAAATTTCGGAATAAATTATTCACAGGCTTTCGTCGCCCGAAGGAACAAAAATTTTGATAGATATCTTCCAGATAACACAGCATATACCGGATGTTTCACGACTTATTCGACAGTTTTAAATCATATACAGGATGAACCTTAAACAAGTACAAATATTTTAACCAGCAGTACCGTTCGCTGTGTAGAACACACAATTAATATTTTTTTACACAAAAATCAGGAACAAAAAAGTCAAATTTTAAATAAATTTCGTGATTCAACTTGTTGAGGATCACTGATCTGACTCGTACATTAAGATTTTTAAGAGTTGCGGTGGATGTATATTCCATAACGTTGTCAGTGTCACACTAATGTCTTGGAATATACTTGAAGAAAGTTATAACTAGATTTTTTAGACATGTTTTCCGAAAATATGTATTTGATTTTTTTTTTAAATTATGAAATTTTTATTTATTACTAAAAATTTTTAATTTTGATTTTACTATATAATTTCAAAATCCAAAATTATTTACAAAATTTTGTATATCGAATTTTTTTTTTAATTTTAAAATGTAATTTTTTTAAAAAAATTTGTATTTCAAAACTTTTTTCAAAATTATAAACTTTGAATTTTGGAACTCCAAAATTTTATATTTTGATTTTTTTTTAATTTTGAATTCTGTATTTTTTGAGTCGAAATAAAATATGTTTTTTCTTGACAATTTTTCATTCTTCTCAAAATTTCTGTTAAAGTTCAGTTTCGTTTCCGTTCGAAGTTTTGCAATGTAATTTTTATTATTTTACTAGGTTGTAATTAATGTTTGCAATAAATAAATGTTGTTGATTTTTTTATAGTTAATAATAACAAATGAAAGTAGTGTCTAACTTTATTTATATTTATTTACTGTAACTGTAACTGGTATGTAGAAGTAAAATCAACACAATTATTTAAATCTAGAGCTTAATATACTTTCTATATACATGTATAAATTAAAATACATATATTTTTATATATGCATAATCCCTAAAGGAAGGAAATGAATATTAGTAATTACTTTAATGGCATTCCAGAGCAACATTTTTGCGGAGGCCAGAGAATTCTGTAGGGAAATATATCATGCTGGAATTTGTCTAATATACAAACAATTTTTCTTAAAAAATGAATGAAAGGGACACGCAGATCTTTTGAATGATTGAAGAGTTTGTTGTTTCGAGACATGTATCGCTTTCTTCTTCAGAAAGAACATAACAGAAGCAACATTTTAGCAATTTACTGTATTTACTGTGTACCACTTTCTTTTGTCTATTTTTATGCAATATTATACATACAATGACAAAACTAAGAATTCATAACGTTTATTTAACTACTGTTTCCGTATGAATACCAAGCCTACCTTTCTTACGGTCAATTTCTTTGAATACACCAAGGACTGCCTTAGAATATTCAGTTAGGAACTTAATACAACACTACATTGTTAAATTTCTCAACCCTTCGCTAAATTAGGATCATAATTAGTATTTTAACGTAGTTACCCAAATAACTAGTGACTGAAAGCATTGTGCCCAGAGCAATATACACCCTTACAGCAACATAATATTTCCTTAGCCTGTAGCCCAGTTACAGTCCTTACGTGATGCCAGGTTTTGATGTGTGGATTATTAACAAATATCCGGCGCCAAGGACCAAAAATATAGAAATATGCAGAGTATGATAGTATTAGTGGAACTATAAAGCTATCGGAAATATAGGCGATTCCGAATACTGAAATCCGATTTCAATATTAACATTTTTGCGAGATAGGTATCAATGAAAATATTTTTGCAAAAGCTGTTATTATTTGATATTTTGTTTTAATAAGTCATGTATTCTAAACCAACCACACGTTAGTGACAATTGTGATATTCATTTTGACGTTTGTGATTTAAACGCTTATTTTATAAACTCGCATTTATTTTTACATAATTTCGTAATGCTTGCCACATTTAGTCATCCAGAATATGCTGATATCATTTTTATTTATGGGTATTGTAACGGTAGCGCTAATTGTGCAGCTGCTGAATATCGCCGTCGCTTCCCGAACAGAAGAGTGCCGAAATGTATTTCAACAATGCTCGTGAAACTGGAATGTTTCCCAGTGTAAGAACTACATCTGAGAGGCAAGCTGGTTCTGATCTAGCAGTGGAAGAAGAAATTCTAAATATGGTAGAACAACATATAATAACATAATTCAAAACCGAATAGACTTGTCCATAATAATAGTTTTTAATATGTCAAAACTGAAATATTCTCTCAAGTTCCAAGCAATATAATTATGTTTAGTCCATCTGCTACAGACCATATCGATGCGTGAATATCAATTTAAATTTCTATCCAAGATTATACCCAATGAGTTTACGGAATAGACATCTTTTAATAATTTTCCATCTATTGGTACATATAATATTCTGCTAATAATACTACCTTCGACAATGCAAATATTATGCGCTACTTTATTTTTAATTATCTACGTATCCTTATACATACCTGTTGCACTGTTTGAGATCAAATAGGTAATATAAAGTAGGTACTGTCTTTTAGAGTAGGAATTATGACATAAAAGACTTAAGGGGTTATAATAATGGCAGTGAATAATCCTGCACAGTTCTACATTAATATCAAACAGTGGTGAAATATTTGAAAAGCACAAAGAGAAATTAATTAAACACCAGTGACATTTGCATCAATGTTGAACCTGAGTTGTATTTAATATATCGCAATTTGTCGAAATATTGCTTCGCAGTGAAACGTTTATAATTAGACCTTCACAACTTTGACGACAGTAATGAAGCTTTACAAAAAACAATCACGACGACTCTCCATGTAGTCATTTGGAAACTATATGAATATATATTTTAATCACGGCTTTGTAACACTAGCAAAAGGGATGTTTATATCAAATGAAGACTTAATATTATCATTATATTATTCGGGGAAGTGGTTAAATAAAGGACGGAAAATTAAATTTGTTGGCTAAATCAGGGTACAAATAGAGGAAGTTACAAAATATTGTAAAATGCAATCATAAACAACAGGATTATTTTCGGTATTGAATAAAATACCAATTACTATTTTTTATCACTATGTGATTAGTAGAAATTGTAAACAAATATACAAGGTGATTTAGAACTTATCCTTATATATTCAAATCTTGTACATTTAAAACAGCGGTAAAAGGTCGGGAAACGCCGGACTTGACGAGACCACTTGTCCCCTACGTATTTTGGGGCGCTGATTACGAAAATGAGGGTTAAAGCTACCTGCAATTCTTGGAACACCCCTAAAATTGCAAAAACACCCCTAAATAGCGGTGTTTTTCGACTGTACTTATTGTTTTGCAAATTTAGCCATTTTATATGTTTTTTGGGACGCTGATTACGAAAATGGAGGTTAAAACTTGCAGCAATGGCTCAACCACCCCCAAAATTGCAAGAAAACACCCCTAAATAGGGGTGTTTTTCGACTGTACTTGTTGTTCTGCAAACTAACCCATCTCATATGTTTTTTGGGGCGCTGATTACGAAAATGGGGGTTAAAACTTGTAGCAATGGTTGAACCACCTCCAAAATTGCACAAAACACCCCTAAATAGGGGTGTTTTTTGACTGCACTTGTTGTTTTGCAAATTTAGCTATCTTATATGTTTTTTGGGGCGCTGATTACAAAAATGGGGGTTAAAACTTGTAGGTGGGGTTGAACCACCCTATTTGGGGTGGTTTCTTGCAATTTTGGGGGTGGTTGGAACCATTGCTGCAAGTTTTAACCTCAATTTTCGTAATCAGCGCTCCAAAAAACATATAAGATGGCTAAATTTGCAAAACAACAAGTACAGTCGAAAAAAACCTTATTTAGGGGTGTTTTTTGCAATTTTATGAATGTTCCAAGAATTGCAGGTAGCTTTAACCCTCATTTTCGTAATCAGCGCCCCAAAATGCATAGGGGACAAGTGGTCTCCTCAAGTCCGGCGTTTCCCGACCTTTTACCGCTGTTTTAAATGTACTCGCTCGCACACTTAACTCGAAAATTGCCCAATTTACCGCCACAAAGACTTTTTTGCGAGCCGTGAGGCGCCTAATAGCTAAACGCTACGCCTTTAGCCGTCTTTCTAGACTGCCTACGGCGTATTTTGATGCCGATTTTTTCGCGTTCTCCTAGCTAAATTTCCTTTTTCCCGAGGCTCCTCGGCCAAAAACGGTGGATTTTTTTATGTGGAACGAGGATAGTTGTGTCGATTACGCCCTTTTATAGAAGATAGCGATTTCTTCGAGTGGAACGATGATAGAACGAGTAGGACCGCCCCTTTCTAAACATTCGACAAATGGCAGACGAAATGCGTTTTGCACGGCATAAACGTAGAAATGTCAAACTAATTTGTTGTTGTTTATTAGGCTCTTTTGTAGAAATTCAACAAACGTCAAACGAAACGTCAAAATGAATTAAAACAGATTATATGTTTTGGAACAATTTTCGGGCCCAGCTACGAGAAGTTGTTATTGTGTTGTCTGATATATATCCGAGTCCTTTGGTGATGATTTTATAGCCCAAAATCTGAATTGGTATCTTTAAAGTTTCAGTCAACTCCGAGGCGCACCGCCGACCAAAATCACCGAAAACGTAGGAAATTTTGAAAAATTGGCCGACTGGAGGCCGGCAAAGACCAAAAACTGTAAGTGAAGTCTTTAGAAAGTTTCCCGCGCTGAGGTTTGAAGTCGTTTTTACATTGACCTTTGCATAAATACAAGGGAAAATGAGGTAAAAATGAGCTAGACAATATGGCGGTAGTCATTTCATTGCCGTATCGCTTCAATTTATGGTGTGATTCAAAAAAGCTTGATAGACAGAATAAAAATTGACAAAAAAAAATAGAATTCCAAATTCGAGGAAATTTTCGGTTTTTTCGCTTCGGAACGGTTGTCAAACGTGCGAAAGACTGTTCCGTATACAAAGGGTTGAAAAAAATGTTACCGCAAAAAAAACTCAAAATTAAGGCAATTAAAAATTTTTTTTGATGAAACTTCCATCAAGGATTTATTATGACACCAACTAACGAAGCAAATACAGAGTGCTTAAAAACAACGGACCAGTCTCTAAAAACCCTTTAAATTCATGGAATTAAAAATTTGATGAAACTTTTAGCATCAGATAAAAACGATCCGATCCGATATTTAAAATACAGGATGTTGAAAAAAAATTAACCAAACTCGAGAAAACACTAAAAATTACCAAAATATGCCAAATAGCCGACTGGCCACCTTTTTAGTCTTGTCTTATATGCTTTTAAAATTTCCACCATTTTGTTGAAAGAACATAGTTAAAATGTTAACCACATATTACTTTAACAAAATTGATTTTATTATGATAGCAACGCAACCTGTCTGAACCAAATTTAACGTAGATACTTTGCTGACAATAAACAATACATATCTACTAATGGCTAAAATATATTTTCCTCAGTGTACAAGAAAAACTTAATCTTGCATGGGACATCACTAATACCCTGTTGTCGCTAAATTTTGTTTGACTGACAAACTTGCCCGTTATTCGTGAAAGCATACATTATGCGAAGAATAATGTTTACACGGTATATTTTACACAAACTTTGCAGGAAACATGTTTGCTCAATGTGTTGTGGATCATTTTGATGTAAATATTTGCATAAGCATTATTTTTACAGTATGAAGCGCTGATATTATTATTAACTAGATATTAGTTATTTGTCAAACACAAGGTTGTTGGTATAATTTCGTAAATATTATTAAATTCGTAATTTACTATTTTGTAACAACAGGCCTCGATATAAAACATAAGGCGTGCGATTATTAAAAATGAAAGTGCAAATATTTACGTTACTCTGCAGAGAACATACCTAATATGCTAAGCATCGACAATAATACAGCGTGTTTTATTAAAAATAGGACATAGCTTAAAGTTAAAGTTTGAAAATAAATTCGAATTGCAGAGAACGAACGTCTCAAACCGTTATCTGAGGAGCGATTCCTGCCAGATCAGCCTTAGAGCCCACTATATTAAAATAAATCACTATATGGCGTATTATAGCTATTTATATGCTGTTTTTGTATTAAATATGCTGTTTATACATATAAATCTATGAATAAATATGCAACTGAATATCTTGAAAACATATAAAAGGTAATATTTAGTCCCGAATCGTTATAATCTCGGATATCTTTCTGCCGATACTCTAGTGAGCTTGGTAGGAGCTCATTTCCAGCATGTAACTGCAAGGGTGGAGCTTAAGATTTTTAGTAGTTCCCTTTGAAGTCGAAGATCAAAAAATCCGTATAAATAGCATGTTTCTTTGGATATTCAAAAACCAGTCGTGGGGCGGAAAGTATGTTTTTAAGCGAGATAACGAATGGCTGGATACAAAAAAAATATATGTTCCAGGGATCTAAATGGTAGCGCCAAGTGCGGGTAGAGACAGTGATGTTACAAGAGAGTGAGAGAAAAAATGGAAAAAGTGGGTATTAGTTTTATTTTGTGTTGGGAAACATTAATCTGTTAGGTAGTACGATGTAATTTAAATAAGGAACACGATATATTCGAAATTTTAATACGAAATCGAAATGTAAAAATAATGAATATATTTTAAACTAATCCTTACTTCTGTGTAGTACAAAAACTTACACACACCACGGACAGACAAGGCATATTTAATTTTTCAGACACTGTAGCCTGCACAAACGTCCAAAATGCATAAAATAATTCAAGGGCTAACTGGTAGTTTTCTCTATCTTGACTCACCAAAACGACGCACTCTACAAACAATATACTTTAAACTCGTAATTCTTCTACATCTTTTTTTTTGTTATTGTTCAACAAACTCTTCTTGATAGTCGCTACCAGTTATAGAAGTGACCCTGTGGTGGAAGGGCACGGCAGAAGGCAGGTGTTTGAATCTCCAACCTGAATAGACCGATTTTAACCCAAAATATGGTCCCCATAAGCTGAAGTGTGGCGCGTTACCCCTCTTAAGGTTACGAACACGTGGCAGTACTTGTTAATTTCTAAATTGAATCTTACCCAAAAACAGACAGATTAAAAGAACCCTCTGTTAGTGATAGTGGAGGTAAATTTATGCAGTGAAGACCTTTGTTTCGATGTATTCTGCAAATAATTCGATAGATACAAGGCAAATACTTTATTCTTATGATTTATTACACATTAATGTAGTTTGTGTATCTGTGTATACTTGCATCAATAGTAAATATTCAATTATATCGGCTGACAAATACGTTTGTTCTACGTATTATTACTAAAAAAATTGAATAACATTTGTTTCGTGTACAGCTGTGATTAGCACATAAAGTTATTCGCTCACGCCACGCCGTGTCATCTCAAATGACATGCTTCGCAACGTCAAGTCCTACCGGTTATATATTGACATTAGCTTTCAACGAGTATTAATTTTCATTACTTCTATTATTAGATCATAAATACTGAGAAAAATTCATCAACTCAATCTAGCAGTAAACGAAAAATTGAGGCATAAAAATATATAGGTTAATTTAAATCGGTCCTAAGCATAGCGTGTGGGGTATTAGTGGTATTACTCGAATATCCTTAAAAGGTTGTTTTCTTTGTTGATAAAGGTAAGGTGCTTTAGATACGTACCTCTTAGTTGCACCGAAAATATTAATTCGCGATAGTAAAAATGACCTATTCACATGCACACACTATATCTGGATATGTGAAAGGTATACTAAAGCTGAAATGTACCGATTAGAAAATAATGTTTGTTGCGGAAAGTACATAAAGCTGGATTTCGACGCACGCGAAGTAGTGTGCGAAGAGAACTAAACATTACACGTAATTTAAAGGGAACTAGAAAGATAGGCAAGTCGACACAAGCATCTGGTTAAAAAACAGAAAATGTTTCGTAATGAAAACCGTAAGGAATGACTGCACCAATTTTATTAAATACTATGCATACAGGGTATTCCACGAAGAGATACATACTTCACTGATATTCTACATTCAATTTTAAGCAAAAAATCCTATAAACTTAGGTCTGGAAACGATCGTTTAGAATATGCAGCATCATCATACTTTTCATTATCATATTCATCATCAGCATCATTACCATCATCATCATCATCATCATCATCATCATCGTCGTCATGATACCACCACAACCACCATAAAGATGATACAATAACATAAATAAACTAATACATAATTAAAGAATCAGAACCAGTTTTGTATGTCGAATATCTATAAATCATTTAATGTATTACTATGTAGCGACATTCAAATTAAATTCCTTGTAAAAAAATCTATTAAACGTTGACGTCAATTTTATATTATCAACTCTTGCGTAGTCGTTTTTTGAAATGAAATAATTAAATCGCCTACATGCTTTTTTCAATTTAAAGTAATTAAATTGATTTTCTTCTCTGAGACACTTACAAGAAAAGTGTTTCATTAAGAAATTCAGCAGAGGAATCTCCTTTAATAAGAAAATTAATCTAATTAGGCTCGAAGAGAGTTGAAGGCAAAACTGCATTTCAGTGTAAATCTGAAGGCTGAGGAGTAAATCAATGTGCCATAAGGCAGTTGCCAGATACGGGTGAGAATCTCTACATTTTGCATTTCAGAAGTTGTAAAAGGAAATCACAATACACCAATAATCCAATCCCGTTGCAGTTTCGCAAAACGAAGTATTGATTTAGATTTATATTCACAGTTTTTTGTGGCTACAGGTACTCGTATGTGTATGTAGAGAACAAATATTAAATTCTGCGGTCTATGTAGTTATTCGCGTTTTATATTAAATTCGAAAAGACCGACAATGAATTTTTTGCTGCTGTTGTTGATAAGTTTATTTACTGGTATCAATTAAAATCCTTAAAACTCTAAATTTTTATCTGCTATGCGGTAACACTAACATATTTTATTTAGTTTCATCTTGTAAGGCAATAGTAAGCCAATTTGATTTATTTAAGTCTTTGTTACTTATATCCCCTCTACCCTCTTTAGTCATACCTGACAAAAGAATATCAGTACGCGAGATGTATCATGTGATACCTAACAACATTTTAGACTTGTTTATTACACATAAATTCAATTTTTTTTAGTAACTAGTGTCATGAATAATCCCAGAAGTGATACTACACGATTTTAAATGAATTATTCACTAATTCGAATCTACTAATACTGAACCACAGCTGAGCTCAATCAGTAAAATTAATACCTAGTGGACTGTTCCAGATAATAACAATCATAATGGGTATTATTAATGAAAATGCAAATATCTCATGTTAATATGCCAGTTTATATCTTCTGGGAGAGATCCATTACGTTTAATCAGTTTGTGGTAAATAGTAATTCAAAATATCAAGCATCCAATTTAAACTACAAAATACACTTGTATGGTTTATGGAGGGCATTGACGATGAATCCATCTGAGTATTATCCACATTCAACATATAACTGCATTGATTATTAATCTAGTAGCTAGTATTAATTGATTAAGAGTATGTTTTGTATATACGACAACAACTAAGGTACGCAAATTTCGGCTATATCTTTTCTTCGTTCCTTGATACTGATAGATTTATTGTTATTTTTTTATTCATAGATATTTTAGCTTCCTTACATCGCTGTCAAATTCTAAAGCACAGCCATACAAATATAAGAGACTTCCTGGAAACTAATTGACTTTACGAGCTTTAAATCTTGAATGGGAACGTTGTTAGTAATCGTTTTTTATTGAATAATTGTTTAAATCAAACCCTTTGTGTACTGTATAACACAAATTGGGCATATAATACCCAGATTAAGCATATAATTCAGTGCCTTTGTTAAAATAACATTGCCACTGTTGAAAATAGTGCCGAGGGCTCTTATAGATTGCGTTTCAATGGAAAGTAAAATATTTATGCTAGAACTTTATTACTACCCAGACGGTATTGTATTTAGGTTATGATTGAAAGACAATTACTTCGTTTATTGTTAATGTGACACCGAAGAAGAGTATAGTGTCTCAAGTAACATTACATATTAACTGAATCTTAATCTGAGTTATTGTCGATTGCCGAGCGAGTTAGAAGTGTTTCTGTGCTCTATAAATTACTTGTGGTATTTCTGATGAATAAATCAACAAGAAGTGCAGCAATGAAAGCTGAAGTCAATAAAAATACACATTGTGTTAATATTAGTGTGGATGAATTAAAAAAGGTTATTAGTGAGGCAATAGAGCACCATACAAGTTCATTGCTTGCTGAAATTAAATTTCTGAGACAAGAAGTAATGATACTTAAAGAAAGTAATATTGACATGGTCAGATTGCTATCAAATAAAGAATCAAACAATGTGCTTGATTATGTGCCCAATGCAAATGAAGTATTTAATAATTCTCTTGAAAGAAATGACAATAATAATTCTTTCTCATCTGAAGTTACACTTATTGAAAAACAAACACAAAGAGATAACAAAAACATCCCTGCAAAAAATAATCGCTCGAGAAATCTGAAAAAACATAGTAAGGTAAATGCCCACAATCCAATCGTAGTTGGTACAGGGTGTATCAATGACAGTCAAGAAAATAATGATGTGATGTCGGATACCAGTCTTGCTGCATCATTGCCACGTTTATGGCTTTATGTTGGGAGATGTAAACCTCATACTACGGAGGAAATTCTGAGAAATTACTTAGTAAAAAAATCTCCTAGTTATGAATACAGGGTTTCAAAATTGGAATCAAAAGGACGTAACTCATCGTTTAGAGTACAAGCAGATATGAAACTCATGAAGGAGTTGTACGATCCAAGTTATTGGCCTAATGGAATAATAGTCAAAAGATTTCGATTTCGAAACCAGCATGTCAACAAAGAAGGAGAACTTTAGGGGAGACCAAGGTGATTGTAGTGTAATTTTTAGGGTGATATGTGTGAACTCTCAGTGTACGACAAACAAAATTGCACAATTTGAATCAAATATACATGAATATAACCCTCACATACTACCTTGCGTGTCAGAAACATGGTGTACGGAGTTTAATTAAAAATATATACGTTTTAATAATTTTATCGTGGCTGATTTTTTTGTAAGACAGAACCACATACACGGTGGAGTAATGATCCTAATTAAGAAAGATATTCAATATGAAATTATTCATTTTGCAAGGAACGCCTCGATTGAAATGCACTCTAAATGTTGTGCTGTGCAAATATCTTTTAATAACACTACTTATTGTGTAATTTTGACATACAGACCGTCGGGTGGTGATGTTGAGATGTTTTTTGATCATATGACAGATCTGTTGAGCCATTGTTTTCAACATTATACTAAGATACTTTTTTGTGATGATATGAACATTGACTCTCTAAGAGAATCCAAAAATAAAACCATTTTGCTGGATCTTATGGACTCCTATAATCTCACTATTCAGAATACTGAGCCGACTAGGGTTTTTACGAATTCACTTGGTGAAACATCTACATCAAAGTTAGACTATGTTTGAAAAATAAAACTGCCTCAGCTACAGACTGCTTTTCAGTAAGGCTGCTTAAAAAAATATCTATATTTATAGTCGATCGCATTGCCTACTTAATTAATCAATCCGTAAGTAGCGGTCACTTTCCAAAAGTTTTGAAATCATCTACGGTAGTTTCCATTTATAAATAAAATGACCCGCAAGGTATTGCCAATTATAGGCCTATATCATTGCTGAGTACAATATCTAAAATATATGAACGAGTAATTTTTAATAGAGTTTGCACTTTTATTGATAAATTCACTATAATATCAAATTGTCAACATGGTTTCAGAGTGGGTAAATCCAGTCAATCTACTGCTTGCAGTCGTACCGAGCAAATTTATAAATTGCAGGATGAATGCATGTTGCCGGAATTTTCTTTGATTTGACGCGAGCATTTGATTGCCTAAATGTTTCATTTCTTGAAAGTAAGTTGAATAATATCGGTTTTAGAGGGATATTCTTGGATTGGTTTGTCCACTATCTCAGTGATAGGTCAATGTCTGTTAAAATAAATGAATGTGTGCCGGAAATGAGAAGTATTGACTTAGGAGTGCCTCAGGGGACCGTGCTGGGACCATTAATATTTCTTTTATATGTCAACGACATGGTAAAGCATTTTGACTCGTCTAAATTGACGCTATTTGCTGATGATACTTCTTTAGGAATCTCAGCTCGGTCCCCTGAAGAGCTCACTACTAGTTGCAAAAATTTTATTGCATGTTTTGCAACCTGATGCGAATCTAACAATCTCATTGTTAACATTAATAAAACTAAAGTTATGTATTTCCGTTCGCGCAACGTGCCTAATGCCAAACTGAATCTGCATCTTAATAACTTTATATTACAGTCTTCTGATAGCACTAAGTTTTTGGGTGTGTACCTTGATTGTCAGTTTCGGTGGTCTGAACATGTGGATGTAATTAGTAGGAGACTTAATAGATCGTTTTATACAATTTCTCGTATTAAAAATACGATGCCGCCGTGTGCACTGCTGAATGTGTACTACAACTTGGAATATTGTCATCTTTCTTATAATGTTATTTTATGGGGCAACTCAGTCAATAGTTATCGGATATTCGTGGCTCAAAAACGATGCCTCAGTCTCTGGTATTAGTTCTCGGGAAACATGCAGGGATATTTTCATTTCTAACAAAATATTAACATTCCCCTGTATCTACATTTATAGTGTTATTATATGTTAAAAGTAATATAAACTATTTTACTAAATACTCATACTATCGCGGATATTCCACACGAAGTGGCAATTTATTGAGTGTTCCTAAACATAAAATCGCCAAATTTAAAATGTCTGCCATGTATCAAGGCATTACACTTTATAATAAACTACCAACTTTCTATACATTCAAGGATTTGGTAACATTTAAAAAATCAATTAAAGAACTGTTGCTTCACAAATGTTATTGTAAATTGACTTGTCCTATACATTTTTATGTCAGAAAGGATTAATAAATATTATTATTATTATTATTAAATCAGTGAAAAATGTACTTCTCAGCCTGTTGGAATCATTACAACGGCGAAGTTGCTTCATTCCTGAATATCGCAAATCCAGCATACACTGGCCATTGCATGAGGTGCACTTCAACAATTTTAATGGTCAGTAAAGGTACTGATCTTACAACCATTAAACGGCATGGTAGATGGAAGAGCTCCTCTTTCTAACAAACTTGATTTTGCAAGGAAAATATAGTTTGAATAGTGACAAGTAAACACATTTTGTTATTTAAAATGAATATTTAAATTTTGATAAAGGATTGTCCTTAATATTTTGATGTTTACTTCGTTTATATGAAAGTGGCATCTATTACAATATTGAAAAATATCCTCTTTTCCTAAATTTAGTGCAGTTATCCAAAAGTCCTTTCTTTTTGAGGGAGTGGGAAATTTGTAGGCACCTTACTTTGTAATTTCGTAGCACAGTTTTGCATTTTATTGCAAAAAAACCAAATCAAATACTTGCTCATAACTCAAAGGACTGTACTTTAAGGCGTATAATTGTTGCATCACACACAACATTTTTATTTGGTGAAAAATTACGGACCGCGGTCCGACTGTTCGAAATGTGCCGCGCCGAATTTCATTAAATTAGTTTCAATTTCGCAGTGCAACTGGAATGCACCCGACATATATCATTTAGCTAAAAGCATGTAGTGTAACACATGGCATTTAAAGTTTGACTTCCGTGCCAAAAGTCATCATTCAATAACTTCCATCCCTGCCGGGCGTTTTAATACGTTCCGTAACTTGGTTGTCATGCTTCGTTCCGGTTACGGCCATTCGGTCTCGTTTACGGGGTCTCGTCGCATAAATTTTCGCGCTGTCAATTTTTAATTAGCGCCAGAGCCCGAACGAATTATTTTGGGAAATTAATCCGCGCGCAAAAATTCGAAAAACTTCATTTTGTTCCGTCATAATACGTAATCTAATGATAAAGTGTGACACACTTTTTTGTTTTGCTGGTTGCCTAGCTTACTGTCATTACCTGCTCTAATACAAGGTGTGCTCAATTAAAATCTATCTTAGTTCTATAAAAAAAATATTCAAATATACCGCAAACAATTTTTTTCCAGTATTCAATTTAGAACATAATTTATTATCGAGAAAAAAATCTATTCTGGTGTACTGATAACTTTTTAATTAAAAATAAATTTGGCAAAAAAAATTAACTGTTTTGACGAGTAGTGTAAACATAATTTATTAAATCCTTTTTGGTGTAACGATTACTTTTTTTGTAAAATAAATTGATTTATTTGGCAAGAAAATTTAATATTTTTGACGAGTATTTGTTTAAATGAAATAAATAGTTATTCCGTTTGAACATCTCATGAAAAGTAAATGATTTTCAAATAAATATATTTTTTTCATTTCCCTAAACAATTTGCAATAAAAATAATGTTTTGAAATAACAAAAATGTTTTTCGACTGAAACGAATATGCATTTCGAATTAAATAATATGCTTATTTAATTCAAAAATGAATATTTTTAATTGAGAGACGTGGAAAAAAATCATTTAATTCTTTTTGTAGTTATTAAATGAAGTTTTACTAGGTAATTAAATACGTAATCTCTTAAAAAATTGTAACAAAAAATTAATAATAATAATAATTTCCTAATAAAGGCATATCGTCGAAAAAAGTATTTTTTTGAAAAGAAAAATTCGAATTGTTTGCTATAAACAACAAATAATTCAATAGGTATCCGCTAGATCTAGATGTGCTATATTCGTGTAATCAGGTATGTCGGGTTTGAGAACATGAACAGCCAGGATTAGTCATCAGTTGACTCATCACTCACCTGTGACGTACTGATGAGAGCTAATAAGCTCGAAATCGGTATATGTTGACTATTTGCTATAGATTTTTCAGGTGTAATTCAATGCTGGTCGGGGCATTAGCCCGCAATTGATTCCTGAGCAATAAGTTGTCAACCTAAATAAGCAGTTGTTTAATTGAAAAAAAAATCTTTGAAATATACAAATATTATCCAAAAGATAAAATTTATTATAGTTTCTGAGAAAGGTCTATTTCACAAAATATTCCAAACATTGTGGACAGCATTAGACAAAGAACTGTACGATTTGTAGAATATTTGTGTATTTTGTTTCGTTAAGTATTAATTTTTCTTTTACGTCAAGAACTGTATTCTTTACTTAAATAACTAAATTCACTTTATGAATTATTATTCAAATAAAAAGTGTTATATTCGTATGTCCAAGATCTAATATGGCGTCCATAAAAGAAAAAAAAACAATTAAATGTTGCATAACCTTATATATAAATCACAAGGTGTAAGGTCTGGGCTGTAAAGTGGATGCTCTAACATTATTTTATTGAATGTGAACATTTTTTACCACAATAGTAGCATGAGATGAATGACATCGTACAAGCATAGCCGCAACAGCGGTCGAGGCTGACCGGAGAAGGGAACCCACCTCTCCGAGGCCGCCCAGGTCTACAGAGATGGTGAAGGATAAAGAGCGATAATACCGCTCGATCCTAATCCATACAAGGCCACCGTTCGCCAATAAAATAACGGCGCGCGTACAAGCATTTTACACTATTTTAGAATACAAAACTTACTATCCAATGTTAAACCGAATTTATTTTAAGCATTTTAATTTATTCTGGCCTGCAAATGTAGCAGGAGACGTGTCGTCTCGTGTAAATATGATAAATGACCCTGAATGTTGTATGCTAAATGTTATATTTCTTGAATGGGGACGTGTGTGTGTGTGTTATAAATCAATATTAAGAGATACGATATATAGTACCTATTCAAGAAAATTCGTTCAACGAGGTATTATTATTGATATTTCCTATCAATAACATTTAATTATTTTTTAATAATATCCCATATATTTTTCAAAATATAATAAGCATTTTAATACTCCGTTATTCGATTTGTTATTTTTAGCCTAGATATTCTGTTCGCTATTAAATTTTGTTCTTGGTTTTATCAACGCTAAAATAGAAATAAACTACAGAAACACTGGATTTATTCGATTGCTACTTTCAAAACAAAGGAAAGAAAATAGTCTCCCGACGATAAAAACAAAGGTCTCAGGAGCTTAACACTGCTGTGAGTTTCTCACAAATATAATACAGTTTTCAGAAAATAATTTGTAGATGTAACGATTACGGGAGAAAGGGTTTGGCATACTTATGTCTAAAACCGCCAGAATACTAATATAAATGTTTTTATTTAAATGACACTGCAAATACTTTTTTTAAACATTAGGATTTTTATTAATTAATTATTTATTGAATCTGATGAAAAATATTATTAATTCTTTATTGTAACTGACATCAACCTACTGCATTTCTTTTTGTGGGATAATACACATTGAACAAATTAATTTTCCTTTTGACAAAGTTAAATTTGTATAGGAATAGTCAAGAAGTACAAAAGTACATAAACCTAAACCTAAGTACATAAACCTTATAGTACATATAATAAAAATTAAAAGAAATACGAGAACAATCAAGAACAGTGTACCATATCCACAAATTACGTCGAATGATAAAATTTATGAAATTCATCCAAATTATAAAAACATTCATCTAAAAGAAATAATTTCAGTTGTTTTTTAAAAAATATTACATTTTTATTTTGTCTAATATTTAATGGTAATTTATTAAATATATTTAAACCTTTAATATTTGGAGAATTACTTGTCGCTTTATATTTAAAATATGGAATAAAAAACTGTTTCTTCTGTCTCGTGTTTAACCCGTGTACATTACCATTTAAAATAAAGTTATTTTTATTTTTAAAAACGAAGATACACAACTCGAAAATCAAAACACATGTTAAAGCTAAAATCTTGTAATCTTTAAAAAATTTTCTACAAGACTGTCTACTGGAAACACCGGCGATACATCTAACGATCTGTTTTTGCGCTATAAAAACATCCGACGATCGAGTGGAGTTGCCCCAAAAACATATACCGTATGTTAATCTGGAAGAAATCTGAGCGTGATATATTAAAATTAATTGATCTAATGTCAAAATACTTTTCAAGTTTCTAAACATAATATAGCAGAGCGATTTAAGCTTTACCACTAATTGGGCGCAGTGTTTGTGCCATGTCAAACACTCGTCTAAGGCAATTCCCAAAAAATTAACAGTTTCACTGAAATTTAAATAACTACTACTACTATTTATTTTGATATTCCGTTTTGCACAATGTTTTTGTCTGTTGTGAAATTTAATTAAATGAGATTTATCACCGTTGAGATGAAGGGTATTGGCCGCACACCAATCACCTAAAATGTTTAATGCAGCGTTACATTTAGATTCTAGTAGTTTATTACTGGAATTCGAAATGACCATGGATGTGTCGTCAAGCTCATAAGTGTAAAGCAGAAATAGGATGGGCCCCACACGGAGCCTTGCGGAACCCCCACGTATACCATGCCTCAAGTTTAGATAACAACTTTTTTTGATTCACACAGTCGAATGCCCTGCTGAGATCCTAACAGGACACCCTCCGTTCTCTATGAAATCGATCAGTTTACTATAAAATGAATGAATGGGATGAGGTAAGCTCCATTTTCAATTGAAAGTATTATCTTTAGGATTTTACAGAAACGACTAATGCCGTCAGCAATTATATTTTGTCCAAAAACATACCCAAATTGTTTTCCTGTTAAAAGCCCTGCTTTTCTAATAAACTTTTAATAGAGAAATTTTTCTGTATTACTTCCCGTTTAAAAGTTGCAATATCATCCTAGTCTCAAACCAGCTAAAAATCACATTAGTGGTGGAAGGATCAAGTAGTCATTGAAAAATAAACCATAGGTTTTTCCTTCGTTGCAAAGACACATTCTTCAGAAGTACAGGAAGTTGTTCTTTTAGGAAGTTTAGGTAACTCATGCTGTTGAATGTATGTTCATAAAAATAAGGCCCAACCAATGATGCCGCACCAAACATTAACTCCAAAATGGCATTGGTTTAGGACTCGATTTACAATGTGCGAATTTTCAAACCACTAGTGTCTGTTGCGCCCACCGAGTTTCGTCTGTCCAAAGAACGTGTCGAAAAAGGTTGTAATTAACAGTTTCTACATTTTTTAGGTACTACAATTTGAACTATAAAATTAAGTCTGTTTTCAATGTGACATTCAACCAATTACTTCAGATTGTAAATTTTGTAGTCATGATACCATGGTCTTTAAAATTCGTTGAACGGCTGATTTATCCAAATTCAATTCCAAGCAAGCCTGCCATCCAGAATTTCGAGAATTTTGTTCGAATCACTGTAATAGTCTAGTTGTATTAACATACATGTTTCTTACCCTTCGGTCAATTACTTGATTCTTCCGAACAGAAAATGCATCTTCATTTCGTCGCAAGGTCGCCTCCAATCTTCTAAAGGTTCTATGACCATGAATGAGGAGCTCTGGAAACCTTACTCGATATAACTCTACAGCTCTTCTTAATTTTTTTTGTGACTCGCCGTAAATTAGCAGTAGCAGGGTTCTCAGCAATTTTTCAAAATCAATTCCCTGACATTTTCAGGTTTTCCCTGACAAAGAACATACAAAAAAACAAATCAAATGATAATGCATAAATGAGCCCATTCGCTGACAAATACGTAAATATTTAATTTTATAAAAAAATATGTATTTCTGTCATTGAACATATTGTATTATGTTAAATATTAACAAATATAAATATTTAATAAGAGATCTAATAGAAATATGTATAAACAGACGCAACAAAAACCGATAAAAATAGATTTCACTACTGAGCAGACAACGATGAAATGTATTGAAATCGGTTCAAAACACTACATTTTCGCATTGAAACAGTGACGTACGTTACACAGGTTGCTTTTTAAATCGTGTTTGCAACGTCCATTGAATCCGGTTTGAACTCTTTGGATGCTTTGCTATTGGTCTATGTAGCAGTTGCCTAAAAAGGAGAGATTCCAAAATCGGTGATTTAAATTTTCAGATTTTATGTTTAAAATGGTTGATATTTTTATACTTCTTATCTTGTTCATTTAAAAAGGAATTGGTTGTGGATTATTGTATGTACCTCTGCAAATTTTAACGTATTCTTAGACATCTTAAATTACATTACAAAAGCATAATCCAATTACTTTTCTCTCCAAATTTCATTAAACCTGTCACTCATACAAACATGTACTATTTCTTTTTGTTCAAAATCAAAAAGTGTGAGTGTGATGTTAAAGAGAAACAAATATTTGATGACATTACGTTTTGAAACTATACATTTTCTTGGTGCATTACATAAGTAAGGTCACCATTGAATACGTTTTGAAATAGTCGATGAATACACAAAAAAACAGCTATACACTCCAGATATATCCGTTTCTTTCTATCAATCTGCGGATGCATGTGATTGAAGCAAATAGAAATAGGCAACTGAGTGCGTTCATTAAATAAATAATTTTGACACGGCATGAGCAGCGTTCACAAATTTTCCCTGACGACAATAAAAATTCCCTGATTTTTGACGATTATTGGCACTTTCCCTGACGTTTCCCTGACAAAGTTCAAATTCCCTGACATTTCCAGGTTTTTCAGGTTTTCCCTGACGCTGAGAACCCTGAGTAGGTATATCACCTTCTTCTGAATAAGAAAACATGTTGTATGCACGAAAGCTATACGTTTGACGCTCGTATTGAGTAATGACAAGTTGTTTTGTGACATTTATGCACTTTAAACAATACACATTCAATTATTTTCTAACGACTACTTGATTCCTCCACCGCTAATGTGATTTTTAGGTGGTATTTCTTTTGAGACTATTTGGGACGTTGCTTATAACTTTTAAACGGGAATACAGAAAAATGTCTCTAATAAGTATTAGAAAAAGAGAGCTTCTTAACAGAAACAAAAATTGGGTATGTTTCTGGAAAAAATATAATTGATGATGTCATTAGTCGTTTCCGTCAAATCCCAATGACAACACCTTTGTTTGAAAATGGAGCTTACCCCATCCCATTTAACACCACATGTCCCAAATTTATTTTTTGTATACTCACAGTAGACCCATACTATCAAGTTTGACACACCCTGTACAATCTCATTATATTTTAGCACTACGTTAATAATTTTGTATGCATCTTTAGATACAATCCTTTGTCCTTAAAACGCCAGCCATAAAATCTACCATTTTGGGTCCCAGTTTGTCAATCACCCTGTATGTCTATGATTTATCAGGTAGATATAAAAATGTTAGAGATACCAAAAGCGTATAAACATGCTTCACAATGAAGCACTGACAATTTTTTTCTTTCAAATGATAGAGACTCCGGTTTTATTTCGGCAAATTTCATGCGGCGTTTAGTTCATAAAGCCCAGCATTCAGGGAAATGAGGAGCGAAAAAGGGACCAGTGAATGTTGAAACAATGGGGAGAATGTTGTACCTAGTCCCCAACAAAATCTTTTGTACCGAGATGCTGCATAACTTTCTGCGTTGTGTGTTTTGCTAGTTGTGGCGCGATAAAGTGAGTTGAGTTGTTCGTATGTCCATTATTTAAAACTGAATGTGGTAACATACAGTCCGGCGATCAAGTCTTTAAACTACGCCCCCCCCACAAATATTTTTGTTACAGGTATCGAACATAAGGCAAATATTAAAATCGTATTTATTTTTGTGTCGTTCCATACCAGTGGGAAAATGACAGAACGTTATTTTGGCCAGAACTATTTTCAATGAGAAACTTTAAGACGCAATCCAATAAAATTCTCATAATTAGGAAGTTTTAAAGATGTTCTTCAACTCGAAAAACAATAGTATTTAAGAGTTGTAGCACTTCTATTTGTTGTTTTAGTTATATACTATAAAACGTAGTTTAATGGCGAAGTGTTCTTTCTGCGAGGTTTTTTGTTGCTTAATTAATCTTACACACAGACACAGCATAACGCTAGTAATAAACTAGTGTTATTTCTCTAACGTTATAAGGTCGTGTAGGAAGCAGGTCTCTATTGGGTAAAGGTAAATCCATAGTGGATTTTGAAGGTAGTAGCAACTTTGTAGGAATTTTGATACCATGTAAAATGTGGAAATAACTTATGGAAGAAGCAATAACGTGGCAACAACTGTCACAATTGTATAATCAAATGCCACCACGTTAAAGGTTTGCTAAAGGTTTCCAATACGTCTCCAATATTACAAACACTTTAAGGTGCTTCTGCTTAGTCTCCAGACACTAAACCGTCTCACCAAAAATGATAAAACCATGAAGTGATTTCCAATGATGAGGATTATGTACTTACAACTATGCTAATATAAATTTGAAATTGATACGTCAACAACTGTATACAAGTTATTATAAGTTTTCGTAAATAAAGTTTTACGCAACACCATGTATCTCTGTTAAAATTATCATTCGCCCCACACATACTTAATATTCAGGCATTAACTATTACCAGGTAACCTGCATATTCAGGTTTTTATGATATATTTCAGAAATGTATGGTGTTTTTGTAATGCTACGTAAATATATTCACATTATTATTATGTAGCAACATTAGAAACTCCTAAAATACATACTTTTATATTCCTTGTTGGTCCAACGGCTTCTGTGCTTTAAAATTTATATCGTTTTTGTACGATATTCATTTCAATATCTCGCAGAAGCGAGTAAACCCGTGCCGTAACACGACCATAAAGTTTCCTCTTAAAAATTGATCCTCATCCATTTTACAAAGGACATTAAGATCTTCTTTTTGGCAGTTTGTCAGTGCGAGAACCTAAGGAAAATACATATTGTCGGAGGAATGTTTTTACTTCCGTAGCAGGAGTTGTCGGTGGCGGAAAATGACCGCAACATTTCCTGCCCCCAGAAGTGATATCATTCATTTCAAGGCATCGTTCCAGGCTGATTCTCTTTTCAGCATTTTGTCGAAATAACCGAGGAAGCCGTTCAGAGAAGGATTGACTGTATGATGAATTGCACCGACTCTTATTGAATTTTCTACGTATACGGTAATGCGATAATGCAGACGTCATTTGTTGGTCTTTGATTGATGTTCCAAAGTTACGTCAGTTTTGAATTCTATACTAGTAATTTAGAACATTTATTTACGAGGGGCTTTTATAGTATTACTCATATTCTTTTATTTATTGACAAATTGGATTTATATACAGGGTGAGCTACGACTTATGTGTCCCATTATTTTTTCATTAAAGAAATATAGTGTTGAAGGTTAAAAATTTAATTCGTTTTCAAAGCATTTTAAGGCACAAAAACTTCTTTCCTCAATCTATGAAGGTACAGTGGCCGCAACCTAACATATACAGGGTGGTCCCGAGATACCAGACTAAAAGCTGAACTTAGTTTAGTCTCAAAGTTAAAGAAATACAGGGTTTCAAATGTAAATAATATATATATTTTTTTATTTATTTCTTAATAACTGCTAATATCAATACAAATTTTTGGCATTTGGGCTTTTTTAGGTCGAGGGATTTAAATTTATTCACAGTTTGGTTATAGTTCATAGGGGGCGCCAGATTGAATGTGTTAAAACGACATAACTTTTTTTCTGATTTATGGTATCAAATTGTTATTTTTTAACTTTCCCTGTATAACCTGATTACTAAATTTCTTATTAATTTATATGAAAATACATACCTACAGTTCAACACGGACAAATTCCAAGTCTGCAAAAATCAAGAACCGTCAATCCAATGTCAAGTTATAGCATTTTAAAAATGTTGCTTCCCAAATTTTATGTTGAGTAGTGTGTACAAGGCCTAAGGGCCTTAATCCAAAAATGGACAAAAATGTCTAGAGATACTGATGTTACCCTAGTAACGAACCATATTGCAACGACCAAAAATTTTTTTTGCGGAAATTTCACTCATACAAACTTTTTGATTTTTTGCATGACTATTGATCACCCCGTATATAATAAATCCATGGTCCTACGATAAATATACGTCATGTAGCTTAATTCGAAAAAAACTAGCTCTTAAAATTTGTAATCCTGTTGAAAATATTGAACTTTAAATTTTGCCTAAAAATTATGTCCCTTTGGCAAAATGTACCAAACATCTACATCGTATTCATCCTCTTTCTTGCTTGTGGGAATATTGATCTTATTAAATAAAATATTCCCATGATCCTCAAATATTGTTAGATACTTTTGTATGTCTTATACGCTGACAAGTTATGCCTGCGGCTTCGTTCTCTCATAGCGTGATATGAAAATCACGTCTCGCTTTACATTTCCGCTCATTGTTCTTTCTCCTTTTGTTATTTATTTGTGGCATTGTGTATTTATTCTCGATCAAGTTGGTATTACATAATGACGTGTATTCCGCTTACCCTCTAGTAGAATGTTGTCAAGGTTAAAAAGAGATTTTTTCTATATAAGTGAATTATACCAACATACAGGTGCTTCATTTTTAAAGCTGCACCGTGAGATCTTGGTTATTTTAAGTGATACAAGGCTGGACAAAGCTTCCAAATAATACTAGAAAATAAATTTGGAATCCACCAATTTTAAAGTGATAACAAATCGCCAAAAACCAATGTAACGTAAGGAATACTAAATTTATACTACTGGCGTATTTAACTCGAATGAGTGACATTTTTACCGTTACTAATTGTTTGTACATAAGTTTCAACTTTAAAATCAAAATTCTTATCAAGTATTGGGCGGAACTCTAAATTTTAAAGTCTATTATAAGGAGAATTGCAAGCTTCACCCTGAGCACCCTGTATAATGTGGCTACGAAAATTTGGATGGTAGGGTTTTATGGGGTCCTGATCAAGAATTCGTGGGAATTTTTCGAATAAAAAAATCCCTAATATGGTTTTCCGATTTTAGGCTACATAAATTGTATCGTAGTCGGCCACGGTTTCGAATTTTAGAGAACACCAGGTATGTCGAAGATAGACTTTTTGAAGGTGTATCCAACGAAAAAAAGTTTATTGAAATCGGTCGAACGGTAGGCATGGTACAGGCTTGTTCCACTTTTAAGCGAGACACCCTGTATATGTACACGAAAAGATTTGGAATAATAATGGCTTCTTACCGACAACTTCTTACAGTTCTTTGCTAAAAATTACAGGCTACCTAACCGCCTATTATTCACTGGAAGCGTAAATGATTGCGTCAACGTCTGCCTGTAAGGATTATTTATGCGATATTTACGTGAGAGTGCTCAATTCTGGGGAGAGATACGGTTGATACCTTCCGCAAGACGGACGTGCATTGAAAATTTATAAAACAACCAACGCGGTTTTCCACTGCTTCCAGGGAATGATTACTGCAACAGAAACTCTGATTTCTTCGCACGTTACTGGAATAATACCTGGCGTACATTCTCAGTTTTAAATTTCGTGATAAAACAATTTTCTATTTTGGGTTCGTCACTTAATAATTCCCTTTCGAAATGGGAGAGATCAAGTAGGCTGCAAATGTAACTGATTCGTGCGAAATGGATTAAAAAATAATTGAATAATCAGGTTCTGTTAACGTAATTGATTTTGAATTCAAGGCACAGATCGGCTAATAAAATGCTTCTAAAATTAGAACGACTATAAATACACGCAATATAGCATTGTAACTGAATGGCAACTTAAATTTAATTACATAAAGCACTTAGTTAAGTAAAAATATGCTATATACGCGAGCCAGACTAATTAATTTTATATTAAACAGGCGCAGGTCTTTTATCATTAAGATTTTAGAAAATGATGTTACAGCTTCTGTCTCAATATCAAAATAATTATAAATATCTCTTGTAATATACAAAAGCTTCAGTGGCGTTCGTGCCGTTAAATACCCATTATTGTTTAGCATACCAAAATTGGTCTATTGTAAAGGTTAATAAATTAATTTTTATCTCGAAGACGGAGGAAAAAGCTAGAGACACTTTTTAAGCAGAATTAACTTGGCTTTAAGAGAACGATATCAATTTGCCAAAAAATCAATGACGTACATTTTTTTCTCTAATAATAATAATAATAATAATCTTAATTGTCCTTATCATGTACCAGTACAAAAAAAATGTATCAAAGTTATAGGACTAGTTAATAAGTACAGAGCTATGAAAAAAAAACACATTCAAATGACAAAAGTACAATTTCTAAAAACTTAAATATTCGTCAATATTATAAAATGATAAAACTTTTATATATCCAGGAAGTTTATTATAAAATTTAATGCCATTGTAAGTTGGACATGATTTATAAAACGACAAGCTGTGTTGTGGAATAACTATTGCATAATTTTTAGTCATACTCATGATTGAAATTATTAGTTGCAAATAATGAAAAATTATTTTTAACAAAGATTAAACTTTCATATATATGCATGGTATGGTCAGTAATTTTAAATCCTTAAATTAGTGATGTGTCGACCAAGCTATTTTTGTATAGCAGTTGCTTCTGCTATTGCTACTTTTATTTAGCAGTAAAAATAGCTGCTATTTTAATAGCAGTTAAATAATATATTTTTAGTGCTGTTTTGGTTAGATGGCGCGTACCTAGCATTTATCAGCTTAACGAGTTAGCAGACAGCAGAGTGCAATAATAATAATAATAATAATAATAAATAAACTTTATTTAACTTGAAATATCTAAAAAACATACTGAAAAATACATAGGAAGCATATCAAGTTATAAATAAAGTAGAAAACCACAGAGGCACCAAAAGTGCTTGTACGTGTTAAACAATAATAATTGAGCAGTCACTAATTAAATATAAATATATAAACTAATAGCTAAAAGTAATTATATTATTCAATATAGATGTTGCAAACATTCTTAAAAATAAAATTTTAATTTGCATATGCACAACACGTGTATATGTATAACACCCTCACCTACACTCACATACATATATAATTATTTATTATTATATAATACTTATTACAAACCTATATTTTATTTTTAACATTATTATACACTAATAAACATACAATAGAATATTAATTACGTACGTAAAGAATTATGTATCAGTCTAATGAGAGATCATGTTCAATTTTATATATACCCATATTTGAGTTAAAATTATTTTGTGTTGTAAAATAATATATAAATTCCATTAAAAATAACAATAATAATAGCAATAACCTGACTAAATTATCTTAAATCAATCAAGTCAGTCCAAAATTTTCTTTCAGTGTGCAAAATATAATTAGTTGCTAAGTATTTGAATTTTTTTTTATTGTGTGTTATTTTAATATCTAGAGGTAGTATATTGAAAATCTTAGGACCAATGAAAAGGAACGAACGTTGACCTATGGTTTTACGCATATTGGGTATGTTTATATTATTTACATTTCTAGTTACATATTGAGGTGACCTTACTGTAGCCATTTTGTTCTCAGAGAATTGATATAATACTACAACAAGGCTGTAAATTTGCCGAATATCCATCACATTCGCAATTTTAAACAGTTGATTTGTTGGATAGGTATTTTCTTTATTATATATAATTTTTAATATCCTATGGTGTATAGAATTTAGTTTTTTTAAATGTATATCTACCAAACCACCCCAACCAATAATACCATATCTAAGATGAGACTCTACAAATGATTTATACATTATTTTAAGTTGATTTACATGTAGAACTTTCCTCAAATTTTTAAATAGCGGAATTATTCCTCTTAACTTATTTAACAATTCATGTGTATGGACATCCCATCGAAGATGTTGATCAATATATATTCCTAAATATCTAATGGATTCTGTATAATCTATGTTGAGGACTTGTTCATTTGATACTATATTGAGTGCTTTATATTTTGGTAACTGAGGAGCATAGGATGTAAAAGGGACAAAAAATGTTTTATCAAAATTTATAGATAATAATTTGTAATCCAGCCATTTTTTTATTTTTATAAAATCAATTTCTGCTTTACTTTTCAGTTCATCCCAAGTGTCTGATTCAAAATAAATTACTGTATCATCAGCAAAACTGATTACGCGTCCATCTAACTCCAATAAAAATATATTATTTATATATAAAATAAAAAGTAACGTCCATAATATTGTACCTGGGGTACTCCATATTCAATGGTTCTAAAAGTGCTTTGCACACTTCCTACACATACACATTGAATTCTATTTGATAAATAGCAATAATAATTAACAATACTCCATACTTTCAGAGGCGCGATAATAGAAGAAAACTGAGAAATATAAAATATATTCGTTGTTTGCTGTAGATACAATTATTACGAGTAAGGATAGGATTTTGCAAAATGAAAGAAAAATTTGTATTTTTATTGATATAGGTATCGCGAATGACGTAAATATATGGAAAACGATAAACATTAGATTTGAAAAATTACTTTCTTAACTCGCTATTATTGTGACATATTGTTTGAATTTTTTTATTGTAATATTTTGTCATGGCAGACAAATATACTATGCCCTTACAACGAAAACAAATACTATTTTTTTCCAAGGGCACGGCATTCAAGTGTAACAGAAACATACAGTAAAAATTAAAATGCTTGTATAATTGGTATACGTTTCAATATAACAAATGACTTAACTCGTTTTAAAGATCATATAACATATATTTTATTTCCCAGATATTTATAATAAATCGGGAATGAACGACAGTGCATAGCTATAGTTGCTATCTATTCGGCGCCTTGGCATTTACTCATTAGAACAGAGGCGTATGCCAAACTGCTAAATAAGTAAAGCAGTTTGGCGTATTAGCATTCACATTCGTCCGTTAGGACAGCCATGCATTTATGCCAACCTGTTAAATCAATAGCAGCTAATTTTTTGAGCACGTAGCAGTTGCTACTGCTACTAACCAAATAGCAGTTAAAAAATAGCAGGCCGCTAAATAGCAACCCCATCACTACCTTAAATAAATTCCTACATGAGTGATATTTATTTACGGAACCTATATTTCTCACTATTCTCTTGTATTTTAAAAACTCTCAACATTTGTGATGAAAATCCCCAAACTAATATGCTGTACCTTATTCTGGAATAAAAATGAGCGTGCTAATAATATTTTTTTTAGTTATCAAATATTTCAATCTATAAATTCCGTAACAAATAGGAGACAACTTTGAGCATAAATTATTATGATCATTGCAGTTCAAAAATTGATTTATATGTATACCCAAACATTTTATCGTGTCAATTTGTCTTATAGAGGTACCATTTACTTTTAATAATCAACTTTCATTTCTTTCTAACGATTTCGTTTTAAATATAATTAATTCTGTGAAAATGAGTATTTAACGGCACGAACGCCACTGATGCTAGTATATTACAAGAGAAATTTACACACGCAATAGTAGTTCTTCAATATACATTGTTGTGTACCAAATCTCATCGCTATATCTCGATCGGTTTTCGAGAAATCAAGACTATAGTATTTAAGATAGAAATTTTTAAACAACCTGTATCTCAAAAACCAAGCATTTCCGGACTCATGTTTATATAAACTTATTTCTTATTTTTAAACAAAAAACCTGGCCATAGATTTTCTTAACATCATTATGTAACACCCTGTATAAGGAAAAATTGTTATTTAAGCTACTTTTACCAGATTATTTGCTAGTTAATAGTAAAAGGTAGGGTCAATTCGCAAGTACTCCTATGTGTGGTGTTATTATTATTCGAACTAAAACTCTTTAACTGAATGGAATAGTTTTAATTCCCTGTTGCTAAACACAAGCTCGTGATTTTTAAATAAATTGAGGTCACGTTTCCGTTTGCTTGGATAACAAAGTTGGGTAAAATAAGTTTTTGACATAAAATTGCGTTAAAAAGTTTGTGTAAACTTACAGCAGAGTGCAACTCTCTTAAAATTAGGATGTGAAAAGTTAGAAACAAATTTTTGCCTTGATTTTCAATATTCTGTATCTTATTATAACTTAATTCTTGTATTGAATGGGCAGAACTTTCTTTTCGTGCAATTTTTAGTATATCTATCTACTTTGTGATAAAAGAGAATACAATTATTTTTATTTATCTAACTTGTGTCTTTTTTTACTTCATTTGGCGTGCACAATGAACAATTACTATTAATAATTCCCTTTATTGTTTGCTTCTAGTTTCTTAGTATTATGTTATGCTTGTTTATTTTTACTGAGTTTATATTACCTCAGCAAATGGCAAAAACAGGACCTGTTGGCTATCATTAAGTGAAACAAAACCTACGCATTATTTTCTTTGGATGCTCGTACAGAAAGACGATATATTTATTTCTCTTAATCCCACAATCTATTGTGTGCGCTTAGACGTGCTAAAAAAATAATTAGATCTAATTTTAGCCCCTGAAAGAGGAACCAGACGGAGGCTGGTGCTTTTCTATTTCTGACGGTAATAAAAATAATTATTTTATGACTGTGCCTGCAGTTACGAGGAAGTGTATACCCGTCAAAATATGTAACATTCGATCGTTACGTTACGTACTGAAAATTGTTGTGAAGTCAATTTCGAATTACCAGCTCATTTACCCGTAATATTGTATCATATCGATGCCAAATGTTTCAATATACTTATTTTACAAACATTTTATGAATCATACAGGCTGTTTTACGGTCCATTAGAATATTTCAGAGACTACTTCGATTTTCGTGGCTGCTTTATTTAAATAAAATAATGCCATTCTTGTAGCACTTCCGGTTATGCCAGAAGTCACCATCTACATGCTTATGTCAAATGGAACACCCTGTATATTTTTGTATATTTAAATTCTACATGTAATTTTAGAGGGGCTTTTATCAAGCAAACTTATATGTATTTTAAATTTCCTTCAAGATATTTTAACTGTATCAAAAAAAGTTGAGTTTCGATAGCCTAATTCAAAATGCCTATTTTTACATCATACAAGCTGAAGTATTGATATCTTCTCTGAAATAGAGAAAGTTCGACCCGTTAGATCGTCGCCTCGAAGTCCTGATTTGACACCAATGGGATTTTTTCTGTGGGGTTACATGAAGTCAATGGTCTATGAGACCCACAGCTATTCCAAATAATGCGAAAGGATTTGACTCGTCGCCTTCATAGGTGAAATACAGTTGAAGGTCTTCATTTTAAGTCAATCCTGTAGTAATTTATTTAACAAATAATAAGTCCTTTATTGGCGTTAAGACTGTTAAGTAATTTGTTAACGTTATGTAACTTGTATGAACTCACGTCGTTCTTTCAAATTTTCCACGAGTAACAGTTTTTATGTCTTAACCTCCTCTACTGTGTTCCAAACTTTACAACCCTGATTCTGCAATTATAAGAAAAAATCTAAATTTGAATATTTTTGTTCATTGTTTTAGTTATTACCACTAAAAATTTCGATTTATTGTATTTCCTTAAACACTAATTTTTTTCAAATGTAAAGAGGCTGGGCCCTATGATATTTTAATAAAGGATTTTTTTCTGAATTTTGTGGTACAACAATTTTTAAAATCCGTCAAAAAAGAAAACAATTTCTGCCAGTCGCGGCCTTCTAGTTTTATTAAAAAAAAAATACTTACATCCAGAAAATGTGTCAGAAAATTGGTCCTACCATACGTAAAATGATCCGCTGATTCCAAAATTTCAAAAAATACAGGGTGTCCCATTTAAAAATATAAATTTACGGTCATTTCCGGTCAAACCGGAAATGTCATGAAATCCGAAATGACCTCAAGGAATTCATGGCACCATCTAGTATAAACGCACCCAATTTCAAATTTTTATCAGCAGTCATAAAAAAGTTACATTTTATAATAAATAACAAATGATTTCGCTATTGCTAGTATTTTTGGAGAGAGGGTTGTATTTATATAAATTATACATTCGTACAATTGAGTACAAGTTTGTTTAGATGCGATTCATTAGAATATAAAATAAACATTTAAATATATTTGTAACTTACGTTTGTCCAGATCCTCGGCTTCTCTAGTCCTTTGCTTTCTGAAATTCACCTGAAACGTAAAAAATATATGATTATTAGTTTCTTGATGTTTAGTTCGTTCCATCCTGCACATGGAAGCATTATAAATTTATTTCTTCTGTTTTTCATATCTTTCATTAAAAATCTCAAAAAAGTATATTTCATGAGTTTGCATATATGGAAGTAATATCTTGAAAACCATAATGTATAATATATTTTGGAAAAGCTGACGGTTGACGGACAATGGTGTAAAAATAAGCAAAAAATTAAAAAAACAAGTTAGGCCAACATCTGGGAAATGCGATATTTAATTGTTTTTGATATACGTTTCGTGAAATATGAAAAGGCATTCAGCTTTATTCAGAAAAGGCCCTCTTGTTCAAAGGCGATAGGACGTGGTGGTTAAAAAAAACCACTGTTTCGAATTCAAATTATAATTTTTAAACATTGTGTTATAACTAAATTAAATAGTTCAAAAATTGTATCAAAGTTGCTTTGAACTAATTATATGGCACTAGATACAAAAAAATATTCCCTAAAGCTTCCGAAAAATTTTCATCGGCAAACCTGTATATGAAGTGAATATCTGCGTATTTTTGATTCCTGAAATTAAACGGCATTTTGAATCTGCTACAATTAGTTGATTATTTTTTTCAATAGGCTACACACACAATTACAAACTGTAATTAGAGTAATTGTCAATATGAAATGGCATTTCAATGTGATTTTGTTTACAACCAAGATAGATACTGCGAAAAACCGTAGTTTATTATGCATCCAACAAAATAGTTTACACTTCGAATATCTACTCTGATTTAATATGATTTGCCTTATTTACTATTGAATTCATTTCAAATAATTTTGACTTAATTTCTGAACTAAGTATTTAATTTAGATATAATACTGTTTTTTAAATTATGTTTGGCTTGTAAACAGTGTTTTTGATTTTTCTTGAAAACACCACGTCATATCGAGCACCTTTTCTGGGTAAAATTGAATCCTCTCTCATATTTTTTAAAAACATTTGCAAAATTTCAATTCGGTTATACCTTTTTTTTTAAAAAAAAAAAATAGATCTCCTCTATCTCTACCACTGGAATTAATTTGAGATGATTTTCGGTGTCGCATTATTTACTCTCAAATAAGTCTATCGCAGCAACATGCGGATTTTCTTTTTTTGTAAAGGTTTATTTCGTTAAATACTAAGTAAATAACACAAAACGAAATTCAAAGTCCTGTATCTCACAAACAAAGCATTTTAGGGCACATGTTTAGTCTCAAATGAGATCTTTTTCAGTTCTGCCATTTAAAAGTGAGACACCCTGTATATTTTTCTTTTCAATGTCTTTTTTTATGAGAGCCACTGAATGGAAGTAGTGCACTGTGCCGAAATTTCTTCAGAAAATTCGTTCCGTGCTCCTCTAATTTGCAAGTTCTGCCCTGCATCAGTCCGCGTTATATTTTTTAAATATATGTTAGGCACACACGTATGCAAATAAATAATGCAAACAGTCCCAATAGGACGCCTCTATTTAAAACATTTTTCGCCCAAATGGCATGATAAATCCGTGAGAAATATAAAACACATTAAGGCTCGAGACCTTGCTGGCGAAAATCCCCGTCTGTAATATATTTTTTTGAGCAATAAACGCAAATAAAATTTTTTGCGAACGGCGTATTACGAGCGAGAGCATAAATATTAATTTTGCGACGTTGGCGTCGGCGTCGGCATGTGACGAGCCGTGGTACCTCAATACAAAATATGTTAATACTTCTAGATGGGATATGATTAGTCATCGATACGATAATAAGGAAATATGCATTATACAGTGTGATTCCTAATTGCATGCAGACAATCTAGGGGAGTATTTTATGGTTAAAACTACGGTAATTTTTCATAAGGTCCTAAGGACGTCGTTCCCGAGATATACAGAGTGTTTTAAAAAGAAGTAGTACAAATGGTAACTGGTGAAAAATAACTTAGGGACGCTTATTTCAATATCTTCCAAGAGGCAGAAATTTTCTAAGAAATATTGAAAAGTTGTACATGCATTAGTAGAAAATTTGTATAAAGCTTATTTGGTTTTCAAATTTCAGACGCTATTACATAGTTTTTCGGAAACTTTGAAGGGCTGAACATTTTACGAAGGTAATTTTTATGCAAACGTGCTCTTTTTAACAGTAGATTCAATGGTACCATGTGTGTTACTTATTTTGAAAACACCCTGTAGAATTTCTAAAGTTGATAAAAATATCAACTTAAAATTCATAACTTTTAACCCTCTTAAGATGTTTTTGGTACAATTTTTTTGTATGTTGTAAGGTATAATATAAAAGCTTACTTAAAGTACCAGTGGCCGGGTTACGCCCTGTATAATTATGCAAACAAAATTACAATTATACTCCATTACGTTCTCATCATTTTTTCTCTTAGCTGATTCGTTTGTGTCTCTAGCCGTTTAAAGATAAATTTAATTTTCTTAACGGGGTACGTTATTGGTAGTTTATGTAAGCTTCAAATTTATATCTACTAACATACTAAAAAATTACGCCAAATTTGCCAAATATCTCAAAAAAAGTCAAAATCGAGACGCTTATATTAATTATTAGTTGGCTTGCTGATTTCCATTCTAAATATTCATAATTTTACTGTGTTCCATTTAAAAAGCACACTCTTTTGTAAATATCTCGCAAATATGAATGAAGATTAGCAGAAGAAATCACATAACTTTGTTCATTTAACAGACGTTGTCCAATAAATAACAAATTTGGGACACACTGTATTTTTAGTAATTTCCCTTTTTGAAAGCCGATTTTAATATAAAGGATTTAAACATGGTTTATTATTTTGGTGTAAAGAAACATTCCAGGCATTCTTTTGATCTACAAATACATCAATTTTTTATTATTTCTATTAATAAAATTAACATACAGATTATTAAAAAAACACTTTTCTTTAACAAAATATATAATTTTCACATAGAACCTATTGCTTTATCAAATATAATAAATAACTTACTTATCTTCTAATAAACACTATTAAAATCTTGTTTTAATTAATGCATTTTTCTTGAAAACATTAAAGTTTCTTAAGATTCAACAAGAGAAAAGTATATTAAATTATGAGCGGGATATTATCATTCTTTTTAAATTCAATGAATAGAAAAAAAGTTTGGTATCATTTTAGTGGTGACTTTCCCTCAATGAACACCATGTATCGTTTCAATTTACTTGAAGTCATAGTCAAAGAAGACCAATAATAAACCTAAATCATGTACCAAATTTGTGTATTTAAAGTTAAAGCAATTCAGAGATAAATTTTGTTCGAAATATTTGGTCCCACTTTGAAGACCTGCAACTCCACTTGTTAAATTGCAGTATTTTGGAAGCCCCTATATGCACCTGCTCTGTGTCGGTTCTTATGCGAAACACCATGTATATTAGATAAATTCCGTATTACTATATACTCAAAATATTACACAGATCTAATATTTCTGAGAGTGTTTTCAGGAAAATATATGTAATACTTTGTTTCAAAATATCATAAAGAATATTATTCACAAAAAATATACTTTTATGCTGTTGTTACAGATATACATATAATAACAAGCAGCTTAGGTTTACCGGATATAAAACTTCGAACAAAATGAAAATATCCTTACATTGTATCTACCAACGCGAACTATACACATCTTTTTTATCCGGCCTTACCAACCGTAAGATTAAACATAAAATAAATACCAGTGGCAAAACAAAATAAGAAAATCAATAAATCTCTACAGTATTTCGATGTAGACGACAAAAACCTTTTTTATATTATTAATGCTACAACTTACATTTATTTGTTTCATTTTCGTGTAGCATTCACTTCTAAAACAGTTCACACATATCTTGTCACATCACAATATTATTATAATACGTATTTTACACTATAAACACATATTCGTTAATTAAAACACAATTAATTTTCATTCCTAACCACAAAATTAAACGCTACTGTTTGAAGTACATGGGCCGAATGGTAGAGCCGAATGAAGTAAAAATAAGTCGCTATTTCTTAAAGCTGTTTTTATTGAGGTTTTTTTGCTAGTGAGGTTTCTTTCGCAATACATATCGAACAAACACTATATAATTTACATAGTAAAATGGCGGTATAAAGTTATAAACATTGTTCTGTTACTATACAGAGTGTGTATGATTAGATGAAACAACTCTCAAAATAAGAGACAAAAATGAAATATCGTCTGCGATTCAGCTCTGCTGAATATTTTGTTAATAATAAGCGGTGTATATTTATTTCTATGATCTATCTTGTACAGGGTGTTCCATTTGCGTTGTAACCGCACAAAACTGAACTACTTTTTCGAAAAACTTAAGATGCAGCAATCAGAATTATTTTCTTAGAACTCTTCGATTTTAAAATACAGGCGAAATTTAAAAAACTACTTTTAAGGGATTCCTCGTATCGTAGATAATAGCTAAAATATCGGAATGGTAAAAATGCTTCTGATAAATCTTTTTACGCATACTTCAGTGGCGTACTTCTAATGTCATTACAGGGAACACTCTATTTTTTTGCGATTCATTGTTCATGGCTCAACATTGGCGTCTTGAAAAACGTAAAATATACAAGGTGGTTCAAATTGCCTGTATATATTACGGTTTCCGAGATGCCAAAGGTGAGTCATGCAAAACAGACCACCCTGGATAGCAATTGCTACTTTATATATTGGAAATCGACAAAAAATATTAAATTAGTAAAAATGATTCTGCGTGTGCATAATAGTTAGAACACCCTGTACATCTACAGTATTCAGTTTCTAAATTCGTTATGTATGTTAATTTTGTTCCCCAAGCCAAAACAGCTGGATGGTACCCACCCAGATACATTAGTAAGACTGAAACAATACCATTTAAGTCAATTCGGTAACGACTTAGTTATTCTAGAAGGAAGACAGAAACCGATGCTCTTAGTAGGAAGTCAAAATAAATTTACTATTTTTAGCTGGTTAGACTACTCAGTTCAATTTGGGAAACGTATTATTATCATAAATTGCATAAAATGGGTTGTCTAGACGAAATTAGCTGTTTAACTAGTCCTTAATTTTAAGTGCTCATTACTAGACTTCTTAAGAACTAAGTCAAATGGTAGAATCACTTTTCTGCTTAATTTATTATTAACATTATATTATTTAGTAATATATTTTTATATCTTTTTACAATTTTAATTTTTTTACTTGGCCCAGTTGTATTAGATGGTCGTCTTGCTGAAGCTAGATATGTAGAATTTTTAGAAAATAATTTTACAGATCTACTGGACGATGTTGCATTGGATATTAGGCAAAACATGTACTTTCAGCATGATGGTGCCGCTGCCCATTTTAGTCGTGTTGTGATCAATCATCTTAGCAATCGCTTTCCACAACAGTGGATTGGCCAAAGCGGTTTCCAAAATTGGCTACCAAGGTCACCAGATTTGAATCCCCTTGATTACTACCTTTGGGGATGGTTTAAATCATTAATATATGTAACAAAAGTGAGCACAAGAGTTATTTGATCGGATTGTCAATTGTGCAGCACCGCGCACTTCAACGAGCTACCCGTGCAATTTACAAACGAGCAAAATTTAATTAATTAATTCCGGTTTATCAAATCTTTAATAAATGTTATAATTTATAATATCTACAGAATAAACATTTTTCTCTACTGATGCATTACAATAATTAACTCGGGTAAAAATATTGTTATTGCTATCTCAGTAACCGTTGATATTCGACCATAGGTTTATTGAGCCTTTTTTGTTCACTTTTGCCACCTAAACATCCCTTACGAATATTGGAGGTTCCCCCCTGATCACCCAGTATATTAAACTGCGTCGGAAAAATAGACATACTTGAACAATTTCAGAAAAACTATTTTTTCGTGTCTGTTTTGCCAAGCATAGCGGAAATCTGAGTCCTGCCTGCTGGCAGCAGGCTGGTTTGGAGTGGCAATTTATTTGTGTGGTGTTAAATCTAAACAGTGGACAGTAAATTCGACATCAATTATTTGAAAATTAATGAGTCCCCACAAACAGTGAGGTCTGCTTACGCGCAATTAATTTAATAGACTTTGACTTAATTGGCATTACAATTTAACAAACATATTTTTGGAGGTTTACTCATTAAATTCGAATTAGGCAAAACGTTGTGTACTGTTCATGAAACCAAATAACAAACTAGTTAACGGTCATTATACGTTTTAACTGATTTTTCAAATGGTAATCGGGAACGACATTATTTTTGGACGTAGATATTCAACGCATTATGACGCACAAGATTTATATAAAACTTAATACACGGCTGGTATACTTCTGCAAATAAGTGTATCTGTAACTAAAATTAAGTAATTTGATTGAAGCCGAAATGACAGTTGTGACGAATGCATAGCAATAATATCAGCAAATATGATTTTCATAAATGTAATATTTAATACGCGAAAAACATCTAGCAAAGTGACAGATTTTTTCATATATAATTGATAAAATATGGATTTCAACAGTGACAGTAGTACAGAAGACATTCCGAGTTCCAGATTGAAATGCTCCAAGCCAGTGGTTGGAAAACATGAATTGGATCAGATTTCGTGCAAAATAGCAAACTATCATTACCAAACCGAAAGGAATATACCAGGTATTGTTTTCGACATTCTTCGCACCATGGTGGTTGGAAATCAACCACCGTGTCCAACAAACTGGAAATAGCAAAAAAAATATTGTCACTAATATGCTATCTTCTGCAGAATTTTCCAGAGATACTAATGTTAATGAAGTTTAAAAAAAGTAGTTCTGGACAGGAGAAATTCTGTCTTAATTTTGTTTTAAGTAATTCCATTAAGGGCGCCGTATTCTTGAAATAGTGTTTTCTAATAACAACAATGTTATCTCATGCCACCGGCGAATACTTATTCAAAGGTAGGTATACTCGCGACAAGAATTCAAACGACTTACGTCATACGAACAAATGAATAATTCATTATATTTTCATCAAAATATTTAAGAAACTGCAACTGACAGTAATAAAACTATATGCTACACTGAAAGTTTGCATTATATATTGCACTAAATTGCAAAGAATGATTGTTTTTAACGCGACCAAATATCGAAAATTATGTTGACAATAAAAACAAATGTGTAATGTCAGCCGTGAATCTATCCAGCAAATTTTTAGGTACTGAAATCTTTCAAAATGCGTATTTTTTAAATTCAACTATAGCTGTAAACATTGTTATAACATAAACTTACAGAGTTCTGCATATAAGATTGTTCACTTTTGTTTATAAGTATGTGAAAATAATTGTTAAAATGTGGGGTTAGAATAGCGAAATAATGTGTGTCATACAAATGCATTTTAAAAGTTATTATATTATTTGAGGAGAGGATTTGTTTTATTTTTCAAGATTTCAGTACCTAAAAACACCACAAACTTGATCATTTTACGGCGAGAAATACGGCGACCTTAATTGTATTGTAAACATAACCAAGCTATAATAAATATCACCAATAATTGTCACAACATTAAAGCTAACTCAGGACTGTTTAGTAAAAGTTTACGAAAATTCACTTGTTTATATTACGTATTTTATATTTCTTGCGATCTTCGAGAACGTCTTTGATTGTTTATGACTTTAAGACCTTGATTCTGTAAATATTACAAATTATAAAATAAAACATTTTAATGTGTAAACTATGCAAATGTAATAATACAAATAGTTTTTAAATATGCAAATGTTACATATAACATGTGTTATATTAACACCCTAAATTGTGTTATTATACATTTAACACACTGTTCCATGCAGATAAATATGTAAAAATATACACAATTCCTTGACGTCGATTAACACCTGTACATATATTACTCAATAAGGAATTTTTCCAAAAGTTAATTTCAGCTATATTGGTCTCAAAGGATTATTTTGTTTTCATTTGTCTATGTGTTTTTTTCTTTGCTGATTCGACTATAAAGTGGACAGTTAACACGGATCGCTGTCATTTTAACATCGTCACTACTGCTTTCAGCTCCTATTCTTTTGAAGTGTACCGATATCAGACCGTAACTTAATCGATACACAGACTGACACCTCTGCATCTTTTACTTTCGTTGACCGATGGGTAAACAGCAGTATGCGGTGTTAGAAGCATATTTATAGTGCCGTGTTTTGTATAATATCCTTTTCCATTCGTTTTATGTATATTCCTCCCGTCTCCCTTTATTTTACTACTTAACGAGTCTACGTCTTTCCGGTTGTATTTCTGTATATCCTTCCTGATCTGTCTGGCGTATAGATACGTGACTTAAAAATTTCAATCTTCAGATTAAGATTTCAAGCATCGTCTCAGTTGTATAAAGCTAGCAATATGAATCAATTTGCTTTCAAAAATGTAAAAATGACTCACTGACTGTTAGTGTATCAAGATTGTGAGGCTTATGTACATCAGATGTTGTTAACATCTATCTTCGATACCGCTTCTAAAATCTTCATCTGTCGGTGTTGAAACGTGGAAGAAAATGCTTTAACCTATTTTTCCTTCATTGCCTGAACAAAAATAGATGGTGTTATGTCGCGAATTTAGTTTATAGATATAATGCAATAGTCTCAGAGTATTTACAACAAGAAATAGGCAAGTGCTGATTGCATGTTTCTTATTATTTGCACTTTTTATCTAGTTTGCGAAATTGCATTGACAATAAACAATTAAGACAATAACATGTAATTTTTTTAATTTCATGTTGACAAGTTGATTTTACATGCAAAAGTCTCAAAATTTTTACTAGGCATCGCCCTCCTCTTCGACAAAGCTTTTCAATTCGGTTCAGGCTCCTGTCATTTACCAGTTTATTTCATTGCTTTTTACACTTTCACACTTATGACAAGTTTAGTTGGTGCTAGAAGTTCAAAAAATATATATATAGAAACTTGATTTGAGCACTTACTTCTAAATGACTGTAACTTCTAAAAGATACTAAAATAATTCTTTACATGAAACATCCTCTCTAAAATCGGCTATAGAATTAACTGTTTCATTTCCCTCAATTATTTTCAAAACACCTTGTATATGCAAGATGTTGTATATGCTATGATAAACATTGTAAAAAATATGACTTCAGATTTCGTAAGTAGCCTGATAAATAAAAATTATGGTTGCTATAACAACAATTATTATTTTTGTTTAAAGTTTAAATAGTAGTTAACCTTTATTAACCAAATTAACAAATCTTAAGGCTATAAAAATTGCTCAAAATGTTCACCATCAGTCGCTTAGTCTCAAATGAATAAACAAAACGACACAAATAATAATTATTGTTACAGCAACCAACATATTTATTTATCATGCTACTTTGCTTGAAATATGAAATTATATATATTTTTAAAAAGCTTGTAACTTCTAAATAAAAACGAATCGGACCTATGCAAGTCGAGCCACTTAGGCCGAGCAGGAAGTAGCAGACCAGTTACATCTCACCTGGACTCGATTTATGCGTGAACCTACGTATGAAGAAACAGCCAGTTCAATTGTCGGTCATCTCACCTATGGCATACTGATGAGGGCTAACAAGCCCGAAACCGGTCTATGTCTGGTGGAGTAGACGACAAGGGTTCTTCGCTGTTCACACAGATACTGCAGATTCAATGCCGGTCGGGGCATTAGCCCGCGGAGTAGTTGTTTCCTGCAGTATCATTTATAGAATAGGACCTATGTTCATACAAAAGAAAATGATTGAGATAAACCTAGCTACCATCTGCCAAACTTGCCAAAGAGCTTATAGAACACTCTGTATACAAAAAAACATTATTTCAGTATCTTGCTGTAAGGTATCCACCATAATCCCCGTCATGATTATTAATTTCCTTCCGCCTACGTGATCGGTATATGTTTTACTGCTAGTTGAGACATTCTTTATGATTCCTGGCAACGACTAAATAAATAATATAAAAGTGGAAAACCGAGGCCATTAATTACGATCGTATACATGCCAATACTAATAGAGAGGAAGAATGGGGAGGGCATAAATCGAGAGAATGGCTTCGAGAAATCAGAACTAATATATTTCTTGCTCAATTAATATCATTTTTTTTATATACATAGGATATCCCGAGACGCCCCTACTCAATTTATTTTGAAAGCCAGTGGAAAACAATGATTCTAGTGGAGTCGTTAATTTCCGAGTTAATAGAATGATTGCGGAAAGGGGAAAACGTATCAATCCGGAATATCTCGATCGATACTCGATGACTACTTCGTAGAATAGTTATTACCGGAACGTTTGTGGTTCGACATATGCGGGATACTGGGACGTGATAGCAATAGAAAAACTAGCATTTAAGGGCGCTGTATTCTTGAAATAGTGTTTTCTACAAGTAATTCTGACAGTTAAGAACTGAATAATATAGAGTTTAGCAAATAACAAGAATGGGTCTGATGAATAAAAGGTAGCAAATGCTTCTACTACATATTTTTGAAGCAAAACCTTCGATATACATGATTAATATTTTCGGAGCATTTGCATCATCTTTGAAGTAAAAGCATTTACTTTGTTAGAAGCAAAAGCTATAGCAAATATGAATAAAACCATTTATATGAATAAAACTACCGTGTTTACCATTAATGTAGCATTTGCTTTAATAAAACTGAAGGTACCTCAGTAGTAAACTTCGCGTGTCTGAAGCAGCATCTAAATTGGGTCTGATGAATAAAATATAGCAAATGCTTCTACTACATATTTTTGAAGCTAAACCTTATACATGATTAATACTTTCGGAGCATTTACATCATCCTTAAAGTAAAAGCATTTGCTTTGTTAGAAGCAAAAGCTAGAGCAAATATGAATAAAACCATTTATATGAATAAAACTACCGTGTTTACTATTAGTTTAGCATTTGCTTTAATAAAACTGAAGGTACCTCAGTAGTAGACTTCGTGTATATAAAGCAGCATCTAAATTGTGAATTATGTTTTTAAATCAAAGTAGAGCAGAAAAATATTACACAAAACGAATAGAAATATTATCAGGCGATTATAGACAACTCTTCCGTTTTAATGAAGAAAATGTACATGGGTTAGTCAATTATTTTATTGGGGAGCCGTATGAAAAACAAGGAGGTGCTCTGACACCTGCCTAAAAAATTAAAAAAGTTTTCTTAAGGTACACTTCTGATCCTGGCTACCAAAATAGTGTTGGTGAAGTCATTGGAATAAGAAATCGCTGTGCCAAAAACAATTACAGAAGTGACAAATAAAATAATAGCCAAGTCAAATTTATGAATTAAATTTCCTTGTTCTACGGAACGAGTGAGCCAACATTGGCAAGAAAAATATAATTTTCCTAGAACAATAGGAGCACTGGATCGTACACATGTGCGAATTCCGAAAGCTTTGGACTATGGAGACGAATATATAAACAGAAACGGCTTTTCAAGCTTCGATGTTCAGGCAACTTGTGATGCATCGGATAGATTTACAAACCTAGAAGTTCAGTGGCCTGGATCCACTCATGACAGTAGAATATGGAAAAATTCCAACATATGTTGTCATGACAACCCCGCAATACACAAAATGCTATACTTCTAGCAGATGAGGGATACGGCATAGAACCATGTTTAATGACTATTTACAAATATCCCATTACACCACAAGAAATTCAGTATTGAATGTTGTTTTGGACAATTAAATCAACGATTTCCAATACTGCAGCATAAGCCTTTTCCCACTTATTTAATCTAATTTTCTTATTTCCAGTTTTATGCATATCGGTTTTCTGTTTAATTTTTGTTTTCATGTTGTTAATTTTTTTACTCAGTTGGTTTTCCCGTTTTGATTTCCCAATCTTGTTTTAGCTCTTTCAACGCCTCATCTTTCGCCAATTTTACGGTCGGTATTTGTGATTTTTGTAAAATAACTTGTTCTCCCTAATTTTCCTTCCCGACACTGTTTTCCTCATCAGAACTAATTTTTAAAAATATATATTTATAAGTTTACATTACTAATGATCTAATACTACTAAACTATGCGATATCTATATGCTTGCTTTTAAGCTGACTGCAAAAGGCAGTTGCAATAGAGATACGTGTGAGCTTGTTAGAAAATGGCATTTGCTGTGGAGTGTGAAGGATTTGCTATAGAGCAAGAGCAAAACATTATTAATTTAACATGAGGCAAATGCTTTTGCTACTACCTTCTATTTGGCAGCATTTGCTTTTGCTTTTACTTTTACTTCAAGCAAATGCTTTTGTTTTATTCATCAGATCCATTGTGAACTAGGTTTTTAAATCAAATTAGAGCAGAAAATTATTACAAAAAACGAACAGAAACATTATCAGGTGATTATAGAAGGCTCTTCCGTTTTAATGTATTTAAGAAAATGTACATTGGTTAGCCAATTATTTTATTGGGGAACAGTATAAAAAACGAGGAGGCGCTCTATCACCTGCCCAAAAAATGAAAGTTTTTTTAAGGTACATATCTGATCCTGGTTACCAAAACAGTGTTGGTGAAGTCATTGAAATAAGACAAAGCACTGTGTCAAAAACAATTACTGAAGTGACAAATAAAATAATGGCCAAGTCAAATGTATGGATTAAATTTCCTTGTTCCACGGAAGAAATTAAAGAAGCGAAGCAACTTTGGCAGGAAAAATATAATTTTCCTAGTGCAATAGGAGCACTGGATTGCACACATGTGCGAATTCCAAAACCTTTGACTACGGAGATGAATATATAAACAGAAAAGGCTTTGCAAGCTTAAATGTCCAGGCCACTGTTGATGCATTGGATAGATTTACAAGTGTAGATGTGCAGTGGCCCGGATCCACTCATGATAGCAGAATATGGAAAAATTCTAACATATGTTCAGTAATGCGCCGCAATACACAAAATGCTGTACTTCTAGCAGATGAAGGATACGGCATTTACAAAAATCCCAATACACCACAGGAAATTCGATACAATAATTTATTAAAGAAAGAACGTGTACGTATTGAATGTTGTTTAGGACAATTAAAACAACGATTTCCAATATTACAGTATAAAGTTCGTCTAAGGCTTCAGAAAGTCCCCGAAATAATAGTCTGTTGTATTATTCTACATAATACAGCTAAATTCTTGCAAGATCCCGATTTTGATTTGGAGCAAGTGGATTTTGAAAACAATCATGAAATGGTGGATGAAAATATAATTGACAATATGGATAATTACAGAAGACTAGGCATGCAGAGGAGAGATGAAATTTCTCAATTAATTTTTCAACGGGCTTTATAAGGTAGGTGAATCTTTCTAATAGGTATTACACATAATTTTTTTCCATGACAATATGAAAAAAAAATATCAATATATTTCAAATCTGATGAAAAAATATAGTTACGCAATAATTTTTTTATTTGAGACTCCTCCCCCTGAAAAGTAAGTATCAGAAGTAAGAAGAAGTGGTATATATTTCGATTATTTGATTATTTTAAATTGCAAGCAACCTTTTTAAAGAATAAATATTTATTTTTTCTAGAACTATATCTAAAACTAACGTATAAATGTACGCAAAAGTCAACAGTAAACTTTTCAATTCAAAATAAACTTTTATTAAACTAAAAACATTATAAAATTAAATTAAACTCTACTGCAAAATATTTCAACAAAACAGTCTAACTAATAAATATTTTTTCTTTAGTTTTATTGGGTTTTTTCCACACTTCTGAAAAAATAATAAAGATTAATTAAATATTTACAGATATACTTTCTGATTGAACTACATATTAAGATAACTTTGCCCATTATTGGTATAAACAATATTTTCTAGATTTTCAACATCTCTTAATAATTTGCGTTTCTTCAATCTTAGTACTTCTAATTGCTCCAGTAATACTAGTCTTTGTAATTCAGCTGTACTCAATCTTTTTGTTTCTACCGTTTCAGGAAGTACTGCTTTTCTACAAACTTTTTTTAATTTCTGATTTTTTACAGAAGAACCAGAAGGTGCTGGAGAAGGAGCGTCTGGTGTAGAAGAAGCAGGCTCTGCACCCCAGCATGAAGGGCTCCTAATAATTTTTATATTTTTACGTTACAATAAGTTAATACATTTTTACCGGGAATTATTGCACATGTTGGATTTCTATCTCCCTCCATTAGCTGAAAGAAAGCTTCTTTCCACTTATTTAATTTAATTTTCTTATTTCCAGTTTTATGCATATCGGTTTTCTGTTTAATTTTTGTTTTCATGTTGTTGACTTTTTTACTCAGTTGCTTTTCCGTAATTACTTTTTCCGTTTCGATTTCCCAAACTTGTTTTAACTTTTTCAACGCCTCATCTTTCGCCTTTTTTACGGCCGGTATTTGTGATTTTTGTAAAATAATTTTATATTTATTTAACAAATTCACAAATTTTACTTGTTCTCCCTGATTTTCCTCCCAGACACTGTTTTCCTCATCAAAACTCATTTTTTAAATATATATTTTTAAGTTTACACCACTAACGCTCTGATACTACTGCACTACGCATACGCGATATCTATCTGCTTGCTTTTAAACTGACTGCAAAAGGTACCTGCAACAGACACGTGTGAGCTCGTTAGAAAATAGCATTTGCTGCGGAGCGTGAAGGATTTGCTATAGAGCAAAAGCAAAACATTATTAATTTAACACGAAGCAAGTGCTTTTGCTACTACTTCCTACTTCGTAGCATTTGCTCCGACAGATTTCAAAATTATTGAGATATTTCAAAATAAAATTCTAGCATTGAACGCCCTGTATTTTTGAAACCAGCAATATTCGGATAAGAAATATTTGGCTCAATCGACTTTTTTTGGCCAGCAGTATCTCCAGCTCCGAGATTTCCCAACCTTTCACAGACGAATAACGTCACAAAGCGATCTATCCATCAAATTGTTAGGTACTGAAATCTTTCAAAATACGTAATTTTTTAAATTCAACTATAGATGTAAACATTGTTATAACATATACTTACATAGCTCAGCATATAAGATTGTTCACTTTTGTTTATAAGTATGCGAAAATAATTGTTAAAATGTGGGGTTAGAATAACGAAATAATGTGTGTCGTACAAATGCATTTTAAAATTTATTATATTATTATTATTTGAGGAGAGTTTAAATAGTAAAAGTGGATAAACAAGACATCAGTAATTTTATTTTTGATATTACTTTTGCTCTACGTGTTTTATTTTTCGAGATTTCAGTAATTACCTAAAAAACATCACAAATTTGACCTTAATCTTTTTAAAAAGGAAAAGGTCACTCAGAAGCATTTACAATTATCTCAGTACAAGAATGCAAAGTAAGTAAAATTTGCGCCACCCAAATAACCATACCTCAGTTATAGTGACTTTTGTAGATTATATACAACGTAGGCAAGTAGGCATATGAGATTTTCAGTCTAATAACTAAATATTTCCAGAAATTACGTATAATTCATTATATGCGTCACACTTTCTTATATAGTGTGTCCAATTAAGTTGGCACCATATGGGGAACTTTTTTATTATTGATTTTATGAAAAAAAGTCTTCGTGATAAAATGTTCTGCATGGCCTAAAACCCAAAATGAAGTAATCAGATTTCAATTTTTTGCAGTCGTATACGAAGTATGTCGAAAAATGTAAATTTTGCTCAAGAGTAAAGTACCCTTATTTTTTATAATATCGACAGTCGTTATTAAGAAAAGTTGATCCTAATTGAAATCTACGGTCAGATATCCAATATTATCCATCTACCATTAAAAAACAGATTTTGTCATTTTTACAGACTTCTCTGAATTAGCTTTGATTGGCGAATTAAAGTAAAATGACGAAACAATGTAACACCACCACCTTTAAGTGACTGGAAAGTTGATGAGTTAGTTCCATTGGTCTATATACTATTATTGGTTTCACAATATATATAAAAATGTTTGAGGTATAGGTACATCTTATATTATTTGTTTTGTTCGCGAGATTTACAGCATTATTTGCACAGTATTTTAACATCTAATTTTTCAATGGCGCTGGTTTTATATTTCGGGCTGTAACATCCATATTTGACACTCAACTTTCAGTCGTTCTAATTTTCTATATCCTATATATAATTTTATATTACATACTCGTATTGATATTATTATAATAACTATTATTTTCCTAAATACAGGAGTAGCAGAGATACAGGCAGAAATAATATATAGGAGAGACCGAGCTGCACACGAATATTTAGCCAACAAAGACAAGTATACATATCTCGTAAGCTTTCTCTGTTTCTCTTTTAGAGACGGCCCGCTTTCTTCACGCGATCACAACGTGGTTTAAACATATTTGATGCAAAAACGTCGTTGGAACGTAGCTGCCTTCAAAAAGTGTTCATCATTTTAGGCCTCTCCACGTAATAGAACCGTTTCTATCACGTTGTAGTGATTTTGGCAACAAGTATTCAGAGTCTTGGTTGCTACATTCCATTCACTAAAAATACTACTTGGGTTAAGTTTGCATATATTAGTTATTAAATTTAAAACTATATATAGTTGCACATTATTTATCTTTTACCTTATCTTATTGGAAAATATCATCGTCGTCCTGCCTTTATAAATCCTCGGACTATATAGGCCTTAACGGCGTCTCCAGAAAATATGATCCCAATTTTTCTCATGGGCGGTGCTACCCGAAATCATAATTTTATCTGAAACTAATATAGATGGCACGGCTATAATGGCCTCCAGGATAATGTCTGGCCGAGATGTGAGGCAGCCTGTGAATATACTTATTATCATGATAAATAATGAGACTGGATACGAAAAAGTTATAAGAGAACGAAATTTTTTTATTGCGTTTTAAGTAAATGTTATTGTTATTGCTGTAAGATGTATGCAATAAAAAAAAGTGATTGGGAAATACCAGCGCGATTTTAACATTTTTAGATACGTAGGTGACAATTTATGAAATATTATTTTTTAGTCGTTTATGCTACTAATAATTGGCATGGCTATAAGGGTGATTCATAACTTATCAAAAAAAACAAAAATGGAAACATATCCCAGCTAGCAAAGTAGTTCTATAAATTTAGAATAATAGGAGTTTTATATTCTGTTAATACTTTATAGTTGTATTTAGAATACTAAATAATTGTAGCATTAAAACTAAATTGTTTTTTAAATTTGTTGCAAGAACGTTCTTAGAGCATATAGAGCATTTATAAGATAACTGCTAATGTAGCCCTATAAGTGTGTCCAATAACACAATTTTGCAGCAACAGTGCTTATAGAATCAAATTACTGTAAAACCTATGCAAAATACTGCTTTAGAGAATTATACCATCTCCTGTGACACTCTTATAAAATTATTCCGTAATGTCGCTTATAGTTTAATTATAGAACTATTGTATATTAGGCGTTGTTAAGTTACAGTTCTGCTGCAGAAAACAAATTACAAATATGGAAGCTGCTATCGAACTTAAGAGAAAAAGCTCTTTAAAGCAGTTATAGAGAATAATAATACAGTTGTTATAAAGTCATTATAGAGTAAATAAGTAACAAAAGCTTTTTTGTTCCATAAAGAAATGCTATAGAACTATCATTTATATATGTAGCTTTCCTATACCCCCATCTGACGAGACCTGCCTGTAAAAGTACGAAATATTTTGATCAAAGTATAATGGGGAAATTTGTATAACATAGTCGTGACTTGTAAAAATTATTATCTGCTTGCAGAAAGAAAATTTTATTACGATAGATAGATAGATTTATTTGATTGCTAATATAAATTGATACTATACCATTCCAGACCTTATCCATTTGCACTTCTAGATGTTTAAAAATAGAATGAGATATTTTATCTAATAAAACTTATCGTTATATATTTTTCGTCAATATTGCGAATGTAGTAATTGGGGTATCATATTCGCAATTACTCAAATTAAAAAGAAATCCTACAATACAGAAACTATCAAACCATTTAGCGATCTCCGTAACAAAGACTATAAAGAACCTGTAATTTCTGTAATTTAAATTAAGTTTCCCGCATAACTATCTCTTCTCAAAAGAGCAAATTGAGTTTTAAAAGATCCCAGTTTCAAAGCTTAATGACATAATTAACTTTTAACTTAAAAAGGAGTTTGCACTACTTAGGATTTCAGAACTCTCAAGAGTTCCTCCCGCGATATAAATTTCGAAACCTTATTTATTACAGTCCTAGAAACACCACATCGCACACTTTTATTTACTCGTTGTAGAGGGTTTGTAGTAGTCAGTTCAGTGAACGTTGTTTGTAACTATGACTACAAGCAAGTGGAGATGGTTTGCTTGCATTACGAGTCTGTAGATGAACGTTTCCATAGCAATTGTAATATCGACGAGTTCTTATGATTGAGAGAACATCACTAAATTATTATGTTCTTGACATTTAGCGAAATGTGGTATTGCTTCATTAACCTTACACATTTGAAATAAATGTCAGATACATATTGTTAATTCCTTTTACACTGCTACAAACGATAACAAACTTACACGTGGTTTTACTACAAGAAATTTCAGATAAATGCAGTAGAACCTCATTTTTCAAGCCAAATGGCATACTTTTTTTTATTAAAAATACACTAACGACGTTAAATTGCATTTCATGCACACTAAAAGGCTAGGTTATAGTCCGAAAATATATATTCACCATTTTTTTTGTAAAATCCTTATAGTTTCTGAGAAAAAAATTATTGATGTTGTAGTAGTTTCAACCTTTACGCTGGGTTACTGTAGTTTCTAGAAAGGCGATTTCAAATATCCGATTACTTACCGTATTAACTTTCTTGTGATGCAAATATTTTCATTAGTTATTCAAATATCAAAAATAGCTTACGTCTGTAGCATCTCGCAGTGGATGGATATCGTTTTAATTTATGGTGAAGTGAAAATGCTTTAGAAGAACGATTTTCCGATAAACATGTACCGAATGTAGCTACTTTTACAACGGTGTGCAGTGATTGCAAGTGTAGTGAAAACGCTGGCGTGACAAGGAAATTTGTAACCGAATCGTGGAAGAGATGTATGTCTACGGTCTATTGGAGCAATGTGGCATATTATACACGAGGCTCAATTGTATCTGTACCATGTACATCATGTCTAAGCATTATTAAGACTAAGGGACTGGACGAGAAGGAGCGCTACTATGACCGCCATGATCTCCTGACTTTAAATCATTTGGACTTATTTTTGTGGGGATATTTAAAAAATGTAGTAAGTATACTGCACTGATTATACGTCTTATAAAATTTTACAGTGCCGTGCAGAAGGGTTTTTTAAAATCATTTTTGAACTGCTCTTTTTGATTTTATTTTTACGAAATTGTATGTGTATGAGTCCTCTGTACACATTTTTTTTTTTAGATAAGTTCTGAATCACCCTTATATCACAGCTGTGTAAACATGGTTTTGTAAAGTTCTGAATCTATAAGTTCTCTGTAAGTTCTGAATCACCTTTATATCACAGCTTTGTAAACATGGATTTGTAAAGTTACTAAAGATAGCTTGAATTTTGTCCTACAACATTTTATAGGAAATAACTCTGTATACTTACACTGCAAAAAAGGCACATTTTAACACAAATAACATTATTACTCAGATTCATTATATTTTATCATACAGGGCCATATACTTAACCACATATTCTTTGGACAAAGATAATGCGACTTTTCTTATGCCATTTTTTATTTGGGCGTCCCTTTTTCAATATACAGGGTGCTAAAGTTGCATTTTAAAAAACTATTTTTGTTAATAATTCCATTGTTTTGTAAGATACACACTTGAAATTTTGGTGAAAAAATCGAACGGCGAATGGTGGTAACTGAGGGATGCAGTACTCTTTATCCCTTGCAATTATTTCTAAGTACGCTTATGCAGCTTTTTCTCCAAATATCAAATGTAGAATTTTTTCACCAAAATTACATGATAAGTATGCCGGAATAAGATAAAAGTACGTGTAAAATTTCAAGTGTGTATCTTAACAAAACAATGGAATTATTAACAAAAATAGTTTTTTCAAATGCAACTTTAACACCCTGTATATTGAAAGAGGGACGTCCAAATAAAAAATGGCATAAGGAAAGTCGCATTATTTTTGTCCAAAGAATATGTGGTTATTGGTATGGCATTCTATTTTGGGACACCCTTATATTACTTTAACACATTTTGTGTAGAATGTACATAATATGTTATGTTAAACTATTATACAGAAATTTTCCAGTGCAACACTTTATACTATGTAGGAAGACGTATAGCTGTAATTTTAAACAGTAACATGTATTTTACTTTTCAATCTTTTGTGTAGGTCAGATTCCATAGCTTCAGTTGTCCAAGCGCTAGGGCTTTCCCTGTTTATTTTTTTCCTGCTAATTGTCCGACCCGGCATAATCAATTTAAAGTGACAAGCAGCCGCGCCAATTAACAGACTCTCCTAACCCGTGTTGGGGAAGTGACAATGATTACTAATTTATTTACAGATAACCTTAACTTTAACTGACAGGTACACACTGAGCATCTAGCCATGGAACAAGGTACGTACGGTGTGAAATATGGAGAGGTATCGATTATGACCTTAATTGGTCTTTGTCAGTCTGATACAGTAATTTCAAAGTTCGATTTAATGTAAATTTTGCGTTAATACTCAGTTTTTGAAAAAAAATATTTTCTCTTGTACCTTTATAGAATGGCATAGAAGAGGAAATTTGGTAAAATCAAACAATAGTGCACACCTAAGACATGTTTTAAAACGAATGACATAATTTGAATGATTATGACCTACATTTTGCTTAGAAAGGTAATATATACAAATTTTATTTAAAAATATTGTACATACATACATTGACAAAAGATTGCGCAATTACTAACATAAAACGCATTTAAAATTTTATATTAGGATTATTAATTAATAATTGTACAACTGGATAATCCTGAGCTGAAAATATGAAGAATTGACACATGTTTTATTTAAAACATTATAAATGATTTTGCCCAATACATTAACCCTGTTTGATATTTCTCTATCATACTTGGCATAAGGTTTAGATACTTTAGAAAATATTTAAAATTTTTAGTTAAATTGCATGCATGATAAAAATTAGATACGTTATTCTCAGAAACCATTGCTTCTAGCGACATCAACAAAGTGTACCTTTTTTAACGAGAAAAGATAGCGAGGAAAATTTTTCCAGTCCAAAATGAGATACAGAGTAGCACAAAAAAGTCGTAGCGATTTAAAGGGGTCCAAACCATCGTTGGTGGCGTCCTCTAGCAGATACACCAAAATCTTCGACATATTCGAATTTCTAGTCCCAAGAAACCCCCCTATACCAAATTTCATAAAATACGGTCGATGCGATCGAAAAATAATAAAGAAAATGTGATTTATTTTTTCAACTTTGACACCCTGTAGCTCCGTTAGTATCAACTTTTGGATTAAGGTAAGTTGAGTTAATTCAGCTTATTTTTATCCAAACTATCTACATCTGAAGTTTGACCCATTCTTTACTGACCACCCTGTACATATCTGCGTACTTTTGTATACTGTGCGATCTTGTATGATGTTACTCTATGTGTCTAAACTGCTACTCTTAAAATGATAATCAGAATAAGATAACTAAGCAAATCAACCGCTTGACGTTACTACCTTTCTAACAAATTGCAGTTAGGCTATTCGTACAGAATTGATCGTTATTTGTCGTTTATTTATGTTATAAACTTAATTACAACTTCCTGCTTATAGCAAACATACATTGCAATTTCAGTCATGCATTCAAAAATATCTATTTTATGATCAGCAAGGTAATTGCATCAATAATTAGATATAATTATTGAGTTTTATTACTCACTAACCGATAATGGTTTAGTCACAGTGATACTAAAATTGAGAGGCGATAACGAAGGTGATTACATTATCAATTATCCTTATTACTTTATACAGAGTGAGAAAAAAGTAATGTAATATAGCTATACATATTTTATTTTTAATTATTCGAAAAGATGTCAGACAAAAGTTTGTTAAGCAGAAAATACATCGCATTTGTGTGAAATAACAGGGTGTCCGCAAATGATAAACAAAAAAATCAGGAGATAATTCTAGTTCTCTACCTCTTTCTGTATCATTTTTTCCAAAACTGATTATTAACGGAGTTACAGGGTGTTAAAGTTAAACTTTTATTTTCAATATGTGTAAATAACTTGTTAAGAAATCCAAATATTTAGATTAAATTTGTAATTCGGGGGTTTTTGCGGTCGAGTAATTCAAATATGTTTCTAATTTTGACGTCACTAGTACAGGGCGCCACTTATGGAGCATCATGTATCTTTTAAATGATAGAACTTTTTTGCTGCTTAGTGTATCCATCTGACTACTCTAACAATCCATTTTCCTACCTGTTATATCTGAAAAAGGTATACCTTATTGAAGTCGTTAGGAGTAACAGTTTTCGAAATAATCTTATTTGAAATATTCAGTGCACCGATTGAAAACTGTTATTGTTTCAGTTAAAGTGCCTTTTCTACTGAAAATATAGCAAAATATTACTATTATGAAGATGTGCAAAATTTTAAAAATCGGCTTACTTTGGTAAAATCTTTGTGCTTTGTTGAAAAATGGTTTCATCAAGAACCGCCGATCTTCTTGAAATTTTGCATGTCTCCACAATTTACGATTCTGAACAACTATTTCAAGTAACATTTTGCTGTATTTTCAGCAGAAAAGGCACTTTACCAGAAACCAAAACAGTTTTTACTCGGTACAGTGACCATTTCAAATAGGATTATTTCAAAAATGGTTACGCCTACCGACCTCAGCAAGGTGTACCTTTTTAAAATAAAACAGGCACGAGAATCGATTGTTTCGATAGTCAGATGGATACATTAAGATGCAAAAAAGTTGTGCCATTTAAAAGAAACATGGTGTGCCATGGCGTCCTCAACTAGTGACGTCAAAATTAGAAACATATTTGAATTTCTCGTCCGCAAAAAAACCCGATTTACAAATTTTATGTAAATATCTGGATTTCTTAAGAAGTTATTTACAAATATCGAAAATAAAATTTTAACTTTAACAGCTTGTAACTCCGTTAATAAATCATTTCCGGACACCCTGTATAATATTGTCTGAAGCTATTTATTTGTGGCATAATTTTAGTTTTTCTTTAGTTTTATTGGGTTTTTGCCACACTTCTGAAAAAAAGAAATTTTAAACTGTCAAACTTAACATACGTTTAATATTTTTATTACTATTTTGAAAACGAAAACAGAGATTTTCGAAACGTCAAAAATACGGAAGTGCGCGATTTAAGTGATGTGATTTTTGTTATTCTTTACTTATCTGCTTTTTTCAGTGTGAGATTTCTCGGTTAGGCAAACTTAGTTTCAAAAATAACCCTTGACTGATCCGTTTGGCGCAAGGGCTTCTTTAACTAATCTTTATTTTTTTCAGAAGTGTGGCAAAAACCCAATAAAACTAAAGAAAAACCCTGTATAATTTTTTTAAATGGCACCAATGTTTCATTTCACTTTTCTTGAAATCACCAAATGCTTTGCGTAAACTGTTAAAGTAAAATGTTTTACTTTACGAAAAATAAAAAATTATAAAAACTAATCGTATACTGTACCCAGTTATCCGCTATTTTTGTATCATTATTGACTTGAGAATAATTTGTTTTTGTCAATTACCATCAAATTTTAAAGCTTTCTTTTTATTTTGTGACATACTGTATGAATGATCATTGAATACAAACCAATCAATGAATACGAATTATATTATTTGAAATGAAATACAGTGAATATAATTGAATAAGCCTTCCATTAATATTATAATTTCGCGGGTAGGCTTACTCGTATTACTCAAATATATTATTCAATTATTCTCATTAGTCGTTTTTGATATGCACTTGTTAATAATTATTAATCATTATCGCCGTGGACAGTAAATATTGTAAAGTATGTAGTTTGTATTTCTGTCGCTATTTTCTTTACATTAGTGTTGGCAAACAATTTAAAGAAACATCTTGCGAGACAAGAAATATTGCTGCGACAAGAAGTCTTACATTACAAAAAAATGTTTTGAATGTATTATTAGTAATTAATTAAATTAATTTGCGCTTTTGATTAATAAAATAATTTGACATACCTGATGTTACAACAACAAAATTTTGTCTACCGACATCTAAACACATTTAGGTCCATCTTACCTCGTTTCTATGATCTAACAAAACTGTTTCTGGTTGTTGTCTGTTTTGAACTCGCAAGTTATTAGCAACAGCTATGATATGCTCGCGTAAATCAACACTGGTGGCCACTTCGGTGCGATATACCTCATTTTTTAAATATCCCCACAAAAATAAGTCCAAAGGATTTAAGTCAGGAGATCGTAGCGGCCATGAAACCAGTCTTCCTCGTACAAACCATCATACTCCTTGAATTTCATTAAGGTACCGGACATTTTGTGCAAAATGAGGGAGCACCATCGTGAAAATACTACAAATTCAATTTTTTTTTTTTCGGAAACTCGGATTTTATAAATTATTTTGTACGTAATTGACTCCTTTTTTCTTGATGCATTTACTCCTAAATTTTATTGGATAAATTATAAATCATCTTATATATATTTCATTTAAAGGAAATATAACAAATTTGCGAGATTCTTGTGTCAGTCAACACTATTTTCTGTCGAGATACACTCTGACAGAAAATTATTGGGAAAACTTCAAATAACTTGCCTCATTTTCTATCTTTACCTTGTTTGCCTACAAACTAATTTGTGTGATAATATACGCCTACAATTATGGTAACTAACATTTTACTAGAGAATTTGTATTTTGTATGGCTTCGACAGTATTATGAGACTATTAAAATGCTAAGCGAAGTACGGTAACATATCTTACACAACAGAGAATGTTAAGCAGAATACTAATTAACTTCTAATAAATTTCGTTTCCTAGAAGCGGAGCGTTGTGGTTCTGAAATACTGATTTAGTGTAACGCTACCTGAAATGCAAGTCTGATGGTGTACATGACGTGATGTAAAGTTATCAGTGGAGCGGTCATTTTAAATTATCTTTCTTAAATTTTCTTCGGAAAAAATAAAAATAACTCGAAATACTGGTATCTGAAAGAATTAACGGAATTCTCCATCGAAACCACCGCGTTGTCACGATTTATGCAGCTCTGAAAGAAAAAACAATATTTAAAAAATTGTTGATAATTAATGATTCCAGGATTGATATTTGGATAGATTTCAAAATGTTTTGTTGTTCACGTTAAAACTTGTCGTTGTAAAGATATGTTTAAGTGCTACCTCTCGTTTCCCCCTTCCCTCGACCATATGTACACAAATACATAAAAACAGTTAAAGCACTGAAAATGTAGTTTTGGTAGTGTGCAACGTAGGAACGAAGAACGAATGCAAAATATTGCAGCTAACCGGATTAACTGTTATCTATCAGGTAAAAAAAAAATGTGAGCATGTGGTTAAAATCTTTATACTTAAGGTATGTTCCAAATAAATACTTCTGTACGGCCACGATACCGTCACGAGATTATATGCACTGATAACAGTTTGTACCGTGCATGAAATCTCCAATGTTTGGAACGTTTACTTGGCCGAAAAATGAGTGGAGACAAACATACGAGGTGTGGCAATTAAGTTCCGGGAATTTGTCAATGAAAAAACAAGCAAATTAAATTACGCCAAAATTGTATTATCGACCTTCACAATAGTCTCCCTCTAACTCTACACAACGATTCCAACGTTGCTCCCACGATTGGAAGCATCCTTAGTAATCCTCCGCAGTTAACCCGTTCAGCACCACGGTTACAGCTTTTTTGACCTCCTGTACACCGCCATGATGAGTTCCCTTGAGGTGCGACTTCATCTTGGGGAATAAAAAAAATGCAGGAGGCAATATCGGGACTATAAGATGGGTGCGGCAACGTTGGAATGCCTTTTTTGCCAAAAACTCTTGTACAATGAACGAGGAATGGGCTGACGCGTTGTCATGGTGGTGTCCATCCGTTCTCGGCGAGTTCAAGTCGCACACCGAAAACGCGGGCCCGCAGCCGTTCCAGGACGGCAACATAGAGTTGTACAGTTACTGTCTGGCCGGCAGGAAAAAACGATCAACATTGCCCTCAGTCGTGACTTGGACATCCTCGCTTTCGTTGGCCGCTCTCCATCCTTTTCCACCTACTGCTGACTTTGTTTACAGGTCTCGGGGTCATACTCAAATATCCAGGTCTCATCTCCAGTGACTACCCGACTCATCCAGTCGTCGCTCCGAATGCAGGACAACAAATCTTTGCAGATCGATTTTCGCACGTCTTTCTGTTCACGGGTGAGAACATTTGGCACCATCATTGCGTAAATCTTTTGCACATTCAAATTTTCATGTGACACCTTGCAAACGGTTTTTTTGTTGACATTTAACTGGTCAGACAACGCACGAATGCTTAGGCGCCGGTCAGACGTGATCAGTGCACGCAAACGGTCAACATTCGCGTCAGTACGAGAGGTGACGGGAGCACATGGATCGTCTTCTACCGATTCACGCCCCTCCTTGAACCATTTTGCCCATTCAAACGCGCGTGTTTTCGACATGCACGCGTCTCGATACACCACCTGCAATTTTCGAAGGATTTCCAAGGGTTTTTCGCCAGATTTCACTAAAAATTGAATCACAATACGTTGCTTGTAATTTGAGTCACTCATTTTCACGACGCCACTAAAAAAGTTACTTCCAAAAAATACACATAAAACACAAACCAAACGTGCTATCGACTTCAACCTTGGACTGAAACTAAAAGGAAGGTCCCCCCTCTCTAGAAAAACGTCGATAAACAATGCAGTGTTGTCAGTTTCCGAGTTATAACTAAATTCCCGGAACTTAATTGCCAGCTACCTCTGAATTTAACTTTGAAGTTGTAAACAACCTCATATGCAAGTCATTATTTAAAATTAAAAACTAGTCATGGATGTACATTTTAAAATTCAATTTACTATTTACGAATCAAAAAACGACTAAATTGAACAGCTTTAATATCAAATCTAAACGAGATTACTGTCCGCATGCCTATACAAACAGTTCACAAGTAGTTATCATTTGGAACAAACCTTTAGTCATAACCTATATAGACTGTTCATCTTATTTTGAGAGTCTGAAAAATGCATTTAAGTTTATGGTACTACTTTTAGTATCACCTTGCATATACATATTTTATTTATTCCCCACGCGATATTTCTCTGTGCGTCACTGCTTTATAAAGCAATACAATCCATCAATCAAACTCGCATATATAATCCTACAAATAAACGACGGCAATGCCTATCTATTAGCAGCGAAATAAGAAGTGGAGACTTATAAATTTTCCTGAGCTGAAATGTACAAAAAATTATCGTACCAGATTTTATTCCCGAGATTTATGTAAGAGTACTATGTACCTTAACGATACAATGTATCATAGAGACCCAGTGCGTAAACAAAAAATATTAAAACATTTTTTATGGGGCGCATTTCACAACAGCAGCACTCAGGTCTTGTTTTTCCGGCAGCAAAATAAGGGAAAAGAACGGCAAGTCTGACGTCGAAATTTATTAAGTTTTTTGTGTACTCCAGTTAAAACTGCCTACTTCGTATCAGCAGCTACTTAAAAAATACCCCGGAGGTCTTGTGTATACCGTAACTTAGGGTATTGATTGAAATATACTGCATTAAGTTTTTTACGGTGGTTTCCATTCGTAGGAGCGCTTTTCCTGAAACATTTTTTTTGTAATGTTCGGAATCCAACGTATCTAGAAAATTGACGATTCCTAAATTTTCGCTTAGTTTTAGGAGGTTCTTCTAACACTTCATATGTTAGGCAGAGAGCGTAACTGCAATAGAAAATAATTTACAAATTGCTTTTCTATGACTTTACGACACGTTATTTCAAAATCCGTGAACTTCTATAACTTTAAATATGTAGGTAGCTATAAAAATGAGTAGGTGCGAATGTAATTTACAGTCAATTGTAAGAATGCCTCGACAGGGTGATTCAGAAGTTATCTAAAAAAATTACAAATACAATTTTGTAAAAGTACCGGTCCTCTTCGTCCAATCCCTTGGTATTAAAGCTTGGACACGCTGTACATGGTACGGATATAATTGAGCCTCGTGTAAGATACGCCACATTGCTACAATACGCCGTGGACGCCCCTCCATCTCTTCCACGACTCGATTGCAAATTTCCCGTGTCACGCCAACGTTTGCACTACACTTGCACACACTGCACACCATTGTAAAAGTAGCTGCATTTGGAACATGTTTACCGGAACATCGTCCTACTAAAGCATTTCCAATTCATCATAAATTAAAACCATATCCATGCAGCTGCGACTTGCTATAGACGTAAGCCATTTTTGATATTTGAAAAACTAATGTAAATACTTACATCACAAAAAAGTTAATACGATATGTAATCGGATATTTGAAATCGTCTGGCTAGAGGCTACAGTACTAACTAGAAACTACTAGAAGTTCAATAATTTATTTCTCGGAAACTATAAGAATTTTACAATAAAAATGTTTACGATATTGACTCCATTTTTCATGACGCACCAATTCCCAAATTCTTTTAGAGAAGTTCTCAATCACCCTATATAACATGGAAAATACTTTCCTAAATAGCACTACCTGCTTAGGATTTTCAGGTATAAAATATATTCTCCTGTTTTAAGTTTTGTGGTTGAACTTTACTTGAAGTTGCCGTAAAGTTAACGATTTCCTGAAATATGGTACACAATCCTGTAAACTTTTAAACTAGAAAACTAAGTTTAAATAATATTTTCTCTTAACAAACCTCTGTAAAGTCAAGAATAAGATTTTCCAATAGCAGAAATGTTGCTTTTTCACTAAACAACTGTTAGAAGTAGAACCAACTTCTTAATATCTGCAGAATATCGAACTCAAGTTTGATATTTAAAGGAAGTATTCATTTGCACAGTTTTTGGTATGTGGTATTCATGTTTCAAACATGAAGTGTTCTAGACACTGTTGCAAAAGTTTTGTACGGTCATTACAAATAATTGACCCTCATATGGCATTTACATTCATTAATATGTCATGAAGAGCTCAAACTCTTGCTTCTGTGCTATACTGATAAAAATGGAAGAAAATTTACATGTTTGGTTACGGTCTTTTTGCATAATATTTACTGCTCATTTTAATTAAGAAATTTCAGGAATAATATGGTAATACAATATACTACATTAGAACTATTTACCTTTACTCAAATTATTATGAAATTTTTGCAGAATATTTCATGTGATTTCTGTTGGATATGCACAGAGGCACATCAATCTAACCTCTATTCTAATGCCTTTTAGTTATGGTAAAAGTAACTTTTGACATTGTCGATATTTATTTTCAAATATTTTTAATTTATTGGTATAACAATTTTTATAGTTAGATATTTGACTCAACTTAAGGAGGCCACCTGAAGAAGCAATCCTAAAAATCCAGAAATAGGTCAGATCTCATCTATTGTAGTTGAATTTTCGAGTTCCCACAGTTTCAAAAGTGAACTTAGATATTTATAGTGTTTTTATTAAACCAGGTTAGTGAATTTAGAGATTATTATTTTTAGATAATTATTGAATAGAGCTTTGTCTGTGGAATTGTTCATTAACATACCTAGATGTTTGGTATCAGAGAGCATACATATGACTTCATTAGGAATTGTAGGAGATTTGATATATATTAGCTTAAAATACCTTTCTAATACAGTAAAAGATGATACTTGGATTGGGAATTATCTCAAGATGCAGTTATATATTCAAAAATTACTCGAAATTGTTTCCAGGAGTTCATAAGAATGCTGCTAAACGACGGTAAAAAATATCTCACTTGCGTGTCATTGCATTCTTTACAGCTACTCATCTGCTAATTATTGTTTCGAATACGGCATAGTTAAACAAAACAAAGCAAATCAATCAATACAGTGGACGATATTTTCCCACATAAGTTATTTATTGTACAATGCATTCCTTGCATTATGTAAAAATTCAAGGAAAGAGGCAGATGGAATACTCCTACGCCTCCTCTTTCTTACCTGACCAACCTTTGTCTAATTCTGACGGCGCGATCAGGTAGAAGGCGATAAATCGTTTGGTGCCGAACAACTCGCATTTCACGGCTTAACAATAGCCTTTTTATCCCAATCTTAAATATAAATTAGGGTAACACCCCCGGAGGTTATAGCCACTATCTGAGACTAAAAGCTAAAAAGTTAATTTACTTTCAAATTAAGGGAAGTGGAGTGTAATCGTCTGGGGAATATTAGTTCGGATTTTAATTAAATTCTGGATTAGGTCGTACCTAATAAAGGCACTGTACCGCCTTTTCACTGCAAATGTTTATTTTAAATATATACGGAGATTTTTAGTAGTTTGTGTTACAGCAGCAAATGGAATGAAATAGTACAAAATATTGTGTCGACGAACAAAATTTGAAGCATTTCTACTGATAGAAACATTTAATTGTATATCATAATCTTTAAAAAATCATTTAAATTTATTTAACAATTTACAGTAATTTTGACTTCCTTGTCCTTGCTAGATATCTTATGCGTTTTTGGAAAACGACAATGTCTGATATATCTGTTTGTTTGGAAGTACAAGATTTGTATTGTCTTCAATGTAACTTTCTGCTATTGTAGCGACCTTCTTCGCTAACAAAGTTGTTGAAGTATATCTGATGTAGTGCGCCATACAATTCTTAAAGATACTTTTCCTATTGCATTAATTCCGACAGGTTGCGTAGCATATTTCTGATTCATATATCGTGAATTGAGTTTGAGTTGTGGAAACTCATTTAGACGTGGTGAAATGTACATTCTACAGAGACGTAGCAAATCTCTACTTTACAATAGTGAATCTACGTGAAATATTCACGTTAGTATTACGAATCGAAACCAAAAAACATGAGCCAGTATCTTGTACTTCTTTGATCTGAAAGTTTGTCAATTCACAAGATATACATGCACCTGTGACTCCCATTGTTACGGCTACATGAAGTAATTGAAAATTTATACCTAATATTGTATAAAAAATAAAATTTACCATCATAAACTGTTCATCGCCAGGTCTTGTTAGAAACGCGTCGATGTGTTTTCTATCTACCAAGCTTGCTTTCTTTGCTGTACCTATATCCTGTAGAAACACTTTTCAGAAATGTCAATTTACTAATTGCAAACAGGTGCAGCTTCATGTGAATTTTCAAAGTAGTTTTTAATATAGAACTGACAGACTATTTATGGTCAGATATTAAAACTTTCTTTACTATACTTTTTTCCAATGTTGGGTCCTAACTTGGCCCAAGCAAAGATTCTGTGAACTTTGGCCCAGGGTTCTAACTTGAGTCCTCTATTGTCTTTACTCTTTATTAATAACCTTCCGGATATGGTCCCTTGTGAGCCTTTGTTCTTTGCTGTTGACTTATTGAAGTTGTTTACTGAGATAAACTCCCGTTTGGACTGCCATCACCAATCGTCTTAATTTTATATATCGAAATGGAAACGTATGATACACGAAAAACCAATTTTATTAGTGATTATTATTTCATCAGTTATAATGTCATCAGTCGAGTCGAGTGCTATAACGATTTTTTAACGAATAACCTTCGATAGTAATTTTGCTTTTACTGAGCACACTAATAATGTACCAGTGCTTTTGAAACATATGGTTTCCATATATTTTCAGGTATTAACAATATTGTGTGAAACTAACTACTCAGTGGACAAAAGCCCCAACCTGCGTTGAATTACACCCACAATATCTACCCATATATTCCTTATTATTAGCTTTTGTAACATTTTTTACTGTTTAAGAAAGGTATTTTAAGCTAATATGTATCAAATCTCCTACAATTCCTATCAATGAAGTCATATGTATGTTCTCTGATACCAAACATCTAGGTATGCTAATGAACATCCACGACAAAATCTATTCAATAATTATCTAAAATTTAATATATTTACTAACCTCTGGAGTGGGAACTCGAAATTCAACCACAATAGATGAGATCTCACTTATTTCTGCATTTTAGTAGGATTGCTTCATCAGGTGGCCTCCTTTAACTTGAGTCAAATATCTAACTATAAAGATGATTATACCAATAAATTAAAATTATTTGAAATTGAATGTCAAAATGAAATATCGACAACGTCAAACTGATTAACTGTCAATGAATATCATAACAACCTACTAAAATAAATAAAAATTAATAAAAAATTTTACCTTTTATGTATGTATTGTTAATACCTGAAAATATATGAAAAAACTATACATAAAAGGTAAAATTTTTTATTAATTTTTATTTATTTTAGTAGGTTGTTATGATATTCATTGACAGTTAATCAGTTTGACGTTGTCGATATTTCATTTTGACATTCAATTTCAAATAATTTTAATTTATTGGTATAATCATCTTTATAGTTAGATATTTGACTCAAGTTAAAGGAGGCCACCTGATGAAGCAATCCTAATAAAATGCAGAAATAAGTGAGATCTCATCTATTGTGGTTGAATTTCGAGTTCCCACTCCAGAGGTTAGTAAATATATTAAATTCTTTAGATAATTATTGAATAGAGTTTTGTCTGTGGATGTTCATTAGCATACCTAGATGTTTGGTATCAGAGAACATACATATGACTTTATTGATAGGAATTGTAGGAGATTTGATACATATTAGCTTAAAATACCTTTCTTAAACAGTAAAAATATGGTTTTCTGTATCGAAATTGCAGAGACTTCTCCAATATTGAACCTTCAAGTCTCTATTTTGCGCACTCCTTTGGTGAAAACTTGAATACGGTTCCATCATATAGTCTCCGATTTATGAAGTTTATCGGTAGAGTTTCGAATCGGTTGAACGCAATTTGTTCAATTTCTATGCTTTCATCAAGATCGATTTTATACACCATGAGAATTTAGTCAAGCAGTTATTAAATAGATTCAAATTTGAATCGTTAGAGATTCGGCATATTATTTCTTTAATCCATTTTCTGTATAATCTTTTGTATGGAAAACTGATTGTCTAGTTCCATTAAGCAACATAAACTTTATTGTATTTCGGGTCTACAGAAGACATGTTACTTTCTATTGCTCTACTCCTAGATTTAATATATTAATTAAATGTCCCGTTTCACTTGTGTGAGTTATAAAACAAAATTGTATTACATTGTGACATCATAACATCTTTCATTTTCTCCAGATCTTCGAACAATACTAAAAGAAAACATTAACAAACCACCATGGCAACCACCGTGTCTCCTCATGACACAGCGACTTATACCGAGTTTTTGGAGGAACATTCTTGTTGACGTTTAAGAATACCGTTTTCTTTTCATTAAACTTGTGATTGTGGATAAAACGTTGTGTTGCATTCGTCGATTTTTATATACTTAAGAACATTTTTGAGTGAATAATTACTTCTCAGTATCCTATGTGTGAATCTGATTCTGCGTCTAGTTCGCAACCCATCAAAAAGCAGTTAAAGTTCTAGAATATTAGAACGAAAGAGTAACAAAGCGGTATAAGATACGAGATAATTTATGATTATTACCTAAGCATTCGTGTTGACGTTCTTACCCTAGAAATTTCATCGTCGCCTTCTTTGTTTTACGGCTCTTACCACTTCTAGGATGTTGATAGCATCGGAATTTAATATTATATACCTTTAGCTACCTGCTGCTGCATTTTACGATGCATCTTATTTTACATAAATTACTTATCGCCGCCTTAAATACCCCATTCCCGGTGCGTTATAAAGTTATTAAACTTTGTTTATAGTATTACAGAATATTTCAATTAGGTTTTATGTTTGCCTACCAAGGTGCTATTGTCTAATAAAATTAAATATACTGTGGCAATCTGTATTATAGCTGAATTAAAAAAAAATACAATTATTTTGAAATCGGGACAGAAAATAACAGTTTTACAATCTAAATATTTTACACACAAATATATTATTGCAAGATACACCTTTCAGGCCATTAAGCTGCATTAGATTTTATACACTTTATGTATACAAGGTGGTCACTTTAACGACACCTAGAAATCGTAATGCAGGTATACAGAATGCAAATGTACTTTTCCAGTTTTCTGCAGCTATTTCAGGAAATACGCAAAATATATTCAGAACATGGAAAGGCATAAAAATGCTCATCTTTTCTTAATTTAAGCCAGGCTATATGCGCTCATTATTATTTCCGAGAACCTTACACTGGGCGTCATAAAAGTAACCACCCTGTATACATCAGCTTGCTCCGGTATACCATTTACCTATTCTTGATAAGGACCGTCGAGAGCCAATGTGGGTCGTAGTGAAAAAACTTTTCCCGGCACCCAATAACGTGAAAATTTTTCAGGAAGTCATTATGTCCTCTTTAAATGTATGTAAAGCTGTTCAGTGTTAACTTCGGTAATATACTCCATAGGTTTTATGTGACTCCAAAAATAAAAGTCAAGTGGATTTAGGTCCGACGATCGAGGGGGCCGTCCTCGGACCACCTCGGCCTATCTATCGTTCGGGAACGTGATCCAAATGTTGTCCCACTAGTTGCGCAAAAATTATTACGCAAAAATTGGAAATAGAGAGCACCAATTAACCGATTTTTCAGAATGAAGATACTTTACTACAATACAAGTCTATGCGTATAGGTTCCTCCTATCACACTGTATTTTATATTGTATCTTATATATGACTCTGTAATTAAGTGGGCAATGTAATCGCAGCAGTGGAGAATGTTCCTGAATTGACAAATATGCAGTAAATTTCTCATAATAGGGCAACGCGCTCGGGCACGCCATTATTAAATAAATCAGGCCTAATCACATTTACATGTAATAAAACAGTTTAGAGAAGTGGAGGAAAATAATGTTAATCGCCCAAGGACCAAGCTTGTCACAAGTCAAAACAATGGTCTTTCAGATTAAGAAGTTTATCTGAAATAGAAATCCATATATTTTATTCATTTTCTGAACAACTAAGTGAAATATAACTCGTCTACGAGCTATAAATTCATCGGCAGTGACGTGTTTTAGAATATAACTGTCCGGCGTGTTTGACAACATGGTAACGCATGCAGCCTTAAAAATGTTAGAAATAGTGAAATTTTTTATACATTGTATATTTAACGATATATGCTATCGGCTATAAGAGCATTTAATATAGCAGAGCAATCATAACAAGGGGTTCCTTATTCTTTAATAGAGAGTTATTGGAAATCCCTTTAATACTGCCGATCAATATTTAGTACGACTTTATTTAAATACTGCTTACCTTTATTTTGCCCACCGAAAAATAGTTATTGGTCAACAATTTGTCGGACGGGATTCCCTTATACTTTTGTTTATTTCTCTCAATTTTGACAATTTAATGGTGAATCAGAAAAGAAGTATAAGTCTATATTTAGAAAAAATGAGAATATGCTTTCTTATCCTCATTTAATTTTTCCTCAAATATAATTTAAAAAGCAAAACACATTTTATTTTATGTTACAAGGATATCACTACGGGTACCTACAATCGATTACAGCCGAACGATCCGATCTATCAAATTAAGGATTGTTCGGTGTTACCTTACTCTTGCTTAAATATGGTCAAGCACCATCACTATTATTGCATCCATAATAAAACAGCACATATACGCATGCTTAGATGTCAACATAAGGGAAACCTAAACACTGCTTAACTGTATAAAACGTCCAAGAACTCTCTATTGTCACGGGTACATGCTTTTGCAATAATAATGACACTCCCGCAAAACAGTTTTTGAACTTCTGGAAGTTCTGAGTAGAAATTTCATTAAATCTCTGTTAGTGAGTGAAAAAACTAAGTACTAATATTAAATGTTGAAAGTAGATTTCATTACAAACACGTCAGCACTTAGCAAGTGTCACTATTATTGCAAACCATTGTACATACATAAACTGACTAATTTCTCTTTAACAAATTTTAAACTCATTAAAGTCGAACATAATTTTACAGTGTTCTTTATTTTCTCCTTTATTATCAACACTCTTAAAACTACGTGGAGAATAATACACAATTGTTGTTTTTTTTCTACACAATCTGTGTCCAAAATCTGTACAAATCAAATTTGTACCTACTACTTTTTCACAGTCCATTGTGCAGAATTGTTGCTATTCTTCAATTTATATACAGGGTGTGGCGTCTCTAATGCAGAATATTAAAAATTTATATTCCTACACTAAATGATGTAAAATAATATCGATAATCATAGATAGATTATAACATTTGAATTTAACAAAAAATGCAAAAATTGATGAAAAGTTAACGATGGTACTGGCCGTATTGAGATAGATGCACCTAGGGAGTGGAGTGCAATGGAGACGAGATCAGTGTTGTCGGATGTGAACATTTTCTTCACATTGAAGAACTTTGACCCCTGTGAAGAAAAGACTCAAATCGATAAAATCTGAAGAAATTTCTTATTTAGTTTTAAAATAATTGTACATTTTTTATTGAATTTATAAATAGTCGAATATCATGCACATTGTTAAAATGTCGTTTGTCATAGAGAAATGTTAGAAGTATTTAGTGTAGAGTAGACATTTGACATTATTTTGAACAATATGCCTTCGTTATGTGAAGAAATGTATAAATTGTCAAGTCAAGTTCTGTGAAAAAGATCGGTGTATTAAGTTATTCTATTTATGGACTTGCATTGTATTTGTTTTGCTGTTTTGATTTGAGTAACAGAATAGTGTATAATAGTGTTATTGTAAATTACATTAAGTAAAAAATAAGAAACGTCAGGTGCTATTTGCTCACCTAATAGTCTATATTTTGTTTCTTATTTCACTATATATATTCTTATGGGAATTTAGGCTTGTTATCGGTAAGGTTATGCCAGATTTTTATTAACAATTAGCCTACATTTCCGTAAAAAATACAGCTCAACATTAAGTAGTATCTCTTTGTTAGTTCGTTTTACAAATTTCCGTAAAATTATACCATCCGGCAACACTGGTTCGGCCTTTCAGTAGGCAACTGCTAGGTTCATAACTGTCTTAGTCAGGGCCGTACTAGGATATATTTATTTACTACAAAATCAATTTTCTTGGCAAAATGTGGATTTAGGACTCTTTAATATAAGACTTTTTTATTTCAAATGGAATCTGTATTGTATTTTTCCTGCAGTGAAGGCAGTACACCCTGCATGATTTTTACTACTTTTATGCACACTAGTGGCATTAGTAAATACGACAAATCATGGTAGTGGCACAAAAACGTGTAGTAAGTGCAGATATTTTGCCAAGTTAAGGGCGGCGTATCTTTGAAATAGTGTTTTTTACAAATATAAGTAATTTTAGACATTTAAGAACTGACTATAGAATTTAGCAAATAACAGCAATGTTATCTTATGTCACCTGCGAATATTCCGAAGGTACCGAAGTAAAATAAATATATAACGACAGAAAGCGGCCTAACCAACAATTTTTTAGGTACAGAAATCTATCAGAATGGGTATTTTTTAAATTCAACTGTAGATGTAAATATTGTTATAACATAAACTTAAATGAGGAATTAGAATAGCAGAATAATGTGTGTCATACAAATGCATTTTAAAAGTCATCATATTATTATTTGAGGAGAGTTTAAATAGTAAAAGTGGATAAACAAAACATTAATAATTTTATTTTCGATATTAGGTACTTTTGCTCTATGTGTTTAATTTTTCGAGATATCAGTACCTAAAAAACACCACAAATTTGATCATTTTACGGCGACCTTAAATAAAAGAACCTGTACCGCTATATTTTCTGTTAGTTGAATGACTACATGTTGAAAACCGTTCTATTCTACCATCCATATTTAAATAAGTAATAATTAGTAGAACATAAACGCGTTTTGAGAGATGGTTTCAGTGAAGTATTACTCATTGTCCGGCTAAGAAATCAAAAGCTCCTGTGCCACTTAGTGGTAATTTCCGCTGCTAATTAGATTGTGGCGCCATGCATATTGCAGAATACCCCAGCAACACACGTCAAGTGGGAGGCTATCATTAGCTTATTAAGTTAAGGGAGGGTACTGAATAAATTACCATCTTGTGCTGATAATGTGATGGAATTATTTTATTTATGTAGACTCATAAAACAGTAATGTCTACATTCGAAATATTACGAGAAAATGTGCTTGCCTGAAGCCTAGGTGAAACATATTTCTACAATAAATCACAATCCACTGCCGCTTTTCTGAAATATTTTCTATTTTTTAGCCATTGTTTGATAGAGTAATAATACCGATTTCTTTCAAATAGGACACTTATTTTTCGGAGTATAAATAGACAGCCCTTCTAAAGACGAATTCAATATCATAAATCTAGAAAAGATATTCCGTTATATAAGTCACGTGACAGGTTCCGCGTTGCCTAGGGTATTAAGGTCCGGAAAATGGATATTTTATTTGCTTTATGTTGCAGTTCTGCATATATGATGGCTGCATTGCAATATGAAATTAACTAACTTACTGTCATTTTAAATATCATTAAAGATTGTAACCAATCACAGTAAACAAATAAGCTTCACGCTACAGTACAACTAATGTAAATTGGCAAAAAAGCAAGTTTTAGCGATTCTGGACCTTTTAGGGTGGCCATGAATTAGCGGTCGTCGGCATTTTGCCGCTGGCACCGTCTATATTTGTTCTAGGTTTGTGGGTTATATCTATTGTATTGTCATAGCTGTCAAATAAATGAACAAAATTGTTTTTTCTACGTTCATGCAAAAAACAATACTTTATTGAACTATATTTAGTGGAAAAAGTGGTTCTTTATTGCACTCATCTGACATTCTACTGCAGCGTTTTGTCATCGTGACAAACATAAACTTTCAAATCGACCTCACATTTTTCTAGACTTAGTGTCATCTAAATAACATTTTTTGGTTTTTGCATGAACGTAGAAAAAATATTGTATGCAACTCGTACAAAAAGTGCTTATTGCACTCGACATGTTGTCATACTCGGCCTGACGGCCTCGTAGGACAACTTCACTTCGCGTGCAATAAACGCTTACTTTTTGCACTTGTTGCATAAATAACCATTTTAAGTCGCATTGATTTTCTTCTAGACTTTTTCTGTGCTGTGTTCTTTTTTATAATGGGAAATGCCTTTTTTTCCTTGTACACGGCTGCAGGAAAGTGAGCGTTGCCCAATCAAAGTTTGTTTGGGCTGATTGAGACTTCAAAATTAATGTAGGTATAACGAGATCATAACCAAACCATCTTGAGCGTGGTGACGTTGCAAAGTTAATTTCTCGGAAGCATACAATTTTTTTACGGATATTGAAAGGACTTTCCATTTCAATCGTTTTTTCTAAATAACTTTTCCTTGAACTTATAACTAGTTACCAGTTATTGTGTACCTGGAATGTTTCGTTTACCTAATATATTATCAATTTAGATTAGATGGGCTTTCCAAAAACAACGTTTTAATCTCAATTAGATATAGGGTGTTCCGCATAGTAGCTGACACAGAACAGGTGCATGTAGGGGGTCCCAAAATGTTGCAATTTAACCCAACATACCTCTATACTCGTACAATGTTGTACACAGGCCGAGTTACAGGCCTTCAGTGGGGCCAAATATTTCGAAAAAAAATTAATATCTCTGATGGGATATAAGTGGTCTGCTACTTCCTGCTCGGCCTAACTGACTCGACTTGCAGGAAGCGACCTACATTACAGCAGGTACTTAATCGCGGGCCTCTCGCTCTGGGCGGCGAGCCATTAAATCTATAAATGATTGCAGGATACAACTACTCCACGGACTAATGCCTCGACCGACATTGAATTACACCTGCAGTATCTGTGTGAACAGCCAAGAACCCTTGTCGGACATACCACCAGACATATATTGGTTTCGGGCTTGTTAGCCCACATCAGTATGCCATAGGTGAGATGACCGACAATTGAACTGGCTGTTCCTTCATATATATGTTCACATACAAACCGAGTGCAGGCGAGATATAAATGGTCTGCTACTTCCTGCTCGGTCTAAGCGGCTCGACTTGTAGGAAGCTACCTACATTACAGTAGCTTCGATTAAATCAGGGAAAGTATTTTTCAGAAATTCCAAATAACTTTCGCCATTTAATCGATTTGGCCACTGCGCTCCCCTGACTTAATCCCCCTTAATTTTTGTGGGATTATCTCAAATATACATATTTTATTGAAGGAGCGGGGGGTTGTTGTCTAAAGTTATAAAGAAAAAAAAGTAATATCGTAACTGATTGCCATATTTACTAACTTTATATTACAATCGATACCAGTGCTTCTGATGTGGCAACTAATAGTTAACATTAACTTCCAAACCATTATGATAAACTCCTTCGAATGTGCTGCTCTCGGCAAACAAGTTTATTAACGCGAAAGTTTCTGCAGTTTAAATAATGATACTTCAACTCTTTATTAAGTTTTCATGTTTACAAGAGATTTCCAATTTTAGTGAAGCTATTCGTAAAACTCATGCACAATATCTCGATATTACTTTTTTAATAAGTGCCATGAGAATCTAGATTAAATTTTTCTCCTATACCTTTTACCTAGCTGTCATGTACACACCAACCATCAGTTAGTATTGCTGATGATTTTACGCTAAGTAAAAAAATACACAAACACTTTTGGGGTTTATTTTTTTATATTAAAGAAACATTCTCATTCATTTCATATATCTATGGACGTTATTTTTTAATAAGGAATAATGAGTCAATATCTCATAATGACTTGTATGCAAACAATATTTTTGTATTGCGTTGCTTTGGTACAAGTAACAATCGTTTATACATTGAAACTAACTTTTTAATGGGGTATACATGTCAGTTTCCCATAACATGATATCTGGACATTAAAAGCGACATCGTTAATGGGTTTTTAATTAACAGTCTTTATAGAGGACTATACAAGGCGATTCTATATAAAACGCTTCGTTTTCGATATACAGGGCGTTCCTGTTGATGGATTAATTAGTATTTCCCAAACACATAGAGATATATTAATGAAATTTGGCACATGGAAATTTTTGTCATGTGACACAAATCACCAAATTGTTTAAATATTTAACTGATGATAGCATGAAGGGATGTTCAATCACTAAACTGTTTAAGTTTGACAGCTTCACTTTTCAAATAAATTTCAAAATGTCAGGTTTTGGAAATGCGAATTTTCAATATATTAAGGCGGTAATTTAAGCAAAAAATAAAACTGCAAACAGATCTATGTAAGCGTAACACTGGTTCAGTTTCGTTAAGTTTGTCAGAAGTAAACCGAATAATATTGTTCTGGGATGAAAATACCCCTGAAGATTTTATGCATAAATTCTACCATATTGCTACTGTAGAATTAACGTAATGAGGAGGCAAGGCAGTTGCCTATCTCTTGGATTTATTTCAAATCGAGAAAAATAACGATGGCTCTCCAATAAATCGCATTGAATATATTCCGGTGTCCAGTAAAACTTGCCTAGGCGGCTCAAAAAGCTGTACAAATAGTATATCGTTGATTGCCAATAGTGAAAGTCAAAGCTACTCTCTACGCCTTTTTCATAAACGGATATCAAAACGAGGCGAACATATTACCTCAACACAGCTTAAAACCTAATCTACATTGGAAAAAGGAAACCAAGAATTCGTAAGACGTATGTCCCTATTTGGAAAAAATACTATTAATGGATGGACTAAAGAGGCTATTGGCTCAATATAAAGGACTAAAAGATAACAAACCATTCGAACAGGTCAACTGGTGTTAGCGAATTAGCAGAAAATGGCATGCAAGAACAACAATCGCTGCAAATTACTATAAAACCATATTTAAATATCGACCAATAACACTACAATAAGCTCATAAATACTATACGTGGTAATAGATCTTCTGTAGTAGAAAAAAATAGCCAATAAAATGCGGCGTTCAAGTTTAATAACTGTAAATTTACCAGCTCTACTTTTAATAAATAAATAATGGTTTTGTTGTGTTACGACTTATTTGATCTTTTTTTTACGGTTTAAGAAAGGTATTTTGAGCTAATATGTATCAAATCTCCTACAATTCCTATCAATGAAGTCATATGTATGTTCTCTGATACCAAACATCTAGGTATGCTAACGAACATCCACAGACAAAACTCTATTCAATAATTATCTAAAGAATTTAATATATTTACTAACCTCTGGAGTGGGAACTCGAAATTCAACCACAATAGATGAGATCTCACTTATTTCTGCATTTTATTAGGATTGCTTCATCAGGTGGCCTCCTTTAACTTGAGTCAAATATCTAACTATAAAGATGATTATACCAATAAATTAAAATTATTTGAAATTGAATGTCAAAATGAAATATCGACAACGTCAAACTGATTAACTGTCAATGAATATCATAACAACCTACTAAAATAAATAAAAATTAATAAAAAAATTTTACCTTTTATGTATAGTTTTTTCATATATTTTCAGGTATTAACAATATTGTGTGAAACTAACTACTCAGTGGACTTCATTGATAGGAATTGTAGGAGATTTGATACATATTAGCTTAAAATACCTTTCTTAAACAGTAAAAAAATGTTACAAAAGCTAATAATAAGGAATATATGGGTAGATATTGTGGGTGTAATTCAACGCAGGTTGGGGCTTTTGTCCACTGAGTAGTTAGTTTCACACAATATTGTTAATACCTGAAAATATATGAAAAAATTATTTGATCTTTTTGTAAAAAAAAATTCTGACCGAAAATCCCTCCGACATTGACAAATGCCTCATAATTTTATGTAAAATTTCTTAAGTACGTTGCTTGGTACCAGTTAACAAATCAAAAAACAATTTTGAGATTTCCATACATATAAGCATTGATTAGTAGATCGTCTAGTTTTTTTGTTGCTACCATAAAAGTGTTTAGTTATGTTTCCTAGCAATTATAAAATAATAAATCTCATAAAAGACATAACTGATACATCCTAATAATGACTGATGAATTTAAATAAATTTATATTTATCAATCAGTACGAAGAAAGAAAATGCATTTACTCTGTTTAGTAGTAGTTTTATTACATTACTGAACTTGTGGCTTATATGATTTTGTCGTTTCTTGGGGAAATTTTGAATAAAATAAAAAACAGACGTGAAAATTTAATCAAATAAATGTTATTAAATCTGGGGAAGGATTCTTAAGAAACGAATAAGTAATTAACTTGCCAGTTGCAAGACATTCACCTGATATAGCTTGTTCTTAATGACAGAAAGCTGAAACCGGCAAATGGATAAATAATTACCAGCGCGTTCTATATACATATTACTTTCCGGAACTTCTAGACAAGTATTCTCTCCTGTTTGTTTTAAATAATGAAGTGAAGTTTTGAGAATGCAATTTTAATTAAATTCATACCTGTTGTAGAAGGAAATATTTAATTCCAGACTGTGAGTGAAACAGAAGCCAAAGTTTCGAGAAAAGTTAGGCAACGATGTACTGGAAATTTGTATAACTCGCAAAGCTTTCTTTAATACGATGGTACTGCCTTTACTGAAGAAATAATATAACTAAACCGTTAGAAAGTTGTAGTTCGTAGGTTTTCACAGCCGGTGCCATTTGAATGATGTACACCTTTTGGCTGTTTTGCTGTGTTCGATGCTTAACATATGGCATCTTCATTGCTTCTCGTCATTTTGGTCAGCTTCGATGTGGAGTCGCTGTTCACCAATGTTCCGATCCAGGACAGAATGCAACTGTCGACCACTTCACCCCTGAAGTTATCGCTCTATTTAAGCTGTGCCTGACTTCCACATACTTCGTGGCGAAATTATTTATGGAAAACTTAGCTTAGATCAGCTCCTAAGAAATCTAAGTGCTTGCTTAGATACGTGGACGACACTTTCATCGTTTGGCAGCATGGAATGAACTGCCTACCAAAATTGTTGGATCATGTTAACCAGCAACACAACAAGATCGACTTCACCATGGAACTGGATCAAGACAAAGCCTTACTGTTTCTGGACAATATCGTAAAAACCTCTAGCGTCTTGGGACACGGTAACACGGTGTCTACAGGAAGAAGACACATACTAATGTACTAATGTACATACTAATCTCATAGAAAGTTCATCATCCGGCAAAAAAATGCCTGGTCATGAAGACTCTAATTGACTGTCCATTAACGTTGGCCGATTCGCTCTGATCTGTATTCCTAGCAAATGGATACTTTAAAAAGGACATTGATAGACTCATTAGACCTCGACATGATCAAACAACAAGGCTCAAGGAGGTAGTCATTACAACCACCACTATACCTCAATGTGATAGATAGAATTGCGAAAATACTACGCAAAAAAGGCGTGCGAACTAGTTTCACACCAACGTGTAAAATAAGTCAGCAACTCCGCAACCCGAAGGATCAATTGGGTCCGTTACACACTCGGGAGTGTATTTGGTGCTATGTAGCGACTGTGACAAAGTATACGTGGGAATGTCCAAAGAACTGTAGATCTCAGGCTGTCTTGGATCGGAACGTTGGTGAAAAGCGACTGCACATCGAAGCTGACCAAGATGAAGCACTGAAGATGCCATCTATTAAGTATGACGAAACGTCTGCAGTTACGCATCGACTAAGACAAAACAGCATGCAAACTTTGGGACACCCTTATATATATTTTTCTAGGCACTAGATACTGAGATTTAACATAGTAATATACGAAAAATAGGAATATATCAAAGAGCAAACTCATATGGCATGATGCAGACATATCGACGGAAGTTATATTTTTAATTTGATCTATAACACTATTTATTTACATTCCACGAATTTTATTTTTACTGTATATATTGTATTGTATTATTAAATAGTAAAATGGAATTACATTATACCACTTTAAATTAAATATACATATAACATGGGATATGGGAATTTGACAGAAATTAATTAATATTTATGATATGAAAATACTAAAACAAATTAAATAAGCCGTCAAACAAATTGCATTAAATATAAACATAAAATTGAATGAGCAGGTCATACTTCACTATTATATTAATTCAATTATAGGGTGCACCATGAACAGAAATAATTTTATGTGAACAATTTTGGAAGATTTATGTGACGTAAATAAATTTTAGTAGATCTTGCTACGCTCACCCCAAAATAATACTGATGGGCTATTTCTTACCCTTTCAACACAGATGTGAATATTCCAAATCACGATGTACGAATCGAGCATCGCTTATCATCGAAGCTGGAAGCAATGGGTAATCGTCTGATGCCGAATCAAATAATAATCCGCATTGTTGAAAGATTTTACAAAAATATCACGTTTTCCTTGGTTATTAAAAAATAAGCGGCTTTTTATATCGATCTTACAGTCTCGTTTGTGTTAATCTTGATAATGGTTCTCAGTTTGAAGTCCGATGAATGTAAAACCACAAAAAGTAGATATACGAGGTGTGGCAATTAAGTTCCGGGAATTTAGTTATAACTCAGAAACTGGCAAAACTGCATAGTTCGTCAACGTATTTCTAGAGAGGGGGGACCTTCCTTTTAGTTTCAGTCCAAGGTTGAAGTCGATAGCACGTTTGACTTGTGTTCTATATGTATTTTTTGGAAGTAACTGTTTTAGGGGCTTCGTGAATTACAAGCAACGTGTTGTGATTCAATTTTTAGTGAAATCTGGCGAAAAACCCTCGGAAATCCTTCGAAAATTGCAGGTGATGTATGGAGACGAGTGCATGTCGAAAACACGCATGTTTGAATGGGCAAAACGGTTCAAGGAGGGGTGTGAATCGGTAGAAGACGATCCACGTGAAGGAGCTCCCGTCACCTCTCGTACTGACGCGAATGTTGATCGTTTGCGTGCACTGATCACGTCTGACCGGTGCTTAAGCATTCGTGCGTTGTCTGACGAGTTAAACATCAACAAAGAAGTAAGATGTTACACAAAAATTTGAATATGCAAAAGATTTGCCAAAAGTTCTCACAGAACAGAAAGACATGCGAAAATCGATCTGCGAGGATTTGTTGTCCCGCATTCGGAGCGACGGTAGAGACTCGATGAGTCAGGTAGTCACTGGAGATGAGACCTGGATATTTGAGTATGACCCCGAGACCCGTAAACAAAGTCAGCAGTGGGTGGAAAAGGGTGGAGAGCGGCCAACGAAAGCGACGATGTCCAAGGCACGACTGAAGGTAATGTAGATCGTTTTTTTTCGATATCCACGGCACCATTCAAATAACCGTCAAAATAGTACATTATACTATAAGGGAGAGAAATGCGTTATTTTGGCAGAGGTGCAATTTGAAGCCCGAGGGCTACAATGCGCCGAGGACAAAATAGCATCTCTCCCGAAAGGTATATACTATTTTTTCCACGGTCGTCTCATTAACTTAAAAACACATATTTTGTCATTATGAAGTTCTAACAATAACAACCATTTAAGTCAAATGTCATTCATCACTTTTACAATTGACATTTGTCAATCAAACCGACAGGTTTTAGTAGGTACCACTACTAGCGCAATCACAAAAACTGTAAATGTAAGCGAAAGTAATATTCCTTCTAATATTAATTTTGAAAATTGTACAAATGTAACATTTAATTTAAATGTCAATAAATAAATTCAACGTTATCTTTTTTTTTGCATGAAAAACGTTCTCCATAATGTAAACTCCCTTGGGAGCATTATACTCCCTTAAAACTGATTTCTACTCCTGACCGTGGAAAAAAACATTTTTTACCTAATAAATCAATTTATTTTTGACAAAATGAGCATTACACCAAAAACATTTATTTCCCGAGAATAAATTATGTTTAAATAAATTGAATTGTTTGCGGAGTATATTATACATAATACCATGATTAAATTCGTCAATTACCTCGACATAACCTTTTTAGTTTAGTGTTTCAGTTTTAATAACTTAATGTATGGATTGTCTGCTAAAAATCAGTATCTCTTCTTATATTATTTCTTTCTTTTGCCATGAATGTTTGAACAATATCATGTAGCTACATTATAAAACAGACAAGCAATAAGGGTGATCTCTCTCAACATATTGTTATTGTTATATTCAAATTTAAATGTGTCTGTTCGTTAGGTATGTGTAGGCGTTATGCTAAAAGAGAGAAAAGGAATTCCGACAAATCAATCAAAGAACAATATTTGGTGGTAATAAGCACAGACAAATTAATAAATAAATGTTGTTTGTTTCTTTTTTTCATAAACCATGGATAATAAGTAAATTAAAGTATTAAATATTATGCGATAGTATCGATCACGTGACTTTCCCTTTACATGAACATGGCATTTAGTACTGGAATTTTAGGGTTAGATCCCACTGGGATCTGAAGGCGTGGTCACCGTTTAATAAAGAGACGGATACTAGAAACGTGGCAAGTCGGCTATCGCCGACTTGACCTTTCTTGGGTAGGGTTCGTTTTTTTAAATACCCTGTATTTTTTCGATAATTAGTGCGTTAAGAGACCCCCGATGGAAGTTGAGTAAAAAAAATTGTCAGTTCTCTTAATTTTGAGATTTTTTTAACGTTCAACATTTTTCCAACACTTTGTATATAAAACGGTCTTTCGTACTTCCGACAACCCATGCGAAGCAAAAAAAATAATTTTATTCCATGAATTTTGGGAGTTTCAATATTGCTTCAGTTTTCTTAAACACCCTGTATTGTTCTCATTAAAATAGTTTCCATATAGACCATTGTTAAAAGTTTCATCAAAGGAATATTATACTTCCATGAAGGTTTCTAGAGAAGGGTCGGTTTTTTAAACACCCAGTAGTTTTTTAATTAGTATAGTTTTCTTACAGACCGTTGTGAAAAGTTTCATTAGAAAATATTCCATGAATTGTGAGGATTTTTAGAGAATGGTTTGGTTTTGTTAAACACCCCGTATTTTTTCATTGGTATAATTTTTTATAATCGTGAAAAGTTTCATAAAAAAAAATAAATTCCATAAATTTTGTGGATCTAGAGAATGGATCTATATATTACACCCTGTATTTTTTCATACGTATGTATTTATATACATAATAAAACCTAAGTATATATTTTTATAGTTTTTTGACAAAATATTGTAAAATGTTTCATCAGAAAGCAAAAAAATTTTAAATCCACGAATTTTCAGGATTTTTAGGGAACAGTTCGGTTTTTTTAAACACCCTGTATTTGTTCAATAGTATATTCTTCCTATTCTAAATTCCATAATGTTTGTGGATCTACAGAATGGTTCTTTATTTTACACCCTGTATTTTTCATACGTATGTATTTATATACATAATAATACCAAAGTATATATTTTTATAGTTTTTACAAACTATTGTAAAAAGTTTCATCAGAAAGCAAAAATTTTTAAATCCACGAATTTTCATGATTTTTAGGGAACGGGTGGGTTTTTTGTACACACCCTATATTTTTTCCGATAATTAGTGCGGTAAGAGACCCCCGACGAAAGTTTCGTACCAAAAAAATTTCCAGTTCCCTTAATTTTTACATTTTTTAATCTGTAATTTTATTTTTTCTCGTCAATTTTTATCGTAACACCCCGTACGTCGAGCTCTTTTGAGTCGCACTGTATATACGCGAAGCGACTTAAAATAATTGAAGTCCGCCATATTGTCTAGCTCATTTATACCACGGATTCATTCGTATTTATGCATAGTTCAATGCAAAAATAAACTCAAAACAAAGCGCTCGCATAACAGAACGTATCTAGAGACTTCAAAGTTACCTTGTTGGCCGTTTGACGTTTCGGCGGAACGTGTAGTGGACTAAAATTTCGATATTTTCACTATAAAATCGAATTTTAAACCTAAACCTGAGGCACACGACACATTGTAGAAGGTTCAAAGTTTACGTTTCGATATGGCTTTATGGACATAAAGGGGTACTTACTTTTCAGAATCTAATCGTTTTGAAGGTTTTGTGAAGACCGCCATTTCCCAGGCTCTTCTCCCCGGTCTTGGATCGGATTTTCGCACATTTCGATACAAAAATGAATTCTAAACCCAGCGCTCGCATAACAGAAAGCATCTAGAGACTTTAAATTTACCTTTTCCGACCTTGGCGGGTCTCCGACCGGCCCGTTTGGCAAACGTTCCTAAGTTTTATCCGGAGCTGTCAACGGCACCGCACCGTCCGGCTAGCCGTTTGACGTTTCGGACGGCCGAGCGAATGCGAATGCCGCCGAACGTATAGTTTATATCAAAGTTTCTAGAGAATGGTTCGTTTTTTTTAAACACCCAGTAGTCTTTTAATTAGTATAGTTTTCTTACAGACCATTGTGTTCATAAGAAAATATTCTATGAATTGTGAGGATTCTTAGAGAATGGTTTGGTTTTGCTAAACACCCTGTATTTTTTCATTAGTATAATTTTTTTACAATCATGAAGTTTCATAAAAAAAAATAAATTCCATAAATTTTGTGGATCTAGAGAATGGTTCTTTATATTAAACCCTATATTTTTCATACGTATGTATTTATATACATAATAAAACCTAAGTATATATTTTTATAGTTTTTTGACAAACTATTGTAAAATGTTTCATCAGAAAGCAAAAAAAAAATTTAAATCCACGAATTTTCAGGATTTTTAGGGAACAGTTCGGTTTTTTTAAACACCCCGTATTTGTTCAATAGTATATTTTTTCTACAGAACATTGTAAAAGTTTCATCAAAAAGAATTTTTTAATTCCATGAATTTTGTTGATTTTTAGAGAATGGTTCGGTTTTTTTAAACCTCCTGTATTTCTTAATTAGGATATTTTTCCTATAGAACATTGTATAAAGTTTCATCAAAAAGAATTTTTTAATTCCATGAATTTTGAGGAATTTTAGAGAATGGTTCGTTATTTTTAAATCGTCTGTATTTCTTTATTGCGATATTTTTCCTACAGAACATTGTATAAAATTTCATGAAAAAGAATTTTTTAATTCCATGATTTTGAAAATTTTTCCATGAATTTTGGGAGTTTCAATATTGGTTCAGTCTTTTTAAACTCCCAGTAGTTCTTTAATTAGTATAGTTTTCTTACAGACCATTGTGAAAAGTTTCATAAAAAAATAACTTCCATAAATTTCTAGATTTCTAGAGAATGGTTTTTTATTTTACACCCTGTATTTTTCATAAGTATGTATTCATATACATAATAATACCTAAGTATATAATTTTTATAGTTTTTCTACAAACTATTGTAAAGTTTCATCAGAGAGCAAAAAAAAAATTTAATCCACAAATGTTCAGGATTTTTAGGGAACGGTTCGGTTTTTAAACCCCTGTATTTTTCATTAATATAGATTTTTACAAAGTATTGTATAAAGTTTCATCAAAAGAATTTTCAAATTCCATGAATTTTGAGGATTTTTAGAGAATGGTTCGTTATTTTTAAACACTCTGTATTTCTTAATTAGTATATTTTCCTACAGAACATTGTATAAAATTTCATCAAACAGAATTTTTTAATTCCAAGAGTTTTGAAAATTTTTAGAGAATGGTTCGTTATTTTTAAACACTCTGTATTTCTTAATTAGTATATTTTTCCTACAGAACATTGTATAAAGTTTCATCAAAAAGAATTTTTTAATTCCATGAATTTTGAAAATTTTTAGAGAATGGTTCGTTATTATTAAACACTCTGTATTTGCTTCGATAGTGAGTGTCATAATAAATCCTTGATGGAAGTTTAATAAATAAAAAAAAATTTCCATGAATTTTGGGAGTTTCAATATTTGTTCAGTTTTCTTAAACACCCAGTAGTTTTTTAATTAGTATATATTTCTTAGAGACCAGCGTGAAAAGGTTAATAAAAAATATTCAATGAATTATTGTGGGGATTCTTAGAGTATGGTTTGGTTTCGTTAAGCACCCTGTATATTTTCATTAGTATAATATTTTTACAATCGTGAAAAGTTTCATAAAAAAAATAAATTCCATAAATTTTGTGGATCTAGAGAATGGTTCTTTATTTTACACCCTGTATTTTTCATAAGTATGTATTCATATACATAATAATACCAAAGTATATATTTTTATAGTTTTTACAAACTATTGTAAAAGTTTCATCAGAAAGAAAAAAAAATTTTAAATTCACAAATATTCAGGATTTTTAGGAACGGTTCGGTATTTTTAAACCCCTGTATTTTTCATTAATATAGATTTTACAAAGTATTGTATAAAGTTTCATCAAAAGAATTTTCTAATTCCATGAATTTTGAGGATTTTTAGAGAATGGTTCGTTATTTTTAAACACTCTGTATTTCTTAATTAGTATATTTTTTCTACAGAACATTGTATAAAATTTCATCAAAAATAATTTTTTAATTCCATGAGTTTAGTTGATTTTTATGAAATTGTTAGGTTTTTAAACCCTCTGTATTTCTTAATTAGTATATTTTTCCTACAGAACATTGTATAAAGTTTCATCAAAAGAATTTTTAATTCCATGAATTTTGAGGATTTTTAGAGAATGGTTCGTTATTATTAAACACTCTGTATTTGCTTCGTTAGTGAGTGTCATAATAAATCCTTGATGGAAGTTTAATAAATAAAAAAATTTCCATGAATTTTGGGAGTTTCAATATTGGTTCAGTTTTTAAACACCCAGTAGTTTTTAATTAGTATACATAGTTTTCTTACAGACCATTGTGAAAAGTTTCATGAAAAAATATTCAATGAATTATTGTGAGGATTCTTAGAGTATGGTTTGGTTTCGTTAAGCACCCTGTATTTTCTCATTAGTATGATTTTTACAATCGTCAAAAGTTTCATAAAAAAATAAAATCCATAAATTTTGTGGATGTAGAGAATGGTTTTTATTTTACACGCTGTATTTTTCATAAGTATGTATTCATATACATAATAATACCAAAGTATATATTTTTACAGTTTTTCTACAAACTATTGTAAAAGTTTCATCAGAAAGCAAAAAAAAATTTAAATCCACGAATGTCCAGGATTTTTAGGGAACAGTTCGAATTTTTAAACACCCCGTATTTTTTTTTCGATAATTAGTGCGGTAAGAGTCCCCGACGGAAGTTTCGTACCAAAAAATTTTCAGTTCCCTTAATTTTTACATTTTTAACGTTCGACATTTTTCCAACACTTTGTATATAAAACGGTCCTACGCACGTCAGAGAACCCCTCGAAGCGAAAGAACCGAAAATTTCCTCGAATCTGTAATTTTTATTTTTTCTCGTCAATTTTATCGTAACACCCCGTACATCGAGCTTTTTGAGTCGCACTGTATATAAGCGAAGCGACTTGAAGTGTGCCATATTGTCTAGCTCACTGATACCACCTATTCATTCTATTTATGCAAAGTTCAATGCAAATAGCAATAGCGGATGGAAATATTTGACAGCTGTTCTATGGCTTCCGTCATTTTGACCCCGTCTTGGTCTGCCATATTGTCTAGCTCACTGATACCACCTACCTATTCGTTCTATTTATGCAAAGTTCAATGCAAATAGCAATAGCGGATGGAAATATTTGACAGCTGTTCTATGGCTTACGTCATTTGACCCCGTCTTGCTTAGGATTTTCGCAAATTTCGATACAAAAACGAATTCAAAACCAAACGCTCGCATAACACAACGTATCTAGAGACTTCAGATTTACCGTTTTCGGCGTTTGGGGGGCTCCGGTCGGCCCATTTAGCGAAATTTTCTGCGATTTATTCGGAAATGTCACCGCGCACTCGCCATTTGACGTCGCAAATTTTCGACTATAAAATCGAATTTTAAAAACAGATCTGAGGCACACGACACATTGTAGAAGGTTCAAAGTTTACGTTTCGATATGGCTTTATGGAAATAAAGGGGTACTTACTTTGCAAAATGTAACATTTTGAAGGTTTTGTGAGGACCCGCCATATTGCCAGGCTCTTCTCCACGTCTCTGTTTGGTATTACGCAAAATTCGATACAAATTGGAACTCAAAACCCAGCGCTCGCATAACAGAAAGTATCTAGAGACTTTAAATTTACCTTTTTTGCCTTTGCGGATCTCCGAACGGCCCGTTTAGCGAACGTTCCTAAGTTTTATCCGGAGCTGTCAACGGCATCGCACCGTCCGGCTAGCCGTTTGACGTTTCGGACGGCCGAGCGAAGGCGAATGCAGCCGAACGTGTAATTGACCAAAACTTTCGCTATTTTCCTATAAAATCGAATTTTAAACCTAAATCTGAGGCACGCGACACATTGTAGAAGGTTCAAAGTTTACGTTTCAACATGCATTTCTGGAAATGAATGCGGGAAAATACGAAAATATCGAATCCGAAATAGTTTGACGTCTACCCATATCCGACTGACGTTTCTCCGATTCCCGGGCGATAAGCTCCGCCTCCGCTATATCCATCTCGCTCGCCGAGATCGGCCGGCGAGGACCCTCCGAAAAACGGAAAATTTACCTAGAAAAACGCGAAAAACGGCCCGCCGAGCGCCTCGTCGCGACGGAGAAAGGACCAAATAAGAGACTCGCCCGCGGCCGCGTCCGCGACACGACCGCCCGAAAAACGTGGCGCGGTGCGAGACCGGCCTCCGGGCGGCTTCCGGACTTCCGATAAGGGGCGTTTTTTTCGACTTTTGTCTCGTTTCCTCGCGAAAACGGAAAAGTAACGCCGGCGGACCTCCGGAAAAACGCAAAATTCGCCCCGAAAAGGTAAAAGAACCCACCGAAATACGCCTAAGCGACAACCCAGGACCGAAGGGCGCTTCGCGCCCTTCGGCTCGCCACTCGCGCGGCTCGCGAAAAAGCCTTTGAGGAGATACTTTGCCACTTTTCCGCACCCCGGTGAGCGAGAGGCAATCGCGCATTTTAATATATTAGAACTAGAAAGGTGGCAAGTCGGCATTCGCCGACTTGACCTTTCTTAGTAGGGTTAGTTTTTTAAACACCATGTATTTTTCGATAATTAGTGCGTTAAGAGACCCCGATGGAAGTTGAGTAAAATAAATTAGTCAGTTCTCTTAATTTTGAGATTTTTACCGTTCAACATTTTTCCAACACTTTGTATATAAAACGGTCTTTCGTACATCCGACAACCCATCCGAAGCAAAACAAATAATTTTATTCCATGAATTTTGGGAGTTTCAATATTGGTTCAGTTTTCTTAAACACCCTGTATTGTTTTCATTAAAATAGTTTCCATATAGACCATTGTTAAACGTTTCATCAAAGGAATATTATACTTCCATGAAGGTTTCTAGAGAAAGGTCGGTTTTTAAACACCCAGTAGTTTTTAATTAGTATAGTTTTCTTACAGACCGTTGTGAAAAGTTTCATTAGAAAATATTCCATGAATTGTGAGGATTTTTTCAGAATGTTTTGGTTTTGTTAAACACCCCGTATTTTTCATCGGTATAATTTTTACAATCGTGAAAAGTTTCATAAAAAAAAATAAATTCCATAAATTTTGTGGATCTAGAGAATGGATCTATATATTACACCCTGTATTTTTTCATACGTATGTATTTATATACATAATAAAACCTAAGTATATATTTTTATAGTTTTTCGACAAACTAATGTAAAAGTTTCATCAGAAAGCAAAAAAAAATTTTAAATCCACGAATTTTCAGGATTTTTAGGGAACAGTTCGGTTTTTAAACACCCGTATTTGTTCAATAGTATATTCTTCCTACAGAACATTGTAAAAGTTTCATCAAAAGAATTTTTAATTCCATGAATTTTGTTGATTTTTAGAGAATGGTTCGGTTTTTAAATCCTCTGTATTTCTTAATTAGGATATTTTTCCTATAGAACATTGTATAAAGTTTCATCAAAAGAATTTTTAATTCCATGAATTTTGAGGAATTTTAGAGAATGGTTCGTTATTTTTAAACACTCTGTATTTTTAATTAGTATATTTTCCTACAGAACATTGTATAAAGTTTCATCAAAAGAATTATTTAATTCCATGAATTTTGAGGATTTTTAGAGAATGGTTCGTTATTATTAAACACTCTGTATTTGCTTCGTTAATGAGTGTCATAATAAATCCTTGATGGAAGTTTAATAAATAAAAAAATTTCCATGAATTTTGGGAGTTTCAATATTGGTTCAGTTTTCTTAAACACCCAGAATTTTTAATTAGTATAGTTTTCTTACAGACCATTGTGAAAAGTTTCATAAAAAATATTCAATGAATTATTGTGGGGATTCTTAGAGTATGGTTTGGTTTCGTTAAGCACCCTGTATTTTTCATTAGTATAATTTTTATAATCGTGAAAAGTTTAATAAAAAAAAATTAAATTCCATAAATTTTGTGGCTGTAGAGAATGGTTCTTTATTTTACACCCTGTATTTTTCATAAGTATGTATTCATATACATAATAATACCAAAGTATATATTTTTATAGTTTTTACAAACTATTGTAAAAGTTTCATCAGAAAGCAAAAAAAAATTTAAATCCACGAATGTTTAGGATTTTTAGGGAACAGTTCAGTTTTGAAACCTCCTGTATTTTTCATTAGTATAGATGTTTTAAAACTATTGTACAAAGTTTCATCAAAATGAATTTTCTAATTCCATGAACTTTGAGGAATTTTAGAGAATGGTTCGTTATTTTTAAACACTCTGTATTTCTTAATTAGTATATTTTCCTACAGAACATTGTATAAAATTTCATCAAATAGAATTTTTAATTCCATGAAGTTTTGTTGATTTTTAGGAAATGGTTAGGTTTTTAAACCTCCTGTATTTCTTAATTAGTATAGATTTTTACAAACCATTGTATAAGTTTCATCAAAAGAATTTTTAATTCCATGAATTTTGTTGATTTTTAGAGAATGGTTCGTTATTATTAAACACTCTGTATTTGCTTCGTTAGTGAGTGTCATAATAAATCCTTGATGGAAGTTTAATAAAAAAAAATTTCCATGAATTTTGGGAGTTTCAATATTGGTTCAGTTTTTAAACACCCAGTAGTTTTTAATTAGTATTCATAGTTTTCTTACAGACCATTGTGAAAAGTTTCATGAAAAATATTCAATGAATTATTATGAGGATTCTTAGAGTATGGTTTGGTTTCGTTAAGCACCCTGTATTTTCTCATTAGTATGATTTTTACAATCGTCAAAAGTTTCATAAAAAAATAAAATCCATAAATTTTGTGGATGTAGAGAATGGTTTTTTATTTTACACGCTGTATTTTTCATAAGTATGTATTCATATACATAATAATACCAAAGTATATATTTTTACAGTTTTCTACAAACTATTGTAAAAGTTTCATCAGAAAGCAAAAAAATTTTAAATCCACGAATGTCCAGGATTTTTAGGGAACAGTTCGAATTTTTAAACACCCGTATTTTTCGATAATTAGTGCGGTAAGAGTCCCCCGACGGAAGTTTCGTACCAAAAAATTTTCAGTTCCCTTAATTTTTACATTTTTAACGTTCGACATTTTTCCAACACTTTGTATATAAAACGGTCCTACGCACGTCAGAGAACCCCTCGAAGCGAAAGAACCGAAAATTTCCTCGAATCTGTATTTTTTTTTTTTTTCTCGTCAATTTTTATCGTAACTCCCCGTACTTCTAGATTTTTTTAGTCGCACTGTATATAAGCGAAGCGACTTGAAGTGTGCCATATTGTCTAGCTCACTGATACCACCTATTCATTCTATTTATGCAAAGTTCAATGCAAATAGCAATAGCGGATGGAAATATTTGACAGCTGTTCTATGGCTTCCGTCATTTTGACCCCGTCTTGGTCTGCCATATTGTCTAGCTCACTGATACCACCTACCTATTCATTCTATTTATGCAAAGTTCAATGCAAATAGCAATAGCGGATGGAAATATTTGACAGCTGTTCTATGGCTTACGTCATTTTGACCCCGTCTTGCTTAGGATTTTCGCAAATTTCGATACAAAAACGAATTCAAAACCAAACGCTCGCATAACACAACGTATCTAGAGACTTCAGATTTACCGTTTTCGACCTTTCGACCCGGTCGGCTAATTTAGCGAAATTTTCTGCGATTTATTCGGAAATGTCACCGCGCACTCGCCATTTGACGTCGCAAATTTTCGCAATTTTACTATAAAATCGAATTTTAAAAACAGATCTGAGGCACGACACATTGTAGAAGGTTCAAAGTTTACGTTTCGATATGGCTTTATGGAAATAAAGGGTACTTACTTTGCAAAATGTAACATTTTGAAGGTTTTGTGAGGACCCGCCATATTGCCAGGCTCTTCTCCACGTCTCGGTTTGGTATTACGCAAAAATCGATACAAATTGGAACTCAAAACACAGCGCTCGCATAACAGAAAGTCTCTAGAGACTTTAAATATACCTTTTTTTGCCAAGGAGGGTCTACAAACGGCCCGTATATCGAACGTTCCCAAGTTTTAACCGGAGCTGTCAACGGCATCGCACCGTCCGGCTATCCGTTTGACGTTTCGGACGGCCGAGCGAAGGCGAAAGAAGACGACCTTGTAATTGACCAAAACTTTCGCTATTTTCCATATAAAATCTAATTTTAAACCTATATCTGAGGCACGCGAAACATTGTAGAAGGTTCAAAGTTTACGTTTCAACATGCATTTCTGGAAATGAATGCGGGAAAATAGGAAAATATCAAATCGAAATAGTTTGACGTCTACCCATATCCGACTGACGTTTCTCCGATTCCCGGGCGATAAGCTCCTCCCGCGCTATCTCCATCCCTCTCGCCGAGAACGGCCGGCGAGGACCCTCGAAAAACGGAAAATTTACCTAGAAAAACGCGAAAAACGGCCCGCCGAGGCTCGTCGCGACGGAGAAAGAACCAAATAAAGAGACTCGCCCGCGACCGCGTCCCCGACGGGCTCGCCCGAAAAACGTCGCGCGGAGCGAAACCGGCCTCCGGGCGGCTTCCGGACTTCCGATAATGGGCGTGGTTTTCGACTTTTGTCTCGTTTCCTCGCGAAAATCGAAAAGTAGCTCCGGCGGACCTCCGGCAAAACGCAAAATTCGCCCCGAAAAAGGTAAAAAGAACCCACCGAAATACGCCTAAGCGACAACGCCGGGACCGAAGGGCGCTTCGCGCCCTTCGGCTCGCCGCGGCGCGGCTCGCGAAAAAAGCCGTTGAGGAGATAAATTGCCACTTTTACGCCCGCCCCGAGGGAGCGAGAAAAAACAACGGATTTTAATATATAAGAAATAGAAAGGTGGCAAGTCGGCATTCGCCGACTTGACCTTTCTTAGTAGGGTTAGTTTTTAAACACCATGTATTTTTCGATAATTAGTGCGTTAAGAGACCTCCGATGGAAGTTGAGTAAAATAAATTAGTCAGTTCTCTTAATTTTGAGATTTTTACCGTTCAACATTTTTCCAACACTTTGTATATAAAACGGTCTTTCGTACATCCGACAACCCATCCGAAGCAAAACAAATAATTTTATTCCATGAATTTTGGGAGTTTCAATATTGGTTCAGTTTTCTTAAACACCCTGTATTGTTTTCATTAAAATAGTTTCCATATAGACCATTGTTAAACGTTTCATCAAAGGAATATTATACTTCCATGAAGGTTTCTAGAGAAAGGTCGGTTTTAAACACCCAGTAGTTTTTAATTAGTATAGTTTTCTTACAGACCGTTGTGAAAAGTTTCATTAGAAAATATTCCATGAATTGTGAGGATTTTTAGAGAATGGTTTGGTTTTGTTAAACACCCGTATTTTTCATCGGTATAATTTTTTACAATCGTGAAAAGTTTCATAAAAAAATAAATTCCATAAATTTTGTGGATCTAGGGAATGGATCTATATATTACACCCTGTATTTTTTCATACGTATGTATTTATATACATAATAAAACCTAAGTATATATTTTTATAGTTTTTTGACAAACTAATGTAAAAAGTTTCATCAGAAAGCAAAAAAATTTTAAATCCACGAATTTTCAGGATTTTTAGGGAACAGTTCGGTTTTTAAACACCCGTATTTGTTCAATAGTATATTCTTCCTACAGAACATTGTAAAAGTTTCATCAAAAGAATTTTTAATTCCATGAATTTTGTTGATTTTTAGAGAATGGTTCGGTTTTTTTAAATCCTCTGTATTTCTTAATTAGGATATTTTTCCTATAGAACATTGTATAAAGTTTCATCAAAAAGAAATTTTTAATTCCATGAATTTTGAGGAATTTTAGAGAATGGTTCGTTATTATTAAACACTCTGTATTTGCTTCGTTAATGAGTGTCATAATAAATCCTTGATGGAAGTTTAATAAACAAAAAAAAATTTCCATGAATTTTGGGAGTTTCAATATTGGTTCAGTTTTCTTAAACACCCAGAATTTTTAATTAGTATAGTTTTCTTACAGACCATTGTGAAAAGTTTCATAAAAAATATTCAATGAATTATTGTGGGGATTCTTAGAGTATGGTTTGGTTTCGTTAAGCACCCTGTATTTTTTCATTAGTATAATTTTTTGTAATCGTGAAAAGTTTAATAAAAAAAATTAAATTCCATAAATTTTGTGGCTGTAGAGAATGGTTCTTTATTTTACACCCTGTATTTTTCATAAGTATGTATTCATATACATAATAATACCAAAGTATATATTTTTATAGTTTTTACAAACTATTGTAAAAAGTTTTATTAGAAAGCAAAAAAAAAAATTTAAATCCACGAATGTTTAGGATTTTTAGGGAACGGTTCGGTTTTGAAACCTCCTGTATTTTTCATTAGTATAGATGTTTTAAAACTATTGTACAAAGTTTCATCAAAATGAATTTTCTAATTCCATGAACTTTGAGGAATTTTAGAGAATGGTTCGTTATTTTTAAACACTCTGTATTTCTTAATTAGTATATTTTTCCTACAGAACATTGTATAAAATTTCATCAAATAGAATTTTTAATTCCATGAATTTTGTTGATTTTTAGGAAATGGTTAGGTTTTTAAACCTCCTGTATTTTTCATTAGTATAGATTTTTACAAACCATTGTATAAGGTTTTATCAAAAATAATTTTTAATTCCATGAGTTTTGTTGATTTTTAGGAAATGGTTAGGTTTTTAAACCCTCTGTATTTCTTAATTAGTATATTTTTCCTACAGAACATTGTATAAAGTTTCATCAAAAGAATTTTTAATTCCATGAATTTTGAGGATTTTTAGAGAATGGTTCGTTATTATTAAACACTCTGTATTTGCTTCGTTAGTGAGTGTCATAATAAATCCTTGATGGAAGTTTAATAAATAAAAAAATTTCCATGAATTTTGGGAGTTTCAATATTGGTTCAGGTTTTTAAACACCCAGTAGTTTTTAATTAGTATACATAGTTTTCTTACAGACCATTGTGAAAAGTTTCATGAAAAAATATTCAATGAATTATTGTGAGGATTCTTAGAGTATGGTTTGGTTTCGTTAAGCACCCTGTATTTTCTCATTAGTATGATTTTTACAATCGTCAAATATTTCATAAAAAAATAAAATCCATAAATTTTGTGGATGTAGAGAATGGTTTTTATTTTACACGCTGTATTTTTCATAAGTATGTATTCATATACATAATAATACCAAAGTATATATTTTTACAGTTTTCTACAAACTATTGTAAAAGTTTCATCATAAAGCAAAAAAAAATTTTTAAATCGACGAATTTCCATGATTTTTATGGAACTGTTCGAATTTATTAAAAACCCCGTATTTATTTCGATAATTAGTGCGGTAAGAGTCCCCCGACTGAAGTTTCGTAACAAAAAAAATATCAGTTACATTAATTTTTACATTTTTTTAAAGTTCTACATTTTTCAAACACTTTGTATAAAAAAAGGTCCTAAGAACTCAGAGAACACATCCGAATCGAAAGAACAGAAAATATCCTAGAATCTGTAATTTTTATTTTTTCTCGTCAATTTTTATCGTGACACCCCGTACATCGAGCTTTTTTGAGTCACACTGTATATAAGCGAAGCGACTTGAAGTGTGCCATATTGTCTAGCTCACTGATACCACCTATTCATTCTATTTATGCAAAGTTCAATGCAAATAGCAATAGCGGATGGAAATATTTGACAGCTGTTCTATGGCTTCCGTCATTTTGACCCCGTCTTGGTCTGCCATATTGTCTAGCTCACTGATACCACCTACCTATTCATTCTATTTGCAAAGTTCAATGCAAATAGCAATAGCGGATGGAAATATTTGACAGCTGTTCTATGGCTTACGTCATTTTGACCCCGTCTTGCTTAGGATTTTCGCAAATTTCGATACAAAAACGAATTCAAAACCAAACGCTCGCATAACACAACGTATCTAGAGACTTCAGATTTACCGTTTTCGGCGTTTGGGGGGCTCCGGTCGGCCCATTTAGCGAAATTTTCTGCGATTTATTCGGAAATGTCACCGCGCACTCGCCATTTGACGTCGCAAATTTTACTATAAAATCGAATTTTAAAAACAGATCTGAGGCACACGACACATTGTAGAAGGTTCAAAGTTTACGTTTCGATATGGCTTTATGGAAATAAAGGGGTACTTACTTTGCAAAATGTAACGTTTTGAAGGTTTTGTGAGGACCCGCCATATTGCCAGGCTCTTCTCCACGTCTCTGTTTGGTATTACGCAAAATTCGATACAAATTGGAACTCAAAACCCAACGCTCGCATAACAGAAAGCATCTAGGGACTTTAAATTTACCTTTTCCGGCCTTGGCGGGTCTCAGATCTGCCCGTTTAGCGAACGTTCCTACGTTTTATCCGGAGCTGTCACCGGCCGTGCACCGTCCGGCTAGCCGTTTGACGTTTCGGACGGCCGAGCGAAGGCGAATGCAGCCGAACGTGTAATTGACCAAAACTTTCGCTATTTTCCCTATAAAATCGAATTTTAAACCTAAATCTGAGGCACGCGACACATTGTAGAAGGTTCAAAGTTTACGTTTCAACATGCATTTCTGGAAATGAATGCGGGAAAATAGGAAAATATCGAATCCGAAATAGTTTGACGTCTACCCATATCCGACTGACGTTTCTCCGATTCCCGGGCGATAAGCTCCGCCTCCGCTATATCCATCTCGCTCGCCGAGATCGGCCGGCGAGGACCCTCCGAAAAACGGAAAATTTACCTAGAAAAACGCGAAAAACGGCCCGCCGAGCGCCTCGTCGCGACGGAGATAGGACCAAATCAATAGCCTCGCCCGCGGCCGCGTCCCCGACGGGCTCGCCCGAAAAACCACGCGCGCAGCGAAACCGGCCTCCGGGCGGCTTCCGGACTTCCGATAAGGGGCGTTTTTTTCGACTTTTGTCTCGTTTCCTCGCGAAAATCGAAAAGTAGCTCCGGCGGACCTCCGGCAAAACGCAAAATTCGCCCCGAAAAAGGTAAAAAGAACCCACCGAAATACGCCTAAGCGACAACCCCAGGACCGAAGGGCGCTTCGCCGCGCGGCTCGCGAAAAAAGCCTTTGAGGAGATACTTTGCCACTTTTCCGCACCCCCGGTGGGAGCGAGAGGCAATCGCGCATTTTAATATATTAGAACTAGAAAGGTGGCAAGTCGGCTATCGCCGACTTGACCTTTCTTGAGTAGGGTTAGTTTTTTTTAAACACCATGTATTTTTTCGATAATTAGTGTGTTAGGAGACCCCCGATGGAAGTTGAGTAAAATAAATTAGTCAGTTCTCTTAATTTTGAGATTTTTTATATAAAACGATCTTTCGTACTTCCGACAACCCATGCGAAGCAAAAAAAATAATTTTATTCCATGAATTTTGGGAGTTTCAATATTGGTTCAGTTTTCTTAAACACCCTGTATTGTTCTCATTAAAATAGTTTCCATATAGACCATTGTTAAAAGTTTCATCAAAGGAATATTATACTTCCATGAAGGTTTCTAGAGAAGGGTCGGTTTTAAACACCCAGCAGTTTTTAATTGGTATAGTTTTCTTACAGACCATTGTGAAAAGTTTGATTAGAAAATATTCCATGAATTGTGAGGATTCTTAGAGAATCGTTTGGTTTATTAAACACCCGTATTTTTCATCAGTATAATTTTTTTACAATCGTGAAAAGTTTCATAAAAAAAATTAAATTCCATAAATTTTGTGGATCTAGAGAATTGGTCTTTATTTTACATCCTGTATTTTTTCATAAGTATGGATTTATATAGCTACATAATAATAGCTACCTAAGTATGTATTGTTTATAGTTTTTTTACAAACTATCTTAAAAAGTTTCATCAAAACCAAAAAAGAGTTTTTAATTCCAAGTTTTTAGGATTTTTAGAATGATTCGATTCTCTTAAACACCCTGTATTGTTCCCATTAAAATAGTTTCCATATAGACCATTGTTAAAAGTTTCATCAAAAGAATATTATACTTCCATGAAGGTTTCTAGAGAATGGTTCAGTTTTTTTAAACACCCAGTAGTTTTTAATTAGTATAGTTTTCTTACAGACCATTGTGAAAAGGTTCATAAGAAAATATTTCATTAATTGTGAGGATTCTTAGAGAATGGTTTGGTTTTGCTAAACACCCTGTATTTTTTCATTAGTATAATTTTTTAACAATTGTGAAGTTTCATAAAAAAAAATCCATAAGTTTTTCTATGAATTTTGGGAGTTTCAATATTGGTTCAATGGTTCTGTTAAACACCCTGTATTTTTTCATTAGTGTAATTTTTTTACAATCGTGAAAAGTTTAATAAAAAAATTAAATTCCATAAATTTTTCCATGAATATTGGGAGTTTCAATATTGGTTCAGTTTTCTTAAACACCCTGTTATATTGTTCTCATTAGAATAGTTTCATACAGACCATTGTGAAAAGTTTCATAAAAAAATATTCCATGAATTGTTAGGATTCTTATAGAATGGTTTGGTTTCGTTAAGCACTCTGAATTTTCTCATTAGTATATATTTTTTTACAATCGTGAAAAGTTTCATAAAAAAAATAAATTCCATAAATTTTATGGATCTAGAGAATGGTTCTTTATTTTACACCCTGTATTTTTCATACGTATATATTTATATACATAATGATACCAAAGTATATATTTTTATAGTTTTTACAAACTACTGTAAAAGTTTCATCAGAAAGCAAAAAAATTTTAATCCACGAATTTTCAGGATTTTTAGGAACGTTTAGGTTTTGAAACACCCCGTATTTTTCATTAGTAAGTATATTTTTCCTACAGAACATTGTAAAAGTTTCATCAAAAGAATTTTTAATTCCATGAATCTTGAGGATTTTTAGAGAATGGTTCATTATTATTAAACACTCTGTATTTGCTTCGTTAGTAGTGTCATAATAAATCCTTGATGGAAGTTTAATAAATAAAATATTGTTTTTCCTTGAATTTTGGGAGTTTCAATATTGGTTAAGTTTTCTTAAAAACACAGTAGTTTTTAATTAGTGTGGTTTTCTTACAGACCATTGTAAAAGTTTCATAAAAATATTCCATGAATTGTTTGGATTCTTATGGAATGGTTTGGTTCCGTTAAGCACCCTGTATTTTCTCATTAGAACAATTTTATTACAAACGTGAAAAGTTTCATAAAAAAAAAAAAATTCCATAAATTTTGTGGATCTAGATAATCGTTCTTTATTTTACACCCTGTATTTTTTCATACGTATGTATTTATATACATAATAATACCAAAGTATATATTTTTATAGGTTTTACAAACTATTGTAAAAGTTTCATAAGCAAAAAAAAATTAAATCCAGGAATGTTCAGGATTTTTAGGGAACGGTTCAGTTTTTAAACACCCCGTATTTTTCGATAATTAGTGCGTTAAGACACCCCCGACGGAATTTTCGTACTAAAAAAATGTTCAGTTCCTTCAATTTTGACATTTTTTTAACGCTCGTCATTTTTCCAACACTGTATATAAAACGGTTTTTCGCACGTCAGACATCCCCTCCGAAGCAAAACTGAAAATTTCCTCGAATCTGTAATTTTTATATTTTTCTCGTCAATTTTTATCGAAACACCGTACATCGAGCTTTTTTGAGTCGTACTATATATATGCGAAGTTTTTCTGCAGACTGTTACGAAGAGTTTCAGAAAAAAATTGTAAATGCACGAATGTTGAGGAATTTTAGAGAATGGTTCGGTTTATTTAAACACCCAGTATTTTTTCATTAGTATATTATTCCTACAGAACATTGTACAAAGTTTCATTAAAAAGAATTTTTTAATTCTATGAATTTTGTTGATTTTTAGAGAATGGTTCGGTTTTTTTAAACCTCCTGTATTTTTTCATTAGTATAGATTTTTACAAACTATTGTATAAAGTTTCATCAAAAAGGAATTTTTTAATTCCATGAATCTTGAGGATTTTTAGAGAATGGTTAGTTATTATTAAACACTCTGTATTTGCTTCGTTAGTGAGTGTCATAATAAATCCTTGATGGAAGTTTAATAAATAAAATATTGTTTTTCCATGAATTTTGGGAGTTTCAATATTGGTTCAGTTTTCTTAAACACCCAGTAGTTTTTTAATTAGTATGGTTTTCTTACAGACCATTGTAAAAAGTTTCATAAAAAATATTCCATGAATTGTTAGGATTCTTATGGAATGGTTTGGTTTCGTTAAGCACCCTGTATTTTCTCATTAGTACAATTTTTTTACAATCGTGAAAAGTTTCATAAAAAAAATAAATTCCATAAATTTTGTGGACCTAGAGAATGGTTCTTTATTTTACACCCTGTATTTTTTCATACGTATGTATTTATATACATAATAATACCAAAGTATATATTTTTTATAGTTTTTTTACAAACTATTGTAAAACGTTTCATCAGAAAGCAAAAGAAAATTTTTAAATCCACGAATGTTTAGGATTTTTAGGGAACGGTTCGGTTTTTTTAAACACCCTGTATTTTTTTCGATAATTAGTGCGGTAAGAGACCCCTGACGGAAGTTTCGTACCAAAAAAACTTTCAGTTGTCTTAATTTTGAAATTTTTTTAACGTTTAACATTTTTCCAACACTTTGTATATAAAACGGTCTTTCGCACGTCAGACAACCCCTCCGAAGCGAAAAAACCGAAAATTTCGAATCTGTAATTTTTATTTTTTTCTCGTCAATTTTTATCGTAACACCCCGTACGTCGAGCTCTTTTGAGTCGCACTGTATATACGCGAAGCGACTTAAAATAATTGAAGTCCGCCATATTGTCTAGCTCATTTATACCACGGATTCATTCGTATTTATGCATAGTTCAATGCAAAAATAAACTCAAAACAAAGCGCTCGCATAACAGAACGTATATAGAGACTTCAAAGTTACCTTTTTTGGCCGTTTGACGTTTCGGCGGAACGTGTAGTGGTCTAAAATTTCGATATTTTCACTATAAAATCGAATTTTAAACCTAAACCTGAGGCACACGACACATTGTAAAAGGTTCAAAGTTTACGTTTCGATATGGCTTTATGGACATAAAGGGGTACTTACTTTTCAGAATCTAATCGTTTTGAAGGTTTTGTGAAGACCGCCATTTGCCAGGCTCTTCTCCCCGGTCTTGGATCGGATTTTCGCACATTTCGATACAAAAATGAATTCTAAACCCAGCGCTCGCATAACAGAAAGTATCTAGAGACTTTAAACTTACCTTTTCTGTCCTTTGCGGGTCTCAGACCGGCCCGTTTAGCGAACGTTCCTAAGTTTTATCCGGAGCTGTCAACGGCACCGCACCGTCCGGCTTGCCGTTTGACGTTTCGGGCGGCCGAGCGAATGCGAATGCCGCCGACCGTGTAATTGAGACAAACTTTCGTTATTTTCACTATAAAATCGAATTTTAAACCTAGACCTGAGACAGGCGGCACATTGTAGAAGGTTCAAAGTTTACGTTTCGATATGGCTTTATGAAAATGAAGGGGTACTTACTTTTCAGAATGTAATCGTTTTGAAGGTTTTGTGAAGACCGCCATTTGCCAGGCCCTTCTCCCCGGTCTTGGATCGGATTTTCGCACATTTCGATACAAAAACGAATTCTAAACCCAGCGCTCGCATAACAGAAAGTATCTAGAGACTTTAAACTTACCTTTTCTGGCTTTCGGGGGCTCTCATCGGCCCGTTTGGCAAACGTTCCTACGTTTTATGGGGAGCTGTCACAGGCCGTGCACCGTCCGGCTAGCCGTTTGACGTTTAGGACGGCCGCGGTCGAGCGAATGCGAATGCCGCCGAACGTAATTGACCCTAATTTTCGTTATTTTCCCTATAAAATCGAATTTTAAACTCAAACCTGAGGCACGCGACACATTGTAGAAGGTTCAAAGTTTACGTGTCGATATGGCTTTGTTGAAATGAATGCGGGAAAATACGAAAATATCGAATCGGAAATAGTTTGACGTCTACCCATATCCGACTGACGTTTCTCCGATTCCCGGGCGATAAGCTCCTCCCGCGCTATCTCCATCCCTCTCGCCGAGAACGGCCGGCGAGGACCCTCCGAAAAACGGAAAATTTACCTAGAAAAACGCGAAAAACGGCCCGCCGAGCGCCTCGTCGCGACGGAGAAAGGACCAAATAAGGAGACTGGCCCGCGCCCGCGTCCCCGACGGGCTCGCCTAAAAACTTCGCGGGTAGCAAACCGGCCTCCGGGCGGCTTCCGGACTTCCGATAATGGGCGTGGTTTTCGACTTTTGTCTCGTTTCTCGCGAAAATCGAAAACCGGCGGCCGCGGACCTCCGGCAAAACGCAAAATTCGCCCCGAAAAAGGTAAAAGAACCCACCGAAATACGCCTAAGCGACAACCCCGGGACCGAAGGGCGCTTTGCGCCTTCGCCTCACCACCGCGCGGCTCGCGAAAAAGCCTTTGAGGAGATACTTTGCCACTTTTCCGCCCGCCCGGAGGGAGCGAGGAAAAACAACGGATTTTAATATATAAGAACTAGAAAGGTAGCAAGTCGGCTATCGCCGACCTGACCTTTCTTAGTAGGGTTAGTTTTTTTAAACACCATGTATTTTTCGATAATTAGTGCGTTAAGAAACCTCCGATGGAAGTTGAGTAAAATAAATTAGTCAGTTCTCTTAATTTTGAGATTTTTTTAACGTTCAACATTTTTCCAACACTTTGTATATAAAACGGTCTTTCGTACATCCGACAACCCATCCGAAGCAAAAAAATAAATTTATTCCATGAATATTGGGAGTTTCAATATTGGTTCAGTTTTCTTAAACACCCTGTATTGTTTTCATTAAAATAGTTTCCATATAGACCATTGTTAAAAGTTTCATCAAAGGAATATTATACTCCCATGAAGGTTTCTGGAGAACGGTCGGTTTTTTAAACACCCAGTAGTTTTTTAATTAGTATAGTTTTCTTACAGACCGTTGTGAAAAGTTTCATTAGAAAATATTCCATGAATTGTGAGGATTTTTAGAGAATGGTTTGGTTTTTTAAACACCCCGTATTTTTTCATCAGTATATTTTTTTTACAATCGTGAAAAGTTTCATAAAAAAAATTAAATTCCATAAATTTTGTGGATCTAGAGAATTGGTCTTTATTTTACACACTGTATTTTTTCATAAGTATGTATTTATATAGCTACATAATAATACCTAAGTAAGTATTTTTTATAGGTTTTTTACAAACTATCTTAAAAAGTTTCAACAAAAACAAAAGAGTTTTTAATTTCAATTTTTTATTATTTTTAAAATGATTAGATTCTCTTAAACAGCCCGTATTGTTCTCATGAAAATAGTTTCCATATAGACCATTGTTAAAAGTTTCATCAAGAAAATATTATACTTCCATGAAGGTTTATAGAGAATGGTTCATTTTTTTTAAACACCCAGTAGTCTTTAATTAATATAGTTTCCTTACAGACCATTGTGTTCATAAGAAAATATTCTATGAATTGTGAGGATTCTTAGAGAATGGTTTGGTTTGCTAAACACCCTGTATTTTTCATTAGTATAATTTTTTACAATCACATAAATTCCATAAATTTTGTGGATCTAGAGAATGGTTCTTTATATTACACCCTATATTTTTCATACGTATGTATTTATATACATAATAAAACCTAAGTATATATTTTTATAGTTTTTGACAAACTATTGTAAAATGTTTCATCAGAAAGCAAAAAATTTAAATCCACGAATTTTCAGGATTTTTAGGAACAGTTCGGTTTTTTTAAACACCCCGTATTTGTTCAATAGTATATTTTTCCTACAGAACATTGTAAAAGTTTCATCAAAAAGAATTTTTTAATTCCATGAATTTTGTTGATTTTTAGAGAATGGTTCGGTTTTTTTAAACCTCCTGTATTTTTTCATTAGTATAGTTTTTAACAAACTAATGTGAAATGTTTCATCAAAAAGAATTTTTTAACTCCATGAATTTTGAGGATTTTTAGAGAATGGTTCGTTATTTTTAAATCGTCTGTATTTCTTTATTGCGATATTTTTCCTACAGAACATTGTATAAAATTTCATCGAAAAGAATTTTTTAATTCAATGATTTTGAAAAATTTTCCATGAATTTTGGGAGTTTCAATATTGGTTCAGTCTTTTTTAATTCCATGAATTTTGAAAATTTTTAGAGAATGGTTCGTTATTATTAAACACTCTGTATTTGCTTCGTTAGTGAGTGTCATAATAAATCCTTGATGGAAGTTTAATAAATAAAAAAAATTTCCATGAATTTTGGGAGTTTCAATATTGGTTCAGTTTTTTTAAACACCCAGTAGTTTTTTAATTAGTATACATAGTTTTCTTACAGACCATTGTGAAAAGTTTCATGAGAAAATATTCAATGAATTATTGTGAGGATTCTTAGAGTATGGTTTGGTTTCGTTAAGCACCCTGTATTTTCTCATTAGTATGATTTTTTTACAATCGTCAAAAGTTTCATAAAAAAAATAAAATCCATAAATTTTGTGGATGTAGAGAATGGTTCTTTATTTTACACCCTGTTTTTTTCATAAGTATGTATTCATATACATAATAATACCAAAGTATATATTTTCTACAGTTTTTCTACAAACTATGGTAAAAAGTTTCATCGGAAAGCAAAAAATAAATTTTAAATCCACGAATGTCCAGGATGTTTAGGGAACGGTTCGAATTTTTAAACACCCCGTATTTTTTCGATAATTAGTGCGGTAAGAGTCCCCGACGGAAGTTTTCGTACCAAAAAATTTTCAGTTCCTTAATTTTTACATTTTTTAACGTTCGACATTTTTCCAACACTTTGTATATAAACGGTCCTACGCACGTCAGAGAACCCCTCCGAAGCGAAAGAACCGAAAATTTCCTCGAATCTGTAATTTTTATTTTTTTCTCGTCAATTTTTATCGTAACACCCCGTACATCGAGCTTTTTTGAGTCGCACTGTATATAAGCGAAGCGACTTGAAGTGTGCCATATTGTCTAGCTCACTGATACCACCTATTCATTCTATTTATGCAAAGTTCAATGCAAATAGCAATAGCGGATGGAAATATTTGACAGCTGTTCTATGGCTTCCGTCAATTTGACCCCGTCTTGGTCTGCCATATTGTCTAGCTCACTGATACCACCTATTCATTCTATTTATGCAAAGTTCAATGCAAATAGCAATAGCGGATGGAAATATTTGACAGCTGTTCTATGGCTTACGTCATTTTGACCCCGTCTTGCTTAGGATTTTCGCAAATTTCGATACAAAACGAATTCAAAACCAAACGCTCGCATAACACAACGTATCTAGAGACTTCAGATTTACCGTTTTCGGCTTTTGGGGCTCCGGTCGGCCCATTTAGCGAAATTTTCTGCGATTTATTCGAAATGTCACCGCGCACTCGCCATTTGACGTCGCAAATTTTCGCAATTTTTACTATAAAATCGAATTTTAAAACAGATCTGAGGCACACGACACATTGTAGAAGGTTCAAAGTTTACGTTTCGATATGGCTTTATGGAAATAAAGGGTACTTACTTTGCAAAATGTAACATTTTGAAGGTTTTGTGAGGACCCGCCATATTGCCAGGCTCTTCTCCACGTCTCTGTTTGGTATTACGCAAAATTCGATACAAATTGGAACTCAAAACCCAGCGCTCGCATAACAGAAAGTATCTAGAGACTTTAAATTTACCTTTTGGCCTTGGCGGGTCTTCGAACGGCCCGTTTAGCGAACGTTCCCAAGTTTTATCCGGAGCTGTCAACGGCACCGCACCGTCCGGCTTGCCGTTTGACGTTTCGGGCGGCCGAGCGAACGCGAATGCCGCCGAACGCGTAATTGAGTCAAACTTTCATTATTTTCAGTATAAAATCGAATTTTAAACCTAGATCTGAGGCACGCGACACATTGTAGAAGGTTCAAAGTTTACGTTTCGACATGGCTTTGTGGAAAGGAATGCGGAAAATACGAAAATATCGAATCGGAAATAGTTTGACGTCTACCCATATCCGACTGACGTTTCTCCGATTCCCGGGCGATAAGCTCCGCCTCCGCTATATCCATCTCGCTCGCCGAGAACGGCCGGCGAGGACCCTCCGAAAAACGGGAAATTTACCTAGAAAAACGCGAAAAACGGCCCGCCGAGCGCCTCGTCGCGACGGAGAAAGGACGAAAGAAGCCTCCCGGCCCGCGGCCGCGTCCCCGACGGCTCGCCCGAAAACCACGCGCGCAGCGAAACCGGCCTCCGGGCGGCTTTCGGGCTTCCGATAAGGGGCGTTTTTTCGACTTTTGTCTCGTTTCCTCGCGAAAACGGAAAAGTAACGCCGGCGGACCTCCGGAAAACGCAAAATTCGCCCCGAAAAAGGTAAAAGAACCCACCGAAATACGCCTAAGCGACAATCCGGGACCGAAGGGCGCTTCGCGCCCTTCGGCTCGCCGCCGCGCGGCTCGCGAAAAAAGCCTTTACCCGGACACTTTGCCCCATTTCCGCACGCGCGGTGGGAGCGAGAGGAAATCACGCATTTTAATATATAGTAACTAGAAAGGTGGCAAGTCGGCATTCGCCGACTTGACCTTTCTTGAGTAGGGTTAGTTTTTTTTAAACACCATGTATTTTTTCGATAATTAGTGCGTTAAGAGACCCCCGATGGAAGTTGAGTAAAATAAATTAGTCAGTTCCTTAATTTTGTGATTTTGTACCGTTCTATATTTTTCCATCACTTTGTATATAAAACGGTCTTTAGTACATCCGACAATCCATCCGAAGCAATAAAATTAATTTATTCCATGAATATTGGGAGTTTCAATATTGGTTCAGTTTTCTTAAACACCCTGTATTGTTTTCATTAAAATAGTTTCCATATAGACCATTGTTAAAAGTTTCATCAAAGGAATATTATACTCCCATGAAGGTTTCTGGAGAACGGTCGGTTTTTTAAACACCCAGTAGTTTTTTAATTAGTATAGTTTTCTTACAGACCGTTGTGAAAAGTTTCATTAGAAAATATTCCATGAATTGTGAGGATTTTTAGAGAATGGTTTGGTTTTGTTAAACACCCCGTATTTTTTCATCAGTATATTTTTTTTACAATCGTGAAAAGTTTCATAAAAAAAATTAAATTCCATAAATTTTGTGGATCTAGAGAATTGGTCTTTATTTTACACACTGTATTTTTTCATAAGTATGTATTTATATAGCTACATAATAATACCTAAGTATGTATTTTTTATAGTTTTTTTACAAACTATCTTAAAAAGTTTCAACAAAACACAAAAGAGTTTTTAATTTCAAGTTTTTAGGATTTTTAAAATGATTCGATTCTCTTAAACACCCTGTATTGTTCTCATGAAAATAGTTTCCATATAGACCATTGTTAAAAGTTTCATCAAGAAAATATTATACTTCCATGAAGGTTTATAGAGAATGGTTCATTTTTTTTAAACACCCAGTAGTCTTTTAATTAATATAGTTTCCTTACAGACCATTGTGTTCATAAGAAAATATTCTATGAATTGTGAGGATTCTTAGAGAATGGTTTGGTTTTGCTAAACACCCTGTATTTTTTCATTAGTATAATTTTTACAATCACAAAAAGTTTCATAAAAAAATAAATTCCATAAATTTTGTGGATCTAGAGAATGGTTCTTTATATTACACCCTATATTTTTCATACGTATGTATTTATATACATAATAAAACCTAAGTATATTTTTTTATAGTTTTTGACAAACTATTGTAAAATGTTTCATCAGAAAGCAAAAAAATTTAAATCCACGAATTTTCAGGATTTTTAGGAACAGTTCGGTTTTTTAAACACCCTGTATTTGTTCAATAGTATATTTTTCCTACAGAACATTGTAAAAGTTTCATCAAAAAGAATTTTTAATTCCATGAATTTTGTTGATTTTTAGAGAATGGTTCGGTTTTTTTAAACCTCCTGTATTTTTCATTAGTATAGTTTTTAACAAACTAATGTGAAATGTTTCATCAAAAGAATTTTTAACTCCATGAATTTTGAGGATTTTTAGAGAATGGTTCGTTATTTTTAAATCGTCTGTATTTCTTTATTGCGATATTTTTCCTACAGAACATTGTATAAAATTTCATCAAATGAATTTTTAATTCAATGATTTTGAAAATTTTCCATGAATTTTGGGAGTTTCAATATTGGTTCAGTCTTTTAAACTGCCAGTAGTTCTTTAATTAGTATAGTTTTCTTACAGACCATTGTGAAAAGTTTCATAAAAAAATAACTTCCATAAATTTCTAGATTTCTAGAGAATGGTTCTTTATTTTACACCCTGTATTTTTCATAAGTATGTATTCATATACATAATAATACCTATATATATTTTTATAGTTTTTTACAAACTATTGTTTCATCAGAGAGCAAAAAAAATATTATCCACAAATGTTCAGGATTTTTAGGAACGGTTCGGTTTTTTAAACCCCTGTATTTTTCATTAATATAGATTTTTACAAAGTATTGTATAAAGTTTCATCAAAAGAATTTTCAAATTCCATGAATTTTGAGGATTTTTAGAGAATGGTTCGTTATTTTTAAACACTCTGTATTTCTTAATTAGTATATTTTTCCTACAGAACATTGTATAAAATTTCATCAAACAGAATTTTTAATTCCAAGAATTTTGAAAATTTTTAGAGAATGGTTCGTTATTTTTAAACACTCTGTATTTTTAATTAGTATATTTTTCCTACAGAACATTGTATAAAGTTTCATCAAAAGAATTTTTAATTCCATGAATTTTGAAAATTTTTAGAGAATGGTTCGTTATTATTAAACACTCTGTATTTGCTTCGATAGTGAGTGTCATAATAAATCCTTGATGGAAGTTTAATAAATAAAAAAATTTCCATGAATTTTGGGAGTTTCAATATTTGTTCAGTTTTCTTAAACACCCAGTAGTTTTTTAATTAGTATATATTTCTTAGAGACCATCGTGAAAAGGTTAATAAAGAAATATTCAATGAATTATTGTGGGGATTATTAGAGTATGGTTTGGTTTCGTTAAGCACCCTGTATTTTTCATTAGTATAATATTTTTACAATCGTGAAAGTTTCATAAAAAAATAAATTCCATAAATTTTGTGGATCTAGAGAATGGTTCTTTATTTTACACCCTGTATTTTTCATAAGTATGTATTCATATACATAATAATACCAAAGTATATTTTTTATAGTTTTTTACAAACTATTGTAAAAGTTTCATCAGAAAGAAAAAAATTTTAAATCCACAAATATTCAGGATTTTTAGGAACGGTTCGGTATTTTTAACCCCTGTATTTTTCATTAATATAGATTTTTACAAAGTATTGTATAAAGTTTCATCAAAAAGAATTTTCTAATTCCATGAATTTTGAGGATTTTTAGAGAATGGTTCGTTATTTTTAAACACTCTGTATTTCTTAATTAGTATATTTTTCCTACAGAACATTGTATAAAATTTCATCAAATAGAATTTTTTAATTCCATGAGTTTTGTTGATTTTTAGGAAATGGTTAGGTTTTTTTAAACCCTCTGTATTTCTTAATTAGTATATTTTTCCTACAGAACATTGTATAAAGTTTCATCAAAAAGAATTTTTTAATTCCAAGAATTTTGAAAATTTTTAGAGAATGGTTCGTTATTATTAAACACTCTGTATTTGCTTCGTTAGTGAGTGTCATAATAAATCCTTGATGGAAGTTTAATAAATAAAAAAAATTTCCATGAATTTTGGGAGTTTCAATATTGGTTCAGTTTTTTAAACACCCAGTAGTTTTTTAATTAGTATACATAGTTTTCTTACAGACCATTGTGAAAAGTTTCATGAAAAATATTCAATGAATTATTGTGAGGATTCTTAGAGTATGGTTTGGTTTCGTTAAGCACCCTGTATTTTCTCATTAGTATGATTTTTACAATCGTCAAAAGTTTCATAAAAAATAAAATCCATAAATTTTGTGGATGTAGAGAATGGTTTTTATTTTACACGCTGTATTTTTCATAAGTATGTATTCATATACATAATAATACCAAAGTATATATTTTTACAGTTTTTCTACAAACTATTGTAAAAAGTTTCATCAGAAAGCAAAAAAATTTTAAATCCACGAATGTCCAGGATTTTTAGGGAACGGTTCGAATTTTTAAACACCCTGTATTTTTTCGATAATTAGTGCGGTAAGAGTCCCCGACGGAAGTTTTCGTACCAAAAAATTTTCAGTTCCTTAATTTTTACATTTTTTAACGTTCGACATTTTTCCAACACTTTGTATATAAACGGTCCTACGCACGTCAGAGAACCCTCCGAAGCGAAAGAACCGAAAATTTCCTCGAATCTGTAATTTTTATTTTTTCTCGTCAATTTTTATCGTAACACCCCGTACATCGAGCTTTTTGAGTCGCACTGTATATAAGCGAAGCGACTTGAAGTGTGCCATATTGTTCTAGCTCACTGATACCACCTATTCATTCTATTTATGCAAAGTTCAATGCAAATAGCAATAGCGGATGGAAATATTTGACAGCTGTTCTATGGCTTCCGTCATTTTGACCCCGTTTTGGTCTGCCATATTGTCTAGCTCACTGATACCACCTACCTATTCATTCTATTTATGCAAAGTTCAATGCAAATAGCAATAGCGGATGGAAATATTTGACAGCTGTTCTATGGCTTACGTCATTTTGACCCCGTCTTGCTTAGGATTTTCGCAAATTTCGATACAAAAACGAATTCAAAACCAAACGCTCGCATAACACAACGTATCTAGAGACTTCAGATTTACCGTTTTCGGCGTTTGGGGGGCTCCGGTCGGCCCATTTAGCGAAATTTTCTGCGATTTATTCGGAAATGTCACCGCGCACTCGCCATTTGACGTCGCAAATTTTCGCAATTTTACTATAAAATCGAATTTTAAAAACAGATCTGAGGCACGACACATTGTAGAAGGTTCAAAGTTTACGTTTCGATATGGCTTTATGGAAATAAAGGGGTACTTACTTTGCAAAATGTAACATTTTGAAGGTTTTGTGAGGACCCGCCATATTGCCAGGCTCTTCTCCACGTCTCTGTTTGGTATTACGCAAAATTCGATACAAATTGGAACTCAAAACCCAGCGCTCGCATAACAGAAAGTATCTAGAGACTTTAAATTTACCTTTTTTGCCTTTGCGGATCTCCGAACGGCCCGTTTAGCGAACGTTCCTAAGTTTTATCCGGAGCTGTCAACGGCATCGCACCGTCCGGCTAGCCGTTTGACGTTTCGGACGGCCGAGCGAAGGCGAATGCAGCCGAACGTGTAATTGACCAAAACTTTCGCTATTTTCCCTATAAAATCGAATTTTAAACCTAAATCTGAGGCACGCGACACATTGTAGAAGGTTCAAAGTTTACGTTTCAACATGCATTTCTGGAAATGAATGCGGGAAAATAGGAAAATATCGAATCCGAAATAGTTTGACGTCTACCCATATCCGACTGACGTTTCTCCGATTCCCGGGCGATAAGCTCCGCCTCCGCTATATCCATCTCGCTCGCCGAGATCGGCCGGCGAGGACCCTCCGAAAAAGGAAAATTTACCTAGAAAAACGCGAAAAACGGCCCGCCGAGCGCCTCGTCGCGACGGAGAAAGGACCAAATAAGGAGACTCGCCCGCGGCCGCGTCCGCGACGGGCCCGCCCGAAAAACGTGGCGCGGAGCGAAACCGGCCTCCGGGCGGCTTCCGGACTTCCGATAAGGAGCGTTTTTTTCGACTTTTGTCTCGTTTCCTCGCGAAAACGGAAAAGTAACGCCGGCGGACCTCCGGAAAAACGCAAAATTCGCCCCGAAAAGGTAAAAGAACCCACCGAAATACGCCTAAGCGACAACCCCAGGACCGAAGGGCGCTTCGCGCCCTTCGGCTCACTCCGCGCGGCTCGCGAAAAAGCCTTTGAGGAGATACTTTGCCACTTTTCCGCACCCCGGTGAAGCGAGAGGCAATCGCGCATTTTAATATATTAGAACTAGAAAGGTGGCAAGTCGGCATTCGCCGACTTGACCTTTCTTAGTAGGGTTAGTTTTTAAACACCATGTATTTTTCGATAATTAGTGCGTTAAGAGACCCCCGATGGAAGTTGAGTAAAATAAATTAGTCAGTTCTCTTAATTTTGAGATTTTCACAGTTCAACATTTTTCCAAAACTTTGTATATAAAACGGTCTTTCGTACATCCGACAACCCATACGAATCAAAACAAATAATTTTATTCCATGAATTTTGGGAGTTTCAATATTGGTTCAGTTTTCTTAAACACACTGTATTGTTTTCATTAAAATAGTTTCCATATAGACCATTGTTAAACGTTTCATCAAAGGAATATTATACTTCCATGAAGGTTTCTAGAGAAAGGTAGGTTTTTTAAAAACCCAGTAGTTTTTAATTAGTATAGTTTTCTTACAGACCGTTGTGAAAAGTTTCATTAGAAAATATTCCATGAATTGTGAGGATTTTTAGAGAATGGTTTGGTTTTGTTAAACACCCCGTATTTTTCATCGGTATAATTTTTTACAATCGTGAAAAGTTTCATAAAAAAATAAATTCCATAAATTTTGTGGATCTAGAGAATGGATCTATATATTACACCCTGTATTTTTCATACGTATGTATTTATATACATAATAAAACCTAAGTATATATTTTTATAGTTTTTGGCAAACTAATGTAAAAGTTTCATCAGAAAGCAAAAAAATTTTAAATCCACGAATTTTCAGGATTTTTAGGAACAGTTCAGTTTTTAAACACCCCGTATTTGTTCAATAGTATATTCTTCCTACAGAACATTGTAAAAGTTTCATCAAAAGAATTTTTAATTCCATGAATTTTGTTGATTTTTAGAGAATGGTTCAGTTTTCTAAATCCTCTGTATTTCTTAATTAGGATATTTTCCTATAGAACATTGTATAAAGTTTCATCAAAAGAATTTTTAATTCCATGAATTTTGAGGAATTTTAGAGAATGGTTCGTTATTTTAAACACTCTGTATTTTTAATTAGTATATTTTTCCTACAGAACATTGTATAAAGTTTCATCAAAAGAATTATTTAATTCCATGAATTTTGAGGATTAATAGAGAATGGATCGTTATTATTAAACACACTGAAATTGCTTCGATAATGATTGTCATAATAAATCCATGAAGGAAGTTTAATAAATAAAAAAAAAATTCCATGAATTTTGGGAGTTTCAATATTGTTTCAGTTTTCTTAAACACCCAGTAGTTTTTTAATTAGTATAGTTTTCTTACAGACCATTGTGAAGTTTCATAAAAAAATATTCCATGAATTGTGAGGATTTTTAGAGAATGGTTTGGTTTTGTTAAACACCCCGTATTTTTCATTAGTATAATTTTTATAATCGTGAAAAGTTTAATAAAAAAATTAAATTCCATAAATTTTGTGGCTGTAGAGAATGGTTCTTTATTTTACACCCTGTATTTTTCATAAGTCTGTATTCATATACATAATAATACCAAAGTATATATTTTTATAGTTTTTACAAACTATTGTAAAAGTTCATCAGAAAGCAAAAAAAAATTTAAATCCACGAATGTTTAGGATTTTTAGGGAACAGTTCAGTTTTTGAAACCTCCTGTATTTTTCATTAGTATAGATGTTTTAAAACTATTGTACAAAGTTTCATCAAAATGAATTTTCTAATTCCATGAACTTTGAGGAATTTTAGAGAATGGTTCGTTATTTTTAAACACTCTGTATTTCTTAATTAGTATATTTTCCTACAGAACATTGTATAAAATTTCATCAAATAGAATTTTTAATTCCATGAGTTTTGTTGATTTTTAGGAAATGGTTAGGTTTTTAAACCCTCTGTATTTCTTAATTAGTATAGTTTTCCTACAGAACATTGTATAAAGTTTCATCAAAAGAATTTTTAATTCCATGAATTTTGAGGATTTTTAGAGAATGGTTCGTTATTATTAAACACTCTGTATTTGCTTCGTTAGTGAGTGTCATAATAAATCCTTGATGGAAGTTTAATAAATAAAAAAAATTTCCATGAATTTTGGGAGTTTCAATATTGGTTCAGTTTTTAAACACTCTCAGTAGTTTTTAATTAGTATACATAGTTTTCTTACAGACCATTGTGAAAAGTTTCATGAAAAATATTCAATGAATTATTGTGAGGATTCTTAGAGTATGGTTTGGTTTCGTTAAGCACCCGCTATATTCTCATTAGAATGATTTTTTACAATCGTCAAAGTTTCATAAAAAAATAAAATCCATAAATTTTGTGGATGTAGAGAATGGTTTTTATTTTACACGCTGTATTTTTCATAAGTATGTATTCATATACATAATAATACCAAAGTATATATTTTTACAGTTTTTCTACAAACTATTGTAAAAGTTTCATCAGAAAGCAAAAAAATTTTAAATCCACGAATGTCCAGGATTTTTAGGGAACAGTTCGAATTTTTAAACACCCGTATTTTTCGATAATTAGTGCGGTAGAGTCCCCGACGGAAGTTTCGTACCAAAAAATTTTCAGTTCCCTTAATTTTTACATTTTTTAACGTTCGACATTTTCCAACACTTTGTATATAAAACGGTCCTACGCACGTCATAGAACCCCTCCGAATCTAAAGAACAGAAAATTTCCTCGAAACTGTATTTTTTATTTTTTTATAGTCAATTTTTATCGTAACACCCATTACATCGAGCTTTTTTGAGTAGCACTGTATATAAGCTAAGCGACATGAAGTGTGCCATATTGTCTAGCTCACCGATACCACCTATTCATTCTATTTATGCAAAGTTCAATGCAAATAGCAATAGCGGATGGAAATATTTGACAGCTGTTCTATGGCTTCCGTCATTTTGACCCCGTCTTGGTCTGCCATATTGTCTAGCTCACTGATACCACCTACCTATTCATTCTATTTATGCAAAGTTCAATGCAAATAGCAATAGCGGATGGAAATATTTGACAGCTGTTCTATGGCTTACGTCATTTTGACCCCGTCTTGCTTAGGATTTTCGCAAATTTCGATACAAAAACGAATTCAAAACCAAACGCTCGCATAACACAACGTATCTAGAGACTTCAGATTTACCGTTTTCGACCTTTGGGGGGCTCCCGTCGGTCCATTTAGCGAAATTTTCTGCGATTTATTCGGAAATGTCACCGCGCACTCGCCATTTGACGTCGCAAATAATCGCAATATTTACTATAAAATCGAATTTTAAAAACAGATCTGAGGCACGACACATTGTAGAAGGTTCAAAGTTTACGTTTCGATATGGCTTTATGGAAATAAAGGGTACTTACTTTGCAAAATGTAACATTTTGAAGGTTTTGTGAGGACCCGCCATATTGCCAGGCTCTTCTCCACGTCTCTGTTTGGTATTACGCAAAATTCGATACAAATTGGAACTCAAAACCCAGCGCTCGCATAACAGAAAGTATCTAGAGACTTTAAATTTACCTTTTTTGCCTTTGCGGATCTCCGAACGGCCCGTTTAGCGAACGTTCCTAAGTTTTATCCGGAGCTGTCAACGGCATCGCACCGTCCGGCTAGCCGTTTGACGTTTCGGACGGCCGAGCGAAGGCGAATGCAGCCGAACGTGTAATTGACCAAAACTTTCGCTATTTTCCTATAAAATCGAATTTTAAACCTAAATCTGAGGCACGCGACACATTGTAGAAGGTTCAAAGTTTACGTTTCAACATGCATTTCTGGAAATGAATGCGGGAAAATAGGAAAATATCGAATCCGAAATAGTTTGACGTCTACCCATATCCGACTGACGTTTCTCCGATTCCCGGGCGATAAGCTCCGCCTCCGCTATATCCATCTCGCTCGCCGAAATCGGCCGGCGAGACCCTCCGAAAAAGGAAAATTTACCTAGAAAAACGCGAAAAACGGCCCGCCGAGCGCCTCGTCGCGACGGAGAAAGGACCAAATAACGAGACTCGCCCGCGGCCGCGTCCGCGACGGGCCCGCCCGAAAAACGTGGCGCGGAGCGAGACCGGCCTCCGGGCGGCTTCCGGACTTCCGATAAGGGGCGTTTTTTTCGACTTTTGTCTCGTTTCCTCGCGAAAACGGAAAAGTAACGCCGGCGGACCTCCGGAAAAACGCAAAATTCGCCCCGAAAAAGGTAAAAAGAACCCACCGAAATACGCCTAAGCGACAACCCCAGGACCGAAGGGCGCTTCGCGCCCTTCGGCTCGCCGCCGCGCGGCTCGCGAAAAAAGCCTTTGAGGAGATACTTTGCCACTTTTCCGCACCCCCGGTGGGAGCGAGAGGCAATCGCGCATTTTAATATATTAGAACTAGAAAGGTGGCAAGTCGGCATTCGCCGACTTGACCTTTCTTGAGTAGGGTTAGTTTTTTTTAAACACCCTGTATTTTTTTGATAATTAGTGCGTTAAGAGACCCCCGATGGAAGTTGAGTAAAATAAATTAGTCAGTTCTCTTAATTTTGAGATTTTTTACCGTTCAACATTTTCCAACACTTTGTATATAAAACGGTCTTTCGTACATCCGACAACCCATCCGAAGCAAAACAAATAATTTTATTCCATGAATTTTGGGAGTTTCAATATTGGTTCAGTTTTCTTAAACACCCTGTATTGTTTTCATTAAAATAGTTTCCATATAGACCATTGTTAAACGTTTCATCAAAGGAATATTATACTTCCATGAAGGTTTCTAGAGAAAGGTCGGTTTTAAACACCCAGTAGTTTTTAATTAGGATAGTTTTCTTACAGACCGTTGTGAAAAGTTTCATTAGAAAATATTCCATGAATTGTGAGGATTCTTAGAGAATGGTTTGGTTTTGTTAAAAACACGTATTTTTCATCGGTATAATTTTTTACAATCGTGAAAAGTTTCATAAAAAAATAAATTCCATAAATTTTGTGGATCTAGAGAATGGATCTATATATTACACCCTGTATTTTTCATACGTATGTATTTATATACATAATAAAACCTAAGTATATATTTTTATAGTTTTTGACAAACTAATGTAAAAGTTTCATCAGAAAGCGAAAAAAATTTTAAATCCACGAATTTTCAGGATTTTTAGGGAACAGTTCAGTTTTTAAACACCCCGTATTTGTTCAATAGTATATTCTTCCTACAGAACATTGTAAAAGTTTCATCAAAAGAATTTTTAATTCCATGAATTTTGTTGATTTTTAGAGAATGGTTCGGTTTTTAAATCCTCTGTATTTCTTAATTAGGATATTATTCCTATATAAAATTTTATAAAGATTAATCAAAAGAATTTTTAATTCCATGAATTTTGAGGAATTTTAGAGAATGGTTCGTTATTTTTAAACACTCTGTATTTTTAATTAGTATATTTTTCCTACAGAACATTGTATAAAGTTTCATCAAAAAGAATTATTTAATTCCATGAATTTTGAGGATTTTTAGAGCATGGTTCGTTATTATTAAACACTCTGTATTTGCTTCGTTAGTGAGTGTCATAATAAATCCTTGATGGAAGTTTAATAAATAAAAAAATTTCCATGAATTTTGGGAGTTTCAATATTGGTTCAGTTTTCTTAAACACCCAGAATTTTTAATTAGTATAGTTTTCTTACAGACCATTGTGAAAAGTTTCATAAAAATATTCAATGAATTATTGTGGGGATTCTTAGAGTATGGTTTGGTTTCGTTAAGCACCCTGTATTTTTCATTAGTATAATTTTTATAATCGTGAAAAGTTTAATAAAAAAATTAAATTCCATAAATTTTGTGGCTGTAGAGAATGGTTCTTTATTTTACACCCTGTATTTTTCATAAGTATGTATTCATATACATAATAATACCAAAGTATATATTTTTATAGTTTTTACAAACTATTGTAAAAGTTTCATCAGAAAGCAAAAAAAAAAATTTAAATCCACGAATGTTTAGGATTTTTAGGGAACAGTTCAGTTTTGAAACCTCCTGTATTTTTCATTAGTATAGATGTTTTAAAACTATTGTACAAAGTTTCATCAAAATGAATTTTCTAATTCCATGAACTTTGAGGAATTTTAGAGAATGGTTCGTTATTTTTAAACACTCTGTATTTCCTAATTAGTATATTTTTCCTACAGAACATTGTATAAAATTTCATCAAATAGAATTTTTTAATTCCATGAATTTTGTTGATTTTTAGGAAATGGTTAGGTTTTTAAACCTCCTGTATTTTTCATTAGTATAGATTTTTACATACCATTGTATAAGGTTTTATCAAAATAATTTTTAATTCCATGAGTTTTGTTGATTTTTAGGAAATGGTTAGGTTTTTAAACCCTCTGTATTTCTTAATTAGTATATTTTTCCTACAGAACATTGTATAAAGTTTCATAAAAATATATTTTTTTAATTCAATGTATTTTGAGGATTTTTAGAGAATGATTCGTTATTATTAAAGACTCTGTATTTGCTTCGTTAGTGAGTGTCATAATAAATCCTTGATGGAAGTTTAATAAATAAAAAAATTTCCATGAATTTTGGGAGTTTCAATATTGGTTCAGTTTTTAAACACCCAGTAGTTTTTAATTAGTATACATAGTTTTCTTACAGACCATTGTGAAAAGTTTCATGAAAAAATATTCAATGAATTATTGTGAGGATTCTTAGAGTATGGTTTGGTTTCGTTAAGCACCCTGTATTTTCTCATTAGTATGATTTTTACAATCGTCAAAGTTTCATAAAAAAATAAAATCCATAAATTTTGTGGATGTAGAGAATGGTTTTTATTTTACACCCTGTATTTTTCATAAGTATGTATTCATATACATAATAATACCAAAGTATATATTTTTACAGTTTTCTACAAACTATTGTAAAAGTTTCATCAGAAAGCAAAAAAATTTTAAATCCACGAATGTCCAGGATTTTTAGGGAACAGTTCGAATTTTTAAACACCCGTATTTTTCGATAATTAGTGCGGTAGAGTCCCCCGACGGAAGTTTCGTACCAAAAAATTTTCAGTTCCCTTAATTTTTACATTTTTTAACGTTCGACATTTTTCCAACACTTTGTATATAAAACGGTCCTACGCACGTCAGAGAACCCCTCGAAGCGGAAGAACCGAAAATTTCCTCGAATCTGTAATTTTTATTTTTTCTCGTCAATTTTATCGTAACACCCCGTACATCGAGCTTTTTGAGTCGCACTGTATATAAGCGAAGCGACTTGAAGTGTGCCATATTGTCTAGCTCACTGATACCACCTATTCATTCTATTTATGCAAAGTTCAATGCAAATAGCAATAGCGGATGGAAATATTTGACAGCTGTTCTATGGCTTCCGTCATTTTGACCCCGTCTTGGTCTGCCATATTGTCTAGCTCACTGATACCACCTACCTATTCGTTCTATTTATGCAAAGTTCAATGCAAATAGCAATAGCCGATGGAAATATTTGACAGCTGTTCTATGGCTTACGTCATTTTGACCCCGTCTTGCTTAGGATTTTCGCAAATTTCGATACAAAAACGAATTCAAAACCAAACGCTCGCATAACACAACGTATCTAGAGACTTCAGATTTACCGTTTTCGGCTTTTGGGGGGCTCCGGTCGGCCCATTTAGCGAAATTTTCTGCGATTTATTCGGAAATGTCACCGCGCACTCGCCATTTGACGTCGCAAATTTTCGCAATTTTCACTATAAAATCGAATTTTAAAAACAGATCTGAGGCACGACACATTGTAGAAGGTTCAAAGTTTACGTTTCGATATGGCTTTATGGAAATAAAGGGGTACTTACTTTGCAAAATGTAACGTTTTGAAGGTTTTGTGAGGACCCGCCATATTGCCAGGCTCTTCTCCACGTCTCGGTTCGGTATTACGCAAAATTCGATACAAATTCGAATTCAAAACCCAGCGCTCGCATAACAGAAAGCATCTAGGGACTTTAAATTTACCTTTTCCGGCTTTTGCGGGCCTCCGATCGATCCGTTTAGCGAACGTTCCTAAGATTTATCCGGAGCTGTCAACGGCACCGCACCGTCCGGCTTGCCGTTTGACGTTTCGGGCGGCCGAGCGCACGCGAATGCCGCCGAACGCGTAATTGACCAAAACTTTCGCTATTTTCACTATAAAATCGAATTTTAAACCTAAATCTGAGGCACGCGACACATTGTAGAAGGTTCAAAGTTTACGTTTCGACATGGCTTTGTGGAAAGGAATGCGAGAAAATAGGAAAATATCGAATCCGAAATAGTTTGACGTCTACCCATATCCGACTGACGTTTCTCCGATTCCCGGGCGATAAGCTCCTCCCGCGCTATCTCCATCTCGCTCGCCGAGAACGGCCGGCGAGGACCCTCCGAAAAACGGGAAATTTACCTAGAAAAACGCGAAAAACGGCCCGCCGAGCGTCTCGTCGCGACGGAGAAGGGACCCAATAAAGAGACTCGCCCGCGACCGCGTCCCCGACGGGCTCTCCTAAAACGTCGCGCGGAGCGAAACCGGCCTCCGACCGATTTTCGGGCTTCCGATAATGGGCGTGGTTTTCGACTTTTCTCTCGTTTCCTCGTGAAAATCGAAAACCGGCGGCCGCGGACCTCCGTATAAACGCAAAATTCGCCCCGAAAGGGTAAAAGAACCAACCGAAATACGCCTAAGCTACGCAAAAGACCGATTCCGACTCCGCAAACCCGGGCTCGCCGCTGCGCCTCGCGAAAAAAGCCTTTGTGGCGGCAAACCCCACTTTTCCGCCCGCCCGAGGAGCGAGAAAAAACAACGGATTTTAATATATAAAATTATGTTTATTAAAACAGCCAGTAAGGATTCTACAGTAACGTATTACCGTATACAACTCGTGTAAAATATAACAAGCTTTCTTTTAGAAGCGGAATGGTCCAATTTTAGTCTTTCAAACTTGAAGAGACTTCTAAATGGAACTGCTAAAAATTGTATAATGTCAAATGTATTTTTATCAAATTGAAGGAGACAGCTGAACCGTTGATCTTTTTTAAAGCATATTTTCTAAAGTAACATGATTTATTTGAAATGTAAAGTACTGTAAAATTCATATGTAAGTTTCCATTTCTTTTGTATTATTACCCTGAACATTACTGTTTTCATGTAAGATTTATATTCATTTTTCCAATTTCATGGAATTTATTAACCTGTAGTGTTTCTCCATCTGCTTTATAATGTGGATGTGAAATTAATATAAATTAAAAAGCTTATTCATTATACTACCTAAAAAAATAGTAGCTTTACATTCATACACAAATTTTAAGACATTATATTTTGCAAGAACTATACAAAAATAATTAGTATTTAACTTTGAACATAAATTATTAATACAATTTAAAAGTAAGTATAGTAAATATAGAAAAGTACTTGATAACTTTTAAAATTCTATACACATTTACAGAAAAAAATATGTATAGTGGTTCTCCAGAATAGTGACATATCGTCAAAAACCTAATTTTTCAGGAGAGCATTGTTAATATTTTTTATAGACATTCTAGAGTGATACATATGTTATAAAGAATAATGACATGCCATCTCTTTGTTGCATTGCAAGTTAAGGTAATAAGTCATTGTTTCTGATAAAATACACAGATTTTTTTGCTTTTCTCAGAATTGGTATTTTTGGGAATATGTCACTATTATGGAGAATCAGTGGATATGTTATTTATTGTGCCCAAACTAACGTAACATAACGTTAACTATATGTCACTAATACAGTAATTTCAGGATGAATTTTGAATTGAAACGTTGTAGCATTTCTAGCGTTACTGCTACTACCGAGGCTACTACATTCGGAAATTTTAAATTTAATATAAAATAAAAGAGAAGCAATACTTCTGCTTCTCTCAGGCACTGTTATATGCTACGACGTAGTTTGTTTCTTATGTATCTCTCAAACCTGTTGTCTGCTAAAGAGTCTCTGTAGTATACTATATTTTTGGTATTTTGTATAGTAATATATGCTATCAACAACGTGCACGTTTACTATTACGAGTACTTTTATCAGCGTATATGTTTACTAGGTGACCTACAGGACTAAAATTTTGTTTACCCTAGATCTCAATTTTCTAATTTACTTTAACCCCCGATAAGATTTATGACTTTTTCGCAACAATACTTAATCATGCCATTATAATTCCCTGAAATTAGAAAATCGTGTTCCATATAGTGAATCGCTAAAAACGTTTTAGTTTCACAAAGGAATTTTAAGTGCCATAAAGAAGCGCCATTAGCCTTAAAAAAGCAATTTAGCGGGAAGTATTGGTTATGGTTACACGCGACGCACTCTTCGTTTTTTGTTTTAACGCTTTCTATTTTGATCGCCGTCTATCTATCCGTCATTGCTTTTCATCGTTACGTTTTCGAGTGTCGTTAATTTAGATCAAAGCGAGACTAGGTAACTTATACACCTCGCTGATTAAAGCTGATCGCAAAATAACATTGAGTTGAGACTGTTTTCTGTCTGCCATATCGCCATGATGATGTCTACTCGTAATTTTGCATAGGAAGATCTCAAAAACCAAATCTAGTGGTGGGATGTAATAGATACTTTATCCCGTTGTAAGGCAACAATACTCTTTCTTGACGGACTGTCATTGTTCCTACACTGAAAGAAATACTACTGAAACTGTTACTACAAATTCGTGCCTACAATTTTGTCATAGAATAACCTACAAATGTAGTAAACTATATAAGCTCATTGTTGTGGTAAACGCAAAAGTATTGTAGTCATTGGGTTGCTGTAAATATTAATATAATAATTGTAAAACTTTTTACTATATTTTGTAATGTCATATTGTGCAAAATAACAATATTTATAGGTTGTATACAACACTTTTAGTAATCATTACCAAAACCACAGATAAACAATTGTAGTATTATTTACTTCAAATTGTATTAAAGTAGTGTGTGTAGATGGTCGTATGCAATAATAAAAAACGTGCCACAACTTAACATAATTCGAATACTGCAATCAACTCCCGAGGTTTTCTATTGCCTTTGTATGTTTTAGTTATGAACGCACAACATTTTACTAAGCGGTATAACAAAGTATGTAGTATTTGAACATTTCTGTGTTCGTTCGTTGACTTCCACCTGAAAACCCCATAGAAGACAGCCACGGTTATCGTTAACGGTGCCACAAGACATATTCGTCAGTACCCTCACTTATAGCATACTGATAAAAGTTAACAGGTTCAAAACCGGTATATGTCTGGTGGCCCTACTAACGACTAACCGTGTCTGTTTGCTATAAGTTTTTCAGGTGTAGGTGTACTTGTCGGCTTTCGCATATTATAACTACTACTGACTTCTCGATCTTCCAATAGACATTTTCCAGTCAACGAGAAATACACTTCAACTTTCTAGATAAATATGTATGTGTGCACAGTATTGGACTTGATATATTAACACCTAATATATAGTACTGGCTGTGTTATCTTTGATTATATTTGTGTTAATATAACAAACATAATAATTTATTTTAAAGTTGTTGTATGCCTACATACCTACAGAGTATAGTGCAGTAACATTTGCTAATGGATTTTTATAGCTGAAAATGACTTACAGGCACGTGCAGTGTGAAGTAATCACGAAAAACGAATATGGGGGATGATTTGGCAAAAAATGGAAGACTGGGGTTGTTATCAGCTGTCGTATAGCAGCAGATGTAAACACAGCTACACGCTTCATTTATTTATCGATGTCCATCGCTGTCAATATTGTACACAGTCTGTAGACGATAAATTTAAATCATCTACATATACAAGAGATTGAATTTGAATCATCATGGAGTGTTTTTCATCTTGTTTATACAGTGCTTTCGAAAAGTAACGAATAAATTCATTATTTTTTAAATTGAGAAGTTTTCAAAAAGATCTTCTGGCAGGTCGATTTTGTTTTTAAAAGAGGTACTTTTGTGACGTCATCGTTGTTCGAGATATGACGTCATCGACAATTTTTTTAAATAGCAACCCGCAATTGCCATTTGAAAGAGCGTGTCATTCTACATACATACATTGTGAAAATTAAATTTTAAAATCTTCAAACATTATTTTCTTGAAATTTTTGTTTTGTAACACCATAATTTTTCATGATGTGTGTATCTAGAATGGCACGCTCTTTCAAATGGCATGGTCAAAATTGGGGGTTGCTATTTAAAAAAATTGTCGATGACTTCATATCTCGAACAACGATGACGATCACAAATGTGGGTCGTATGTCAAAAAGTGCCTTTTTTAAAAACAAAATCCTTTTTCGAAAACTTCTCAATTTCAAAAATAATGAATTTATTCGTTACTTTTCGAAAGCATTGTATATTTATTTGAATAAACCACATCCATCAGGCAAACGACCATTTATAGGATTATTTAAAAAGGTATGAATGTCAGAAAACAATAATAAACACGATGGTTTAAGAAAACTACTACTAAAACTAAAATTAAAGATAAATAAAAGAAATACCAGTTCTGCTGCACAAAAAATATATGTTCCTAACATTATTTTACAATAATACAAAATATGTATATCAGCAGTATCACAGGTTTCAAAAATTCTACCAGCAATACGAATGGGACTATTGAAATGGTAGAAAGAATTAGGTTGGTAAAAAATACTCCTTGAAGTAAATCTAGGTGTCGTATATGTGCCTCAGTAATTCAGGTGAGTCAACCAGATTATGTACCTATAATCTTATAGAGAAATGTTATACAAATAGCAATAAGCAATGGATATTCAAAATTTCTAAAAAGATAAACATGATATTTTCTAAAATAAATGTATTTCAAAAATCTTCTCTGTATTGTAGAACAGAGGAATATTCCAATTTATTCCTTACAAGAGTAAAACAGAGTATGAAATTGATATCAATAGAATTAAACTCTTTGCAATTGCAAATAACAAAATTAATAACTTTCTTGGTAATATTAGCTATGTGATTGGAAAAGGTTAATTTGATATTAAAAGGTACGCCTAGCTGTCCTTAACTTTTTAAATACGGTTAACCACAACATTATCCAAGGTGTAATCATAACTGACGGTATTAAATATTCTGTGAAATGTCATGAATTTAAATATTCTGTGAAAAAGCAACTCTTTTACCGCAACAACGTTGCAAATATCAGAAATAAATAGTAAAAACCATAGAGGCCCCAAGTTTGAGCCCTGGGGTAGTCCTGAAGTTGAAATAAACGTAGAAGATGTAATACCACCAATTTTGACAAGATTGCTTCAGAACAACAGTTATTGCGGAGTGCTGTGGTATTTAGTAAGTAAGTTGTCAACAATAGCCTATGGGGATTTTTTGAAACTACGGAACTTATATTTCCTTATAATTTAATACGTAGGTATGGCATTTGCGTGCATTATTTAATTCTGCGACAAAGTGCTCCATTCTAATGAAGAATAATAATTACGGACATGATTCCAAAGAAAGCCGTCTAAAATATTTTATATTCCTTCCCTACAATCTTTTATATTCGCATAATTGTTAATTTTATAGAAAAATAAAATGTTTAAGTACCTATTTGCATATCAGTGTAGGTATATTTATGCATAAATCAAAGCGAGGGCGAAGGTGTTGCATGAAGTTCTGGTGGCACTTTAATTGAATGTCGTATCGCGTTATACTTTTTTAATTCACTAGACTGGACAAGTTACACCAACTTTTTCCAACTTTTGCTACAAATATTCATAAACGCAAACTGAAAGAAAATCGATCATATGTTCAAGATATCCCTGAATAGATGAAACGACTCTTATAAGAAACAAAAAAGTTAATGTACAGGGTGTTTCAAACTCGACAGTATGGATCTACTGTGAGGATACAAAAATATTAAATCAAATTTGGAACACGTGGTGTTAAATGGGATGAGGTAAGCTCCATTTTCAATCAAAAGTGGTATCTTTCGGATTGGACAGAAACGACTAATGATAATGTCATCAATTATATTTCTCCAGAAGCATACCCAAATGTTTTTCCTGTTAAAAAAACTCTCTTTTTTGTAATAAACTTTTACTGGAGAATTTTCAAAAGTAATAACACCGAAAAATCATATTAGCGGTGGAAGGATCAAGTAGTCGTTGAAAAATAATGTTCGTTATTTAAAGTGCATAAATGTCACAAAATACTGGTCATTACTCAATACGAACGTCAAACGTACAACTTTTGTGCTTACAAAATGTTTTCTCATTTAGAAAAAGTTGATAATATGTTGTTAATTTACGGCGAGTTACAAAAAAATTCAAGAAGAGCTGTATAGTCATCGAGAAATGTAGCGCCTCATTCCTGATCATAGAACCTTTATAAGATTGGAGGCGATCTTGGGACGAAATAAAGATGCATTTTCTGTTCGGAAGAATCAAATAATTGACCGAAGGGTAAGAAACAATGTTAATACAACTAAACTGTTACAGTATTTCGAATAAAATCCACGAAATTCTATGTGGCAGGCTAGCTGGAAATTGAAGTTGGATAAATCAACAATTTAACGAATTTTAAAGACCAATGGGTATCATGATTACAAAATTCACAATTTGTCTGAGCGTCACATTGATTTTATAGCTCAAATTGAAGTAAATGTGTAAATTGCTGATCAGAACCTTTTTTGGCACGTTTTTTGGACGAAAATCGGTTTGTTAGTAATGGTTGGCCAAACAGCCCTAGTAGCATTCAATATCCAGAGGATGTCCACATAAGGTCCGAGTCATCCATGGACGTCCAGTATATATGAATGGACGTAATATGGCCATCCGAATAAGATGTAAATTATAATACAACCACTGTGGATGTTAGATGGATATCCTATTGGGATAAAAAACTATTATGATAATTGTGGATGTTCTACGAACATCCTCAAAGGACATACATATTTTTATGCTTGTTGGGGATATCCTATGAATGTCTCAAAAAGACGTATTAATATTTATGTGCATTGTGAATGTTCTACTAACATCCTTAAAGGATGTGCATATTTACTGTTCATCAAGAATGTCCTTTGAACTCTCTAGTGCGACGTGTTTATTTTTATGCTTGTAAAACTCATCCAAAGAATATCCTGAAAGCATGTACATTTATAATGTTTATCGTGGACGTCCTATGGACACTTTAAATGTATCACACATTTTTATGTTAACAATAGATATTAAATAAATATCCTAAAGGGACGTGCATTTATACTGTTCATCGTGGACGTCCAATGGACATTCTTTAAGAACGTACATATTTTTATGTTTGCAATGGATATTGCACAAATATTATATAGGGACGTGCATTTTTGTACTGTTCGTAGTGGACGTCCTGTAGACATTTTAAGTAGAACATACATATTTTTTGTTGGTGATGGACATTATATGACATCCTTTAGGGACGTGCATTTATACTGTTCATCGTGGACGTCCTATGGACACTCTAAATGAAGCTGAAGCTATTTATTTGTGGCATAGTTTTAGTTTTTCTTTAGTTTTTTTGGGTTTTTTACCACACTTCTGAAAAAATAATAGAGATTAATTAAATAAGCCCTTGCGCCAAACGGAACAGTCAAGGGTTATTTTCGAAACTAAGTTTGGCTTATTTAATTAATCTTTATTATTTTTTCAGAAGTGTGGCAAAAACCCAACAAAACTAAAGAAAAATACATATTTTATGTTCCCATTACATGAATATCCTAAAGGGACGTACTGTTCATAGTGGACGTCTTATGGGCATTCTAAATGGAACATATATATATGTTTATGTTCCCTAAGGATATTACATAAATATCCTAAAGGGACGTGCATTTATACTGTTCATAGTGGACGTCTTATGGACATTCTAACTGGAACATACATATTTTTATGTTTGCCATGGATATTGCGTGAATATCCTATAGGGACATGAATTTACCCACTAAACAAGAGACCTTACATAACATTTTAACAAAGTTGCATTCATTTTAAATATGCCATTTTACACTGTAAAGTAAATGCACGCTTGCTAGAATATTTCATATGAATGTTGTAACTAGATAGTTTGTTATAAGTGAACCGCAAAAAGTTTCTGTGACGTTACATATGCAAGTTACATAATTTACAAAAGAAAAGTTGCGATGCAACGAAATATGCTTTTTTATCAAAATAACAAAACGATTGAGTCAATTATATGTATATTAATAGCCGACAGGTGGCGCCACTTATATCGCACTGATACTGTGTAACCGAGTTTTGGTAAGATATATACAAGATTTGGGCTTTGGCAATTCCCTTCAAATGTCCATGGATGTTTCTGTACATCTACAAGATGTACTGAATATATCGGTGTGGATGTTCAATGAATGTAGAGTTATGATAACCCATTAACCCATTCGTGGTTCTCTGCGGAATGCGGATGCGTATTGAATGACATTTTAGGATGTTGTACGGATATCCTTGCAGTTCGTTCACGTTATGTCCAAAGTTGTGACATAATATGTAACACAAATGTACGTCCTTTAAATGTCTATGGATATTTCTGTACATCCACAGGATGTACTGAATGTCTCAGTGTGGATGTTCAGTGAATGTAGAATTATAATTATCCATCTGTGGTTCTCTGCGGATGCGTATTGAATGACTCTTTAGGACGTTGTATGGATATCCTTGCAGTTTATTCAATTTATGTCCCAAATTGTGAATTCTGTATCACCATTGTGCATCCTTCAAATATCCATGGACATTTCTGTACATCCACAGGATGTACTAAATGTATGAATGTGGATGTTCAGTGAATGTAGAATTATGATCATCCTTCTGTGGTTCTCTGCGGATGCATATTGTTTAACTTTTTAGGATGTTGTATGGATATCCTTGCATTTCCTTCAATTTATGTCCGAAGTTGTGACATATGTAATACAATTGTACATCCTTCAAATGTCCATGGATATTTCCGTACATACTAGGGAGGCGCAACAAACAATACCTATCCATTGAAAATCCCCACATTGTAAATCCAGTCCAAAACCAATGCCATTTTAGAGTAAAAATATGGTGCGGCATCATCGGTAGGCATTTAATTGAGCCTTATTTTTATGAATACACATTGAACAACGTGAGTTACCTAAATTTCCTACAAGAAGAACTTCCTGCACTTCTGAAGAATGAGCCTTTGCAGCTAAGGAGAAACCTATGGTTTCAGCACGACAGAGCTCCACCCCACAAGGGCAGGATTGTGCAGCAATATTTAGAAGAAAAGAAAAAGGGGGGTCTTAAAAATAAGGTTTACAAAACACCTTCGCGAGATATTAATCATTTAAAAGAAAAAATCTCAAACGCTTGTAATGAGTTAAACGGCGAAATGTTAATAAACGCAGGCGACAAAGAAATCAGATTGGATATGTCTCTTGAAATGAGAGGAGGTCATATAGAGAATAGATTGTAATATGTATGTAGTATGAGGGCGTTTGCCCCATTTTTCAAGTTTAGTTATTGTTATGATCACCTTTCGTTTTAAGTGTATTAAAGAATTGTCGAGTTTAATCCTTTTATTTATCCTATATGAAGTATGTACTCTAAATAACGACCATTCAATTATTTTCCAACGACTACTTGATCCTTCCACCGCTAATGTGATTTTTAGGTGGCATTTCTTTTGAGACAATACTGCTTATAACTTTTAAACGGGAAGTAATACAGAAAAATGTGTCTAATAAAAATTTACTAGAGAGAAGGGAGGTTTTTAACTCGAACAAAATTTAGGTATGTTTCTAGAAAAACTATAATTCATGACGTCATTTGTCGTTTCTGTCAAATGCCAAAGATAGTACTTTCTAATGAAAATGAAGTTTACCTCATCCCATTTAACACCACCTGTTCCAAATTTTTTGTATCCTCACAGTAGACCCATACTATTCAGTTTGAGACACCCTGTAGATTCGCATGCCATATACTATTAGAACAACATATAGATATCGATATTCGATTTTGGTAAAGCCAGTTCTAGGAGGACTTAAACCAATTCTACTGATGCCCAAATAAATTTCCCTCAGTGTAGAAGGCACTAGAAGTTATTGCAGACTAGTTTCGGAACACTCTGTATATACACAATACACACAACACACGCACAATAATTGGATACCCTATAGACGCGTTTGTTTGTAAATTTGGCCCCTGAAATCAGATGTGTCCCTACATCAAACGGCTAGCGTTATTCTGGTCTCTCTCTCTTGTTTTCATTTTTCTCTTTTTCGGATCAGCGTCGGCAGTTGCTTGTTGATTGTTACTTTGTCTCTCTCTGGGTACCTACGCCAGGTGTCGAACCTCTCTCTTCGCGACTGAGGGCGCTAGCGTCTGGCAACGCACTAACGGTCGTCAACTTCAAACTCTCTTGCCGCTCCATTCCTCTACACGACGTTGTCGAGCGAGGTGGTTGCCATCGATATAGTTTCGCGCTTGTTTGCGTGTGTTTTAAAGTTTTAGGACCACAGTAGGAGTGAAGTGCGACTGTTTTTGTGCCATGGATACTTGATTTTGCGACCAAGGATTATCTATAGTGATTGTTTTGTAACTGTTATGAGTGCGAATATGATTTAAGACGATAGTGATAGTGTTTTTGCGTACTTCTTTGTTCAACAACCACCAAGTTGGATCCTTAGAATATGAGGATTGAAAAGTGAAACGAGTTGTGTATTGGATTTTTTCGACCCCAACGAACTTTAACACGAATGACGATGAAGCCTGTTTCGAAAATCTGCTCACAGTTGTTGCTAGCAGCGTTACTATGTAAGTAGTACGAAACGGACGAATTGTAGATGTTTTATTTTGTTTATGAGAGAGGACGTGTAAAAAGGTTTAGCTGGTTTCACTAATGGGATTTGCGAAAATTCGCAGCGTTTCAACGGTTCGGATTGGAGCTTAAAATCGTGTAAAATATTCAGTTATACGTGGTGGTATGGTGCCTTCGTTTTAAAAGTAATTTACCTAATCACTTTTGCCGGTCTGGCTATTCCGATGAAATTAAATTACTTTGCCGTACGATTCGGGCAACGTTTGACCAATTGAATTTATTTATTTGACGCGTACAGTAATTTCAGGGCATGTTTGAAATTGCCGTTTGGGATACGTGAATTTTAGGGGTTCTTTTGTAATGTTAAAACAATGTCGCAACTGTCGCCTGGAATTTTAAGTGTACGCTGTTCCAATATTGGAATTGGGATGGTTTTTATGTCGTTGAGGTTGCCATATGCAAAGGTGTTTTCATATACGGGGTGTTCGGAATATGAGTACATACCTTAATTTTGCCATATGATAAGCTGTATTATACAAAACATATTTGACTTGACAATTTTTTTTCTGACCAGCGGTAACAGAATTATGACAGCAACCAGGTCTTGAATATGTGACAACGTCGATCATATACTAAGGATTGTTGTGTATTTATACATAATAATTACAAATATGTACACCTAAATATAAGTACTTACTATGAATGTTTTTCTTACAGCTCTTTTCACAAGAAGCAGCAAGAAGCGTTTACCGTACAAACGTTTCGTAGCTAGAGAGTTTTGCCTAGATTCGCCGTAAATTAACATGCCATGCAGCTGGTTATAGTTTCTATAAATTGTTCCATTTTTGTTTATGTACACTCACAAACATCAAAGAAAAACTATACTAAAATGAATCGCACTAGCTGTACGCACCATTATTACTAATATTACTTTTAGGTTATCACTAGCAGCCTGACACTGCAACGTTGTCGAACATTACAGTTTTTAAGAGTTTCTCGGAGACTTCAATTGTTAACTTCATTAATACTGATCCAAAAATCAAATTATAAACAAATTACGTTACAGGCGCTTTTACTTAACCTTAATTGTACCTTAGTTTGTAATTTCGTAACATAGTTTTGCCTATTATTGCAGTTGCATTTTTATTTGTGAAATGTGTAGACAAACTATTTGTTTTAGTAATTTTTTTCGTAAGAGTTTTTTATTGCTTTTAGTCAGATATGGAAGCCCTTAAAATTACGGCACTCAGATTTCGGACACCCTGTAGAAGTGAAAGAATGACACTTTCCGTTCTGTTATACCTACCTAGGTGTACTTCTAGCGGATTTTAAAAATAACAACGAAGGATATATGAAAGTATCAAGGTTTTCTTTATATTTAAAGGTTAAATCTTATTACCTGCATTGGATTAACAGTACCTGCTATTTATGATGCAGTTTAGAAGACGCAATGAATACAATTTGGTTTTCAAATTTGTAATGTAGAATTGCCACTTGTACATACTGTGACGTAACAAAAATCTATTTTAGGAATTATGCACATTGTGTCCATGTTACAAGCATTTGTGCCACACATGTTTGAATTCAGTGGAAAGGTTGATTGGGAGCCTGTTTTCAAGAGACCCCAATTTCCGTCTGTCAACTCGATTTTTAAATTTAAGATCGAAATTCAGGAGATTTAATTCCAGACTTTAAATAAACAACACGGACAACTGACGGACATATTTACAGATTGGATTTCCTTTGAACATTTTGAAATATATAAATTAAGGTTTCCTAAAGAATCATTCATATTTATTTTTACACCAAATGCTTAATAAAAATTATGATGTTTTGTAAAAAAATAAATGTACTTTGTAAAAAAAAAATAAAGTAAGTATTTATACAAATATAGACGAGCCGCAGCTAAGGGAAAAACCACTAATAACCTTTATTCTTGCCAAATCGAACTACATGCAGAATATCTAGTTGATTTTGCGACGTTGCTATTTACAAAGTAATGATTGTGACGTCACATAAACGATTTATTTAATTTTTGGCGTTATAAATAGCCGAAAAAATCACAAAAAATTAATGAGTACATCTTTATTCTGTCCATCTAAATCGATTATAGTTATCATTCTCTTTACTGCAACATTATAGAACACTTTATCTTGTGTCACAAAATAACAGCTGCATTTTATTTCGATTTCATACTTACATCTTTGAAATCTGCTTTAAATTGTTTAAATTATAATTCAGCACTTCATTAGAACACATTAACAATTACTTTAATCGTACATCAATTATGTAAAAGTTGAAATTTCCAATTACGGCCCTGTTCTAACAGCAGCTTTTACTAAATTGAAACTGTCAACAACATTTGTCCAATTGCCTTTTGTGTTCTATCCGCTCAAAGTAATATTAATTTAATTGGTTAAAATAACTTTGATAACTCAAAATCGATCCCTCGCATCTATATCGTTATAATATCCCATGCAAGTAATCCCTAAATATGTTTTTAAAGTCAGATGTACCTAGGCTGAATACTTATATTTTTCTAAATTATGACGGAAAAAAGGTAATACGTATTTTATGATGTAACTCCAAAATGCATTGGTCAAATATGATTCACACCCATTCAACAATTAGATATACTAAAAAAAAAGAATAATAATCGCGCTAACCTACAATAATTATTGTAGATCTATGTAATTTGTTGCGACTATAGTTCCAGACACAATTTGGAGTGCAACAATTTACCAACATTTTTGTAGGTCCCACTACAACGTTAAAAATAATTAAATAAATCCTATAAATTTAAGCTCGCAAATGCTGGGTTCTGTTAATTATTGTTATCGATATGTTATTGGCAATGTTAATAAAATTAAGTCCAAATGCGAGAGTCTGATATTAAATGTTTAATGTTTTTTCAAACATTATTTAGCATGTTTTTTGAAAACCTTCAATATCTCGCAAGCCGCTCGCTAAACGACAAATGTGCAAGTTGTCTTTTTGCTCTAAAATGAATGAGGTTTCTAAAAAATAAAGCAAAAACCAAAAGAAAAACCAGTGAGGTAAATTTTCTGGTCAAAAATCAATAGATACTCCCCCATATCTACATATCATAAATGTATTGACCCAAATTTAAACTATTTCCAACTACACTACATGTGTAATACGATAAAATTGTAAGCAGCATTGATAGTAATCGATTCGGTAGTATTTCTTTCAGTGTAGTAATTTATTAACAATTTATAAATACTTTTATTTAACTCTATCTATTAAACGAACTGTAAAAAATAAGGCACCAGCGGACAGGCAGAAATTTAATTTGTGAAAAACATTAGAACCCGTCGAACCAAATTATACGGCCAATTAGTTATATCGAAAATTCAGGTCCTGCGAGGAAATTTGCTGCAAACAGCCAGTAGCAGTACATGGAAAGTAGCAAGATGCTAGAATTTCTTTCACGAGAAGCAATTTATTAAAGATTCTTTGCCATCTAATTAATTTGACTTGAAAATTTTAATTGAAGCTTTAACGAATGTTGCAATATTTCAAATAAATTCAAACAAAGCCACGGATTAGTCTTTGAGCTTTCGGTGAAAGGTCTGAATTTCGCCGATATAAAGAAGTACGTATTTGAAGTGTAGCGATTAGACCTCACACCTCCCGTTTTTTCCTAAAGGGAAGATTTATTTATAAAATTACATTTGTTGAGAATAAAGTGTGCCTATTATAAATCATTTTATGTTAAATAAAGAACACATCGCTTCTCCAGGCTGAGAAAATGTTACTTTTTAAGCGCTCAATATATCCATGTGTGGGTTTTCATTATTAATGGAAATCTTTGAAAAGTTCGGCATACTTTCATTGTATCGTAGGGTGCATTGTAGAAGAGGCCCTTATAGCGAACATATAATGAGCAGTTTTGTGAAGTATTTTAAAAAGAAAACGGTCTATTCATGCCTTACATGTCATTAGTAAACTATTTTTAAACCCACACACTTCACCTCAAAGAGAACGTTCATGGCGAAGGTAAGTTTTTATTAGTTATCATCGTTTATTGAGAGGAGTTTAACAGTGTTTTCGCTGAAATTGATTTGGAATGGAACTTCAACTTATTGAATTTGAAGAAAATTGCCCTCCATTGCTTTGAGAGTTCTCTACAGGGCGCCTTTTTCTTAGTTCCTTCTGTACAATAAGTACTTCAATATATCTGAAGATTTTTTTATTGTTAATGATAGAACCAGAGAATTTCTTGAACTGACATAAAATAACAACATTTTGGAAATTAAAATTTAATTGTGACTAAAATTTAACCTAATTAAATAATGGATAGATATATTTTGAGTGGGATGCAATCAATATTCCTGATTATTATCTAACAGAGTAAGTACTCTGTTGAGCATTTTTCCAAATAAAATTCCAAGATAATTATTCAAATATTTAAATTAGGTGAATAACTATAAAATATCCTAGTTCTTAGAGTATTTGCCTATGAACAGGACTAGTTTTGAGTGGAATACACTATCCTGACTGACTATGTGAATACTTACATTAGGTCAATAATTTTAAATTTCCCTCAGTTTTCAGAGTACCTATTTACTTACAAACAGGACTATTTTTGAACGGAATGAAATATTCCTGATCATCTAAGAGAGTTATGCATATCTACATATAAGTTCTTCAAGATAATTATTCCAATATTTAAATTAGGTGAATAATTATAAAATTGCATTGAACCTTCGGAGTATTTAGCTATTTCTCTAGATATTCGCCGTACTTTCAAACCGTTTCATAAATAGGTATTTCTGAAGAATTATAGAACATAAATAAAAGACTGTCTATTTTGTTCATTATCCATATACTACAGGGTGATTTCACTATAAATACGGAATCTTCAGAAATTGATTCCTTGTGGGAAAATCTATATGACAATATAATTTCATTAGTGAAAAATCAAATAAGTCCAGTGCAACATGGTTTCTACAAGGGCAGATCTACCACCACTAATTTATTCTGTGTTACAAATTATATATCTGAGGCTATTGATAAAGGTATGCAAACGGATATCATTTGTACAGATTTTTCCAAAGTTTTCGACAGACTGGACCACAACATTTTACTACACAAACTAGTCAATTTTGGACTCTGTAGAGAACTTGTTGAATTTTTTAAATCATATTTAAGTAACATATCACAAAATGTGTTATACTGTGGACATAACTCTGTTGCGGTTAAGCCTACGTCAGGTGTTCCCCAGGGTTCAAACTTGGGCCCGTTACTGTTTAATATTTTCATTAATGACATAGTAAATGATCTCACCGTAAGTTGCCTTTTGTATGCTGATGATCTGAAAATATTCTCAACAATTTCACATCTATCAGATTGTATATTTTTACAACATAATTTGGATATTATCAACAATTGGTGTATAGAAAATAAATTAAATTTAAATATAGCAAAATGCAACGTGTTATCAATATCCACAAAACGTGACTTACTATCCTATAATTATAAACCCAAAGATTCTGTTCTAACTAGGCCGGAGACGTTTTGTGATTTGGCGTTTACTTTGATAGAACTTTATCCTTCATACCTCATATTAATTACATATTTTCTAGAGCATATAAAAATCTTGGATTTATAATACGAAATTCGAAGAACTTGATCAATTATGATGCAATGAAGTTACTATATTTTGCCTTCGTCCGTTCTAATTTAGAATATGCTTCCATCATTTGGTGCCCGCACTATAGAATTCATATTGACAGTTTTGAATGGATTCAACGTCGTTTTCTGAAATTCGTTGCTTATAAAATAGATGGTGCTTATCCTGCTATTGGTTTCCCTCATAGTGAACTCCTTTCACGATTTTCAATTAAGTCTTTAAATGATCGTCGCAAAGTTTCCTACCTCGTTTTTCTTCACAGTTGACTGTAGTCAAATTTTGCTCAGTTTTCATGCAAATAGACCGGTATCACGTCAATCAAACCTGTTTTACCTTGCCACAGCTAGAACAAATATTACACTGTTCTCTCCGCTTTACAATATGTATAACAATGAAACTCATAATTTGGACATTTTCAGCTGCAATATTAATGGCATTAAAAATACTATTTATAGTTAATTTTTGCCCTCGATATATATTCTAATATATTTATGTTAGATTAAGATTTAGCATAATTTTTTATATTTATATTTTTGGTTTTTAGTGTATTGTAGTAATTATGAATATTCGGTTATAATGTTTGTGTTGTATTCCTATTCTGTAATTGGGATTTTTCTGTAGAATAGTGTAATAAAGAAAAAAAAAAAGTAACTATAGGTACTTTGTTCTGTGCTGTTTTGCTTTAGCTTTCGAGATATGGGGTGACTGCTTTTTTATAAAAAATATATATGCCATACTCTTTGATAATATTCATAAATTTAGATTCTGCTGTTGAAGATCTTATTTGTCTTCACTGTTCTGACGAATACGAATGAGCGAATTTGTAAAAACAAATAATTATTTTAAGAGCAAATAACGAGTAACTTTATATTTTCAATCGTTAATAGATACAATTTTGCCTACCTCTCTTACCTAATACAGCTATAAAGAGTAGTGAACAGATCTTTAGAAGACAAAGGCTTATACCGTTACCATTAAGACCAATAACTGCATAAATCGGATTTCAATATCCCTAATAAAGTCGTGCAGACGCAAAATAGCGAAATGGACATTACAGACACGGCTGTTCACCCACACCAGTCGTAATGGGCGCCATACCAGTAACGTAGTACGAAACCAGTTTTGCCAACATGGGCGTGAGCCACGTTCTTAACAATAGCTTTGTTGGGTAATAATTAAATACAATTCTAGCGTATAGCGTATTATTTATCGTATATTTCAGTCCGCTGACAGAAGTCGTTCTGTCTCTAAAATGCTGGAGATAAAGGCAAACGTCTTGTTTCCATTTCTTTGTCCTACGATCTGGTATATCCTTTACAGGAAGTTTCAACTCGAGTATAGATATGTACTTATTGTTTTATTCTAAAGTAATGAAACATAACGTTGTAGGGTTTGATACAATTTCCACGCTCCAGTTAATTTATTGTAACATGTAGTGGATAATAAATTTAATTTAAACAAGCATTACATTATAAACTAACTTATTGTTAAAATACAGCGTTTTAAATATCCATACATTCTGGGATTGACGGAATATAAAAAAATACCACGATTTCTTCTTATTAAATCCTGAAGTTTCGACTGTTCCGCTAAAGTAACTTTTCATAAAAATTAAATAAATTTCTAAATACAGGTTGTCCCGAAATTAAAGCAACGTAGAGCAAGAGTAGATGTCTGACGACAAAATAATAAGATGGAGCCAAACTTACCTTACCTTAGTAAGAAGTTGATGGGTAAAAAGCGAGGTAAAAAGATACAGGGTGTCAAAGTTAACATGTTATTTTCGATATTTGTAAATAACAAATTACTGCATACATTTTGGAAGTCGGATTTTTGTTGCGGGCAAGAAATTCAAATTTGTTTCCAATTTTTGCTGTCACTCGTCGAGGGCGCCACATAACTTTTTGAGTCTATCCATCTGGTTATTGAAAAGTCGATTCTCCTATCTTTTTTATCTGAATATACCTTGCTGAAGTCGGTAGGAGTAACCGTTTTCGAAATAATCCTATTTGAAATATTCAGTGCTCCGATTGAAAACTGTTTTGGTTTCAGGTAATATGCCATTTCCGCTGAATATACAGCATTGTTTTCTTCTGATGGTTAGTCATTGAACAAAAATTTAAGTACTATTACATTTTATGATTCTGTTATCAAATAGATTTAAAACAAGACCAAGTTCGCTAAAATCGTTAGAGACGAAGACGAGAAGAAACTATCAAATAAAAATTCTTATAGTGTCAACAGGAGAATTAAAAATAGTCCATCTATCGGTAAAATTTGAAACTGTATAATAGGAAGACTTTTCGCAGTCACTTT